>CM059191.1:56019249-56145708 GCA_030323885.1 Branchipolynoe longqiensis | reverse complement strand
AAATCTTCACAAAGTCTTCACCCTACCAGTACCACTACCACACGACATCCATTTATAATTGCTCCAAAGACAGATAAATTGCGCATCGTAAATCGCTAAATCCCCCTAACCATATACAAAACGTGTATATCGCAACTGGCACACTACTTCAAAGACGAGCAATGTGTGCATTGCAAATTGCAAAATGCTTCAAAGACATCCAAATTGGACACTTCTATGGAGAAGCAGGCAACTTCTGGGAATCCGCTAGGTGGCAGCAGGAAGAAACCCGGTCCAAATGCCACGTTGAAAAGCATTAGGCTGGTATAGGAATAACTGTATGGATATATGTATGTATGTATGTATGTATGTATGTATTATGTATATATGTATGTATGTATGTATGTACGTACGTACGTACGTACGTATGTGTGTATGTATGTATGTATGTATGTGTGTATGTATGTAGCTAGGCGCCGCAACTATGTTTGTATGTATGTATATATTTATGTATGTATCATTATATGTGTCATAGTATGTATCATTATATGTATGTATGTATGAATATTACTGTTTATTGCTCTAGCAGGTTGTCACATGAGGCAGGGGGCACACAATATAGAAAACAAAAGAAATTAGTTTGTGGACAGATGGAAATAAATAACTATTTCCTCTATAACATTGCAGTAGGACTTTTGAATGCGAGTAAATGTACCCAAAATAAAGAATATTGGCTATTATACAGCCAATCAAGCCAATCAATGGAGTCACCTAGGGAAAATAGGAACATGGGAAACAAACCATTGATAAACCTATTGAGGGGCAAAAGACAATTATAGAAATAAAATAGATACATATCTTGTTTCGTGACGAAATCAAATTGAATATTTCAAAGTAATATCTCAAGGACACATATTAATTTCACCTTATTCGATATGATGTGAATGCGTTACAACATACTTATCCGTATTTAGAGAAACACAAAAATATAATCTTTGTTAAAGTTGCATAGTCCGATGGTTTTGAATTTCTGTATTTTTTCGAGATAAATATATTAGATCGTTTACTAGTATCTACTTTACATTAGTTCAAAGTTACTTTATTTTAAATGGTAAACTTTTGAGATATTTTGAGTGCCAAGATGTAAAATTAGTTTTGGCAAGCTTGCCAAAACTCTGATGCCATAGACTTCTGCAGTAACAGGTTCTGGTAAATTGACTCAGTATTGGCTTATATGTGTGTGTGTTTAAATAAACGGTTAAATGTCAGTTGATACTGGATTGACAGACAAGATGGGGACGCCTACTACTTTGCACTTCATTAACGGCCAGTGCAGGACCGGCTACTGAACCCTGGAGGCAACAGCAAGAACTACCGGCTGGACTCCGAGTGACACCCCCCCCCCCCCCGCCCTCCTACCACCTATTAAAGGAACCGCCGGTTGTGGATAAATCGAACAGAATAAACTGTCCACAATGGGGTATTGCGTCATCGGGAAGTGGAGGCCGGTTACCTACGCAACATACACCTACAACTTCCGGTAGCCACAGGTTGGGAGAGGCGTTGGGCAGACTGGGAGGGAGGAGTAAGGGGGTATGGGGATGAAGGGAAGGAGTGTGTGTGTGGGGGGGGGGGGTGTTTATGGGCAATAGCCCTGATTCTGGGGACACCTAAGGGCAGTTTGGAGGTTACCTGTTCGCGCTTTGAAGTAGCCGTAACAGCGGTAACCCGGGATCAATGCAGGTGGGCGATATTAAGTGCATCCAGCGCCGCAGCACATTAAAGGGACGCTGGCGGACAAAGGGGAGACGCGCGTTCTCACTTTTCCTAATGGTGTCGGGTTTCTAAACGCAAAGTGGTTCACACTGCCCGACCTCTAATAAGTGACCCTAGCATCCCTTCCCTGTCCCATCAGTACGTGTGTGCACGTAACGCGCACTGAATCTGCTGACTGTCGGAGCTTTCGTATTTAACGAGCAGAGCTGGTCGTAACAGGTTTCGTATATATATATATACATATATAATATATATATTTTTATATATTGTTGTATGGGTATGTATGCATACATGAAGGTTCAGGGAAGAGGATATTACTTTATGGGCACCATTTTGCATATGTATGTCGTTGGGGGGGGGGGGGGTGGTGACGGGAATGGGAAATATTGTTCAATAGGATTCAAACTCCACACTTCTTGCCATTCTGCTAACCATTACATAACCTAGGTCCCTTGATGCAATCACTATATCCACGTCTAGACGCTACCTGTACATATGTGTGTCTTTGCTTCAGAGGTCAGAGTAAAATAATATATATATATATGTATGTATGTGTATATATGTATGTACATAAGTATGTATGTATGCATATATGTATGTATTATCTATATATGTGTTTATGTATTGTAGTAGTCTGCACTGACCTCTCAGGCAAGGAGCCGCATAGACAGGTAGGCATGGGTAGTATGGTGATATCAGGAAGCCTAGTTGGTGTAATGGGTAGCACACTGGCCCGGAATGCAAAGAGATGTGGGTTCGAGTCCCACGCTAGGCGCAATATTTCCCATTTTCATCACCCCCATGACACTGCTTGCCGTGACCATGATCATGTACAAGATATGCGCTGTATGGTTGTTGAACCTACCCTGTGTATGTATGTGTTAGTGCATTGCCTGTATGTATGTAATTGTAAGCATTAAAAGACTTACAATTCCAGGGGGATGAGTGTAGTATGTCTGCACTGACCTCTCAGGCAAGTAACCACATAGACAGGAAGGCATGGGTAGTGTGTTGATATCAGGGAGCCTAGGTGGTGTAATGGTTAGTGTAATATATGTAGGTCAACCGGGTACACGAGGGAACCAGCTACGACTGGAACGTCGCCTAGGAAACGGGAATTGAATAAACGGTAGTTGCAAACTAGAACTCAAGGTGTTGTGTTTTTGTTGTTTGTTTTTTTTTGGTGTTTTGTTTTTGGTTGTTGTTGGTTTGTTTTTTTGTTGTTTGGGTGGGGTGTTTTTGTTTGTGTGTGTGTTTTGTTTGGGTGTTTGGTTGTTTGTTGGTGGGGGTTTTTGTGTGTTTTTTGTTGGTGTTGTGTGTGGTTTGGTTTGTTTGTGGTTTTTTTGTTTTGGGGTTGTGTGTGGTTTGTGTGGTGGTTTTTGTTGCACACTGGCCCATAATGCAAAGAGATGTGGGTTCGAGTCCCACTCTAGGTGCAATATTTCCCATTTTCATCACCCCCACGACAGTATTATGTATATATGTGTGTAGGTAAATATCTATGTATCTGCGTATCCGCGTATCTGTGTATCTATGTATCTATGTATGCATATATATGACCGAGTATGGGTGACTAACAATAAAGCTGTAGCTCCACCCTTTCTACACGTGCAGAGTTCTAGTTATATTTGGTAGTTCAATACCCATTACTGCATTAGTAGATAACCTATCCTTATTTATATTCACATAGAATTATGCATCACATTTTTGCCTTCAAATCTTTATATGCACGATGTCAATGGAATTCCCTTCTTATAGGAACATATATAATATATTGTAACATATATATAATAATTTAATATATCAATTGTATATGAACCATGTGTTCAGCTACATGTCTGTTCCTCTTATTTGTTTTACCCGAGAAAGATTGACATAAACTGAAAGGCTATAGGTCGGGTGTGTCAGGCCTACATAATTACAGTTTGAAGTATAGGATATAAGGTACGAATGGCTGAGTTTATTCTATATATATATATCTATATATACATATATCGTGTATATATATATATATAATATTATATATATGTATATATATATATATTTATATATATATAAAACTTAATTACAGCTTGAAATATAGGGTATGAGGTAACGAATGGCCGTGTTTATTGTATGCATATATTATATATATATATATATATATATATATATAAGTTAATTACAGTTTGAAGTATAGCATATAAAGTAACGAATGGCCGTGTTTATTGTATGCCCATATATATATATGTACATACGTATTTATATACATATATATATATATGTACATACATATATCCATATATATATATATATATATATATATATATCTGCGTGGCAGAAAAGGGAAGTAGTCCCTTCTAACATAAGTCCTGTGTGTAAGTGGGGAGAGAGTAGAATAACTCTAACTGTTTGTCTTTATATTCCCATAGAGCATTATAGAATATAAATATATATATATATGCATAATGAGGTATATATATATACAATTATGCATGTAAGTATCGATCTGACCTTTTCTCAGTGTCTAAATAAATATAAATATTTTAATGCATAAACACATATAATGTGTTCACATTTGATGTGATATATATAGTTGTGTGTGCACATATGACATGCACTACATTCGTGTATATCATGCGATGCCATTATGGCCTAACATTCAATTTTAATCTTGCCACCATGTTTATCATTCGCAGAGAACAGGACGTGGTGGAAATCATCCGCTAAAATCCAGATTGCTTTCCATGTTAGTTATCCACTTTCATTTGTTTCAAATGTTGCCAAATTAATTAATTAATTATTCTTAATTAAATAAATGTGTACAATTCAAGAACGTAGCCTCCTAGATGGCAATCATTGTGCAATACGTAATTACATAATTCCAGTTTGGTTTGAATAAAACTGCACGCCCTCTCTCTCCTTCCTTTCTCTTTCTCTATCTCTCTTTCTGCCTACCATCCATTACCCCCCCCCCCCCTTCTCTCTACCTCTTAAGAAGAATTTCCACTCTTTCCCGCGCTCTTTCTCCCTCCTCTCATTCTTCCCCTCCCCTTTCTCTCCTCCCCTTCTCACATTCTCTCCCCTCCCCCCCCTTCTCTTTTACTATCTCTGCTCCTCTTCCCCTTATCTCTCTTCTTCCCCCTTCTCTCTCCCTCTCCCCCCCCCCTACCATCCCTCCCACTCCTCTCCTCCCCTCCTCTCCCTCCCCTCCCCCCTCCCTCCCCTCCCTCTCCCTCCCTCCCCCCCTCCCTCCCCCTTCCCCTTCCTTCCCCTCCCCTCCCCTCCCCCCCCTATCCCCTCCCATCTCTCCCCAATTTACTATCTCTCCTCCTCTTCCTTATCTATCTTCTTCCCCTTTCTCTCCCTCTCCCTCCCCTACCCACTCATTCCACCTCCATCTGCCTCCCCCTCCCTGCTCCTCTCCCCCCCCTCTCCCTCTCCCTCTCCCCATCCCCCCTTCCCTCTGCCTCTGCCTCTGCCTCTACCCCTGCCTCTGCCTCTGCTTCTGCCTCTGCCTCTGCCTCTGCATCTGCATCTGCCTCCGCATCTGCATCTGCTTCTGCATCTGCATCTGCCTCTGCATCTGCCTCCGCATCTGCATCTGCCCACCCCACCTCCACCTATTACATACCCTCCGCCCTCCTCAAACTTTCACCCCCACACCATATCCCCCTGATTCCAAGATGGCCACCGAGGCTCGTGTAACAAAGCCGGCCATCCTGGGGTGAAGCTGAAGGCGTGTTGCTGTTCACACAGTCACGCCCTTCTCTTTACACTGTTTGCCGAACATCAAATTGTGTGTAAGAAGTGCCTGGCCGCATTGAAGCGAGCCAGATGTTTCAAACTGAAAGCACGAGAGTGCGCCCTGCATAATCACAAAAACCGTCGCATGTCGCACCAACATGCCCCACACTTACGCCGGTTAGATTGTTCCACCGTAATACAAAAAAAAAAAAAAGTCGCCATTAATTAGTCAAACTCAGAGGCCGACTGGGGCCAAGTGCTAATTTAATTGATCGATTTTTGTTCTCTCCTTTTCATTTTCGCCGATTCCCAATTGCGAACTGGTCAGTGCGACTGTTACTGTTAGTACAATTGGGGTTTAATCACATTAGCAATGGCTCTTCGCTGTAAGACGTTGTGTTAACGACAGGGTTGGTGAGAAGCGGGAGAGAACACCATTTAAATCATAATTAAAACCTTTGGTTCCGGGGTGAGGTGGTGGTTAAGTGCTATTTGCATGATTAACTCAAAACGCACACATGAGGACACGTAAAGGGGCTGTCACATTAGGGTTTTTTGCGGGAGCGTATGGTGGCGTAAGCGCGTTACGTCATATACGTTGGCATACGCCGTATATGCTACTCATACGCTACGCATACGCTACTCATACGCTACTCATACGCTACTCATACGCCACCAGATGCCGCCAGATGCCGGCTTATGTGAAGCGTATGAGGCATACGCCGCCATAAGCTTTCATAAATCCGTCCGTCCAAATTTTTTTGTGCATGCTAAAAAAAACTCGACCTATGAGGGCGTATGGCCCATACTGTCAAAAAATGTCACAGCACGCTCCCATACGCTCCCATACGCTCCTCATACGCTCCTCGTACGCTCCTCGTAGGTTCCACATACGCTCAAAACCACCAGAAAGGTCACCAAATGTCATCATAGGCCGGCACGCGCAGGACCTACGTAGGTTTTCAATACGCTCCCGCCATACGCCGTAATGTGACAGGGCCTTTAGGGGACGCTGCATAGGGAATTGGAAATTCAGCTGGTATTAAACAGTTATTGCCAGATATAGACATTCAAGCTCAAGTGGCACCTTGGTGAGCATTGAGTAAGGGTAGAGTTGCATAGTCCGATGATTTTGAGTTTCTGTCATCTTTCTGAGATAAATGTATAAAATTGATTGTTATAAAGTTTCCAGTAACTTTTTCTAAAATGGGTAACTTTTGAGATATTTGAAGTGCAAACATGTCAAATTAATTTTGGCAAGCATGCCAAAACTCTGACACCATAGACATACGCAGTAGCAGGTTCTATTAAATTGACTCAGTGTTCCCTTCTGTGTGGCGAAAATTGTTTAATAAGTGGATCAGTGTCGAAGTTAAATATGTAGAATCAAATCAAGGTAATTGTTTTGGTTTTTAAAATGTTATGCTTCATCGGACTATGCAGCTTTACCTTAAAGTTTAAGCAAATGGCACTAGCAATTCCAGAGAGACCAGACAGGGTGGCCGAATGAGTAAAGCACCCGTCCCTGTTTTGGGAGATCTGGAGATCCGAACCCATGAGTTTGCGGGTTCGAATCCTGGGCGAGTCAAACCGATGACTTAAACATTGATACTTGTTGTGTCCTAGCATGGCGCTCGGCATTATTAGGATAGGGCAAGGACTTGTTGGCTCAGTGTCAGGATAATGTGACTGAGTGGCATATCAGGTCATGGTGCTGGCAGCCTGGTGTCCCAGTGGGGCAGCACCATAAAGTCGCCACGAGTGCGCCCTGTCACAAGTCGGTACCCATCCTGATATGACCTTAGATGTTGCCAGGATGTAAAACAACAACAAACAAACAAACCCATTCCAGAGTATTGAAACCTCAGGTTAAGAATGTAAAGCAGTTAAATTAATTTTCATTTCAAACGTTGACAATAATGATGTTTGTGAGTTTCAATTCCAATGTGATCAAAGAAATAGATAGTTGATCACTTCTCATCCACAAAGACAAGGATCATATTCATTATCTTGATCAATTCCACTGTTAAGGATTTTCTTACACCAACAAAACTGAATGATGTAGGTGCCATACGAGGTGGTCAGTCGTTCTCTCCTGGCGGTACTCGTGGGTTTTTTTTCTTGAAGATTTATACTGCCTATCATGGATAAGTCTGAACAGAATTGTTTTCACCATTAGACAGTTTGTCGACAGAAAGCCCGAGAATACACTTTATTGACCTCCCACACCACATAAACATGGTATGAGAGCAACCGGCCTTTGATGACACTGTAAGTTATACACAGCGGTGGAAATCCAAATTGGCAGAGGTTGGGAGGCACAGGGAATCGAACCACCGACCTTCAGATTAGGAGTCCGACCTAGAAAAAAGTCAGACACTCTAACCACTCTGCCACAGAGAACACCACTACGTACCATTTGACCGGTACTGCTTTCAATTCAGGTCACTTGGGACAATATATAAGATCCTCGTAATTAAGCCACGTATCTATGCATCCATAAAACAAATTCTTTCGAGATGAATCAACAGGCATCACGTGTTTTTTTTTTTTTTAAGAATAAAAAAAAGGGGAGGCTGGCCTTACTTAGGTTAATGCGTGCTTGGCTTGTACTCTTGTAACCCCCCACCCCCTCAACACGCCCCCCCCCCCCTAACCTGCTAACCCTGTAAGTGGGCGTGGCTTTGCACTAGTCGCCTGCGGGAAGGTTGGAAAGTGGCTGTGACCAGCAGGTGTGGATGTGGGCGCGTGTTACTGTTAGTTTGAGTGTGGCACAACCCGAATGTAGCCAGGCGTCAAGTTGTCACCTCACCATGTAAGGAACCAATGGCAGCATCCACAAAGAACCTACTGCTGCGTATTCGAATCTTTGATAGCCATGCAATTTGGAGCTTCCCCGTGGGTGTACTTAGGTGTTATATTGATTGGTTGTTGGAGTTTTACGTCCAGGCAATGTCTCATGTCATATCATGATGGGTACCGGCTTGTGACAGTGTGCACTCATGGCGACTGTATAGTGCTGCCCCACTGGGAAATCAGGCCGCTGGCACCATGACCCAGTATCCCACTCATTCACCCAGTCTTTGCCCTATCTTATTAATGTTCAGCACCAGGCTAGAAGGCGACAAGTATCAATTTTAAAGTCATTGGTTTGACTCGATAGGGAACCGAACTCCCGACCTTCCGCTCACGAGGCCCGCGCTCTACCGATTAGTCCATCGCGCCGGGTGTTACATCATTGTCACACCTACAATATTGGTGTGGCGCATTCCAGTCCGGTTATGAGGTATAGACGAGACCAGCTGAGGTTTAGTTGGTGTCTTGAGTGCTAGGTGCGACTTGATCTGGATGGACTATCGAATGCCAAGAAGTCTGCTACTAAGTGATAGGTTTACCGGTGGCCAAATCTGTAGAATGCAGGCTTCTTGTGCGGAAGTTTAAATCCTAGCCGAGTCAACACAATGACTTTTAAAATGTATATTTGTCACTGCCTTGCCTGGCACTCAGCATTTATAGGATAGGACAAGGATTGCTTATCACAGTATCGGGATACTGTGACTGTGTGGGGCATGAGGTCATAGTGCCGGAGGCTTAGTCTCCTACTAGTGGGGAAGCATTATAAAGTCACCATGTTTGTGCACTGTGACAAATTCGGTACCCATCCTGATGTGACCTTAGATGTTGCTAGCATGTAAAATAAACAATATAAAAAACTGATAGGGGATGGCTCGGTACAAACAAAGTCCCTATAGGTTCTGAAGGAAGTCGGGATTGTTATCGTAATCTCCATGGTTGTCTTACCTGGTATCAATCACACCAGAGTATTAAGCTAATTTTGTTGGTGTTAACAAATCACAAGTCAATTTCATCCGTTCAAATATATTTAATTCAACATAATAGTAAACGACATATATTTTAGAATAAGTGATTTGAAATAGATAAACAAGTAAATAAATAAATTATATTCCCCGCTCCCCTCTCCGCCTCCCGTCCTCCACTCTTGCTTGTTTCATCTCACACACATACACACACACACCAGCTCCGTATTGTCAACCCCTCAGATCTCTGACCCCTCTGACCTTGCTTGGCCAAGCCAAATATCGACGGGACCCAGGACAGCAGTACCCCGATACCAACATTCCGCGTTCAAATCCAAGCATTACTCTCAAGGCACGAGGCATCAAAACAATCGCCAAACGTGAAACCGTCGAAACAATCAGACAGTCAGAGGTTGCTTGTGGAAATGAAACAATCCCTGACCTCGTCTGTTTGTGCGCAAAGGGTTTATCTGCATTGTGCGTTGCCAAGTAGGGGTAATGCTATACCTGCTACCGACCTGGACAGAGGCTGGCGGCGTAGAGACCAGCTAACCCCCAGGGTACAACTGGTGATCGAACAGAGGCAATGCCTGCCGGACACTGCACGACAGTGATACAGTTAACAGCGGGAGCGTAGGACACCATAAACAATGTTATTACATGTATGTAATGCCTGTCAGACACTGTGCGATAGTGACAGTTAATACCGGGAACGTGGGACGCCTACGCTATATTATTGCATTTATGTAATGCCTGTCGGACATTGTGGGACAGTGATGTGGTTGGGCTAGGGAACATATAACCTCCAAACAATATTATTACCTTTATGACTGACGTGGTTGAGCTCAGGGCCTCCAAACAATATTACTACATTTATGTAATGCCTGTTAGTTCCTTACCGACTGAACTTGGGATCTCTAAACAATAATATTACATCTACGCAATGCATGTCGGACCATCGGCAACGGTAATGTGGACGATTTGGCGACGGAGTGTAAGGGCTTAAGATATTATTACATTCTCAATGGATGACTTAAGTCATTAAAAAGAAAAGAAAAGTAAACCATGTAAGAAAGGGCACACACCTGTCATGTTGAGAAATGCATTGACGAACGACGTGGTCATTAATCTGTGAATCTCGATAAGGGGAACACATATTGCAACGGCATTGCCTGGATATCAGTTGATCCAAGATGTTCCGATTTATTTGTACAAATCCCGCATTCCAGTGACCAAAGTCTTCTCTTCAACTTCCCCTCCCCAAAGAAAAGAACACCTGAACCCCCATTCACCCCCCCCCCCGCACACACACGCACAAAACCACCACACAACAACACAACCGACAACCGCAAAATTAACACCAACAAAAAGAGCCAGATCATAGATGTGAGGACTGCCTTGCAAATATCGCTCACTCGCACACTCTTTTGCGGATGCCGCTTCTGGTGGCGTTTTCGGGACATTGTCGCACAGTATCAGCCAGCCATTGCCACGCTGAGGGAGCCAAGTGCGATCCAGGTAAGAGAGATGGTGTGCTGGGAGGCTGCCACCACTACCTTCACCCTACATCACTGCCAATGTCTCCACCCACTCACACCTACAACCCATTCCACCCACGCCCACGCCCTCACAGTTAGCATCACATTCACATATATGCCTCTCACTTTTCGAGCAAAAAAAGGGAATGGAGGAAGAGAAAACGCTGAAGGCGTCTGGTAATATATATTAATCACAAGCGTTGCGCAATAATTAATCAGCTGCATGCGAATTGTTGAAGTCACAGCTCACCCACTGACACCCAGACCCCACTTCACCCATGACTACACTACACTCACAGCCCACTCCACCTACACCCCTCCCCCTGCACACAACCTACTCCTGTATTGGCACCAGTAATGTAATCCCTTTCGGGAGCTTCAGTGAAGCTCTGGCGGCTTGGTTAACACTATAAGTATAACAGTGTTTTCGATGTGGGTGCCTCGGGGATTCTCG
The DNA here is from genome assembly GCA_030323885.1 of Branchipolynoe longqiensis. NCBI lineage: Eukaryota > Metazoa > Annelida > Polychaeta > Phyllodocida > Polynoidae > Branchipolynoe > Branchipolynoe longqiensis. Next base: position 56,134,417 of record CM059191.1, on the reverse strand, counting down.
GCTGGGCAGGAGTGATGGAGTGATGGAGTGATGGAGTGATGGAGTGATGGAGTGATGGAGTGAAGGAGTGAAGGAGTGAAGGGGTGGAGGAGTGAAGAATTGAGGGAGTGGGGGAGTAAGTGGTGGGTGCCGAGTGTAAAACAGGGAGAAATGTGTTACATGATCACAAACAGGAATATCCAACTGAATGTGGATCATATCGACAACCGGCCCATGAAGGTGGCGAGTTTGAAGTAACTTTTGTTTTAAAAGGCTACCTTTTGAGATGTTTGAAGTGAAAACGTACCAAATTAATTTAGTCAAGCATGCCAAAACTCTGACACCATAGGCTTCTGCAGTAACAGGTTCTAGTAAATAGGCTTGCTATTCCATTATATGTAGTGATACATGTTTGATAAGTGCACCAGTATCTAAGTTAGAATGTAGAATCAAGTCAAGATCCCTGTCTTGGTTCGAAAATGTGATGTTTTCATCGGACTATGCAGCTGCATACAACCTACTCCTGTATTGGCAACAGTAATGTAATCCCTTTCGGGAGCTTCAGTGAAGCTCTGGCGGCTTGGTTAACACTATAAGTATAACAGTGTTTTCGATGTGGGTGCCTCGGGGGTTCTCGGCTGGGCAGGAGTGATGGAGTGATGGAGTGATGGAATGATGGAGTGATGGAGTGATGGAGTGATGGAGTGATGGAGTGAAGGAGTGAAGGAGTGAAGGAGTGAAAGAGTGAAGGAGTGAAGGAGTGAAGGGTGGAGGAGTGAAGAATTGAGGGAGTGGGGGAGTAAGTGGTGGGTGCCGAGTGTAAAACAGGGAGAAATGTGTTACACGATCACAAACAGGAATATCCAACTGAATGTGGATCATATCGACAACCGGCCCATGAAGGTGGCGAGTTTGAAGTAACTTTTATTTTAAAAGGCTACCTTTTGAGATGTTTGAAGTGAAAACGTACCAAATTAATTTAGTCAAGCATGCCAAAACTCTGACACCATAGGCTTCTGCAGTAACAGGTTCTAGTAAATAGGCTTGCTATTCCATTATATGTAGTGATACATGTTTGATAAGTGCACCAGTATCTAAGTTAGAATGTAGAATCAAGTCAAGATCCCTGTCTTGGTTCGAAAATGTGATGTTTTCATCGGACTATGCAGCTGCATACAACCTACTCCTGTATTGGCAACAGTAATGTAATCCCTTTCGGGAGCTTCAGTGAAGCTCTGGCGGCTTGGTTAACACTATAAGTATAACAGTGTTTTCGATGTGGGTGCCTCGGGGGTTCTCGGCTGGGCAGGAGTGATGGAGTGATGGAGTGATGGAGTGATGGAGTGATGGAGTGATGGAGTGAAGGAGTGAAGGAATGAAGGAGTGAAAGAGTGAAGGAGTGAAGGAGTGAAGGGTGGAGGAGTGAATTTTAAAAGGCTACCTTTTGAGATGTTTGAAGTGAAAACGTACCAAATTAATTTAGTCAAGCATGCCAAAACTCTGACACCATAGGCTTCTGCAGTAACAGGTTCTAGTAAATAGGCTTGCTATTCCATTATATGTAGTGATACATGTTTGATAAGTGCACCAGTATCTAAGTTAGAATGTAGAATCAAGTCAAGATCCCTGTCTTGGTTCGAAAATGTGATGTTTTCATCGGACTATGCAGCTTTAAGCATGGCCAGAAGGCCAGTGCCTCGGCGCTGAAGAAAGATTGCATTCAGATTTTTTATTTTGTTAAATTCATCTATTAAGATTATTCTCAATTCTAGTAGTAATAAAAGTATTACTATTAGCTTCGAAATCGGCATTTAATCCTCAGCTTCTAGATTCAGCTTCAGATTCTAAGCAGGTAGCATCATTCACATATGCCTCTCACTTTTCGAGCAAAAAAAGGGAAATGGAGGAGGAGAAAACGCTGACGGCGTCTGTGTATATTTATTAATCACAAGCGTTGCGCAATAATTAATCAGCTGCATGCGAATTGTTGAAGGAAATTTGATTTCATGTCACACAACTTCTGAACCACTCACAAAGGGTGTGTAGGCATAGCCCTGACGACGGCGACTTATAAAGCATGTGTGTACAGTATATACATGTCTGGCATGGTCTGTGCTGCAAGGCACTAATGTCACTATCAGTTGGTTGTTAGGGTTTTACGTCCTGGCAACGCCTAAGGTCATACCACAACCTTCCTCTCCGCCTCCAAAATGCACTCAACAACAACAAGAACACAGAGACTCTGAGATGTCCACACCTGCCACCATCCCTACCCTCTCTCCACTCTCGCCCATTTTCCTCTTGTCACGTGACCACACGAACCCGTCTCCGTACGTCACTTTTCTGGTTTTGAAGGGACAGATGCGCACGAGGTGACATTGACCTCTCCGCGCAGTGGCCTTGACCCGTGGGCGCGAAGCCCCCAGGTAGCTTTGAGGTGGTGGTCACCTGACCGGCGCTAATCCGCTCCAGGGTTGTGTGTCCACACTGCCCCCCGCCCCCCCCCCCCCGTTGCTGCCAGGAGACAAATCAAAAATCGGCGGAGGGGGGGGGGGGAGGGTGATACACAAAAGTAGCAATGGTATTTATTTTAGGTTTCACAAAAGTGAAAAGAAAAAATACAATCGGGATTGAAAATTTCACGCAGGCGCATTATATATATATATATATATATATATATATATAATAATATATATATATATATATATTATATATATACCACGTGACCACGGCAATATGGCGACAAATGAAAGGGGCAGATAACAATTAACAATCACAATCTCGCGCACTCAAAGCGAGGCAGGGAATCAGCCGTCCACCCGTGTCGACCTCCCCCTCCCCCCTTTGCCAAGCCCCCTTTTTGCTGCGTCCGTCAAGCCCCCGGTCGTCACGTGACGGTCGTGACGCGGCAGCCAGTAGCGGCATCACGTGACTTAATCCGACCGCTGCATTCACAATCATGCCGAATCTGGCTCGCGGCGGGGACGGGAAGAAACGGGACGCGCGCATGCGCACTTAGCATGCGAACCGCGGTGGGTCTGGTTTACTAACGCGCAGCCGCCTCCAAGCCCTGGTACGATTTGTGTTGTTGTTGGATGCTTTTTTGGTTGTTTTTTTTATTTTTTTTATTGCTCGACTTCGATGTTTTACGTCTTAAAACCATCTGAGATCATATCAGGACAAATACTGAATAACAGCAGCGCACAGTGTTGGAGCTTTCGTGAATGCTGCCGCACTAAGAATTAATGAGATGTAGTTCCACCAGCACCATGACACGATACCCTACTCAGTCTCATTGATATCAAGCGTCAGGGAAGATAGCGATAATTTGTCAATGTTGTAGGTGGTTGGAGTCGACATGGGAACGAACCGATGATCGAACCTATTATCGACCACACAGGAACCGGAAGTTCTCGCTCATTTCTCCTGGCAAGAGCAATATACAGCAATATCATAAAGGACTCTTAGCTCTGGCGCCAAATTCACGCATATCTAATCTCAATTCTATCAAATTATATTTGCCTATATATATATTATAACTATATAATATTTATATAGAAGGTATACGTTATGCAATTATATATCTTTGTATCAGTGTATTATAAGGTGTTAATGTTATATATGCATACATATATAACCGGGCATGGTGACTGAATTGGTACAACTCAGGCTGACTGTGCGGAATGGGGAGATTTAATCATAACCGATTTAAAGCAATGACTTATCAAATTGATACTTGTCACTTCCTAACCTCACACTCGGCCTTAATAGGATAGAACAAGGGCTGGTTAGCATAGTATCAGGATAATGTCATGTGGGATATCGGGGCATGGTGCCAGCACCCTGGTCTCCCAGTGGAGCAGCACTATAAAGTCACTATGAGTGTTCACTGTCACAAATTGGTACCTGTCCTGATGTGACCTTCGATGTTATTAGGACATAGAAATAACAACAAACAAACAAACCAACAAATAAACAAACAAATATATATATATATATATATATATATATATATATATATATATATATATTCACACAGACATTTACACACATGCTGGGTGGTTTGGTAAGTCGACTCTTTGTAGAATTCTGGTAGTACTACTATTCCTAGTAGATGTGTGCCTGTTCTGGAGGGTGTGAACTGTCATACATTCATGGCACTACCATGCAGTGGAGGCGTATCGTCTGACGCCCAGTGCAAACACAGGGTCACCGACTTCCTCACCCGCAGAGCAGACATAACGTATTCGGCGCGGGTGTGAGTGTGAGTGTTCACCCCCAGTTTGACTCACATTCAAAACGAGACGCCGACACCGGGGAACCATGGGTAGGTGCGTGGGTTGGTGGGTTATTGGAGTTTTACGTCCTGGCATCATCTAGGGTCATATCAGGACAGGTACCGACTTGTGACAGTGCACATGCATGGTAACTTTATAGTGGTTGGTTGTTGGAGTTTTACGTCCTGGCAACCAGGACGGGTACCGACTGGTGACTGCATGCACTTATGGCGACGTTATAGTGCTGCCTCATTGGGAGACCAGGCTGCCAGCACCATGACCTTATATCCCACTCAGTCACATTATCCTGACAATGGGCCAACCAGTCCTTGCCCTATGCTAATAATGCTGAGACCCTGGCTAGGAAGCGATGAGTATCAATTTTGTACGTCATTGGTTTGAATCGATCGGGAATTGGACTCCCAACTTTCCGCACGGTAGGCCTGCGCACTACCGATTCGGCTACCGCGTCCGGTGCCATGGGTGGGAGCCGATGGATGCCTCGGGGGCTTGCCGGGTACCAGGATCCTGTTCTCACCCTGCCGCCGCCCGGCGTGTACTGACTGGGGACCCGCAGTGTGCTCATGTAAATTCACAACGCCGGGGCATGTACGCGCCTATGTCAACTGGCGCGGGTGGGGTTGGAAGTGGGAGAGGACAGAGACCCCATGCTGATCTACACACCCAACTGCTTGCATAGGGAATCATATTGCCTTAGAAGTACTTACCGTGCTTCTCGTTTCTGAAGACAGGTGGCGCCTCCCGCATCGTCTTCCGGACCGGAAGTAGGTGGCTCCTTGGTCGTCCGTTGTCCGCCTGCTATCGTATTAATACTAATAGCTGAGTGTTGCCAGTGCTTCTATTATCGCTCATGCCACATGTGTGTCAGCATCAAGCACCGTGTTTCTTTCTACAACTTACAAGCCAGTTAGCGTCATCACAATTCAGCCGCCTTCGAATAAAAATAAAGAACAACTGTCTACTCAGATTAACTAGTCCGAGTCACAAGTTCCAACTGTTCGACAGCTCGAGTGATGATCTATATATGATTGAGTTAGTGGGAATGAGTCAATGGGGATGGTCGGGTAATTGTTATAATTATTATAATACTGCACTTGGCCCAATCGGGTTATATATAATGTTAGGCGGTGGGGTCTATGTACGCATATATGTCTATATAAATGTATATATCACAGAAGCCACTTGGCACGTCCTAGACGTGACTGGCATTGACGTAATACACATACTCCTTGTCCTCATCGCTGTACTCAGACTCCGTCTCATCTTCGGACGTCCGGTGTCCTTGGTAACCCCGCCTGTTGCCCTGGAAACCATTGTCCACATGATGTTGTTGCTGCTGCTGTTGTTGTTGCTGTTGACGTGGCGTCACATTGTTACTATGGCTACTGGGGCGTTGCGCCTGCGCATTCGCCTGGTTGTCCGGCGCGCAGTACGCCCCGGAAGTAGGGCCCCGCTGCGGGGGAGGCCACACCCGCGTGGCGGAAGTCAAGTCCTTTGGCGGAATCTGTTGCGGCAGCGGCTTCCGGTGCGGGGCGTTTCCGGTTCCAGGAGGGCCTGGGGGACGCTGGGGCACCTTGGGTTTGGCGTTGGGGTTTGCCACCAGGTGGGGCGATTTGTCGGCGACGTGGTTGTGCTGCATTTTGACGACGGAGCTGAGCCTCACTTTGAAACTGTCCGCCTGGCCGTGAGCGTGGGGCTGGAGCGGCGCCATCAGGATAACGCCGTCTGTCGAAGAGAACATGCGGGGCGTTATATATTGGGTATATATAGCATGGACATTACACAAATAACACCGAGTGCAGCAATACCTCAAGTAACATGGACAGCTGATAACGATACTAAGTGACAGTATCATGACAGTGATAGTGTGCAGCCTTTTATAAAATACTTACGCATATTTATAACATATGCATCGGTATACAAAGTAGCTAATTATTTCAGTTAGACTTAATTTTCACAAATAATTATATTATATATATATATGTATATAAATATATACAGTAAATCCTCCCTAACCGACCACCTCCATAGATCGACCACTCCCCTATATCGATCGCTTTATTTGGGTCCCAACAATACCATTGTATCCATATTCTAGCCCCCTAAACCGACCACCTCCCTAAATAGACCACTTGAAGTCGACCCCAAGGTCGGTAGATTTAGAGAAGTTTTGCTTTATATATATAGGATAGACGTATATAGTGCCGCCGTATATATATACCTATAGTGTCATTATCGTTTGTAAAAATAACCGAGAGGGTTGGCTATTTTGGGGCTCACAATGTGTCCAATTACTACCTCTCCCGGTGTGCAAACGGGTGCCACTGATGGGTGCTTGCCAGATCAGATGCTAACTCACCCACTCACCTCCATACTTCGCTAACTCAGACATGTTACACATGTATATGAGTACCATATACAGTATAACCCCGTTAAACCAAACTTGAAGGGACCTTAGAAATTTGTTTGGATTGAGAGATCATTGGTTTAACCGAGCCTTGGCTTCGACTTTGACTTGGTTTTGGCAAAAACGGGGATGCATTATGAATGTAATATACAATGTATGTGGACACTTTGATTATTGTTTTTTATGTATATACAGTATAACCCCGTTAACTCAAGTTTGGTTAAACCAAATGATCGGTTAATCCAAACTTGTATTGGCGGCCCGGCAAAATACTACCATTTATCATATAAAAAGTCGGTGGGGTCTCAGATGACATTATAACCACATGAAAGTTTGGTTTACCCATACCGGAAGTGGACTGGGGTCTGACAATTTTGTTTGGATTAACCGATAATTTGGATTAACCAACTTTGGTTTAACCAACTTTTTTATATGATAAATGCTAGTATTTTGGCAGGCCGCTGAAAAAAGTTTGGATTAATCGATCGTTTGGTTTATCTGAGCTTGGTTTAACAGGGTTATACTGTATAAATATACACAGCGCCAGATAAATGCATTATATGTATATATATGACTGGTCAACATCTGGGGGAAGTGACGTGGACGAGATGGCCCCACCGGTACAGTGTTGTATCTTACAGAGGATAACAATAATAATAGTAAGGAATATTCCCCGTATCTTTATACTCGCATAATATTAATACGTTATACATCATATATATATATATATACATATATATATATATATATATATATATATATATATATATATATACAGTAAAACTTCTCTAACCTACCATTTCCAAGTTCCACAGATCGATCGCTCCCCTATATCGTAATATGTAGGTATGTAATAATAATGTATGTAATATATTGCGTTGCACGGTATGGCCACGAACAGATTGACAGTGACACTGACAGTTGAGTTTAGCCGTGACCCCGTGTCACCCGCGTACAAACTCATTAGGCTGTGTTAAATAAGCATAAATTCTTCGGTGCCACCAGGGGGCGTGCAGACCTCAGACGGTGGCAGCACCGGCGAACACAGCAGCACGCAGCAGTACACAGCATCACACAGCAGCACACAGCAGCACACAACAGCCCACAGCAGCACACAACAGCAAACAACAGCACACAGCAGCACACACCAACACACAAAAGCACACAAAAGCACACAGCAGCACACAACAGCATACATCAGCACATAGCAGCACACAGCAGCACACACCAACACACACACAAAAACAGCAGTACACATCAGCACACAGCAGCACACAGCAGTACACACAACAGCACACATCAGCACACAGCAGGACACAGCAGCACACAGCAACACACAAAAGTACACAGCAGCACACACCAGCACACAGCAGCACATAACAGCACACAGCAGCACACACCAACACACAACATCACACACCAACACACAAAAGCACACAACACCGCAGAGAACCCCACATCAGCGCAGAGAACGACACAGCAGCACACATCACCACAGAGAACGACACAGCAGCACACACCCAGCCCATCCCCGCACACCATGATTACACCCAGGTCAGTCAGACTGTCCTTGTTAAACATAGCAGTAATTACACAAAACCCACTCAACACTCACACCGGGTTCGGGACTGACGCGCAAGGAAATACAGACAAGTGAGAGCACACAGCGGTCATGTGATTAGCTAATGAGCCGCCAGGCATAAAGTATGCACGTCACGGTGGGGTGGGTGGGGGACGGGGGTGAGGGAGGGGTAGTGGAGGTGGTATGGCGGAGGGGGTATGGTGGAGGATGGGGTGGGGGTGGGGGTATCTCGATGATTTACACGAGAGGAGACTCTGACAGATCGTTGCATTGCTATTTTTTAATTGGCTTGTTTTGTATATTTTGTTGGCTTGTTTTGTATATTTTCTTTATAGTTTTGTCTGAATAAGATAAATACATTTAAGCCTGACCATTGGAATGAAAGGGGGGGGGGGAGATATATATTTGTTAACACTCTTTAGGTTTGGTTGTTATCCCTTTCTTTATAGTTTTGTCTGAATAAGATAAATACATTTAAGCCTGACCATTGGAATGAAAGGGGGGGGGGGAGATATATATTTGTTAACACTCTTTAGGTTTGGTTGTTATCCCTAATCACGGGGAGATATGTCGATTATGCTGAAAGCACACGTGCACAAGGAGAGCTGTGTGTCGGGTGGTGGAGGGGCTGGGTGCTGGTGGTGCTGGGGGTTGGGTGGGAGTGGGGGTGCGGGCGCACATCACCCTTTGTGGCTTGTTTTGGTATGTGACTAGATTAGCAACTGATGAGGTGTTTATAAGAAGAGACACCAGCAACAAAATGTAATTTTTCCTTTTATCGATAGAAAGAGCAAGAGAAAGATTGTGGCTTTTTTTAAAGGAACATTGCCTGAGGGGTGTAGGGGACATCATGCAAAGGCTGAAAACAGAGTCTGGTTAAGAAATAAAAATGTATATATATATATATGTGTGTATATATATATGAAGTATATATATATACTTTTTTTTAACGGAATCTGTTTTCAGCCTTTGGCCGATGTCCCATACACCCCTAAGGCAATGTTTCTTTTTTTTAAAGACAGTCTTTATCTCGCTCTTTATACATAATCGTGATCTGGTTCCGCAAATTCGAGATTATGTTTCGCCTATTACCTCATTAGTCATTGCACATGAAGGAGGTGGGGGGAGTAGTCATTAGATATGAAGGAAGTGGGGGGACCGGGAGTAGTCATTACATGTGAAGAAAGGGAGAGGGAAAGGGGAGTAGTCATTACATATGAAGAAAGGGATGGGAACGGGGAGTCATCATTACATATGAAGAAATGGAGAGGGAATGGGGAGTAGTCATTACATATGAAGAAAGAGAGAGGGAACGGGGAGTAGTCATTACATATGAAGAAAGAGAGAGGGAACGGGAAGTAATCATTACATATGAAGAAAGGGATGGGAACGGGGAGTCATCATTACATATGAAGAATGGGAGAGGAAACGGGGAGTAGTCATTTCATATGAACAAAGGGGCAGGGAATGGGGAGTAGTCATTACATGTGAACAAAGTGTGTGTGTGTGTGAGGGGGGGGGGGGAGACTGGGAGTGAATGTTCTTCTGTTGTAGAATTACAAGGGTGGTTTGGGGTACATGATTCCAGATGCAGGGGCGGTATTCTAAAACTAATATACTGGCCTTAGTTTTTGGTCAGGTGTGACAGCAAATGTGGATGCTAGCGAATTAAACCAAGCAGTTAGGTTTCAGTCTAAGAATATCACGAGGTTAGGGCGAGCTTCGAAGGGGAGTGATCGAGAGAGGTGAGGGAATGGGTGAGGCTTTTCTATGTGAATCAGGCTACCGAGCGGAGCGTACTCTATGCACGTCCCTTATGACCCCACCCCACCCACTGGTGGGTGGTGGGTGGGGGTAGGGGTGGGGGGCTGCATCAGGCTGCAGAGGACGGTAATGGTGGGCTCAGTATGCGGTATCTGCTGCATGCCATGCTAGTTACCTCCTCTACACGTAGTACAAAGCTGCATGCAGGTCACAGCAATGTTCGGCTGGTTACTTCCAGTATGCATGGTTACAAAGCTGCATGCTGGTCACAGCAATGTTCTACTGGTTACTTCCAGTATGCATGGTTACAAAGCTGCATGCTGGTCACAGCAATGTTCTACTGGTTACTTCCAGTATGCATGGTTACAAAGCTGCATGCTGGTCACAGCAATGTTCTACTGGTTACTTCCAGTATGCATGGTTACAAAGCTGCATGCTGGTCACAGCAATCTTCTACTGGTTACTTCCAGTATGCATTGTTACAAAGCTGCATGCTGGTCACAGCAATGTTCCACTGGTTACTTCCAGTATGCATGGTTACAAAGCTGCATGCTGGTCACAGCAATGTTCCGCTGGTTACTTCCAGTATGCATGGTTACAAAGCTGCATGCTGGTCACAGCAATGTTCTACTGGTTACTTCCAGTATGCATGGTTACAAAGCTGCATGCTGGTCACAGCAGTGTTCTACTGGTTACTTCCAGTATGCATGGTTACAAAGCTGCATGCTGGTCACAGCAATGTTCTACTGGTTACTTCCAGTATGCATTTTTACAAAGCTGCATGCTGGTCACAGCAATGTTCCGCTGGTTACTTCCAGTATGCATGGTTACAAAGCTGCATGCTTGTCACAGCAATGTTCCGCTGGTTACTTCCAATATGCATGGTTACAAAGCTGTATGCTGGTCACAGCAATGTTCTGCTGGTTACTTCCAGTATGCATGGTTACAAAGCTGCATGCTGGTCACAGCAATGTTCTGCTGGTTACTTTCAGTATTCATTATTACAAAGCTGCATGCTGATCACAACCGGGTTCTGCTGGTTACTTCCAGTATGCATGACTACAAACCTGTATGCTGGTCACATCGGTGTTCCGCTGATTACTTCTAGTATGAATGATTACAAAGCTGCATGCCGGTTACACCGCTGTTCCGCTGGTTACTTTTGCTGTGCATTATAACAATGCTGTTTTCCGTCATAGCCTTGTTCTGCTTATTCGCTGAAACACCGTCCAGCCGCTGTACATTACAGACTATTGAACTACCAACCCGCCCTCTCCCTTCCCTCCCTCTCCCCCTGCTCTCTCTCTCTCTTGGTGCGGCCATGACGGATGTCTGTCCGGCTCTCCCTCCTCACTTTGCCGTGTGGACTGGCAAACCGCGGATCACGCCTCAATAATGCACGGCACCCGGACCGTGATATACCGAAATCTGACCGCGTATCAATCACAATTAGCTGCCGTCACAGTTGAACTTGTTGCCATGGCGATTGAACCCCTTCTTCCTCCTCCTCCTCACGCCCACACCTGCCACCACCAACACCTCTCACCTCCATATCCACCCATACCACTCACTCCCACACCCACCCCGTCCACGTGCATCCACACATTCACCCCCACCCACACCCACCCACACCCACCACCCACCACCCACACCCACCACCCACATCCACCACCCAGATCCATCACACCCACTACCCACAACCAACAACACCCACACATACCACCAACACCCACCCTCACACGCCCATTCCCACCCAGGCGCACACCCCCACACCCACAAACTCACACCTACCCACCCACCGACCTCCACACCCACAGATTGTGGCATTGATTTGCCAGGGTTTGAGCCGACTACGACAGAAGTAGAAATGGTAGTTAGAGAGCATTTGCACGTGCACGTGCGTTTCCATGTTATTAATATTTGTGGGGGTGCTGTGGCGTATTTGAATGGGTGTTTTAGCATCCCAACCTCACTACTTACCGAACATATTAGAACCCTCTGCCCAACCTGTGTACACAATCACAGTATCAATTTGTACGTGATTGGTTTGACTCGACCAGGGTTCGAACCCGTGGGTTCGAATCCCACGATCTACTATATACATTTATATATATTCACGTTGAATAGAGGTCTACTTTTAAGCCTGTGCTAATATTATGTCTATATCCATACTTTATATATATATATGTTTGTTCATCCGGTTCAGAATAAGAAGTCATTCCCCCTTTCTCTGTGAGTTGCTGTCGCTGCTATCGTGGAGTGTGCGCCGATAGCCCCCGTATCACCACGCATGCGCATTGACGTACCTGTGTGGTGGTGGGTGACGCTGTCGTTGATGCTGGGCCGCGACTCGGTGTCCTCGTTAGAGCCCCGCCCACTGTCGGCGTTAGACGCCGCCGAGCCCGTGCTGTCCGAGTCCCGGTCCTTGGGCCCCGGCGCCCCGCCCGGCCTGGCCGCCGCGCCCAAACACTGCAAGACAGGGAGGTGCGGGGAGTCACGTGACGCGCTATTCACAAGATGGCCGCGCCATGGATGCCAGGCGCACACTAACCTCACATAGGGCGTAGTTTGGTTGGTTTTTGGGGAGTTTTCAGTCACGTTGGCGCATTGAAGGATGCAAATCTGCAGCACTGTATGGGCACCGCTGAAGGCAGTCCCACGTGGCCGGGAGTTGGCTTCCGATGGGTAGTGGTCAGAGAAATTGTGTGTGTGTGTGTGGGGGGAGGGGTAAATGGGGGGGGGGGGTCGGAGAGAAAAAGGGCGTGGTATTCGCAGGATTAATGCATTATGGTAGGTGCACACTGAACAGCGACATGACATTTGTAGGATGTCACAGCAGTGCGCATGTGCCGCGACCATTTCAAATCAGTGCACATGTGCTGCGACCATTTCAAAGCAGTGTGCATGTGTCACGACCATTTCAAAGCAGTGAGCATGTGCCGCGATCATTTCAAATCAGTGTGCATGTGCCACGACCATTTCAAAGCAGTGCGCATGTGCTGCGACCATTTCAAAGCAGTGCGCATGTGCCACCACCATTTCAAAGTGTTGTGCATGTGATGCGACCATTTCAAAGTGGTGCACATGTGCCACGACCATTTCAAAGCGGTGAGCATGTGCCACGACCATTTCAAAGCAGTGCGCATGTGCCGCGACCATTTCAAAGCAGTGAGCATGTGTGTGTGACCATTTCAAAGCAGTGCACATGTGCCGTGACCATTTCAAAGCAGTGCGCATGTGCCGCGACCATTTCAAAGCAGTGCACATGTGCCGCGACCATCTCAAAGCAGTGCGCATGTGCCGCGCTGGTCTAAACTCTACACTTCCCGCTAAAGTCAGGCGTCAGCCGTGCATTCATTTTACTGCAACGGGGTGGGATTTGTTTGTCTAAAGCGAACAAGCATGCGCGGAGCGGGGAGGACATAGGATCTGGATCGGGCGTACCTGGCGGGAGGGGAGAGGCGGCGCGGGTAGCCGGGGGTAGGTGGTTGCACGCCCCGTCACCGACACCGGCGGGGGCTCCGGTAAATCAGCGGCCCCGGAACGACGCCGCGCCGAGTCCCGGGGCGGGGAGAGGGTAGGTGTGGGTAAGGAGAGGGTGGGGTGGGTGGGGTTCAGAAGAGGTAGGGATGGGTGGTGGGTGAGCAGAGGGTAGTGTTGGGTAAGGCGAGGGTGCGGGTGAGGAGAGGGTTGGGGGTGGATGGGGTGAGGAGAGGGTAGTGGTGGGTAAGGAGAGGGTAGAGGTGGGTGGGGTGAGGAGAGGGTAGTGGTGGGTGAGGAGAGGGTAGTGGTGGGTAAGGAAAGGGTGCGGGTGAGGGAGGGTAGAGATGGGTTGGGTGAGGAGAGGGTAGAGGTGGGTAAGGAGAGGGTAGAGGTGGCGTGAGGAGAGGTATAGGTGGGTGGGGTGGGAGAGGGTAGGGGTGGGGTGGGGTGAGGACAGGGTAGAAGTGGGGTCGAGAGTAATGTGAGGAGAGGGTAGGGGGTGGGTGAGGAGAGGGTGGGTGGTGGTGAGGAGAGGTAGTGGTGGGGGAGGAGAGGGTAGGGGTGGGTGAGGTGGGAGAGCGTATAGGTTGGTGGGGGTGGGGAGCTGAGTAGGGCGGGGGGGGGTGAGGAGAGGTGGGGTTGGGTGGGTGAGGTGGGGAGAGCGTATAGGTTGGTGGGGGTGGGGAGCTGAGTAGGGCTGGGTGGTGAGAGAGGTGGGGTTGGGTGGGGTGAGGTGGGGAGACGTATAGGTTGATGGGGGTGGGGAGCTTGAGTAGGTCTGAGTGTGTGGTGAGGAGAGGTGGGGTTGGTGGGGTGAGGTGGGGAGAGCATAAGGTTGGTGGGGTGGGGAGCTGAGTAGGGCTGGAGTGTGGTGAGGAAGTGGGGTTGGGTGGGGTGAGGTGGGGAGAGCGTATAGGTTGGTGGGGGTGGGGAGCTGAGTAGGGATGAGTGTGGGTGAGGAGAGGTGGGGTTGGGTGAGGAGAGGTAGGGTTGGGTGGTGAGCGGGGTGGGTGCAGGGCGGAGGCGGGGAGGGTGCAGGGCGGAGGCGGGGAGGGTGCAAGGTGGAGGCGGGGGTGGGCGGGTTAGGAGGTGTATGGTGTGGACTGAAGGCACGATGAGTAATGCTAGACGAAGATCGGTACAAAGAAATGGAGGGGTGGGGGTGGACGATCTACAGGTGTTGGAGCGTGGTTTGGTTTAGTGGGGTATATATTAGAGTGAGTTTGGGTGTGTTGGAGTATGCTATAGTGTGTGTTGGGGGTGTTGTGTGTGTTAGGTGTATTGGGGTATGTTAGCCTATGTTATTGTAGTTTACAATACCCCTTAACACCTTAAGTGTAAGTGTGGGAGGTGGGAGGTGTTTGGGTGACGGGTGTGTTGACCGTGTTGAGGGTGTAGAAGGTGTTATTTGCAGTGTAGAAGAAATGTTTGGAAGTTTGGATGCAGGGTGTGTTTGGCATGTTTAGAAATATTGAGGTGTGTTTTTGATGTTGGAGGTATTTGGAGGGGGGGGGGGGTAGTTCGAATAGAGGGGGGTATTTAGGTTTTCAGGTGTGGTGAGTGGTACAGGGTTTGAGGTGTGATGTCAGGTTCAGAGTCTGGTGGGTGTGTGGTATGTGTGTGTGGTGGTGGTAGTGTTTGTGTGTGGGGGGTCGGGGATGAGTAGGATGTCACAGTCAGCAGAGTTAAGCTGTTCAGATAGGGTAGCACTCCAACAGATGGCCGATACACGACGTGAGCATTGTTTTTGAAACTTCTGCTCCACAGTCGATGATTGATTCTGGTTTTGAGTTTCGAAAATAATATATTACGTGAACGCAAAGTAGACTCAGTGTAAATGTCTGGAGGGAATATCGGCGCTATGTAATATGACATGGAATGGGATCGGCTACACCGAAGTACTTTTGCTATATATATATATATATATATATATATATATATATATATATATATAATCACGGCACCAGTTTAACCGTCAGGCTATTCCACCCCCGCTTAAGGCGAGCCTATGTGTTAATATAAATAATTGTTTCCATGTGAATGTCTTGTGCCTCCCACCACCGGTTTTCTGTCATCCTGCCAGCCTGACCCTTGACTAGTAATGTCCAAGGTGGAGAGTTCGACTCCTGACAGACCATGGCCACAAGGCCCTTAATTAAATAAGATTATAGAGCAATCCAAATAACAATCTGAAGTTGACCATAGCGGTTAATAATATAAGTCTGGAGAATAGTAAAGAATGCAAGGAACATTCATGTCACTTCTTAGGAGCTCACCCTTTTATTCTTACCTCTGACTAACAGAATGAATTGATCAATATAACCTATGTTCTTAGTTAAATATAGTTCAACAGTAGAATGTATGTTATAAGTCAAATCCCCTCCCATATAATTAATTTAAATAAGTTTGGAATTTTGGCTAAAACATCGGAGCGTGCAGAAACACGTCCAACGGGTCTGGGTCCGAACGCCCGACCTCCTATCGTTGCTAGGATAGTCACAATCGACGTATCCAAGCAACGCTTTACAGCAGGGAACCCGGCTTTGCAAATGTGGCAGTTGCGAGCCCGCGCAAATAATAGCAAAATGTGTGTCCGCGCAAATAAGGGCAAAATGCGAGCCCGCGCAAATAAGGGCAAAATGCGAGCCCGCAAATAATCGGTCGAGTAGTCTCGCCCACTTCACATGTATACATATATTGATATATATGTATACATTTATATATTTTGATATATATATATATATAATATGTATCGGTGTCCGTAACACGCTCAACTACTCATAACATAGAATGCACGGCTAAGAGAAAGTGGGTATGTCTAAGCAATTTGCTTGATATCCGGGGCAAGAGGTGTACGCCCAATACTAGCAGTGTATTCCCAATACCGAAAGCGTAGGTTCAGTACTAGTACGTAGTAGAAGAGCATGCCCATGATTAAAGGTGTACGGCCAATTCTAGCAGTGTACCAGAACCAACCAGTACCAGCACTGTGCATTCGGTACTAGAACTAGAAGTGCACACCCAATACTAGAAGTGTACGCCCAATACTATAAGTATACACCCAACACTAGAAGGATGTGCCCAATCCTAGAAGGATACGCCCAACACTAGAAGGATATGCCCAACACGAGAAGGATACGCCCAACACTAGAAGGATATGCCCAACACTAGAAGGATACGCCCAACACTAGAAGGATGCAGCAAATACTAGAAGGATACACCCAATACTAGAAGGGTATGCCCAATACTACAAGTGTACGCCCAACACTAGAAGGATACGCCCAACACTAGAAGGATGCACCCAATACTAGAAGGATACACCCAATACTACAAGTGTACGCCCAATACTACAAGTGTACACCCAACATTACAAGGATACACCCAATACTAAAATAGTAGAACAATACGCCCAATACTAGAAGTGTATGCCCAATACTACAAGTGTAGCCCAATACTAGAAGGATACACCCAATACTAGAAGGATACGTCCAATGCTAGACTAGAAGGATATGCCCAATACTAGAAGTGTAGGCCAATACTACAAGTGTATGCCCAATACTAGAAGTGTACGCTCAATACTAGAAGTGTACACCCAAAACTAGAAGGATACACCCAATACTAGAAGGATACGCCCAATACTAGAAGTGTACGCCCAATACTACAAGTGTAGCCCAATACTAGAAGGATACACCCAATACTAGAAGGATACGCCCAATACTAGACTAGAAGGATATGCCCAATACTAGAAGTGTACGCCCAATACTACAAGTGTATGCCCAATACTAGAAGTGTACGCCCAATACTAGAAGTGTACGCCCAATAGAGGAACTGCACACTCATTATATATAACACGAGAGATCCCGGGCCACTAATATACACATCCCTTATTGGTCGCCATGGTAACTAGCACTCACTATAGTGTAGGCCCCTATCGTCAGACACCCGTGTTCATACAGTTGGCCCGGCCCGGCCCCGGTGCGCCCCGGCTCGGCCAGTGTATAACCCCGCCCGGTACAAGCCGCCTTACATTGCCCACCATTGAGGGACCGGGCCGCATTAGAGCCGGGCCTGACTCCGGAGAAGGGCCGGGCGCGCTGACATCTTCACCACTGTGCGGGTGACGATGCTTTACGTCCGCCCATCACGCACCTGTGCGCAGGGGCACCGTGCGCACTGACCCGTGACTGATCCGGCCGAAAGTCGGCGCCTCCCAGTTTACGACAATCATTATTACGGGGGATTGTCGTGATTTATGCTACTGTCAAGTTGGCCACGCCTTGCGGGGGGCGCCGGGACTCCCGCCGACCAGTCAGTCATGTTTATGTTATACGGGCCAGCATCTGGGGAGAGGTTTAGTAACCGCACGGGCAGTTCAGTTCTGCAAAAGTCATTTGGCCTAAACCTGTATTAAACGAAGCGATGTCTATCAATATTACGCTGGAGTCACACCTGGAGGTGATTGTATGGGTCAGTATTGTGATATCAGTGTGTATGTGTGTGTGTGTGGGGGGGGGGGGGGGTCGTGGGAGTTCATGCGAGGTAGTGGACAGTAATTTGATGAATTTATACACAGATGTATAACACATTTCAATTGATCAATGGTTTATACTATAGCAGCCATCCTTTCCCAGGGTTGATTTAAAGTTGCACAGGCCGATGATTTTGAGTTTCTGTCATTTTCTGAGATAAATATATTAGGCTGCTTTTATATAATCTTCCTTACTTTAGTTTGAAGTAAATTTTTTTTAGATGGCTTTTCTTTTATATATTTGAAGTACAAACGTACAAAATTAATTTTGCAGGCATGCCAAAAATCTGACACCAAAGGCTTCTGTAGCAGCAGGTTCCATAAATTGGATCAGTATTTCGCTCCATATGGTGACAAATGTTTGATAAGTAGACCAGTATCTACCTAAGTCAGATATGTAGAATCAAATCTAGATCACTGTTTTGGTTTTGAAAATTTGATGTTTTCATCGGACGATGCAGCTTTAATGGCTCTGGTGGCTTCAGCCTCGATAACGCCATGTTGCGTTGTTAGGTGGCTGACATCTCACACCATGTAATGATGTGGACATGTTGGAGTCTGGTTAACGAGTGTTTATTAGGTTTCGATATCAGCCCGGTGCCCCTATCGGGACGCACGTCATACCGGCGTCCGTGGGCTAATTAGTTATGCGTGCATACATTACATACATTACACCGACCTGGGTTTGCCATGCATGTGCAATTCCTCCACCCTGCACGCCTAACGCCCCTGGGTCATGTAAGTGCCCACTGCCCGCCGAGCATGTAATGCCTAGTACACACCTACATTTTGTGCGCACCCACCTACCGTATACGATTTAAAACTGCCCGTTTCGCGCACAAAATCGCTAGGTGTGCGCTCCCCGCGCACACCTAGCGATTGCGATTCACAACTAAAAACTCAGTTTTAGGGCTAAAACGGGCCGATTACGATCGCGATTCGCGATTCGAAAAATGAATTGGCCCGTTTTCAGTTTTAAGCGGGTCGGGTCGAGTCGCGAGTTTTAGTGCGCGAATCGTATACGGTAGGTGTATACCAGGCATAAGTCTGTTGCACCCCCCTCCACCCTCCACCCCCCGCCTCCACCCCATCTCTCACCTCTCACCGCCACTACTTCGTGCCCCCCCTCCCCCACACAGACACACACACACTCGAGCACACACATCCATATCCACACAACACACACATCTTCAACCCCAACCCCAATGCCTCCGCCACACACACATACACACACATATACCAACTCACATCCACACACACCTGAGCACACACAAATCTACACACACCTCCAACCCCAACCCCAACCCCAATCCTAACGCCACACACACATCCACACCTCAACTCACATCCACACATACTTCAGCACACACGCATCTACACACACCTCCAACCCCCAACTCCCCACGCCACACACACATCCACACACACATCAACTCACAATCACAGACACCTGAGCACAACCACATCTACTCACACCTCCAACCCCAACTCCCAACGCCACACACACAAACATCTCAGGACACACACCTGGGCCACACACCTTCACACACAAAATCAGACACATCTAACACCAACCCCCAATGCCACACACACACATCCACACACACACACACCTCAAGATACGCAGTCACTCGCACCCCAACACACACACACCCCGCTGGTGACTTGGGCTGACTCGCTGACCCATATATCCTAGGCACATAAACCTGAACGGGGATCCTCAAGCGGCCAAGTTGCCCGCATAAACACACGGCGCCACTGGTAACAACATCCGCTAATCCCGCCCCACTGCCCGTGTCAGGTGCCCGTGTGTGCCCGTCTGCAGGGCAGGAGGGGGAGGTGGGATTGGGAGGGGGAGGAGGAGGAGGTGGGAAGGCGCAGGGGAGTGAGGGGGAAGTGGAGGGTGGAGGGAGGGTGGAGGAGTGGGGTGGAGGGATGGGGGAGGTGGGAAGATGGAGGGGGTGGGAGGAGAGAGGAGGGGTGGCAGGTGGGGGGGGGGGGAGGTGAGAGAGCGAGGTGAGAGAGGGAGGTGGGAGGCGGGGTTGGGTGGGGGTGGGGAGATAGGGGGAGGGGAAGGTAGGAGGGAAGGGAGGAGGGGGAATGGATGTGGGAGGCGGGGTGGGGAGGGAGGGGAAGGGGAGGGAGAAGTGGGAGGAGGGAATGGGGTGGGGGTGAGAGAAGGAGGGTGGGAGGAGGGAGGGGGGAGGGAGGTGGGAGGAGGGGGGTGGGAGGAGGGAGAGGGTCTTACCGGTTGCACTGTCGCCGGACATGAGCGCAACAGTGACGTGGCTTCTGGAGATCTATAATTTGAGGAGTTGGGGTTAGGGAAAACATCAATCTTCACAGTTCATCTGGGCACACACCACAGGAGGGAGAGAACCCCTCCCCTGTTCAGCCAGGTGGCAAGCGGCGTGGCAGGGCAGTGCGTGTGTGTGTGTGTGGGTGGGGGGGGGGGGTATGTGTTAACAACGATGTCTTGGGGCTGTGAGCAGAGTTGCATTGTGGGTGAGGATGCTGTTCTTCCTTCCCTCTCCTGTTCCTCTACTCCTCTTCCCTCCCTCACACCTTCCGTTTTTCATCCTCTTCCCCCACCGCCCTTTCCTTCCCACTCCCCTTCCCTCACTTTCTTCCCTCCTTTCCCTACACTTACCGGTACACCTCTTCTCCACTCCACATTCCATCCCCTGTCCCCCTTCCCCCTTCTCACCTCTCCCGCCGGCATGGCCACAGGTACCATGGGCGTCCGGAACAATTAACATCACATGGGGTTAGAGGAGCAGCAGGCGACATTTTAAAGGAAGAGAATTGGCGGGAAACACTTGTCACGTGATGCTCTCTTGTAACCATGCCCCGTACAACACGCTACCATGTACTCCCGTCGCGGATAGCAATACATGGTCCAAGTTTTGGCAGACAACATGTCTTCACGCAATCTCATAACTCCATACCTCAACAGCCAAACAACTGCTACCTTCCCTAATCCGTGAAACACGACCTCTCTGAGCTCCTTGCAGCCTAAACACCCAAAGCGATAGGTCTGTATATGTATGTGTTTGTTTGTTTGTTGTTGTTTTACGTCATAGCAACATCTAAGGTCATATCAGGACGGGTATATGTATGTGTGTGTATATATCTGTGTATAATATATATGTATATATATATTGTATATATATATATATATAGATAAGGACCTGCTGGCTCAATATCAGGACAATGTGACTGAGTGGCCTATCAGGTCATGATAGTGGCGGCCTGATTTCCTAGTGGGGCAACGATATAAAGTTTGCACTGTCACTAGTCGGTACCCGTCCCGATATGACCTTAGATGTTCCTATGATGTAAAACCGCAACAAACAAACACATATATACACATATATATATATATATTAGTGAGCTTAATAAACAGTTATATCAGATATAACTGACATAAACAAACAAACGAACAGACATTGTGAGTGATATTCAATTAACCGCTCTCTTTAGTGACGCCTGTGTTTGTTGAAAGTGTCCACGGCTGACAAGAAGAGGGCGCCTTGTATATATATATATATATATATATATTAATATATATATATATATTTATATATAGATAAATATATATATATATATATATATGTATGTATATATATACTGTACAACCCCGTTAAACCAAGCTCGGTTAGACCAAACGATCGGTTAATCCTAACTTTTGTTGGCGGCCCGGCAAAATACTACCATTTATCATATAAAAAAGTTGGTTAAACCAAAGTCGGTTAATCCAAAGTATTGGTTAATCCAAACAAAATTGTCGGGCCCCAAGCCACTTCTGGTATGGTTGAACCAAACTTTCATGTGGTTATAACTATAAGGTCATTTGAGACTTTTGTATATGATAAATGGTAGTATTTAGCTGGGCCGAAGAAAAAAGTTTTGATTAAATGATCGTTTGGTTTAAGCAAGCTTGGTTTAACAGAGTTATACTGTATATACATAAAAAAAAACTATGAAAGTGTCCACAGACATTGTATATTACATTCATAATGCACCCACGTTTTTGCCAAAGCCAAGTCAAAGTCGAAGCCAAAGCTCGGTTAAACCAATGATCAGTTAATCCAAACACATTTCTAGGATCCCTTCAAGTTTGGATTAACGGGGTTATACTGTATATGCGCGCAGCCCTGGCTGACTACCGGCGGGAGGGACGTCTGTACAGCCGGAGATGGCGGTGCCCTGGGTCGGCTGGTCGGTCCGTGTGAGACATTATCTCGGGGTGCTCGGACTGTGAGTGTGAGTGTGAGTGTGAGTGTGAGTGTGAGTGTGAGTGTGAGTGTGAGTGTGAGTGTGAGTTGGGCCCTGTCCGTCATGCGCACACAGGGAAGTCGTGTCATCAGTCACCTTGTCACCACACTTAAAGCTGCATTCACAACGCCTGGGTGACCACGGCCGTACACTCAGGGGGTAATTTACTCCTCTTCCCCCTCTCCCCGCGACTCCCCCTCCTCCCCCTCCTCCCCCTCCCCCCCCCCCCGTCGCACTCCCCATCCTCCTCCTCTTTCTCCGCTTCCTCCGCTTCCCTTTCCCTTGCCATCCCCATTCTCCTTCTCCTCTTCCCCCTTCCCCATGTCCTCCTCATCCATCTCCCCCTTCTCCCATTCCTCCTCCCATCCACCCTCCTCTTCCCCATTCACTTCCTATTTCTCCTCCTCCCCTTCTCCTCCCCCTCCCCTTCATTCCTTCTTCTCTCGCTCCTCCATCACGAAGACCCAACTCCTCTGAGACAACACATGCAGACACTAGACATGCTCACACATCTACATACATTATCTACAATACTCTGACATTTTGTGGTTGGCGTTTCTTTGGGTTGGGTGGGCGTGGTGTCCAATTCGATTAATGCAGTGAGAACTTGTTACTATGGTTATGAAGTAATTGATCTGGTTAGCTATCAGTGTCACCGACTCAATTTATTGTGACTTGCTGCCAGGGAAAAGAAAAACCGACGTTTCCCTCCTCCAAGAAACTGTAAAGGTCGCAGTCTGCTGAACGACAACTTATGTTGATTAGGTATCATCAGAACATCTTCTCCCCACTCAATCTCCTTCTAACGAAAGTATGTGAGAGATGCAATCAATATCAGGCCTGTCACAACATGATTTATGCTAACATATAGAACTCCGACAAATCGCGCATGGCACAGAAATCCATAGTGTGAACTTAGAATCGGCCCCGATCCCCGATTATGGCTGACTACAGATAGCGAATGACAAATAAGGGGCACGTTTTTTCCCCAATCTACAGTAAAACCTCTCTAACCGACCACACCCACAGATCGACCACTTCCCTATATCGATCGCTTTATTTGGGTCCCAAAAGAGCGCCCATACAATAGCATTGTAATGATTTTTTTAAACTCCCAAAAGTGACCACCTCCCTAAATGGACCACTTCAAGTCGGTCCCATGGTCGGACGATTTAGAGAGGTTTTACTGTACTTCTAATCCATGTTACTTGTTAATGTTAGACACGGCGCACATCTTACTTACCTTTAACTCGCGATCAAAACTGGTGCTCGCCAGTTCAGGGTGCGCCGTATGCCCAGCGCGACCTTGGTGACCTTGGTATTGACCCTGGTGTTGACCTTGGGATTGACCTTGAATGGGCAGGCGCGGGGCGTCATGTGACAATGCGGGCCTGGTGTTGTAGAGCGAGACGTAGGTAGAGGAACGCGGGTCAAAGTGCACGGGCGTCTGGAAGGACAAGAACGGGGAGGAGACGCTGTCAGTGTGGCGTTCTTTCACGTCGAGGTGGTTGAACGTTGTCAACCGCCCAACCGACTGTTCAACTGTCGGGTAGAGATATAATATTTTAAATCGTAACTGTGGCACTATATATACTATAGTGGTAGCGGTATATTTAGCCACAGTACATCCACATTCTGCACGTGGGAATATTTTTATATATATATATATATATATATATATATATATATATATATATATAATTGATTTCCTAACATTACATACTTTTGAGTAGATTGTATGTTGCGTGTCTCCTTGAAAATGTTCTTTAAAATATTCTTCAATCTAGTGGCCAACTTTTTTGCATGAACCCTGAAACTATATGAGATATATATAGAGATAGAGAGAGAGAACGAGAGACTGTAACAATGGGCAGTGAATTCCTGAATAACTGTAACGGGGGAAGCATGAATAGGTAATATGTCTCTTTCAGGATTCATGCACAAAGTTGGCACTAGATTGAAGAACATTTTCAAGAATATTACATATATATATATATATATATATATATATATTAAAACATCTTAAGTCCCTGCAGATATGCCCGTACATTTGCGATATATACCACGTTGCATGGCGATGTTTACTTTGTCCTCTAACATATGTATTCATAAATACACATACAGTAAAACCGCTCTAATTCTAAGTCGACCAACCATGGGACCGACTTCAAATGGTCCATTTAAGGAGGTGGTCGATTTAGTGAGTTTTTCAATTCATTACAATGATATTGTTTGCGATCCAAATAAAGTAACCCATATAGAGGAGGGTTTTATCTGTGAAGGTGGTCGGGTAGAGAGGTTTTACTGTATGCACCCACCCACACCCACACAGTACTACATACAGCTTTACAGGGTGTGGTACTCCCCTCCCCCCTCCCCCCTGCTGAGCACCACTCACCCTACAACGGTTCACAGTTAGGTAGTTAATTGCTGTCGTCATTCAGAGGTGGACAATGGTGGGTGATTGGGTGGTGATGGCCATTATTAGTTTCATTAAGGAGGCAGGGAAGGCGCGACACATTGAGCTGTTCTGACAAACTGTTAGGGCGCGGCTCCATGGAAGACTCACACCTGACCGTTGCAAGCAGCAGGTGCGTGGTGTGTAAATTAACTAAATTACTCCCGGCTTGTGTGGGACTTGTTTGCAGCCAAGTCCATATAATACACGTAAATATATGTATATACGTGTATTATTTTGTAT
Source organism: Branchipolynoe longqiensis (assembly GCA_030323885.1). Taxonomy (NCBI): domain Eukaryota; kingdom Metazoa; phylum Annelida; class Polychaeta; order Phyllodocida; family Polynoidae; genus Branchipolynoe; species Branchipolynoe longqiensis. The sequence goes on along the minus strand of CM059191.1, from coordinate 56,109,397 downwards.
ATTTTTGTATATATATATGGGTCAGGATCACGAAAAGAGGCCAATTGGTGGAAGTTGTCGGCGTCGATCATTGGATGTCGGCGTCGATCGGTATAATTATGATTTAGCATTGACAGAGGTGTTGGAAAGTCTTTAAATTTATCCTGAATGTAAAGGTTGAGAAAATAAAGCAACCTGATTTGTTTCTAGGATAATTTAATATGAAACAAAGAAATGCACTACACTTTTAAGAATTGCGATGCCGACATCTTCACTTGACCACTGATTGGCCCGTTTTCGTGAGGCTGACTCATATATATATCTGTATATATACAGACATACCTATGCCTATATACAGACATACCTATATACAAATAGATGTGTGCAAACCGAAAGGCTGGAGACATGTTACTTTAAGTTACTTACAGCAGTGACAAGTTCTAATCAATTGACTTAGCATTCCTTCCACGCAAAAAAAAGTTTGTTTTATTTAACAATGCCTCTAGAGCATATTGACTTTATGATCGGCTATTGGACGTCAAACATATTGTCATTCTGACATATTTCTTTGGAGGAAACCTGCTGCCGCCACATAGGCTACTCTTTCCGATAAGCAGCAAGGGGTCTTTTCTATGCACTTTCCTACATACAGACCTTCTACGCAACAACGCAATAAGTGCACCAGTCTCTAAATTGGATATGTAGCATCAAATGTAGGCAAGTGGGTTTTTTTTGCTTTAAATAAATAGGTTGATTTGATTATGCTACTTTAATATTTAATAGTAAAATACATATACACATAAATACATATGCACATATATATATATATATACATATGTAATAGTCTGCACTGACATCTTAGGTAAGGAGACATATATACATATATATACATTTACATATTATGATGACTGAGGGGGAAGGGGGAGCTGAGGATGCGGATGTGGCGGGAGGGATTCCTGGATATTATACTCATATAACTCTTATACAGCATATAAATGGATGGCATTCATCAGCATTCCTTAGAACTAGAAGTCCGTCCATGACTGGCACCAACATTCCAACCTTCCATGCGCTACACTCACAGGCTCCGCAGCCAATGGTGAGGTGTGTCTGCTGAGCAAAATGATTGTTATCTCCTTCCTGCTAATTCTATGCCATACTCGTGGTTGAGAGTGGGAATTTGTGTCTGTGAAGAAGGAACCCCCTCCCCCCATACCCCCACTCCCACACTCCCTGGCGTATGTTGTGTGTGTGTATGCCTCATGCACCCCCACCCCACCCCTCCATCGGTGTGGTCCGCTGAAGAAAGTCGCCCCCAGCTGGTGAAACCCAAGCCCGGATCCGACCCGACCGCGTCTATGGGTAATGATGCCCTTGGCGCGGTGTTCCCTGGGATAGGTATCCTCTTCGGGCCGTCCCTGAACGGGCCGCCGACCTGGACGTGTTGGGTGGACGGGGGTGTATGTGTGGGGTGGTGGTGGAGGGGTTGTACTGGGGCAGGCTGTGTCGGTGTAGGGTAGTGTTAGTGTAGGGCTTTGTAGGGTAGTGTAGGGCTTTGTAGGCTAGTGTAGATCGGCGAGGATCGATGTAGATCGGTGTAGATCAGTGTAGGACAGTGTAGGACAGTGTATGGCAGTGTAGGACAGTGTAGGGCAATATAACACAATGCAGGTTGGTGTAGGACAGTGTAGCAGGGCAGTGTAGCAGGGCAGCATAATACAATGTAGGGCAGTGGCGTGCAATATAGGGCAGTATAGGACAATGTAGAGTGGCATAAACAATGTTGCTTGGTGTAGGATAGTGGTGGACAGTGTAGGGCAGTATAAGACAATGCTTGGCCATGTCATGCAATATATGGCAGTATAGGACAATGTATAGCATTAGCAGCATAAGTCAATGCAGGTTGTTGTAGGATAGTGTTGGGAAGTGTAGGGCAGTATACGACAATGTACGGCCGTGTAGTGCAATATAGGGCAGTATACGACAATGTAGAGGAATGTAGGTTGGTGTAGGACAGTATTTGGCAGTGTCAGGCTGTGTGGGATGACGTTGGGGTAGGGTGGTGCAGGAAGGTGTAGGGCTGTGTAAGACAGTGTATGGTGATGTAGGGCAGGATGGGAATGGGGGTGGGGGAGGGGGTAGTGTCCATCCCCGGGTCTGCAGGGAAGGTATTGTTTGGGGGTGGGAGGGGAGGGTGCGTGTATAAGCTGGGCAGAAGGGACAGAATTAAGAAAAGTCAGGGTGTAATGCACCAATATCCGATATCAAAGGTGGGGCGTTTGGGGACTGCTGTGTGTTACAAAGGGCGGGTTGGGGTGTAGGGCGGGACGGGGTGCAGGGCGGGGGTGCCTGACCGGGGTGCCGGGCGGGGTGCAAGGCGGGGTGCGGGGCGGGCGGGGGGCGGGGTGCGGGGTGGCGGGGGGGAACGGGGGAGGAGACTGAGAAGGCACGGGCTGCTTGGCGAGAGCGGGGTGGGGCGGGGTGGGGGTAGGGTTGGACGGGGTGTGGCCATGAGGGGTTTCCGGGGGGGGGGGGTGAGGACCGGACCTAGAAGTGTGGGGGGGGGGGAGACTTGGCGCGGTTGTGAGGGGGTACGGGGTATGGCGTGCAGTGTGCGCGGGGGGGGGGGGGCGGAGAAGGACCGGACAGGGGGGAGGAGGGAGGAGGACTTGGTGCGGGTGTGTAAGGTGGTGCAGAGTGGTCCCACTCAGGTGGGTAAAGGTCACGTGGTGGGTGCCGTGGCAGGTAAGGAGGAGGTCTGTGTGTGTGTGGGGGGGGGGGGGGGGGGGGGGGCTGTCAGCTGCCTCCCTCTTCACCTGAGCCAGGACCAGCCTCTCCACCAGGGGTTTATAAGTTAGAGCGGACCGGCCACGCCTCTCAATAGACGAGATAACGGTTCCGACTGCGCATGCGCTGAAAACAGCATTGGGAGCAAAGCAAAGGTGTACGGCCATTCAGTTTGCCGATACGCATAGGGCAAAACTGCCATTTTATTCAAAATTAATAGAAATACATAACAATTTGGCACAAACATGGATGGAAGGATGCAATATAATAATATAATCAATCTTTTTAAGACACAACTCTCCATAATTAAGCATTTTGAGCTAAGAAACATACAATTTCAGTCACCATTGATTAGCCAGAAAAAATCTTGTTCTAAATATTAAAATGTCAAATATGTCAACAAAAACTTGTTTCAAAGAAATATATAACCAATATCTGATTAACCCTACTCATTTTCTATTTCTACATATGTCATTAACCATAGGATATAAATAAAAACATGAATAAAATAAGTAAAACTGACTCTGGCTGGGGTTCTAACACTAGTCTGAGTGCCCAGATTTGTCTAAATCTAAATGCACATGGCATAAGATGTGCTGATTATATTGATGTAAATGCAATGCTGAATAAAAGATTAATATCTTAATTTATTATATATATTTTTTTAGTTGGTATTCTATGTTTCAAACAAGAGCTGAGATGAGCTGAAACTAGCACATTTCATAACTGCGTCCAGTGTATTACCATGTGCTTCTCGCGGGTTTGTTTTGCTCTGACACATCCCACAATGCACCACGCGGCTGGAACGGTGATGTAGTCTATAACCACACGGGAATTCGCCATTAAATGTTTATATTTAGTAATGCATGTCCATTGGCCTATTCTGTCTAATAAAACACTCATACTGACAGGCCCTATTATTATATCAGGGTCAGTTCATACTAAAGGGCGCCATTGAAATGTAATGTCATTTACTATTAATAATGAATGCGTTATTGTTCTAATTGGATTTGGAACAAATCCATCCGGCTTCTAGAATAGCTATCCAGAAGTTCCCCAGGCCTCAAGCTCCGTATCGTGTTCCCCAAGACTCAAGCTCCGTATCGTGTTCCCCAGGCCTCAAGCTTCGTATCGTGTTCCCAGGACTCAAGCTCCGTATCGTGTTCCCCAGGCCTCAAGCTCCGCATCGTGTTCCCAGGACTCAAGCTCCGTATCGTGTTCCCCATGCCTCAAGCTCCGTATCGTGTTACCCAGGCTTCAAGCTCCGTATCGGGCAATATATTTAACATGTGGACAGTAGAATTAAAGTAAGTAAGTAAAATTGTAAAATTTTTATGGATGTATGTATGTTTTTATTTATGTATATAGATGTTTGATCTGTTTAAGTATGTGCATGCATGTGCGTATGCATGGGGCTGTGTGTATGTAGACTTGTGTGTATGTATGTATGTATGTATGTATGCATGTATGTATGTATGTGTGTATGTATGTATGCATGTATACCTGTATGTATGCACATTATATATGTGTGCATGTGTGTATATCTGTATGAGAGTGTGAGTGAATGAGTAGGTTAACGTTGCATCTCCCATCGTTTTGTTTTTGTAATGGTAATTTATCAAATCCATGCAACTGGTATGTACCTATGCATGTAGATCTTGCAGGCAGTCTGGTCACACAGGGCCGCATGTAGGTGGGTAGGTGGGTGTGATTGTTGATACAACGTGGCCAGAACCAGGTAGACCGCCTTCCACGGTCCTGCAACTTGAGGGGAGAAGTCGACTTTAAGTGTATGTCACCTCAGGCCCCCACCCAGGGAACCCTGCCGAGCGCGGTGACAAATAGCCCGCCTCAGCCCCCCCCCCCCCCCCCCCCCGCTTCTCTCTGGGGCACGTCGGGCCGACCAGCTCACACACCCACACAGACACACACACATACATACACAGACACATATATACATGCACATGCACACATATACACAATCACACACATACACACAGACACAGACACACACCGCCACAAACAGACACACATACACAATCAGTCACACACAGACACACACAGACACATACAGACACACACAGACACACACATACACACACAGACACACACATACACACATACACACACAGACACACACATACACACACAGACACACACAGACACACATACACAATCAGACACACACCGACACACATACACACATACACACCGACACACATAGACACACATAGACACACACAGACATACACAGACACACAGACACACAGACACACAGACACACACAGACACATACAGACACACAGACACACACAGACACACAGACACACACATACACACATACACACACATACACACAGACACACAGACACACACATACACACAGACACACACAGACACACACATACACACACAGACACGCACAGACACACACCGACACACACAGACACGCACAGACACACACAGACATACACACACTTACTCACACACCTACTCACACACTTACTCACACACAGTCACACATCGACTCATGTGTACACCCGCCCAAAGCACTGAAAGACCCACATCACATGTTTAACCACATTTAATCTCAAAATCTAAACATCCTAGCATTTTCTCTCCCGCTCCTCGCTCTCTCTCTTTCTCTCTCTCTTTCTCTCTCTCTTGCTCTCTCTCCCTCTCCCATTCCCCCGCTACCCCCTCTCCCTCTCTCCCCCTCTCCCCCTCCCCCCATTCCCCCTTCTGTGCCATCTGCGGGTAGGGAGTGGTGGTAGGGGGGTACAAGGGGGTGGGGGGGGGAGGTGCGGAGGAAGGTGTGAAATATAAGGCGGCATGGGGTGACGAGCAGACATCTTCTCCACTTCGCTTCACTTCACTTTCCCACAACCCGTGAGGACTGTTCCGAATGTTCGGGCACCACTTATGACTTTTTAACCAGCTCTCGTCCACGCCTCTCGGTTCTCCACAGCCTTCCGGGACTCGCTGAATGCCAGCCCTGATGTTGTCTTTGCACCCTCTCCTTCTGTTTACAACTTCTCTTCTTCCTTATCAAGGCACCGTGGAAGATGTGTGTTCCTTACACGGCCAGATGATCATGGGAGGTGGCTGGAACTACTTCAATTTACACTTGTTGACTATTGTGAGGACGTTTTTGTATGGTCCGATGGGTTGATGGTATGTGTGTATGTATAACTACTATAACTTATAAGTCTATGTGTTGTATATTTATATGCATATATGCGTACTTAGATGTATATATATATATTATATACGTGTCTGTGGCTGCATTTGTACATGTAAATATATATATATATATATATGTACACAGGTGCACACATGTATATAAATAAAAATAAATAAAAATATATATAAAGGCGGTGTGCAACATATAATTGCTGTTGTTTTAGGTCACTGCTAAAACATGTACCTAGATTTGACCTTACATAATCAACGTGGCTTACCAAAATTAATGTTGCATCTTTTTCATTTCAAATATCTATAGAATAAAACTAACCTAATAATATTTATCTCACAATTGTGGTTGGTTGGTTGGTTGTTGGTTGGTTGTTGGGGTTTTACATCCTGGCAACATCTAAAGTCATACATAATATCAGGACTGGTACCAACTTGTAACAGTGCACACTCATGGCGAGTTTCTAGTGCTTGCTGCCCCAGTGGGAGACCAGGTATATATATGTTCATGCATTTTGATCTCTAGTTCATTTACACCAGTTCTCTGCTGACTGATTCCTGATCGGGTGAGCATCCAACCATGTCTGCTTCACCCAGCTCCATGATGGAACACACAGCATATTGTAAGCACACATCCATCCCGTTGATTATCCGCTACGCAACACCAGCATGGGCAACATGCTCGCCTACCCACTTCTAATAATATAACCCCACCCTGACCCTACCCCGCCCCATGTATAATCTACAGACTTCAAACGCGCATGCTCAGACACGGGTTCCTTAAGAGGCGAGTTGTTAGGGAAGCGTTCCGCCGGGCGTCGCTGACGTATGATTAGTGACGCCTGTAACCTGACGCCCCCGGTCCCGACGCCTCCAGGCCTTGTGGTGGCGGCCCCTGGTGGCGGGTCTGCTGTCAACGGGTCCTTACAGCAGGGGCGGCCGGCTCCCTCAGGTCTTTACCCCCTTCATCCCGCCCGGCCGCTCCCCGCCCTCGCCCCGCCCCTGCCCCGCCCGCGCCTCCTCCCGATTTACCCGGCAGCCCGTCAGGTGTCCGCCGGTGGGGGACAACCGTTCTGTGCACGTGTGGTTAACGGGAGGCTGTTGTTATGTGCACACACAGGTGTGTGCTGCTGTTTGCTTATTAAAGTGTCATAATCTCATGATTTTTAATTTCTGCCTATTTTTAAAAAAAATATTAAAAGAAGATATTTATTAGATTGATCACTATAATTTACCTGACTTTAGTTTCAAGTAACTCTTATTATGAATGGCTAACTTTGTTGTTATGTGCACACAGGTGTGTGCTGCAGAGAATAGCTGTTTGGTTATTAAAGTGGCATGATCCCATGATTTTGAGCTTCTACCCTTTTAAAAAAAATGTAAATATATTAGATTGATCCCTATAATTTACCTGATTTTACTTTGAAGTGACTTCTATTATGACTGGGTCCCATTTTAGAGATACTTGGAGTGAAAACCTGCCAAATTAATATGGTGTGCACATCGAAATGATTCAGTGATAACAGGTTCTATCTAGTAGTAGTAAGTTGACACAGTCTTCCTTCTAATAGCCCTGTCACACTATGACGTATCTCGCCGGTGTGCTGCCAACGAGTAAAATCACTTTTAATCGTCGAAACACGTCAAACTTTTCGGCATCAGCGCAACGGTAGTGTGTGGCCGATGTTGTGGTAAAAGTTTAACGCGCCGTCCTGATATGACCTTAGATGTTCCTAGGACATAAAACAAGAAAAAGCAACAGTTTGGCACAACGTGTAGGAACGACCCTCATGCGCGCGTGGCGTATGCCTAGCGTTCGCATAACGTTATTCCATCGCGTTTAACGTATCTCGACACACCCCTAACGTCGCCATAATGTTAGCACCCACGCGTTGTCGCACGTCCAAAGTTTTATGCAAGCAGAAAACTTCGCCGATACTCTGACGCGCCTCGCCGGCCATCGCTGCCCATCAACAAAATCCAATGCGTGCCTAACATGTGCGTAACGCTTCCAGACGTCTCCCGACTTTTCGCCAAAAACTGACACACGTCGATGCGCGTTGGCGAGATATGTCGTAATGTGACAGCACCATAAGTTCTATGCAGCTACACATGCTTACCATTGCACCAATATCTGAGTTAGATATGTAGGATCAAATCTAGCGTTTTGGCTTAGAAAATGTCATGCCTTCCTCGGAGTATGCAGCTTTAAGCGTGAAATCTCAGCGTTCACACCTTTCTTTGTAGCACCACCCCACGCCCCAAGGCTACTGGTAACCACCTCTGAGACATTACTATAAGAAAAAAAATAGGGGGAAAAGGAGAAGGAACCCAACAATTATCACCTTATGCTTACAGCAAAGGGCCTGGGTTAGTTGCCATTGAGCATAGACTGGAAGCGGAATTATCCAATGAAATCATCAAATTTTCCAAACCAAAAACACTTACCTAGATTTGATCCTGCATTGCCAAGTTATACACTGATGCACTCATATAACATTCATTGCAGATTGGTGTTGCTTTGTTATGGTCGAAGAGCCCAGTATTTCATGTATGTACACACCGGAATTAATCTAACATATTTCCACCTCAAATATCTCCAAACTCAACTCTGTGAAATAAAATTTACTTCAAAATTGAGTAAGATAGATGAATGAATGACCTGATATATTTCCTTAATATAAAAACATAGCTGAAACTAAAACTGTAATATAACTTTAAGGTCTCATTATTTACCACGTGTTGTGGTGGCGATACACCCATCCTCTCCTCCTGCTGGTGTAATGTATTCGCCATTAATTGCCATGTGTATTGTAATCGAATATCCCTGTAGTGTTGAATAGGGTGTGGGATTAACTTGTGAGGGGAGTCGAGTACAGACATACTTCCTTGACGGTATAATACCTGAATAGAACGGAAGTTCACCTACACAGTTAGAAAATGTGTAGCCAGTAGTTGTGTAAGTCTCCCACTAAAACTTCATTTTGCATTTCTCACAGTTTTCCAACGACTTCTACGTGATTTATTTAAGTTTAGGATGCAAATTGTACAATTATGGATTATGATTTGGTTTTTAAATGGACAATTTGTGAAATGAATTTGGAACTAATTTATTGCATCATATAAATTTGTTTAAAGACTAACACTAAAATATCCAGTTCGCTATTCTCTATCAATAAAACTCTTCCTTTTTCCTCTCATGTTTTTAAAGGCAGAAATCCAAATGCTGCGGACCATGCAACTTTAAGGTCTGATCTTTGTATTACTGTATAGAGTAACCTCAGGTTAAACACTTAATTAACGATGGCCATATTGTGAGATCCTGAATGATGTCCAAAATCTCACCATCCCATCAAAAGATTTCAAATGATGAATAACAAATTACCAACATCAAGTCTTTGGCGAGCGGGTCGCAGCACAAAGAACATTTCACTGTGGAAATGTTGAGCTAACCCCGCTCTGTGGGCACCATTCAACTTGTATAGATAAATCCATGGTAGCATTATAATAAATGTAGCCATGTACCATATATATGTATATATATATCTTCATGTATTTTGATCTCTAGTTCCGTAATAACAGTTCTCTGCTTCATGTGAGCATCCACCCATGACTGCTGTACCCAGCTCCATGATGGAACACATGGCACATTGTAAGCACACATCCATCCCACTGATGATCCAATACAGAACACCAGCATGGGCCACATGCTCGCCTACCCACTTCTAATAATATTATATAACCTTCGCTACCAGTACCAGAGATATTCGCATCTCATCTGCTAATTTACTTACAACTTAAAGATTAGTCTGCTGGAATTCACGTCAGGTCTGGGCATGACTAATAAATCGCCTCACTAAAGGCGGGTCTATTAGTCCTTATTGTTGCAGCGTTGACTGGCACTTGATACCTAAACCCGTCTTATACATCATGTATTACGCCACAACCGTATTAACAAATAATAGTACAGTACCCGTTATCGAACTAAAGCAAGATCTGTTCTGGCACGCCTCTAAATGTCCTGGATCAAGTACAATTTAGTTAAGGAAAACATTTAAAATTTGTTTAATTCAAACTCCTCTTCACTGATATAAAGAGAACGTAGGTTCCATAACCTGATATATTTGTCCAGAACTTGCATGCAGAGATACCAGCAGAGATACCAGCAGGTTAACATCCTGCACAATCAGAAAAAAAAAGACAGCCCTTCAAACACAGCGCGTCTTTTCCGCACCATTGTTGCGCGCATGCGTGGGTCGGTGACTGACTGATACAACAGGCCCCCGCGTCCCTCCCCACCTCACCAGGTGACGCGCCCAGTTCAATCAACACGCGCCGCGACGCGCATACGTGAGGCGATCAGGAGTTTGTGCAGTGGCTCCACCAAGCGGCTATACCCCCCCCGCCCCCCGCCACTAGTTCCAAACGTAGATTATCCCGCCCCGTGGTTAGATGAGCACAAGCTTCTATTTATCGCACAAACACCTCAAGCAGTCACGTGGGTGTGTGCGCGTGCGTGTGTGTGTGCGCGCGTGTATGTGTGTGTGTATCCTGTGCAAATAAACTAAATCGATAAATTTGAGAGACCTAGAGTTGTAGATCTACTGATTATTCACGTAACACTTAACAGCAAAAGAGGACTATATATATCTATTGGAGGATGTTCAATAATATTTTCTTTCAACCAAAATACTGTTATGCACTTTGATCTATTTTTATTCATTAAAAGAAAGTTTTTATTTTTGTTGATACATTATCTTTTCCCCCCATCTTTTTTTAAGTACAACTTTACTAGGTCTAGCTTGGCTACTTCACAAGGAGAACAAAATCAACAAATGGGGATCAATTATTGGCAATGTTTCTCAGTGTTTTAAATGTTTATATTGAAGTATATATGTGTATATAAGTACATGTGTATAATAATTAATATAGAGTATTAACATTATGGATATTACAACTGGTTTCGGTGATATTCCCAAAAGTGTGAATTTGCGGAATTCTGTACAAATAGTAACCCCCCACCCACCCCACCCACCCACAAACAAACTCCAGATAAAATTCCACCCCACAACGACAACCACCTAAAACCATTAAGGACATAACAGTTAGCGCGATTGTCACACAGCGTGCGCTTAGCATAACAACGCGGGGGTCGCCAATCCGCATTGACCGACACGAACACCGGCACGTCGGGGGTGGCTCCGGGAAGCCCGGCTCCAGGGGCTTGTTGACACACCTGTCTGATGCGCATTGGTAATGCAGGACTATTCTCCCCCTCTACCTCTCTGCCTCTCTACCTCTCTACCTCCGCCCCTCTCTGACTCTCTCTTTTTTCCCCTATCTCCTTCTGCTCCCTCTCTCTTTCTTCCCCCTCTCTTCCTCTCTCCCTCTCTCCAGTTCCGCCCCTCTCCCTATCTCTGTCACTCTCTCTCCTCTCTCCGTCCATCGCTCTTCCTCGCTCTTCCCTGCTCTTCCTCGCTCTTCCTCGCTCTTCCATCTCTCCCTGGCTGCTTATCTTTGTATTCATCTCTCCGTCTCTCTGCGCATGTCTTCCTCCCCCCTGTCTCTTTGCAACTCTTCCTTGCTCTCTGTCTCTGTTTCTATTTATTTCCCCCTCTCTCTCCCTTCCCCCTTCTTTCTCCCTATCTCTGTCTGTGTATCTCTCCCCCTCTCTTTTGTTCTCTCTGCTGAAGATTAACCATTAGGCTAAGTAGGCTTAAGCCTAAGGGTCCGGAAGGGAGGGGGTCCCGAGAGTATACAAAAAAAGAGGTTTAATTGAGTGTAATAAAGCTCAGTCTAGGAGGCAGTGGTAGTTGTTAATCCACCAGTCTCCATGCCCCCCCTCCCGTCTCTCTCCCAGTTCTCTCTGTTTTTGTTGTGTGTTTTCTTTTACTCTTGTAAGAATTTCAATTGATACCAGATGGAAATTATCACAAGGCCGATGATTTATTCCACGCCTCACGTCGTACATGCTCCATGTTAAACATTCGGCTGTAGAAATAATTATCAATGTTCTGCTAGTTTAGTCTAGCTGATCGCTAGTAGAAGTAGTAGAATGTGTATATTGCAGTTGATAATTTAACCCTTTAAGTATAACTGGGGCTGGACATGTGTAATGTTTGTTATTCGGTATGCATGTTGTGTGGTACCGAGAACATAAGCCACCTTTTCATTCGCATTCCCTTGTCAAGTGTTGGTTTATGGCTACATTTGACCTCCTTGATATTAAATGGTTAAAGACGCATTTCCTATATATATATATTTCCTGTGATATACATCGCAGTAATGCGTGATAAGCCAGTGTCGCAGTTTCAGTTCTCAACCAGACTCAGTTCTCAACATCGCTTCTGCGCATGCGTCAAAATCTAAAAGCGTCGTCTGCGCATTGTCAATGGTCGTGAGCAATCTTCATACAGAAAAGGTTAAATATCTCTAAAACCAAACCACCTAGAAACAAATCGCTTTGTAGACATATAGAAAACATGTTTACCAACAAGATTATATTAAATTGATATGGTTAGGGTTGTGGATTTCTAGTTGAGAACTGAAACTGCGACACCAGCAAACTCAAGTTTTTATTTGTTGTTGTTTTGGGTCGCGAGCAATCTTCGTACAGAAAAAGTGAAATATCTCTAGAACCACACTATGTAGAAATAAATCGCTTGGTACACAGATAGAAAACATGTTTACCGAAAAGATTATATTAAATTTATGACACTGACACTTAGTGACAGTATGAGGCAGCGATCGGCGAAGGTTTGAATCGGGCTGATATTGACACATGCGCAGACAATGCTTTGACGCATACGCAGATGCTTTGACGCATGCGCAGAAGCGATGTTGAGAACTGAGTCTGGTTGAGAACTGAAACTGCGACACCGGTATACACAGCCCGAATGGTAAAAAGGATATAAATATTAATATTATTAGTTGGTTGGTTGGTTGGTGGAGTTTTACATCCTGGCAACATCTAAGGTCATATCAGAATTGGTACTGACTTCTATACACAGTATCAGTGTGCAATCATGGCGAATTTATAGTGCTGCCCCACGAGGAAATCAGGCACCCAGCAACATGACCCAATATCCCACTAAGCCACATTATCCTGACACTGAGTTAACCAGTCCTTGCCATGTCCTATTAATACAGAGCGCCAAGCTAGGAAGTGACAAATATCAATTTTGTAAGTCATTGATTTGACTCGACCTGGAATTGAACTCCCAATCTCCCGCAGAACAGACCTGCGCTCTACCGATTCGGCCACCGCGCCCGGTACTATTATTAGTAGTATCATTATTTTCGTATTTTGCAATGGATGATTATTTGCTTACAAAAAAAAAGAAGAATGGTGAAGATACTCTCTTTAGTGTCTTGTGGATTCTAAGGTCAATAACGCACTCGTGTGAATAAGCGTTGTGAACAGTGGCAACCTGTTGGTTTGTTCACTCAGGCAAACTAAGCCACTACACTGTTGACATAAACTTTATTTGACATCAACAGATTGAGATTTTGTCCTTCTTCTCACTATGAAGATGGTCTTTGTCGCTGACACAGCATCAAATCACCACCTTCCATTCACCGTCATCGCCACCCCACCTACCCCGTTTCACCCTACATCCGCTATCGGGATATATATATACAGTATAACCCCGTTAAACCAAACTTGAAGGGACCCTAGAAATTTGTTTGGATTAGCCAATCATTGGTTTAACTGTGCTTTGGCTTCGACTTTGACTTTGAGTAAAGCATGTATTGCACATGTAATATAAATGTATGTGGACACTTTGATTATTGTTTTTTATGTATATAGAGTATAACCCCATTAAACCAAGGTTGGTTAAACCAAACGATCGGTTAATCCAAACTTTTTTTGGCGGCCCGTCAAAATACTACCATTTATTGTATAAAAAAGTTGGTCGGGTCTCAGATGACCTTATAACCACATGAATGTTTATTTAACTGTATTGGAGTGGCCTGGGGTCTGACAATTTTGTTTGGATTAACCGACAATTTGGATTAACCGACTTTGGTTTAACCAACTTTTTTATATGATAAATGGTAGTATTTTGCTGGGCCACCGAAAAAAGTTAGGATTAACCGATCGTTTGGTTTAACCGAGCTTGGTTTAACGGGGTTATACTGTATATATAAAATATGTGCAGTTAATTCTAGTATATATATACCAGACGGGGATGGCTGAATGAGTTGAGCATCCGTCCCCTGTTTTCGGAGATTGGGAGATCCGAACCCATGAGTTCCTGAATTCGAACCCTGGTCTAGTCAAATCAATGACTTAAAAATTGATACTTGTCACTTCCTCGCCTGGCGCTCGGCATTACTAGAATAGGGCAAGGACTGGTTCACTCAGTGCAGGATAATGTGACTGAGTGGGATATCAGGTCATGGTGCTGGTGCCTGTTTTTCCAGTGGGGCAGCACTAAAAAATCGCCATGACTGTGCACTGTCACAAGTCGGTACCCATCCTGATATGATCTTAGATATTGCTAGGACAGAAAACAACAACAAACAAACAAAAAACTAGTTATATATGAAGTTAATAGTTAAACGCCTAGAACAAATTCTGAGGGAAGAAGTTGGGTGAGCAAGGTTAGGCGAGGTGGCGATGACGCGAGGTGGTGATGATATATATGTGTATATTTGGATATATATATATATATATATATATCCATTGAGAACACAACGCAGTGACATAGCCCTCTTCAAACATGCAATGATTCCATATCATTTTCCTCACAGACAGATCAGGTGTACCTGGGTAGACTGACAGATCTGCGTTTACGTTAATAACATAACCCCCAGGTGGAAGAGGTGGGTAATTCCACAGTCGGACACCAGGGTCCGCCCCGCGTGTTGCGGCACATAGACGAAGGGATGGCGCTGTGAAGGGTGTGTCATTCAGAGATTACGCTGTATAATCCCACCACGCATCGACTGGATACCTTACCGCAGCGCCACCTGACGGAATGCACGCTATCAGATTACAGGCGCATGTCTGGATCCACAGTCAGCCCCCCTGGGCATGCGCTTTGCACACCCGGCAAGTTGTACTACCAGTTTGCTGTCCACTTTTTGGGAAGCGCTTTGGATATAGTAAGACAATATAATCACTGCCTCACAGCCACCGGTGTTTGTTTGGGTTTTACATCCTGGCAACATCTAATGTAATATCAGGATTGATACCGACTTGTGACAGTGCGCTCTCGTGGCGAGTTTATATTATAGTGCTGCCCCACTGGGAGACCAGGCTGCCAACACCATGAGCCGATTCCCCACTCAGTCATATTGTCCTGGTACTGAGCTAATCAGTCCTTGCCCTATCATGGTAATGCCAGGTACACACCTTCCGTTTATCTGCACCCACCTACCGTTTATGATCTAAAACTGCCCGTTTCGCGCATAAAAATCGCTAGGTGTGCACTCCCCACGCACACCTAGCGATTGCGATTCATGACTAAAAACTCAGTTTTAGGGCTAAAACGGGCCGATTACGATTGCGATTCGCGATTCGAAAAATGAATCGGCCCATTTTCAGTTTTAAGCGGGTCGGGTCGAGTCGCGAGTTTTAGTGCGCGAATCGTATATGGTAGGTGTGTACTTGGCATTACGCCACATGCCAGGCTAGGTAGTGACAAGCATCAATTTTGTAAGTCATTGGTTTGACTCGGCCGGAAATTGAACTGCTGACCTTCTCACCGGAATCCTGCACTCTACCGATCCCCCCACCGCGCCTCGACACATCCCCCGTTCCCAACCATTATGCCATAATATATCTATATATATCTATATATATATATATATATATATGTACATACATGTTTACGTAGGGAATGGCTGAATGAGTTCCGCGCCTGTTTCCACTGCGGAAGGTCGTGGTTTCAAACCATGGCTGGGTCCAACAAATTTGTTTTAAATGTTAACACTTCTCACTTCCTAACTTGGTGTTCAGCATCATACTAGGATGAGGGCAAGGAGCAGTGGAATGAGTTAAGACCAATTGTCTACCGTTTAGATTCCCCCTGCTTAATCAAGGAATGCAACACACCCACACCCACCCACCCCCCCACCCACCCCAAGAGTAGTTACACATACTTCCGCCACGAAGGAACGCGGCGCTCTCTAAATCACCTCGGGGCAGAGTGTAAATTGTGCACAATATATAATTCTAATCAGTCTTGTCTGAGCCATGTTGATAAATGGCTGTGAAAGTCAGAAGATATTATTTATTATTCTGGTCGCAAATATCCGTCCCAAGTCACGTCTCCTGTTGATATTAGGAGCTTTTCAAACTCTCGGCGACGTCACCCAAATCAATACTGATATAACATTGCTGTTCAAGTATCGCGAAGTGTGTGGTGGGGGAATCAAGGATCACGTCACGCCAATATCGTCATCCCATCGTGTTATTGTGATATACCTAACAATATTGCCTGATTGCCGGCATCCTCAGTCTGGATCACTATAAAGTATAAGCGGAATATTAAAGTTGCATAGACCGATAGTTTTGAGTACCTGTCGTTTTCTGAGGTAAATATATTATTACTAGGTTGGTCGTTATGACTCACCTTACATGAGTTTGAAGTAAGTTTGATTTAAAATGGCTAATCCTTGAGATATTTGAAGTGCACCTTTGCAGAATTAGTTTTGGCATGCATGATATCATAGGCTTCTGCAGTAACAGGTTCTCTTAAAGTGCCTCAGCCTTCCCTTCTATGTGGCGACTAATGTTTAATGAGTGCATCAGTATCTCAGTAAGATATGTAGAATCCAATCTGGCTAATTGGTATCGTTTTGAAATTGTGTGTTTTCATTGGACTATGTACCTTTAAAGCGTGACTCAAGCATGTCAACAACTTGTCGCCGAAATCGGCAAATTGTCTGGATTCGCAATGTCCGCTCGAGAAGCCATTGGCGGGCTTCGACGGTGTTAATTCTGGAAATTTCTAGAGTGTGGGGCAGTCTTTACCTATGTACACGCTAAAAATAAGTATCTTGTCACCTTCTACTGCGTCGGTGTGGGCCATCTCTATCACTGTATCAGATACTTGGCCGTGTGTTAACAGAGCCGACAGCGACCCCTGGTGGCGGAGTATCGATGAGCATGCGCGGCTTCCATGCACCGCGGGTAAGCGGCGGGGTGGAGGGGCGGGGTAGCGGGGCCGGGCGGCGGGGTGGCGGGGTGGCGGGGCGGCGGGGCGGCGGGGCGGCGGGGTGGCGGGGTGGCGGGGCGGCGGGGCGGGATGGTGGCGGTTCGGTGAGCGGCGGGGCAAACGAAGCTGTGGGGTGGAAGGGGGTAGATGAGTGGACTCCTCCGGGGCGGCGTGGCGGCGGGGGGACGGTCTCTAGGAGGCCGGGTAAGAGGGCGCGTAACAGGCCGGATAGGAGGCCGGGTGGGAGGCCGGGTTGGAGGCCGGGTTGGAGGCCGGATGGGAGGCCGCGTTGGAGGCCGGGTGGGAGGCCGGGTTGGAGGCCGGATAGGAGGCCGGGTGGGTGGCTGGGTGGGAGGCCGGGTTGGAGGCCGGGTTGGAGGCCGGATGGGAGGCCGAGTTGGAGGCCGCGTGGGAGGCCGGGTGGGAGGCCGATAGGAGGCCGGGTAGGAGGCCGGATAGGAGGCCGGGTGGATGGCCGGGTTGGAGGCCGGGTGGGAGGCCGGGTGGGAGGCCGGGTTGGAGGCCGGGTGGGAGGCCGGGTGGAGGGCCGGGTGGGAGGCCGGGTGGGAGGCCGGGTGGGAGGCCGGGTTGGAGACCGGGTGGGAGGCCGGGTAGACGCCCCGCCCCGGTGCACGGTTCACCCCGGGCCCATTGTTTGCTGTGAAACCCACACGGCGGCACTGCCCGTGGTGCGCGGCGGCCGATGGGCGGCCACCCCCGGGGTGTGAACCCGGCACTGGAGCAGGGCACTGTGAAACATGTAGAGTGTGTGGTATAGGGTCACAATCCGCGCCTCCACCCTCACACACACACACCCACATTCTACCTGTAATCACCACATGTCTACCCACGCCCTGCTTTACAAACTCGCAACCCGAACATCGACATAATGTGCAAAAGTGTATGATTATAACTGTACCAATCAGTTTTCTGCGAGCTCCAATATTGGTTTGTTAATACAGTAAAACCTCTCTAAATCGACCGACCTTGGGACCGACTTTAAGTGGTCCATTTAGGGAGCTAGTCGGTCTAGGGACTTAGAATATACTTACAATGGTATCGTCGGGACCCAAATAAAGCGATCGATATAGGGGAGTGGTCGATCTGTGGAGGTGGTCGTTTAGAGAGTTTTACTTTACTAGTATTATTCGTAATATCATTTTTTTAATGTGTATTCTTAACACAGATATTATTGATATGTTTGCTGTGAATTACACACGGTGGCACTGCCCGTGGTGGGCGTCGGGCATCGTCGGCCATCCGTATAGGGTCTCAATCACCGCCTCCACCCCCACCCCACCCCACCCTCAACCAAACACATCCACACACACACATTCTACCTGTAATCACCACATGTCTACCCACGCCCTGCTTTACAAACTAGTATATTAATATTTATATATTATACATATTATATATATATATAATTTTATATATTATATATGTAATTATATATATATTATATATATTACATATATTATATATATTATATATATAATTATAAATATATTACATATATTACATATATTATATATATTATATATATTTTATATATTATATATATTATTTATATTATATATATTATATATATTACATATATTACATATATTACATATATTATATATATTATATATGTATTATATATATTATATATATATATTATATATACATTATATATATATAGGTTCCCTCCAGTAGTTTGTTAGTGATGCAGTGGGACATGGCTACATCCGACACCGTACACCAAGGTGAGTGGACCACAGACACCGGTGGGCGGGGAGATAAATAACACTCTCCACTCGCATCCGTCCACCAAACCCGTACATACACACCTAGATATTCATATGTGCTGGGAGAGCGCTGAGGTGACCTCGGTGACCACGTCATGTCCTTACAAGTTACATACGTCATGACGCCGGTCCCCTGTCACGGCCGCGCGCCGCACTGTGGCGCGCCTGTCGTCAGCCCGTCAGTGGCGCCCGGGAGTTTAAAGCCGCCACTCCGACGCCCCTGCCGCCCGGCGCCGGGCACCCTTCTCCCCGGGTCCCGTTGCCATGTAGACAACGGTAGCCTCACTGGAGCAATGCGGCAGTTAGACACCCCCTGTGTAGTGATCCAGATCGGGGGTGGGGATCATTGTTGTGGTAGGGCACGGAAAGGGGGCGTGGCAGTCTGCGTGCGAGGGAGCAGATACGAGTGTAACTGTGAGAGAGATGTCGCAGATGCTGGCCCTGTCTATATATCTATGTATATAGTTTTAGTATTATTGTTAACACCTTCTGTGCACGGCATTACAATGCATTATTATGCCTACATATAAAATATACTCACTATTACTAGTATTATTGTTAACACCTTCTGTGCACAGCATTACAATGCATTATTATGCCCCCATATAAAATATATTGACTATTACTAGTATTAGTATTATTGTTAACACCTTCTGTGCATGGCATTACAATGCATTATTATGCCTACATATAAAATATACTGACTATTACTAGTATTAGTATTATTGTTAACACCTTCTGTGCACGGCATTACAATGCATTATTATGCCTACATATAAAATATACTGACTAGTACTAGTATTAGTATTATTGTACACATCTTCTGTGCACGACATCACAATGCATTATTATGCCTACATATAAAATATACTGACTATTACTAGTATTAGTATTATTGTTAACACCTTCTGTGCATGGCATTACAATGAATTATTAAAAATATGCCTACATATAAAATATACTGACTATTACTACTAATACTATTAGTATTATTGTTAACACCTTCTGTACACGGCATTACAATGCATTATTATGCCTACATATAAAATATACTGACCAGTACTAGTATTAGTATTATTGTTAACACACGGAGCATCGACATTATGGCACCAAATGAAACGTATTTCCAACAATCTTGATGAATCAGGTCTACATTGAGCGACATATCCTTATTAATAGTATTATAAATATAAGTAGCTTCGGATTCAAATGAGCAAATCTTATTAGAAGGTAAGCAAAGAAGTGGAATGATGAAGGTTTAACTTTAAGTGTACCCACTCGATCGGATCGTATCGGACCTGATTAATTAAGACCAGGTAATGCAATACCTTATATGGTAATGATAGTAATTTAATATAGGATCAGCCGGCTTACACCTCCTCTGTGGTGGGGGGAGGCGGGGCGGGGGCGTGTGTGTGGGGAATTTGGGTGGCCTAATTCCCCATGATCGATAGGGATCAAATGGAGTAGCTACCTACACAGGCTCTGGAAATAACCCCCACACAGACTCCAAGTGTGGGTCCGTGTTGTTGGTCCGTGCATGTCTAGCCATGGACGCACTGGACAGGATTTACAATCGGTAAGAGCGCCGCATGCCTTCCTGTGTAGCAGGTCGTCAGCTCGAACCTCAGCTGAGTCAAACCAATGATTTACAACATTGATACTTGTCGCTACCCAGCCTACTGGGTGTAGTTATGGAATTGGTATGTCAAACCTGTATGTTTTTTTATTATTTCATATGTATACATATACATTTTATGTGTGATTATTTTGGCTTTTATGGCTTATTCCAGCAATGTTATTTGTGTAGTGTCTGGTCCACATACAATGCATGAAGTGCCATTGACAGTCGTATTGACCCATTATAGCTGGTCTCACAGTACCACTACTATACTATCAGAATCACATATCATTATCAACCATACTGCGGATAAGCTACACTATAAGTTATAACATCAGTCTATGCTGCTCTGTTCAAATATAAGATCATAACTCAATTACACCAGGGGCACAAACTTTTGGTCCTTCTGGGAATACAATTATTATAGATATATTAGTTAAAGCTGCATAGTCCGATGGTTTTGAGTTTGTCATTTTGAAAGCTATTTAGGCTGGTCGATATAATGTTACCTTATTGTAGTTTGAAGTAACTTCTATTTTAAATGGCTAACTTTTAAGTGCAAACAAAGTGAAACATTAATTTTGGTATGAACGTCAAAATGATGGACACCATAGGTTTAAGTAATAACTAATTCTATTAAGCCGACTTGGTGTTTCCATTCTGTGCAACAATTTTTTTTATAAATGCGCCAGTATCCAAGTTGGGTATTTAAGATCAAATCTACAAGTAGTTTGCTTCAACAAATTTGATGCTTTCATAAAGTTGCATAGTCCGATGGTTTTGAGTTTCTGTCATTTTCTGAGATAAATATATTAAGTTGATCGTCATAATCTACCTTACTTTAGTTTGAAGTAACTTTTATCTTAAATAGCTAAGTTTTAAGATATTTGAAGTGTAAACGTGCAAAATTAATTTGGGCATGTGTGCCAAAACTCTGAGACCCTCGGCTTCTGCAGTAACTGATTATATTAAATTGCCCCAGTCATCAAATCTAGATAATCACTTTGATTTTGAAAATTTGATGTTTTCAGTGGACTATGCAGCTTTAAGTTTAAGGTTACAACCCAATGTGGCAGTTGTAAACAAAGGCTGTGTGTTTTGGTGACGCAGTTTCAAACCCTAAATTAGGAATTAATTTGTTAAAGCTTCAAATCTAAAGGCTTTGCCACACCTCGCCGGATCGGGGGAAAAGAAAGAAACCGAACAAAGTCTGTTGATATCCGACAAAGTCTGGTTTGTGTCCATTGCATATTCATTGATATCCATTGATATCCATTGATATCCATTGATATCCATTGATATCCGGCCTGATCCATTACAAGTTTTGAGTATGCACAAAACTTGTAACGGATTGCGTCGGACTGACGCATGGGGTTATTATCCGTTACCGTCTGTTCCCCGTCTGTTCCCCGTCCGTTCCCATCCATTACCCATCCGTTCCCATCTGTTACCTTCCGTTACATATCCATTATATGTCCGTTGCTGTTCACTATTGTTCTTTTTGTATATTGAATTGTCCGTTGATCGTTAGATAGGTTATCAACCATTACCGTCTGTTACCGTCTGGTACCCGTCGGTTACCGTCTGTTAGTGTTACCTGTCTGTTACCGTCCGTTTCATAATCGATACCTTTCATGCCCGAATAACACCGGACTAGAATATTCTTTGTCCAGTTCTGTCCGTTGTTCAATCCGCCAAAGTGTGACCAGCACTTAATGTGAAACATGGGCAGGATTAGAAGTGTTGCTATTGGTATTCTTTGTGACCTGCCTCCCTTCCCCCCTCCCTTCACCCTCCCTCCTATCCCTCCCTATCCCTACCCCCCCCCCCCCCCGTCAATTCCCTCCACCTCCCCTACCATATGCTGTGAGTTTGGAGTCCTTCAGGTTGGAGCCCAGTCTCTCTGTACACACACACACACACTCACTCACTCACACAGACCGAGTCCCTTTCTGACCCGTCCACATATAAATAGTTCAAGTGTCAGGGCGCCATTCTCCACTCGTCACCACCCTCGTCATACACGGCAGCGTGACGTAATGCGCCCGGTCACGATGAGGTTGTCATGGCGTCACAACGACGTGCACCCGAGGCGCCCCCCTGTGGCCAGGTCGGATCCAATGAGCGCAAATGGGATGTGGGAGCGGGGGAATGGGGGAGTGGGGGAGGGGGCGAGTGGGGGAGTGGGGGAGTGGGGGAATGGGATAGCCGGGGGGGGGGGGGGGGGGTACCGGGCCTCTCAGTCTCAGTGCGGTATAGTGCCGTGTAGTACGGTATAGTAAAATATTGTATTGTCTCTGGCCCTATTATTGTCTGTATTGTAAGTGTAACACTGCAGTCTGAATGAGGCCTGGTCATTGAGGTGGAGTGGGTCGGTTGGGCGAGTGGGTGTGAGTGGGGGGTGAGGGAGGAGGTGTGTTTGTGGGTATGGGTGTGTTGGGCGCGTGGGAATGGAAGTGGGTGTGGGATTGGCTGTGGGTGTGGGTGTGTGTTGTGGATGTGGATGTGTGGTGTGAGTGTATGTGTAGGTGTAGGTGTGGGTGTAGGTGTAGGTGTAGGTGTAGGTGTAGGTCTAGGTGTGGGTATGGGTGTTTTGTCGTTTTCGGGGAGTTTTCAGTCGCATTGGTGCGCTGAAGGCTGCAAATCTGCAGAACTGTATGGGCACCGCTGAAAGCGGTCCCATGTGGGTGGGAGTTGGCTTCCAATGGGTGGTGGTCAGAGAAATTGGAGGGGGAGTGGGGGGGGGGGGGGAGAAGGAAAAAGGCAGCCTAACCGCCCAACCACAGTCCTCTGAGAGGGCCGGGGGAGGCTGGGTGGTTGGTGTAGTTTTACTCCCCAGTAAGACCCTAGGCCATACCAGGACATGGACTGGCTTGTGTTGTGACACTGCACACTCATGGCAACTTTATAGTGCTGCCCCACTGGGAAATCAGACTGCCAGCACCATAACCTGATGTCCCACACAGTCACATTATCCTGACACTGTGCACCCAGCCCCTATCCTGACATCATAACGCCAAGCGCCGAGCAGCAACAGGTGCCTATTTTATAAGTCATTGGTTTGACTTGAGCAGGATCCAAACTTCAGTCCCTCCAGATTCACCGGTATGCACAGTAAGTCCGGCCAAGGCCAGTGGAAGAAGTGAAGTGAGGATGGAATTAGTTAGGCAGTGGGTGGGGTTACCTGTTAGTTGTTAGTGAAAATTAGTGGATAGTTGGTAGTGGTGTCAAGTCAGGTATGCGGACGAGGTGGGGCCTGCTAGTCCTTGGTCTCAGTGTCTGGGCGACCAACAGCATTGATGATATCTGCGTTCTGGCGGTAGAAGCGAGCAAGCGCATTCTAGGATGACTTGGAATTGCTGGAGAGGATGGCCAGAGCAGCCCTATTGTCACGCGGGCAGTGGTTGTGAGCGGTGTGGTGGGAGGGTGTTTGTGTGTGTGTGTGTGTGTGAAAAGGGGAATTGGGTAGTGAGCAGCAGAAGGAAGCGGAGGGTGTGTATGGAAGTATAGCGGGCGGTGGTTGTGAGTGGTGTGGTGGGAGGGTGTGTGTGTGTGAATAGGGGGATTGGGTAGTGAGCAGCAGAAAGGTGGGAGAGTATAGGTAGAGGAGGTGTTGCTGGTGTGGTGCAGGGGAGGGAGGGGCAGGGGACGATGGGATGGGGGAGGGGGGTTTGCATAGGAGAATGGGGCAGTGACTATAGCAGGGTGACAGAGTGCTAAGTGGGGGCCGGTCAGTAAGATACGACCAGACAGGTGGTCAGTAGAGGAATGGCCAGCCACCCGGCCCGCCCATATATAAACCACTCAGGCGGGAAGCTGTCCACTCTGTCCTCCTCATCCCGATCCCAGGGGGTGGGGACCCTAACCTGCCACCTGGACACTCCAACACTGAGCCCCCCCCCCTCCTCCCCCACACACACAACCCTCTACAGCCTCTGAGGTGCCATGGACTCTATTTGTCCCGTGTGGCGTGCATTCACTCCCCGCCCATCTCCCCGACAATGTCCATTCACCCAGCGCGGCACTCTCTAATCTGTCCAACACACTCGCTGATACTAAGTGTGTTTTCCTTTATGCGGCTCTGATAATGCTGTATGGTGGCGCTACAACAGGTTGAGGGGTGCGGGTCGGGTGTGGGGGTGGGTTGGGTTCCAGTTGGTAGTGGAGGGGGAGGTGAGGGTTGTGGTGGGGTTAGGGGTGACGGGGGGTAGGTGGCGGGGCGGTGGGGTGCACTCCAACACACCTGACTACCCACGCTGAGTCCAATCAGCAGCTGAACTTGCAATTGTGACCCGGACATCAGAAATAACCTGTCCCGCCTTAAGCCTCTGTCACACCTCGCCGGATTGAGGAAACGGAAAGAAACCGAACAAAGTCTGTTGATATCTGGCAAAGTCCGGTTTGTGTCTGTTGCATATCCATTGCATATGCATATCCATTGATATCCGTTGATATCCAGCCTGATCCGTTACAAGTTTTGAACATGCACAAAACTTGGAACAGATGCCGCCGGATTGATGTCTAACTCGCTGTAACTGGTCGATAGATTGATACATCTGCAGTGTCCTAACTCATATGAATCTGACCACACAGGTGGGTGGCCAATTCAGGCAAAACTGTGGCCCACGGCCTTGTCTCCCAATGGGGCAGGACAATAATACTCGCCATGAGTGTGCCCTGTCACAAGTCGGTAGCCGTCTTAATATGAGATTAGATGTTGCTAGGATGTGAAACCCCAATGAACAAACACACTCTCTTTTACTTCTGACGATCATGATGTTCATCGTCAGAGACTGACTGACGACTGAGTGGTCTCTCTGAACCCCTACCAATTTCCAATACAGCCTCTAGTAACACCAGTACCAGCTATTCTCCTCCATCCCGAACACTTACTGCACCCCTACCCGACCCAGACCCTACCCCAACCCCTGCCTACATCTCAACTTTCTGTACCGCCAAACGCTGTTGCGGTGTTTTCAATGGGCTTCAATGAATACCACATAAAGACTATTGTCAGTGCTGGTAGTATCCTCAACCACTCCTCCCTTCCCCACCAAAACTCCCCCCTCCCGCTCCCCCATACCACGTTCCTCCACTTACATCTCCCATCTCTGGGCCTGAGTAGATTTGTCATAGAACGGCACATTCATGCACTTCAGATTGCCTGTCACATGCACGGAACAGAGGCATGTAGCCGTGCCTCCTACTAGTCCTAGCTTGGTGTGAAGATGATTTAAATCTAATCACAATTTTTGCATGCATGTAACAGTGGCATGTATTGATGTAACCGTGCCCCGTGGCTTGGCGTGAAGATGATTTAAATCTAATCTAATCACAGTTTCTTTTTTCTCTTATCTTGTTCTTTACCTGTCATTCCTGAACCAATGTCTTGCTTATTTCCCTGTAATTGCTTTTCTATATTGTTGTAGATTTGTTTACTGTGTAGTGGCAATTGTCATTAGGGCTGGAAGACCAGTGGATTAGCACTGACAGCATGTTATTCAGAGGAATAAAAACACCTGAACAAAAAAAACAAAAAAGTTGTCCTTGGTGAATATGCATGCCTTAACGTTAGTTAAGAGTGAGCCATCCAGTCCTTGCCCTCTCCTATTATTATTAATGCCGAGCGCCAGGCTAGGAAGCGATAAGTATCAATTTTTAAGTCATTGGTTTGAATTCCCGACCTTCCGTACGCGAGGCCCGCGCTCTACCGATTAGACCATCGCGCCCGGTCGTGAGTTGTGTGTAGGTGGGGGAGGGGGGGGGGGAGGTGTGTGTGTGGGAGGGGGGGATCCCCCGCCGCCTGTGCAACAAACGGTGCTGGCCCGGAGTGCTTGTGGTGTCGTCGGTGTGACCATGGCAACAATGGCTAGGGGCCCAGGTGGGAGCTACAGGCAGCGTCCTGCACTGGTCACCGGGTACAAACTGTCAGGTTGCGCATAACAAGAGCCGGGCCGGGAAGGCCGACGGGCCCGGCACACGCACGGGGGAACAGCGGGGGTTCGCCCGGCCTGCTGGGACCTGCCATGACTTGCAAAAAGACAGCGTCAAATCGGGGAAACAAAAGGAGGGGCGGCAACCATTATGACATGCCGTTAAGTAAAACTGTGGGTATTCAAAGATTTCTCAAATACGGCTTTCTCTCTTTCTTAGATATATATCTCTCAATCTACTTTGTCAGCGGCGAGTTAGAACTTAGAGCGCTGTTCGGTTATGGGTGGTTTAGTGTCGCAAACATGCGATGGTGGCGCCACTACTGCAGGTATCAGCTGAGGAGACAATACATATATAATTCTGCTAATAACATGCAGCAGAATGAGGATGGGCTTTTGTGGCCTGATTACCATCATAATCATAATAGCAATCGCGTAGTAAGTGAGAGAAGGAATCTTATTCCTTATTTATATGCGCATAATAAATTATTCGACACAGATATATATACAATACACACACCAATCTCTCCCCTTTCCCACTTAGCGAAACCTGCCGGCTACCTACGGAACCCTTGGCGCGATCTGAGCGTGAACAGTGACTGACGCAGGGGTCTGATTTTCATCTGGACACTGCTCACCAACCACCACCGAGGGCTTAGACTTGTCAATTGGTGATCCAAACCACCTGGTCCGCGCAGTGTGCAAACACTAGGCGCGCCAAACAAAAGCAGGGTCAACTTTAAGCTGCATACCTGCGGCCCGCCAGCAGGGGCGCCCTCCGACGGCAATTAGGAGAAGCTTAATTGGTGATGATTGACGGCTGTTAATTTGGAAGGGTGTTAGAGAGGGAGGAGGGGGGGGGTAGAATGTGTGTGTGGGGGGCGGGGGGGGGGCAGAATGTGTGTTAGGGGAATGCTGACCGAGTAGTCCTGCCTTCTGTTCTTTTTTTATGTTAAGGCCTAAAATGTCAAATTTCGTCTGCTCTTTGAGAGCGCATGCCTCTCGTGCGGAAGGTCGGGAGTTCGAATCCGAGCCGAGTCAAACCGATGACTTATAAAAGGTAGCTAGCCTGGTATCGGTAGCTAGCCTGGTGCTCAGCATTAATAGGATGTGATAAGGACTGGTTAGCTCAGTATCAAGATAAGGTGACTGAGGAGGATATTGGATGATAGTGCTGGCAGCCTGATTTCCCAACATGGCAGCACTATAAAATCACCATTAGCGTGCACTGTCACAAGTCAGTACCCGTCCTGATATGACCTTAGCTTTCGACTTCTGACAGTTGCCAAGACGTAAAACTCCAAAAACCAACCTCTTGGTGGTGTAGACATATGGCGTTATCGCGTTGAAACGGTTAATGGCAGGTGCGCAATGAACCAGGAGTCAGCCAGGTAAGACTAACTTCACTAAGAGACGTGGCTGGTGGGGGGTCCGGATAGAGGGTCTGTAAAAAGCTGTCTGGCTTTGTCACAGATGGCATTGAAAACAACAACAAAAGAAAAAAGTGGAATCTACATGAAACAAAGCGGACATCGCTAATAGCCTTACTAATAACCCTAACTGGAAGATATTCTCTTCAAAGAACTGCATGCGCGCGCACCCCCCCCCCCGCACCCCCCCTCACACACAATCTGAGGTTCCTGAAGGAGTCATTGTGCGTCATCTGCGTTTGATGGGTGTTTTTTTTTGTCCAGTGTGTACCGCACTGCGGCTCCCTCTGTGGTGTGTGTGTGACACATGCGGTTTCCGGTGAAACTATGGAAAGCCGTTTCGGGTCGCATAGCTTACACAAACTACATCTTTAACTTAGTTTAAAGCTGCATAGTTCGATGAAATATCAAATTTTCAAAACCAAACCAATTATCTAGATTTGATTTTACATATATAACTTAGATATTGATGAACTTATTAAGCATTTGTTTCTGCGTATAAAGCAATACTGAATCAATTTAACAGAACCTATTACTGCAGAAGTCTATGGTGTCAGAGTTTTGGCAAGCTTGCCAAAACTAATTTTCCATGTTTGCACTAAAAATATCTCAAAAGTTTACCATTTAAAATAAAAGTAACTATGAACTAATGTAAAGTAGTTACTAGTGATCGATCTAATACATTTATCTCAGAAAAAAATACAGAAATTCAAAAACATTGGACTATGCAACATTAAGTCTAAAGCTAAGGACACACCCTCTGATAATCTTTGCTGGTGAGAACATTGAGGGCAAGAGACGCAAACTGTATATATAGTAATATATTATATATATATCTATTTTAAAGTACAGAACTACATGCTTTCTTCCTTAGATGTCTGATATATATATATATGTATATATATGTATATATATATATATATATATATATATATGTATATATACTATTACTAGATGGAATAGTCAAATGAGTTGAGCGCCTTCTCATTTTGGTAGATCATGTCCATGGGATTTGAACCCCTGAGTTTGAACACTGGTTTAGTCAAACCAATGACTTAAAAATTTATGCTTGTCACTACCTAGCCTGACACTCGGCATTACTAGGATAGAGCAAAGGGCAGTGGAATGAGGAAGACCAATTATCCTGCTTAATCCAACAACAATTTAAAGTGATTTATATGTCTCTGGTTCATTATCGTTATCTGATGATTATGTTTAATTCAGTACATAACACATCTGATCTGGTAAAGAATTCACATGAAGACATGGAATGTACATTGCAATACACTGACTGAGTAACATACACCATTCACTCACCGGGCAACGGACAGCGATACCTCCAGAGAGTGTTGCAAAAATAGATCCCATCCCCGATTACGACACTCCACTCACACGGGCTCCGATTTGCGGCATCCGGTGCCCGATACTGCGCAGTGTATTGTGGTCCTTCCCTCAGCCCTACGTTTACATACAACAGCAGTGCACCCTAGCGAGTTGCTGCCATATTTGTGGATGTGTGTAAAGCCAGTCTCGAGTGGCCTCGAGTGGTGTGTGACTCTTTGTTGCCGGTGTTTGGTAAGAGAAGGGCCCGGGGCCGCGGATCCCCGACACCGAGTACCGGGCTAATCCACGAGGCAGCGCCGGGAACACGGAGACGCACCCGGCGGAAGTGTCCGTGCATGATGCCTTCACATTACCGCCCGACTTGCGGGACTATTAATAGTAGTATTGAAGATGCATAATCCGATGGTTTTGAGTTTTGGTCATATTCTGAGTTAAATATATTATTAGGTTGATCGTTGTAATCTACCTTGCTTTAGTTTAAAGTAACTTTTTTTCTTTTCTTTCTTTTTTCTTGAAGATTTATACTACCTATCATGGATAAAGGGCGCATTCCATATACGCATAATGCGTAATGCGAATGCGACAAAAAATCGAAACGCCTTGAAACCTATGAGCTACATTCCATACACGCGTAATGCATAATGCGTATGCGAAAGAAATCCATTATCCCGATCGCTCCATGTAGCGATCGGTGCATAATGCGTAATGCGTAAAGGTGGTGCGAATAGAAAAGCATCAGTCGCATTTGTCCATTGATATAAGGCTGGAGGAGGCGACTGATAATTATGGACAGCCGGGACAAGGTGGTGCGAACAGAAAAGCATCAGTCGCATTTGTCCATTGATATAAGGCTGATAATTACGGAGGAGCCGGTCTTCATGAGAAATATGAAGAATGGGACAGTGCAAACATGTAGGTTTATGCGGCGGACCTGTTAGGAAGCAGTCTTCATGAGAAATATGAAGAATGGGACGGTGCAAACATGTAGGTTTATGCGGCGGACCTGTTAGGAAGCAGTCTTCATGAGAAATATGAAGAATGGGACGGTGCAAACATGTAGGTTTATGCGGCGGACCTGTTAGGAAGCAGTCTTCATGAGAAATATGAAGAATGGGATGGTGCAAACATGTAGGTTTATGCGGCGGACCTGTTAGGAAGCAGTCTTCATATTTGGGACGGTCCTAACATCCCTCGAAGCAAGCTAAACTGAGCCATGTTTGCACCGTCCCATTCTTCATATTTCTCATGAAGACTGCTTCCTACTTTTTATATACTTCACTGCATAACGCATAACGCATAACGCGTGTATGGAATGATGGCATTCGCATAACGTATAACGCATTACACGTATATGGAATGCACCCTTAAGTCTGAATAGACTTGTTTTCACCATTAGACAGTTTGTTGATAGAAAGCCTGAGCCTACACTTTTACCGGCCCAAGGGATTTTAACCTCCCACACCACATAGACATGGTATGAGAGCAACCGGCCTATATTTATATATATATATATATATATATATATAAATATATATATATGCGTATATATTTATATTGGTGTTGTATAACTATAAGGCAGTATATGTGTACATACATACACTGCCTTATATAACGCATATATATGCAATATATACATAGCTCTCCCATCTCACATATAAGGAGGCAGCAATCAGACGGTCATTGCCTCTGTATCTCCTCACGATCTGTGCCGTCCCTCCCGCCCCGCAGCTGTCCCGGCGACAGTCTGGCCTCTGGACCACCCCGCCTGTATGACTGCAGGGCCTCCCAGACGCATAATGAGTACACTGCCATATAGCTCTAATCAAAAACTCCTTAAATCGGGGCCCCCAAAGCTCACATCAAAGTGAGAGGTGTTTGTTTGAAGTGGCCAGCTACTACCCGTCTGTACGCTGGTACTGGTGAACGGATGATGCCTAGGTCATTACCTAGCCACACACGCCAGCCACCAGGCTTTATAGGGCTGCCAATCATCAGCAGGATAAAGGCTGATGGTTGCGATGAATATTCATTGGGCGCTGACCCCCGGCAAGCTGAGCGCCCTGGAGATCTGAGAGCCGGCGTCCCGCTAAAGGTCATGGCCTCGGATCACTCCTGTTCACGTATTCACCACCTTCGGCCGAGTTCCTGTGCCGGCCACTTAAAACCCAATAAATGGGACTTTTTTTTTTTTTTTTAAATCTCGAGGGAAAAAAATAGTTGTATTGCTTTATTGTTACTAGTGTTAGTGTTAGTACTGTTACTGAAATAGAATGAGGAAGTGTGGGAATTGTGATTGATCTATAGCATGGGACATAATGCAGGAGTGGCGGTTGTTTAATTGAACAAAAGGCCTTTCATGTTATGGATTCATGCAACGTGTATTGTTTGTATGTAGATGTATCATGGATGCCTTCCTGAACATTCCTGAATTAGGACCATATTTATGGGTGCTCAAATAGATCTGTTAAGTGACTGTTAGGGTATGCCTTAAGCTAAGATTCCATATACGCGGTATGCGGCATGCAAATGCGAATGTGGTATGCGCCACAGATACCCATGCCGACCTCCAATGGTCGATTTCTTCTTTGTGTGCTTTGGGTTTGCTAAACAAACCAAATCATAAAAAAAAGATACCCATCCGATTTTGGGAATTTTTTGCTCCAAATTTGTGACGGAAAGTCAAAGTAACTATTGTTTTCTATGGCAAACGCAGCAACATTCGCATTCGCATTCGCACTGATCGGTCCATGGGTCGATCCATTTGTCACATTCGCATTCGCTTTCGCATTCGCGTTTGCATTCGCATTTGGACGTATGGAAGCACTACTAATAGTACTATGCCTTTACATGCTTTTCAATTTTTTGTCGCATTCATATTCGCATACTGCATACCGCATGCCGCGTATATGAAATTTTAGCTTTAGTGTTTAGATTTCATACTTTTGGCAACGATGTTCAAAGTAAATGCGATTACAATGTTTCATAACAGCTAACATTACGTTTGAAACAATATTAGTTATTACGTTGGAAGAATTTAGAAACGCTGGTTCTTGTCCGATCACAACAGTTGAGCAATATCGAGGCTTGTGAGGACTTGGGTGGTTCAGCGCCTGAGAATACAAGGAGGGGTGGGGTATACATGCTGATACAGGCTTAGATCTTTGGCCTAGCAAAGTATTAGTGGATAAGTAATACATGCACATCGCATGATCCCACTAAGGAGTATGGCCGTTAGTGGTTAATTGTGTATCCGGCTTATGTATGCCTCCGGAAGTACATCACAGACTAGGGAACTCCCAGGACTCCGCTCTTTGTATATATATATATATATATATATATATATACATATATATATATATAGTATAATATTTGTATGTATATATATGTATATATATGAATTTGTCTATGTATATGTACATTTGCACAGGTATATATACTATAAATACAATATAGGTATATATACTATAAATACAATATAGGTATATGTATACACATAATATGTATAAATCGATATACATATATATGCATTTAATGTATATACATATATACATTATATAAAATATATAATTCCGAACACAGCTTTTAGGCCTTATTTTATCCATAATGATAATAATAATAATAATAATAATCCAACTCATCGCACCCGTGTTCAGATCTCTATATCAGGGTGTTCTTAAAAGGAAGAAATAGTGACCTAATTTTGATCAGGTTATTTTTCCATATGACGAAAACCAAGAAATGCTTTAACTCCAGAAACGCAGCCATAGCCACACATTGGCACTTACACTGACACGGCGACAGCCATAATGCTACTCTTTCCCGGCGGAACCTTCTCGTGGAGCGGGCTGGGGGAGGTGTGTGTGTGTACGGGTGTCGGGGGTCGGGGGGGGGGGGGGATCGTCGGGCCATCACCCCTCTACACCCCGTGTAAACACCTCGCGGTGCCCGGGGCGGGGTGCGGGGCGGAGTCGTGAGGCTCCCGGCCTGGCCAGGACCTGCCCGGCCCGGTGTCGCAGTTTCAGCCGTGCGCCAGTTTCAGCCGTGCGCATAGACTCAAACTCAAGGCATTGTCAATGGTCGTGAGCAATCTTCATACAGAAAATACAGAAAAAGTTAAATATCTCTAAAACCACACCACCTATTAACAAATCGCTTGGTACACAAATAGAAAACATTTTTACCAAATAGATTATATTAAATGTATAAGGTTAGGGTTCTTGATTTCTATTAATTTGGAATAAACTAATGTTTTGCACTGCGCGTACCGTCAAACTCAAGGCATTGTCAATGGTAGTGAGCAATCTTCATACAGAAAATCCAGGAAAAGTGAAATATTTCTAAAACCACACAACCTAGAAACAAATCGCTTGCTACACATATAGAAAACATCTTTACCAAAACATTATATTAAATTTATAAGGTTAGTGACTCACGACCATTGACAATGCCTTGAGTTTGAGTCTGTGTGCACGGCTGAAACTGGTGCACGGCTGAAACTGCGACACCGGGCCGGGACCCAGACAATGGCAGGGCTCCAGTACTCACCTGGGCTTCCCGTCTCATAAACCAACAGAGGGCCGCCGCACCTCTCCTGGTGGAGCCAGGGAAGGGGGGGGGGGGCGGAGAGGGGAAGGGAGGCGGGGGGAGGTGGTCAGTGGTTGGTCTCGTAACCTCCCCCACTTTCTAAATGTGGTCCTTAAACTGAGTTGGGTGATTCTACAGTTCACGACCATTTAATTGTAATGAGGTCACATGCAGCGATTTTAGGTCGTGGGATTATAAACCGTGTTCTACATTACATTAATGGCCGCGGACAGGCGCTTAAATTCAAGTGTTTTCTAAGCGCG
This sequence comes from Branchipolynoe longqiensis, assembly GCA_030323885.1. Lineage (NCBI taxonomy): Eukaryota > Metazoa > Annelida > Polychaeta > Phyllodocida > Polynoidae > Branchipolynoe > Branchipolynoe longqiensis. The sequence continues at coordinate 56,075,306 of CM059191.1, read as the reverse complement.
TTTTGACTCGCATTCTCTCTCCCTGCTCAAATAAATACAGCTCTCGCTTTCAATGCGAAAATTCATCGGATTTAACCAATGACTGATATATGCACAGTACTAAAACCTCTCTACATCAATCCACCATGGTACCGACTTTAAATGGTCCATTTAGGGAGATGGTCGGTTTAGGGAGTTTTTTTAAATATTGTTACAATGGTATTGTATGGGCGATCGTTTGGGACCCAAATAAAGCGATCAATATAGGGGAGTGGTCGATCTGCGGAGGTGGTTGGTTAGAGAAGTTTTACTGTACACAGACACACACACACACACACACACACACATATATATTATATATAATATATATATATATATATATATATATATACACATATATATATATATATATAGGCGGGGTGGTGTGGTAGCTGTGAGTGTGATTATTATGGCTGCAGGAATAGCTGTTCTTCTTCAAAGTCAGGCATACACTAATCAACCAGCGTGTGCGATAAACATATATCAAGCTTTCATGCGTCAGAAGCGTAGATCTAAGCCCTGCTGTTTGACTGCTGTTTCCCTGTGTTCTTGGCGCGTTGTTATTACAGTTGGTCACGGGGGAAGTAATATCCCAGAATAATAGTTTGGAGGTATACCCAGATCTACCTCGACCGCCTTTTTCGATTCTATTCGGAAATAAAGCCAGGAAGGTGGAATTTGTGAAGTGTCTTGTAATATAAGCTCAGCATTAATTACCCACCTACCTTCACTGCGTATGTTTATATCGCGACTTTAAATATCCAGTCTCCAATGGACATGTTAAAGCTCTGAAATTCAGTATCTTAAAGCCATTTTGGTTTTATTTGTTTAAAGCATTGCTTGTAACTACAGAATGAGTTTCTTAACAAAGTGTATAGGACTTGTACTAAGACTACACCTGCAATAATATTATTGTTATTCATCAACATTAAAAATAATAAAAGAAAGTGGTAGCCCCTGCAAAGCCCCCTGCAAAACCGGCCCCCGACCCCCCCCCCCCCCCTCCACCGCTCCTAAGCCTTCCCTATATTTATAATGTGCACTGTGCATCCCCAAGTGCTATAAATAAACCACTTATGAGCTAGATCCGGCCAAGCGTTGCGATTAGATTTGGTCACCCTGACAACGCCTCCACTCAGGTGTTCAATCAGTGTAAGGGGAGGGAGAGGCAGATAACGCAAAGCCACCCACGCACAAAACCCATAAATAACCACGGGGTGGCCTAGCCGGTAGAGCGCGCGCTTCCTGTGTGGAAGGTTAGCTGGATCGGATGGTTTAGTGGGTGAAGTGCCCACTTCCTGTGCAGAAGGTGAACCAGATGCAATGGTTTAGTGGCTGGAGCAACCACTTCCTATGTGGCATGTTAGCTGGACGGGATGGTTTAGTGGCTGGAGCAACCGCTTCCTATGTGGAACATTAGGTGGACGGGATGGTTTAGTGGCTGGAAAAACCACTTCCAATGTGGAACATTAGCTGGACGGGATGGTTTAGTGGCTGGAGCAACCACTTCCAATGTGGAACGTTAGCTGGATGGGATGGTTTAGTGGCTGGAGCAACCGCTTCCTATGTGGAACGTTAGCTGGACGGGATGGTTTAGTGGCTGGAGCAACCACTTCCTATGTGGAACATTAGCTGGACGGGATGGTTTAGTGGCTGGAAAAACCACTTCCTATGTAGAACGTTAACTGGATGGGATGGTTTAGTGGCTGGAGCAACCACTTCCTATGTGGAACATTAGCTGGACGGGATGGTTTAGTGGCTGGAGCAACCACTTCCTATGTGGAACATTAGCTGGACGGGATGGTTTAGTGGCTGGAGCAACCGCTTCCTATGTGGAACATTAGCTGGATGGGATGGTTTAGTGCCTGGAGCAACCGCTTCCTATGTGGAACGTTAGCTGGACGGGATGGTTTAATGGCTGGAGCAACCACTTCCTATGTGGAATGTTAGCTGGATGGGATGGTTTAGTGGCTAGAGCAACTGCTTTCTCTGTGGAACATTAGCTGGATGGGTGGTCAAATAAATACAGCTCTCGCTTTCAATATGGAAAGTCATGGGATTTAAGCACTGAGTCAAATCTATAACTTAAAATGGTAATACATAAAATGGCAATAGCTAATCTGGCATTCGGCATCATTAGGAGCGGGCAATGAACAATGGAATGTGAAAGACCAATTATCCGCAGTTGAAAACTTCCCCTGATTTACCAATGAATATAACCTTCCTAAAATGAAAAATGAAAAGATCGTGGTCAAATGTTTATATATTGGAAAAATGGACTTGCCTGACATTTTATATTATGCGGATACCGCCAGGAGTGGTTGATTTAATGTAATAGTGTGACTGAGTGGGATATGGCGCCATGGTGCCAGTGGTATCTCAGTAGGCAGCACAATCAACCTGGCAAGTGTGTACACTGACGGTACAAACTGTCCATACCCTCAACTGTTCCTGGGACGTAAAACCCCAATAAACAAACTGAGAATGCTTAGGAGCTATTTGAAGTGAAATTATGCCAAATTACCTTTGGCGTGCTTATAAAAAAGAATTTGACACCACACACTTCAGCACTCACATGCTGTGTTAAATTGACTTATTCTACCTGTCTAGGCGGCAACAAATGCTGAATGACTACACCAGTATCTAAGTTACCCGTGTAGGATCAAACCTAGATGTGTGTTTATGGTTTCTCGGGAAAGTTGATGTTTTGATTGGATTATGCAGATTCAAGTCATGGTTCTCTCCCTTATTAGTATATTACACGATATGGTATGTGAGGTCTCTGTGCTACATGGACAGACTGAAACTACGAAAGGAACGGTATGATGGGAGACTAGGCGGTCAGTGAGGGTTGGGTGGCGAGGAGTGGGTGAGGGGGGAGGAAGGTTTACAACTGATTATTCTGGCTATATAGCACTATAACTAAGGTACAACTTCGCAAACCTTAGCCAATTTCATCCATTTAAAGCTAAACTTTTAGGTGTCCCCCAAACCTCCCCTTTTTCTTTCTTTTTCTTTCTTTGTTCTCCTGTTTCTTTCTGTTTCTTTCCGTTTCTTTCCGTTTCTTTCCGTTTCTTTCCGTTTCTTTCTGTTTCTTTCCGTTTCTTTCTGTTTCTTTCTGTTTCTTTCTGTTTCTTTCTGTTTCTTTCTGTTTCTTTCTGTTTCTTTCTGTTTCCTTCTCTGTCTTTCTTTCTCCCTCTATTTCTCTTCTATTCTCTCTCTCTCTCTCTCGCTCTCTCTCTCTCTCTCTCTCTCTCTTAGATAGCTTCCACAAAGGCGATATCAGACCACAGTCAGACGAGGTGATGACACAGGAGGGTTGCTTACTGTGTAGGGCAATTTGTTACCACCACAGAAACCATTCTGCGCACCGACATTTAGGCACCTCATAATCCTGAATGCACTTATCTCAACCAGATAGCCTCCGTCACCAACAAAGCCCAATATGGGAGATAGATGACACCAGACGACACGCGGACGGTCCCACAAACTTTGTATCCGGCCGCAACAATGCCATCATTACGCCGCACAAACGGCCATCTAATAATTCAGAAACTGGGTTGTGAGACCTAAATCCGAAGCCAGCGCTGAGCGTTCCGGCGCTGTCAATAGGAACAAGGCCAAGACGGATGTGTCAGTCTCAAAGACACACCGCCCCCGATGCTATCTCCCCCTGTCGGCCCGCAAACCCCTGTGGGGCCTCCCCTGTCACAGGGCTAAGTAGCCCCCCACCCTTCTACCTCCTCCAGCCCCCCCCCCCTCCTCCCACCACCACCCCACCTTTCCCCAGTACCACAGATAGTTTGCTTCTGCAAGTTGTTTGATAAAACCATAAAAGAACCATGCCCGATGCTTTAATGCCTTATAAATGGATCCGGTCAGAGCTTCCTTCTTGTTTGATTTTTGTTTCTCCCCTTTTCTTTTTCTTTTTGGTCCGTCCTGATATGACGTTAGATGATGCTAGGACGTAAAACAACAACAAACAGACAAAACATTCTTTTTGGTTGTTTTTGTGTATTGTTGTTGCTGTGTTACATTTTTGTTATTTTGTGTTTGTTGTTCTTTTAAAGTTGCAGAATCCGATGTTATTTTAGTTTCTGTCATTCTTTTAGATAAATATATTACTAGGTTAATTGTTATGATCTACGTTAGTTTAGAGGCCACCCACAATTTTCAACATTTTCACGCTCGTACAAAGCATGAAACTGGAGGGGGGAGGGATGTCAGTAAAGTAAGACATTTATCATGTAATAAAATGTTTTTTTTTGAGTTTTTTTTAATTGAGGCTGTATTTATACTGTCCATAGCATATAAGCCTGGGTATTCAGGCTTGTTTTCAATGCTGGCCAGCTGTAGTGTCGGCGTTATCTTATCATACAGTAGCTGCTGATAAGGTATTTGATTGCCTGTATTTCAGCAGCAGATAGATAGTTGGTTGGTCTGGTTAGTAATCTATGTTAATTTTGTTTGGATTTTCTTGGCATATATATGTTGATATTTAAAATACTCATTTTCTTGTCTTTATGTTCCATAGTAAAATGTTGCTGTCTACTGCTTTGAGGGAGGAGGCGTGGAGAGGTGGGGGGGGGGGGGGGGGGGGGGGAGTCTGGAAAAGTAGCATGCCTCATACAACCGTGGAAATGTTGAAAACTCTGAATGGGCCCTTAAGTTGAAGTAATCTTTATGTTATATGGTTAATTCTGGAGAAATCTTGAAGTGAAGACATGTATGCCAAATTAGTGGCTAGACATATGCTTTCTTTACTTGGTGTTGTGCATATCACAGAACTAAACAGCAATGCAGTTTTGTAATTGTTTGTTTGAGTTGTTGTAAGTTCTAGCAACATCTAAATTCCTATTAGGACGGCTACCGACTGGTGACAGTGTGTGCTCATGGCGACTTTATAGTGCTGCATCCTCGTCAGTCACATTATACCATTCGGATGCTGAGCAAACCGGTATCAATGAATACATCAGTATCCAAGATGGATATGGATCAAATATAGCTAAGTGAAATGGTTTAGAAATGTTGATGTATTCATCGGAATATGCAAGCGTTAAAGTTAATTTAATGGATTTGGAGCGTCGGTTCCACTCGGTCTGCCTGAAGCTTGCCATTCATTACCTAGTATTAAATTGAACCTTTACCGTGAGTCGATGCAAACACATTGAATCTGTCCATTCAGTATGTATTTATAGTGCACTCCTCTTGGTAGATTGAGGGCTTAACTTATATAAAATAAATGGTCATGTTGAGATAAATGGCAAAAACTCTTGAAGCCGTACAACATTTTTCCTCCCTCTCCCCACGTTTTTGAGTTACAATGTGTGACTGAGTATTCCTCATGTGAATGGATTGCTATTGTGGCGAGGACTTTCACACAGGTTTCTCCAAACGCATCCATATATCACATGCAGTAAGTTTGTTTGTTTGTTGTTGTTTTACGTCCTAGCAACATCTAAGGTCATATCAGGACGGACATGCAGTAAGCGCCAGTGTCATACATGGAAAGGGTCAGACATGCCATTCAGGGATCTGTCACTGATGTAAAGTTGTGATTCAGATACACAACAACTGACGCCATTTTGAAATATGCATCCGAAAATGTGTGAGCTTTTCCCACTCTCGTCAGATTCTGGTCGCGCGTGAAATGAACGCCTTTTTGGCCGTTAATGTGAGCGGTGGATCCGGGTAGGGTGTTTATTAATCGTGCGTTTGAATGAATCGGTTCTTTTAATTGACTACGGCAGCTATTTAAGTGGTTTGCTATTTGCTTATGGAAGGGAAAACGTGAAAAACCACAAAAAACCACTCCACATTACTATTAAAAATACTATGTATATACAATTAAATATATACTTTGAGGAAATTATATATATATAAATATATATATATATATATATATATATATATATATATATATATATATATATATATATATATATATATACACACAGTGGAAGGCGAGGTGGGCAGATGGTGGCGCCATGGGTATTGTTGGTAAGTGAATGGGATAGGACGAGGTATTATTAGCCTTCCGTACATTTATACTCGCATGATTTATTATGCACCCCATGTATATATATTAGTCAATCCCTTATTGAATAATATATTTGAGAAATATAATATATATATATATCGAATATACAATGCGTACATAACATATATAATACATATAATACTGTCGTGGGGGTGATGAAAATGGGAAATACTGCGCCTAGAGCGGGACTCGAACCCACATCTCTTTGCATTCCGAGCCAGTGTGCTAACCATTACACCACCTAGGCTCCCTGATATCAATACACTCCCCACGCCTACCTGTCTATGTGGTTACTTGCCTGAGAGGTCAGTGCAGACCACTACAATACGTATTATATAAAGTGTATATAGTATTCAATGTATTCAATGTATTCAATGTATTCAATGTATGTAATGCAAGTAATGTATTTGATATTATATATATATATATAATGTATGAAAGGTATGTGATATTATGTGGCCGATTAAAAGTGTACATGCAATTTCAAATATATTATGTCATGATTATCTCTACCACGGTTGTTTTTAGAAGTAGAATGGAGACTTGCACTCCATAGTTTGATTGAGGGTGCTGAAAGTTTTCCCTACCTTACTACTACTGACGCCGGCATCAGTCTTATCCACGGGCCCCAGCGAATAGTTAGTGGGAGGTGGACGTTCATCCTCCAAGTCTATATCGTTACTGAAGGTGACCTCCTTCTTATTATCTAAGTTGTTTTCCTCATCGGAAGTGGCCTTCACCTTATTGGCAACCTTCCCAGTTTCCATCATCAACACATTCGGCTGCAGCACCTTCTGGTTGACGTATTTCATCTTCACACCGGGATCTTTCCGCTTCGTAAAGATGATTGCGACGATGAGCACCAGAACGAGAATTCCAGAGATGACCGCCACCGAAATGACAATCTTGAGGTTGCTGTTATTGATGATTGGAACATGATCCACAGACTTGTTGACGACGATGTTCAGATAGGCTTCCACCTTGTTCTGTGGCTCGCCATTATCCAGCACTTGGAGTTTGATGATGAAGAGCTTATCTTCAAGCTCTGTCAAAGGCTTTCGGACAGCGATAGCTCCAGAGAGTTCATTAAGAATGAAATACCCATCCTTATCACCGTCCATCATCTTATACGAGAGTTTCGAGTTGATGCCAATGTCGAAGTCCTTGCCAACCACATGAGCGATATCAGTGCCAAGCGGTGTCCGGCTCTTGACATGGATGGTGTCGTTATGAGAGTTCGGGAAGAGCAACAGCGGGGTATTGTCATTCCTATCAGCGACATGTATCACCACCTTCACACTGCTCTGCATCGAAGGTGACTCTTCGCTAACTGCCATCACCACCAGCTGATATTGTGCGCGTGTCTCACGGTCTAACATCTGCCTTGTGAACACCTTCCCTGTCTGAGGCTCCACTACGAAGGTCTCGGTGGCGCTAGCCCCAGGGTCCATGAAGTACATGAACGAGTCAAAAGGTGCCATATCGGCATCTGTCGCTGAAACCTGTCCCACTTCAGTGCCCAGCGGAAGGTTCTCATAGACATCAAAGACATAGTGATCTTTGAGGAATTCGGGCGAGTTGTCGTTGGTGTCATGGATTTCCAGCATTACAGCTGTGGTCGATGACTGTGGTGGCACTCCGTGATCAGTAGCGACCACATTAAACTCAAACTGCCTTTTCATCTCAAAGTCAAAAGACACCCTTGCAGTGATGTTTCCAGTAGTTGGGTCAACAGCCAGGTAACTGCGTGCATCAGTATCGAGTCTGTAGTCCAACATGGCATTCTCACCCGAGTCAGCGTCTTCAGCCTTCACCTGCAGGATGAAGGCTCCGGGTGCATTGTTCTCAGCCACAACAGCAGAGTAGATGGACCTTGTGAACATTGGACGGTGGTCATTCTCATCCAGCACAGTCACAGGGATGGAGGCGGTGGAGGTCAGTGAAGGCAACCCTTGGTCCTTGCAGATGAAGATGACCTGGTGAAACCCACCCGTCTCACGGTCAAGCGGCTTAGTGGTGACCACCTTGTACTCAGTCGCGCCCATGGACTTGATGTCGAAGTACCGACTGTTCATGCTGCAGGTCAGGACGCCGTTCACTCCACTGTCTGGGTCAGCTACGGCTATGTGGGCCACAAAGCTGTCAGCCGGGGCGTTCTCTGAAATCTCCACATGACCTGTCATGGTGAGCGCATTGATGGTGATCTCCGGTGCATGATCATTCACGTCTTGGACGTGGATGATCACGTTGGTTCGGCCGGTCAATGCCTCAGGTGTTTTATCATGGGCGATCACCGTCAAGGTGTACATTCGGTTTGTTTCATAGTCCAGCTTATCCTTCACAAACACCTCTCCACTGACGTTATTTAGTCCGAAAGTGTAGCCAAATGCCACCTGGGTCTTGCTTGTGAAGCTATACACCACTTGGCCATTCGCTAACGCATCAGAGTCGCGCGCTCGAAGTTTAACTATCACTGAATTTTTGCTGACGTTCTCTGGAACAGTCACTTGGTAGGTGTCATTATCGAACCTGGGGTAGTTATCATTGACATCCAGGACTATGACATCTACAGTTAACAATCCTGATTTCCTTGGGAGACCGCCATCATAACATGCGATGACCATTGTGAACAGCTCCCTCTTCTCGCGGTCCAGCGCCTCCATGAGAATCAGCTGCAGCTCCGCAGATCCATCAGTAGCTCTGCTCACGTTCAATGAGAACTGCGGTAATCCAGTCACCATTTCATAGCGCTTTACACCAAACTTGGGACTGTCTGGGTCATCCGCTGCCGGTAAGGCGAAGCGAGCTCCGGGCGGAGTGTTTTCGGGCACCGACCGGCTGATGTGATTCTCGATGAAACTGGGAGGATTGTCATTGACATCTTCCAATGTGACTTTCACCTTGATGATCTGGAAGTGTTCCCGGGGCTGTAGTGCAATGTCAAAGTTAATGATGCAGTTCACCTGCTGAGCACAGACCTCTTCACGGTCTATCGGCTTGGCAGTTCGAAGCGTGCCATCTGTAGCACCCACTGAGAAATACTCTGCGTATTCACTCTTCTGTGTGAGGATTTCATAGCGGAGCACAGACAGGACATCTGGTGCAAAGAAGTCCCTCAAATTGGCAGTCTCCGGTATGTCTCCCATATATGAATTGCTCGGTGTCTCTTCGAATAACACATACTCGACCTGTTTTGATTCCTGTGCATCCGCTACAGAAAATAGCGCCCAGAAGCACCAGACGATGAGCATGCGCAATGTTGACTTCCGGTGCGGCATCCTGAGCGTGGTGAACTGGCGTCGGCATGGTTCCATGTTGTGGTTTGTGTGCACACCGTATGGTGGCACTGTGTGGTGCTTCAGTGGGAAGCTGCACTGAAGAGTCCAGCAAAGGTGACAACCCCCCGGTGCCTTCTAATTACTCGCCGAGATATGAGGCTGCACTTCCCGGTACCACTCATGCGGCACCCTCCCGTAGTCACTCCCGGCCTCACGGTGAGCTCCGCCCGGTCCTTTGCTGCCAATCACTCACTCGCTTGCAACAAGCCACCACTGCCCGCTCATCCTGGAATGGAGATTTATATTATTTATTTATTTGATTTCGGCGTATGTTTTCAAATAAAACAAGGTGCATATACTATCTTCTGCTAGTTGTTAAATTTATTTATAGATGACATTCTGACCTAACGAAATAATGAAGAGAAGTATGTTACAATGGGACACAAATAACCAGATTATGTTGCTGTGTTTGCATTTATAAGTCAAGTTTGAAGACCAGAAATACCTTCCACAAAAGGACAGCCGGCTTATACAGAGACAGAGTCAACATTTTGTGCTATATATTTAGGGTCGACTTATCTATGGAATCAGCTAATACCGCTACTATTACTAGCGTATCGTATGTTGCAGTGTATTAATTAGTATTACTATTATTATTATTAATAATAATACGCAGCAACATACAGTAATTAAGTAGCAAGTTTTTTTTGGTGAACAATAGGTTTCATAACAGTTGGCAAAATGACTGTCAATTAATTATACATGGAATTCACAAGTGATACTGAATGGTTGTGCTCTTGATGGAGTAGAGGTCTACATTTATTTAACTACGCGTCCATATGTAAAGCTCCTGATGTGATCTGAGATGTTGCTAGGACGTAAAACCTCCGACAGACAAACAGATATACGTAAGAAATGCGACTGGGCAGTCATTAAATAGATGTGTGTGTGTGGACTCATTACTTACCCTACAATTTACAAGCCGGAACACAGAATACCACCACATACTTGACACACACAGCGCAATGTAAATGTAAATGCAGGAGATCAATGCATTATATACATATATCAACAATAGGCCTTTCCCGCAGAGCTTGCGCAGTGAGCTGCTACCTACAACATTAGTTCTTACCATCAGAGGGTGGTTTGGTGGTGGAAAATCCTCTAAAACTTAGACAATTTCCGACAGAGCATTGTGCACAGTGAGCCGCTACATACACCATTAGTTGGTTGGTTGTTGGAGTTTTACGTCCTGGCAACATTTAAGGTCATATCAGGACAGGTACAAAACTTATGACAATGTGCACTCATGGCGACTTTATAGTGCTACCCCACTGGGAGACCAGGCCACCAGCACCATGGCCTGATATCCCACTCAGTCACATTATCCTAACACTGATCCAACCAGTGCTTGCCCGATGCTAATAATGCCGCGTACCTGACTAGGAAGTGACAAGTAATAATTTTGACGTCATTGGTTTGGTTTGACTTGACTTGACTAGGGTGCGAACCCGTGGGTTTGATTCCCACGATCTACCAAAACGGGAGATGTACGATCAAATCATTCGAATATATATATATATATATATATATATATAGAGAGAGAGAGAGAGAGAGAGAGAGAGCGAGATACTACACACTAACCTATGTATATTTCATGGACAGCAGCATTTTCTTATATTTAAATATCTTGATACAATTTACTCCGAAATCTTTATGAGAACCATTTGTTCAAATTTAGCTACCCCCCCCCCCTCACACACACACATATACACACGGAGTTGGGTTGGGGGTGGAAATCCTCTATTCGCCATTCCGTCACAATATGTGTGGGGTGTGTTTTGTTGGTGGTTGTGTGGTTGTTGGGGTGTTTGTGTGTTGTGTTTTTGTGTTTGTTGGGTTGTTTTTTTGTTGGTGTGTGTGGCCGTAAAGTTGGACTGTACAACATGTGTATAATCAGGTCGTATAACATAGCACTTGTGTTTGTGTCTGTGTGTGTTTGGGGGGAGGGAGGGGGGGGGGGGTTATTGATGCGCCGCTTGCACTGGGTGTGTACTCTACACACTGGCATGAATATCAGTGTAAATGGCATGGGAATCATTGTCGGAATGGGATAAATTGGTGCGGCCATTATCGCCCGGCTACCACACCGCGATCCCACGGCACTGAAGCAGAGCCGACGCGGACAGAGTGATTACCTGGCAGCGTATCGTATCGTATAAGTAATACAGCAATTCTAATTGTTTATTCACATGGAGAGTGGGGGATGATATAACTCAACTATAAACTTGCATAGTAGCCTACGATGGCTTCGAGTTTCAGTCATTTTCTGAGATAAACATCAGGTTGAACATTGTAATCTACCTTAGTTTAGTTTGAAGTAACTTTGCTTCAAAATGAGAAACTTTGGAGATATTTGAAGTGTAAACATGCCAAATTAATTTGGGCAAGCTTGACAAGACCGTGACCCTATTGGTTTCAATAGTAACAAGTTCTATTACATTGACATAGTAAGCCCATCTATGTAGCAACGAATGCGTAATAAGTGCACCAATATCTAAGTTGGATACATAGGATTAAATTTAGATACGGGTTTTGTTTTTGAAAAGTTGATGATTTTATCGGACTATGCAACTCTAACACTAAACAGTAACAATTTGTTCTCATAAATTGGATCTAGGTATTTTAAAAAGTGGTGTCAGTGAAATGTGTATAGTCTAGTTTAAAGTCCCCTCTCTCTCTCTCTCTCTCTCTCTCTCTCGATATATATATATATATATATATAATTACTCATTTTCATTTTATTATAGCATGTTGGTGCTTGTTTTTGTGTGCTTCCATTTAGAGGTTTAATGTAGCCATAATCATTCCGGTGTTGCAGTTTCCGCGGTATGCCAGTTTGCGAGGGACACATCACTTCTGCACATGCGTAAAAATCGAACAGCATCGGCACTTACCTTATAAATTTAATATAATGTTTTTGGTAAAGATGTTTTCTATATGTGTACCAAGCGATTTGTTTCTAGGTGGTGTGGTTTTAGAGATATTTAACTTTTTCTGTATTTTCTGTATGAAGATTGCTCACGACCATTGACAATGCCTTGAGTTTGATGGTACACGCAGTGCAAAACATTAGTTTTATTCAAAATTAATAGAAATGAAGGACCCTAACCATATAAATTTAATATAATCTGTTTGTTGAATATGTTTTCTGTATGTGTGCCAAGCGGTTTGTTTCTAGGTGGTGTAATTTGAGAGATATTTGACTTTTTCTGTATGAAGATTTGCTCACGGTCATTGACAATGTATTTGAATGTATGTGTCCATCGCAAACTGGCATACCGCGGAAACTGCAACACCGGAACCGAATACAAAAGTTTATTTTTTAACGAAATGGATTCTTTCCACGGAAATTTCCCCATCGGTCATTAAATTAATTGCTTAATTCGAGTATGTCTCTCTAGTTTATATATCATGTGTAATATTATATGGTATGTAACAACATGACTACAGATTGGTAATGTAGATATATGCCATTGGTTTAATCTCACAAAGATGGAGTTGGAAAATAGTGTTCTCTGAAACTACAACTACAACTAGTACAAGGACAACAATAATATGTGGCAGTGAAAAAAGTATTATGCATACGTATATGTGTATATAGCACCATCGAATCAGTTGCAGATGTAATGTGTATATATATATATATATGTATATATATATAAATATATATATATATATACACACACAAACATAAATATATAAATTAATATATGGGTCATTCTTTAAAACTGGGCACCACATATTTGGTTTCCACATTACGATGCTGATAATTTGTTCTTTCTTTTATTGATTGAAAGCCAAATAATTATTGTATCCTCTGGGAATTAAGTATGTTAGCAATAGTACATTTATTGAAGTTATCCCAAGAAAGAAATTAAAAGTTTACTTATATCATTTTGTGCTAATGTGTAAATTTACACATTTACACTATGCATGTAGCCAAACTTTTGTTCAACTTATTTTTTCCAGTTTTTTCTTGTAAGTCATAACCTTGTCTGCTTAAGAGTAATCAATAAAATCTTGTTTAACTATGTTGCATATGTTAAAATGAGGTTCTGGATGTGTCTTTGATGTTCATGTTACACAAGTGATATTAATGTATTGCTCAATTTGTATAAGTTCTAATTCAAAAAGTGAAATTCATTTTTTTCCACTCTGACATACGCACAACATACAAACCTTCATAGGACATTGGATTAGGCTATTATTTGGAAGTTTTTTTTGCTATTATTTGGAAGGTTTTCACTTTGGGTTTCCATGTCACACTTTTGTGCCCAGTTTTAAAGAATGACCTATATATATATATATATGCATATATATATATTTATATATATATATATCCCCAATAAACAATTGCCACCACCAACCCACCCTCTGACATCAATAGATGAACAAATTTAGGTCACAGTTCACGGTCCCATAGAGGATTTCCACCACCACCATCCCGCCCTCTGATGGCAGCGGCCAGAACTAATGCTACTGGTACAGTGGTAGCAGCTGACTGTGGAGTGTGCTCGGTGGAAAAGATTTCATAGAGGATTTCCACCAGTAACCCATCCTCTGACACCAGTAGGACGCTGTGAATATGGCCTATGTGGCCGAGACGGCGTAAAGAAATCACCAACCAATCAATCAATCAATCAATCGACACCAATGGGAAGATCAATTCTGTGCAGAATGGTCTCTGGAAAGGGTGTTCTGTAAGATATACACACTAGCAATTTGCCCTCTGGTGGCAATGGGAAGAACTAATGTTGTGGACAGGAGCTCACTGCGCATGTGCCGCGGGAAAGGTCTATTGTTAAGTTCCCTGGACAGGATTAATGAGGGGTGATAGGTAGGTAGGCGTGGGTGGGTAGGCGTTGTGTGTGTGTGTGGGGGTGGGGTGATTAGCAGACTGTGATTAGGATGACTGCGCAAGACTCTTATTCTTAATGATAATGACGCTCGTTTCCCGGCATGCACATGTCTGCTGCTCATGAAGAGGTCGGGTTGGTGCTGGTGGTGTGGGCGGAGGGGGCGGGGCGGGGTGGGGGCGAGTGGGAGGAATAGCAGGTAGGGATGAGAATGGGAGAGGTCAGGAGCAGATATAGGAGTGGACAGGAAGGGAAGGCACACCTGACTATTATTTGCTGTCACTTGTATTGATCATACCGCACCTGGATATGCTGGTCTGTGTAGTATAGTCCCGTGGGTGTGAGTTTCTGTCATGTTTTAAGATGAATGTGTTAGGTTGAGCATTTTTAATCTACCTTACTTTAGTTCGAAGTAATCATTTAAAATGATTAATTTGGGAGGTATTTGAAGTGGAAACGTGCTGAATTAATTTTGCCGCGCTTGTTAAAACTGATCCCATAGACTTCAGCAGTAACAGGTTTGTATCGCTCCTATGCAGCAAACAATACTTAATAAGGACACCAGTATCTAAGTGGGATATGTGGGGTCAAATCTAGCTAATTGTTTTGATTTTCAATATTAGATTTTTTTGTTCTCGAACCATGCAAGTTTAAATAGTTGGCCTGCCTGGATGAAACCGCAGACTACACAGCGTAGTACCAATACAACAGTACCCCTCACTCAGTGTGTCTGCAAGAACTGACATTAACTTACAAGTAACTACCTGTCAGTTTGACAGTGCCAATCATTCAAGAACTTCCTTACTGGATCCACTGGCTGAACCGGGTTTAGAGCGCTGGTTGGTTTCCAATCTTGGAGGTCGTGGGTTCGAACCCAGACCGAGTTAAACCGACGATGTACAGATTTGATTCGCATCACTATCCAACCTGGGGATCGGCATTAATAGTACAATGACTGGATAGCTCAGTGTCAGGATAATGTGACTGTGTGGGATATCGGACAGTGGTACCACTACCAGTGATCTGGTTTCCCATCCAGGCAGGACTATAACGTCTCCCGTCCTCAATATGACCTTATATGTTGCTAGGACGTAAAACCCCAAACAACTAAACAAATTCACGAATTTCTATGAAGTAAAATGCTTCCGTGAAAGAAACAGAAGCAGGAAACGAGAATAGGAAGAGACTTTTTAAGTTTTAGAGAGAGTTTTTTGTTGTTTTAAAGACCATAAAGTTATGATCTTGCCGATACTGTTAGTCCCTACCAAGCTACAATAACATACATCCCTGACCACACTAAGCACACCGATGGAAACCGAGTGCTTCGCCTATTGATTTAACACTCTTTTTGGTCATCCATCAAATAACAAAAAAGAGGGCCGAGGTCCGAACGTGACACCGGCCCTCGGGGAAGCTCCTGCACTTTGATGTGTCAACAGAGGAGATGGTCTGGGATTCGCTGTGCCAAGAGCAGCGACACCATTGTTGGTGTGTGTGTGTTCAGCTCTCTACAAAGTAACCACACGCCGCCCAGCGCCTTATGTCCCCCCGACAGCCCGAATGGAAGGGAAGGTTTTGAAATGGCGGTGAGACTGAGAGTATTTTGAAAACCCATAAAGAAATGTAACACGATATCCATGTGCAAACATGCTGACAGTACTGCATGTGGTCCCGTTGCATGTTAATGGCTTCCAACTATAAACATGGACACACTTGGGTGGGTGGGTGAGTGGTGGTGGGAGGGGGCGGGGGGTCACGGTGGGAGGTAGATGATGAGGTTCGGCACCAGTACCTGGTCAGTAGCACATTGTACTGTGTAGGGCCGACCACAGTAGGCCTACTGTTTCATTATCAATTTATGCCTTCATTTTGGGTGGGTGGTGGTGGGGGGGGGGGGGGAATAGTTGCAACTATGTGATACTAACAATGTTTACGTGTGGTTTATATACCTCCTGGTAACATCTGAGGTCCCATCATGACATCAATTCACTTGTGGCATGGCAACTCTACCACTGGGATACCGCCATGCCATCCACACCATGGCCCAATATCCGCCTCAGACAGCCATATTATCCTGACATAGAGCCAACCAGTCCTTGTCCTTTGCTACTACTATAGTCTAGTACTAGTACAATTAGCAACGTAGCGATATGTATTCATGCTGTAAATCTTTAGTTTAGCCCTATCAAGTCTAATTTTAAGAATGATTATGACGAATATAATAATGATTATGATGAATATAATAATGATTATGATGAATATCATAATGATTTTGATGAATATAATAATGATTAATATAATAATGAATATGATGAATATACTGATTGTAACACTGATTGTAACACTGATTGTAACACTGATTGTAATGCTGATAGTAATGCTGATTGTAATGTTGATTGTAATGTTGAATGTAATGTTGATTGTAATAATGATTGTAATAATGATTGTAATAATGATTATAACAATGATCATAATAAATAAATAATGATTATTATGATGCTAAGGGGAAAGATGATGACAATAATAATTAAAATGACTACAATAATAGCAGCAATAATAACAACACTAACAATAATAATAAATGGTAAACATAGCCACTGACTATCTATCCCCCATCACCATCAACACTTACAGTTTGTGAGTTATACACACCTGTATGCACAGGGTCATAAAACCATGCCTGTGGACGTGGACTGTGTCACTGTCCAATACATGGACCAAGATAAATGAATGCAGGCACACAGACACATACACAAACAGACCCACAAGCAGACAGGCAGCTTCGCTCCCACCAGCACGTGATCATGCGCCGGGCGCTGTGGTCGGTGATGTAGGTGATGTAGTGCAGGGCCCCGGCTCGCGGCCACCCCGGCCGGTACATCGCTGTCACCGAGAGGAGCTCGCCGCCTGAACGTCACACCTCCCCGTCAAAGCCGCCTTTGTACCTGAGGGGCGTGTCCTGTCAAATTATGACAGCCGCCACCGCCGCCTATATGCACATGGAGGCAGAGGTGGGCGACATTGCAATCCCCCACCCACCTACCCCACCAACGTGTGTATGGTATGTGGTACGAGCATAATATAAGCAACATACATACATACTTGGTTTAGTCATTAGTGGGGCTTTGCGTCCTAGCAAAATATAAGGTGATATATAAGGTGTCAGGACGGGTACCGAATTGTGACAGTGTGCACTCATCATCATCATGGCGAGTTTTATGGTGCTGCCCTGCTGGGATGCACCATGCACATGATGCAGTGCGATCGGTACCCTGACGCGATATCCCGCTCAGTCACATTATTCCAAACGCTAGTCCACTTGGATTCACTCACTTTCTCCCATCCCCAACACCACTCGTTTTTTTCCTATCGTTCTGTGCGAAAACCTGGGATGAGTGTGGTGGCATTCAGCAGTACCTTTGTGACATGTGTCGAGCCCTGTGTCTGTGATGTCAGACTTATGGCTATGCCTATGCCTGGCTATGCCATTATTCTCATATGCCATGATACGGTAATCACCTCTGAATAATTTGTCAATATGCGAATTTGATTCGTCATATTTGACGACAGGACACCCGCTATGTCATAGCAACAGTGGTTTGGATGCTGAGTTGTCATTTGACGACATATATCATGGATGCATTAAATTGTGTGGCTTTGTGGATGTGGGGAGGGGGGGGGGTGAGGGATTAATGGCTCTGTACCGTCTATTTGTCAACCACTCTCACATCTAGATGCCTGTAACAGGAGATAGCAGTCCCACATACCAACGCTTTCACTAAGCGTATCGGCTACAGTTTCCTTACACTTTAGAGCCTCCCTCACCCTCCACCACCTCCCCCCACACCCAACCACACACCTCCCAACTCAACTCTCACTACTCCTCCTCCAGGGAGGACCAGTGTACACAGGAACACTCCGCCTGTGTATTCTCTATGGCAGTATGGGGGCTCCAACTGGCAACTTAACACAATGATCTCGGACTGCCAGGTGCCGGGCACCGGGTGCCAGGAGCCGACAATACCCCGGGCGGCCACCCCGCCTCATCCCCGGTAAATGTATCTCACTCACGCAGTTAGAAAGTTACACTGAGTCCAGTCGTCATTCATTCATTCATTCATTCATTCATACAATGATACAGTCAGTCAGTAAGTCAACCCTGTCTCTCTCTCCCTGTCCCTCTGTCTCTTCTTTTCCCTCTTCCCAGTTCTCTCTGAGTCTGAGTCTCTATGTATGTCTCTGTTTATCAGTATCACCCTGTGCCTGTGGCACTCTCACCATTCCTTTAAAGTTTAATGCTATATGCGCGCGTGCATCCAATGCTAACCCCACTCCATGCGTGCACTGCATGTGCGCGTGTGTGCCACTACCCACCTATAGTACGCCGTCTCCGTGCAGGTGCTGCCGTCTTACTCCAGTACCCGTAACTCCAGTGGCGAGCGAACAGGAAGGAGGGGCGGGAACACGACTGGATCAGCTGAGTGCCAAGTAATCACCTAAGTCCGTCCTGGCTGCAGGCACCAGGGTCATGTGTGAGTGTGAGTGTGAGGCGGGTTTAAGTCCAGTGTTGTTGTGTCGGCCCGCTGCTTGTTGTAAACACACGACCAGCACAACCGCATGGCCTGCCTGCCTGCCTGCTGCGCCACGCACTAACTAACGTCCGAAAGCCGCTAGCACAAGTCAAACTCTACCCGCACGCACTGGGGCGCCCCCACACGGCCTAAGTGGGCGTCAAGCGGCGCGTCACGTGCGCGTCAAGCCCGGCCGTGATTGGCTGCGGCCAGTCGAGCGTGGCGCGAAGGCGGTGCGGAGAGGCGGGAGGGGGAGGGAGGAGGAGCGGGAGGGAGAGGGGGAGGGAGCGCCTGGGCCGGGGAAGGGAGGGGGGAGGGGAAAGGGAAGGGGGAATGAAGGGGGACGGGAAAGGGAAGCAGAGGGGGTGAGCGCCTGGGCCGGCCGCATGGTGGCGCCTCTGTACGCGTCATTAGGCGTCGGCCCGGGATGTGTGTTCTATTATCGACGAGGGAGCCGTAAAACACCACGAGCGCCACCTACAGGCGCCGACACAGGCCGAACTTATGGGGGAGAGAAGGAAGGAGTGGGGAGAGAAGGAAGGGGTGGGGTGGGGGTGGGGGTGGGGGTGTAGGGGTGGAGGCAGGGGACTGCACTTGCTTCCTCATTGTGTGATTTGGGTGTGAAGGTGGCATTTGGTAACCTCACACATTAACACACACTCATCACACATACTCACACACACACTCACACACACTCACACACACACATACTCACACACGAGAGCAATGCCCGGCACTGACTGCATAACGTGCGCCCACCATGAGGATGCAGTATTGTATATCGCTGACATAGTAGAAAGCCACCATCGGTGATTGACTGTGCTCATCTCACACCTCACAGGGCTCCCAAATATCATCAGTGATGTATGTGTTAGACCTCCCATCTATGGAAGTCACATTTCAACAACCTCTGTGGACTAAGACTGTATTAAGAGTAGATTTGTACACATGTTGTTTACTTTACGTTTTCAATACGGATATATGCGAGTATAAAGAAAGGGAAGGGAATATTACTTATTATTATGATTATTGTTATACTTCGTAAGATGCAACATTGTACTGGGGGCGTCATCTCGGCCCAACTCACCTCCATCGGATATTGACAAGTGTCAGTCACACCGTAGGTTTTTTCTTATATATGTGCATATATATATATATATATATATATATATATATATATATATCTCATACCTATATATATATAGTAGTCTCGCCCACTTCATATATATATATATATATATATATATATATATATATATATATATATATATATAGTCACAGGGGGTGTTGCAAATGAAGAGAACGTGGTCTCTAGAGCGGGATTCAAACTCACAGTTAATTTGGGCGTGCGCGTCGGAATGCATACCATAGGATTCAGCAGTAACAGGTTCTATTAATTTGCCTGAGTATTTCTTTCTATGCAGCAAACAAACTGCTTAATAAGTATCTAAATTGGCTATACATGCTGAAATATAGATACCGCTTTTCGTTTATAAAATGTGATGCTCTTGATCGGATTAAATCTATTAATGTGAATAACATAGCACGTTCTTCTACACAGTCACGTGGCCTCGAGTAGTCTGCCTACTCGCGCCATCCAGTCTGGTGTGGCTGTGTAGATTCAGATTACTGCCAGCCCTTCCTCGTATTAACACCCGTAGGCTAAGCACCAAGCACCACGTGCATTTGACTCCATTCCCATATCGGCTTGTTAAATAATTAAGCTCCTCACGCGCGTAAATTCAGCAGAGTGGCACGCCATGGGAACATTGTTATAGGTTGTTTGCCTGTTTACTTCGTGGCTTCAAGAGAGCGAGAGAGCGCGCGAGAGAGAATATGGGAGGGAGAAAGTGTGGGGGGGGGGGGGGAGAGGAGGAAGATTGGGGAAGAGAAGAGAGGGAGAGAGAATATAGGAGAAAGAAAATGGGAGGAGACAGGAGGAAAATTGAGGGAGAGAGAAGAGAGTGAGAAAGAAGAAGTGGATAGAGAAGAGAGGGGCAGAGAAGAGATGGCAGAGAGAAGAGAGGGCAGTGAAGAGAGGGCAGTGAAGAGAGGGGCAGAGGAGAGAGGGGCAGAGGAGAGAGAGGGGCAGAGAAGAGAGGGGCAGAGGAGAGGAGAGAGGGCAGAGAAGAGAGGGGCAGAGGAGAGAGGGAGAGAAGAGGGGAGAGAGACGAAGGGGATAGAGAACAGAGGGGCAGAAAAGGGGGCAGAGAAGGAGAGAGAGAGAGAAGAGAGGGAGAGAGAAAAGGGCAGAGAGAAAAGGGCGATAGAGAAGAGGGGGAGAGAGAAGAGGGGCAGGGAAGAGAGGGGAAGAGAAGAGAGGGAGAGAGAAGAGAGGGAGAGAGAAGAGGGGCATGGAAGAGAAGGGCAGAGAAGATGGGGAGAGAGGGGGGGGGGAGACAGGATGGGGGGAGATGGAAGAAAGAACAGGAGGGAGAGAACAAATGGGAGAGAACTGGGGCAGATAGGAGAAAGGCAGAATGTGAGAGTGTGGAAGAGGAGAGAGAATGAGAAGAGAGAGGGGAGAGGGGGGGGGGACATGGGGGGAGTAGATTGGCTAATATGTGTTCCGAGCTCTACTGTTCCTTTACTGATGTTCCGCATCAGAAACACGCCATCATTCAGCTGCAGAGTTCACTTGTAAACATTATTCATGCGTAGAGTTTATAATTCAGATTAAACCACGCATATACATACATACGGGGCAGTTTGCTCTATATGGCCCTTTTGGCAAAGAAAGGTATGCATGGACTTTTACAGGGCTGCATGCTAACCAAAATGCTGGGGACTGAACTGTTGTTATATAAACAGATTTATGACTAGTGAACAAGGCACAGGCATGATTTATAGCCGCTTATGTTAACATGAGCGTGTGTCATAAGAAATATGGCCAGACGCCGTGGGCGAATCGGGAAGAGCATTGATTTCCCATGTGGAAGGTCGTGAATTGGAATCTCAGCCGAGTCAAAACAATGACTTACAAAGTTTATGGGTCATTCTCTAAAACTGGGCACAAAAGTGTGACATGGAAACCAAAAGTGAAAACCTTCCAAAGAATAACAAAAAAACCTTCAAAATAATAGCCTAATCCAATGTTCTGTGAAGTTTGCATGTTGTGCATATGTCAGAGTTGAAAAAAATTTGTTTCACTTTTTGAATTAGATCTTATACAAATTGAGCAATACATTAATATCACTTGTGTAAGATGAAAATCAAAGACACATCCAGAACCTCATTTTAACATATACAATATAGTCAAACAAGATTTTCTTGATTACTGTTAAGCAGACAAGGTAATGACTTACAAGAAAAAGTTGAAAAATAAGTTGAAAAAACTTTGGATACGTGTATGGTGTCAATGTGTAGATTTTCACATTTTCACATTTTTGTGGGATAAATTCAATACATGTAGAACTGCTAACATACCTAATAGACAGAGGCTACAATAATTATTTGACTTGTTATCAATAAAACAAAGACTTAAATATCAGCATCGTAATGTGGAGACCAAATATGTGGTGCCCAGTTTTGGAGAATAACCCTTATACTTGTCGGTACCTAGCTTTGCACTCGGCATTACTAGGGCAGGGTTTGGTAGATCGTGTCATTCGAACCCATGGGTTCGAACATTGGGTGAGTCAAACCAATGATGTAAAGATTTATACGTGTCGCTTCCTAGCCAGGTGCTCAGCATTGTTCGGATAGGCAAGTACTGGCTCTCTCAGTATCAGGATAATGTGACTCAGTGGGATATGGGTCATGGTGCCGGTGGCCTGATTTCCCAGTGAGGCAGCACTATAAAATTGCCATGAGTGTGCACTGTCACAAGTCGGTACTCGTCTGGATATGATCTTAGATGTTGCCAGGACATAAAACTCCAACAACTAACTAACTATATATATATAAATATATATATATGTGTGTGTATAAATGATCATTGCTCACAAATATCCTACACTGCTGCTAAACTTACCTCGTTCTGTAACAATTAAAGCAGGCTTAGGTCACTCTATGCTATGCTAATCAACATCATTTACACCTCTAATAATGTGCATACATACACATATATACTGAGTCACCTACACGCTGTGTCCCTGGGAAAGTAAGTGCAGCAGGCCGTCAACTCCCCCTGTTCGCGGAACCACGCAGCAAAACGTAATCGATGCAACAGCGCAAAATTAGTGTCACCGCCATAAAGTCAACATCATCTGTCAGCGTTGTGCAGCGCGCAGGGCATCATGGGATGCACAGGTAGCACCGCTGTTTGCACAGTGGCTTTACGTCAGGGGCATAATGCATCCTTAGCACAGTCTACTGAAACTAGTGAAAGTTGCATAGTCCGATGGTTTTGGGGTTTCTGTCACTATTGTTGGAGTTGTACGTCCTGGTAACATCTAAGGTCATAGCAGAACGGTGTAGTACTAGTACTAGTAGTAGGGTGATTGTTATAATCTACCTCACTTTAGCTTGAAGTGAGTTATATTTTGAATGGCTAACTTTTGAAGTGCAAACATGTCAAAATAATGTTAGAAAGCATTCCAAAACTCTAAAACCACAGGCTAAAGCAGCAATCGGTTCTATTAAACTCACTTAGTAACTATTATCTTCTATACAGTCCTGATGTTGGCATGAAGTAAAACTCCAACAACTAACAACCAACCAATACATGCATCAATAAATGCTTAATAAGTGCACAGGTATCTAAAGCCGTGTTCACACGGGGAAAATGTAAAGCGATTTAGACAAGGCAAATCATATGAATCGATTTAGTTTGAAAGTGTTTCGCGTTCACACGGGCAGTGCTTGAGTCGGTTTAAGGTGGAAGTGGATATCTGCGCAGGAGCAAGTCCATAATAACCAGCGCCAGTTTTGGTTAGTCGACGTTGGAACGAGAGAGTGTGGGTTCGACCTAGATATGTATAGACTGAATCATATTGTTTTGGAACCATAAAAACTTCTGCTGGGCAGTGAAAACCTATAAATAAATTATGAAAAAAACATCTGTGCACCTCTATCTGGTTCATAGACCAAATTATATAATATGCACTTTTGATCGACCGGAAAGTCAACAAACTAAGGTCTCGACTCCGCATGCGTGTGACATCCTTAATTCGCCACAGTGCATTCACACGGGCAAAATAAATTGGTTCACAGAAATCGATTCACCTACACTACCTCGACAAGTGGTTTACAGTATCCAGATCACACGAATCGATTCAGCCCTAATCCGACTCAGCCACGCGTTCACACGCGAAATGTAACCCGAACTATACAAGTCAATTTCTACGAATCGATTTACATTGCGCGTGTGAACACGGCTTAAGTTAGATATGTAGAATCAAATTTAGATAAGTTTTTTTTTGGATTTTAAATGTTGATGCTTTCATCGGACTATGCAGCCTTAAGTTCTCTTAATAAAGCCTGCCCGCCCCACTGACCGTGTCACACTCCCACGTACACATGGCCCCACCACTCCCACCACTCTCCGTGCTAATATCAGTGTTGCATGTATCATGTTTTGACACATGCGCCTCGTTATTAAAGTTGCATAGTCCGATGGTTTTGAATTTCTGTCTTTTTTCTGAGATAAATATATTAGATCGACCACTAGTATCTACCTTACATTAGTTCAAAGTTACTTTTATTTTAAATGGTAAACTTTTGAGATTTTGAGTGCAAACATCGAAAATTAGTTTTGGCAAGCTTGCCAAAACTCTGACACCAGAGACTTCTGTAGTAACAGGTTTGGTTAAATTGACTCAGTATTGCCTTCTACGCAGAAACAAATGCTTAGTAAGTGCATCAGTATCTAAGTTAGATATGTGAAATCAAATTTAGTTAATTGGTTTGGTTTTGAAAATTTGATATTTCATCGGACTATGCAGCTTTAAGCCGGCAGTGGAAGCGTCTGTTATATGCCTCCAGGCGGAGCTAACCGCCGCGACGCCGAGAGCCGAGAGCACCTTCCCAGGGAATGGCGTCCGGTGTGCAGATTGAATATTCATCCTGCACATTAATTGACTATTTATGCGGCTGTGAGGGTGTGTGGAGGGGGTGGGCGGGTATGGGAGTGGGTGTGGTGGTGGGTGTGTGGATGTAGGTGTGGTTGTGAGTGTGTGAGTGTGTGGGTGTGGGTGTGGGTGTGGGTGTGGGTGTCGGCAGGTTGGACATGCTTCATTCAAGTCAGTGCATTGAAGTAGCATGGATGTACTGGCCAACATTATGGAAACCAAGGCTATATTAGTAAATTATTAGTGTGGTGTATTGGGGTTTCACGCCCTAGTAACATATATAGTTTAAGGTGTGTGGGGTTGAGGGTGGGTTGGACAGGTGCATTGAAGTAGCATGGTTGTACCAGCCAACATTATGGAAACCAAGGCTATATTAGTGTGGTTTAATGGGGTTTCACGCCCTACCAACATATATAGTAGCATGGCTGTACCAGCCAACATTATGGAAACCAAGGCTATATTAGTGTGGTTTATTGGGGGTTCACACCCTAGCAACATCTAGGTCACGTTAGGACGCCAACTGACTTCTGTGACAGTGACTGACTCTTGGGTGGTTTGTAACCTTGACGGTTACAGGCTGCATTACTGCAGCAATATAGAATGGCACCCATGAATCGTCCGTTCTTTGGAATGAAGATTTAACTTCAGGTGGGCGGTTGTAGAAGCGGGGGGGACTTTACAACAACAATGATGAGTCATTAGAGCGGTACCGGATCACCGGTCCAAATGTAGCTGTGCACTCACATCCAGTGGCCGATAGTTCAGGAGGAAAGGACAGGAAAAGGTGGGATCTGCAGGCAAGAACAAAGTGAAAATGAGAAAAAGGAACAGGAACCCCACCCAAGCAAACAACTCCCTTGATCATGGGGAGAAGTAAGCCTGGGAGAAAAAAAAATGAAAAGGGTAGTATAGAGGAAAGGGAATGAGGAGAGTTGAGTCAAAGGGTCGTGTCTCCTTGCTCTGTGTTGACCAGTCGGTGAGCCGGAGACACATATGGAGTAAGAGGTAGAAAGTGAAATGCTGGCCGACTCCCCCTTCTGGAACTCTTTTCAGACATTATCAAGGAGGTGCGGGGCCGGCGGAGAGGAGAGGTGTGGACGAAGTGCGGTCTGGACAGCAAGTGTGTGACAGTGCGCGTTAAGGGTGACTTTATAGTGCTGACCCCCCATCGAGACACAGCGCTGCCAGTACCACAATCTGATATCCCACTCAGTCACATTACCCTGAAACTGAGCCAGCCAGGCATTGCCCTATTTAATTCTAGTAATGATGAGAACCAGGATAGGTAGTGGCAAGGATAACTATAAATCGTTGTCAGTCTTTGGTTTGACTCAGTTCGGGTTTGATCACTCTGTCTCCCGCATGGGAAGAGGGCGCCTTATTTACTCAACTGCCCCGTCCGGTTAGAGAGTGCCAGCAGTAGTAAAGCCCTTGACCTGCCGAATCCAACTGCTGTTATTACAATCAGGATACATACCAGGGCCGTAGTTAGCAGGGTGAGGGGAAGGTAGAAAGTAAACCCCCGCCCCCCCGCCCTGTCCCGTCCCCACCAAAAAACACTTGTAGTATGTAACCTCCCTTAAATGACTGGAAATGGTATTTCAGAGCCCCTACATTTCAAAATGTCATATGGGCAGGAGGACATGTTCTATTGCATCGCGCCTTCATTCCAAGAAGTTATCTCCCGCCCTTCCCCCCAAAAAAAATCTGTTAACAACATTTTATTTTTTTTTGTTTAAATCTGCAAAATAAAACCAACCCTCCTAGCTACGGCCCTGCTTTCCCGTAGTGACACTTGCCTTGTGAGGTGTTAATGCGTGGAGGTGGTCGGCTAGTTGTGAGCTCCGGGTCCGACTGGGGGCACAGTTTATGAGGCAACCCGCACTGACAACAATACGCGCGGACAATATTTACTCACTTCTCAGGTGGAAGTATGTAAGATGAGCAGAAACCTGCTTCTGTTTCCCTATCGCCAGGCTTAGCGTGGCGGGAACAGTGTGGTGTGGTGTGGTGTTGTTATGGTGTGGGTGGGTTGGGGTGGTGTGGTGTGGGGTGGTGTGGGGTTGGTGTGGTGTGGGTGGTGTTTGTGGGCTGGGGTGGGGTGGGGTGGTGTCATTGGTGTGGGGTGGGGTTGTGGCGGGGTGGTGTGGGGTGGGTGTTGGGTGGGGTTGTGTGGGGTTGGGTGGGGTTGGGTGGGGTGGTGTGGTGTGTGTGGTTGTGGTGTGGGGGTGGGGTGGGGGTGGGGGGTTGTGGGGGTTGTGTGGTGTGGTGTGGTGTGTGGTGTGGAGTGGGGTGGGGTGGTGTGGTGTGGTGTGGTGTGGGGTGGGGTGGGGTGGGGCGGGGTGGTGTGGTGTGGTGTGAGACGTGGTCTGGAGTGGTGTGAAGGGTAGTGTTGCGTTGTGTGGTGTTGTGATGTGTGACGCACCATATGTTGTGTGATGTGTTGTGAGGTATGGTATGGTGTGAGGTGTAGTGTTGTGTTTTGTTTTGTTTTACTGTGTGGTGTTGTGTACCACATTGCATACTGTACACACTGGTGATGTTGTGTAATGTGATGTGGTGAGGCGAGGTGTGGTGTGGTGTGGTGTTAGGGCTAGTGTGGTACAAGGTGAGTTGTGGTGTGTTGTTATGTGATGTGATGTAGTGTGAGGTGCAGTGTAGTGTGGTGTGGTGTGTTATGGTGCTTCACTGTGTGGTGTGGTGTACCACACTTTATATGGTGATGTGTTTTGTTGTGTGGTGTAGTGTCGTGAGGTGTGGTGTGGTGTTAGGCGTATTCTGGGATAAGGTGTGGTGTGGTGGGTGTGAGGTGTGGTGCAGTGTGGTGTTATGTTCTTGTGTGGTGCGGCATGTGGAGGTGGTGTGTGGTGTGGTGTTTCACTGTGTGGTGTGGTGTACCACACTTTATATGGTGATGTATTTTGCTGTGTGGTGTAGTATCGTGAGGTGTGGTGTGGTGTGGTGTTAGGCGTATTGTGGGATAAGGTGTGGTGTGGTGGGTGTGAGGTGTGGTGTGGCGCAGTGCCGTGTTATGTTCTTGTGTGGTGCGGCAATTGGAGGTGGTGTGTGGTGTGTGATGTATTATGGTGTGGTGTTTCACTGTGTGGTGATGTATTTTGCTGTGTGGTGTAGTATTGTGAGGTGTGGTGAGGTGTTAGGCTTATTGTGGGATAGGTATGGTGTTGTGGGTGTGGGTGTGGTGTGGCGCAGTGGTGTTATGTTCTTGTGTGGTGCGGTTGGAGGTGGGTGTGTGGTGTGTGATGTATTATGGTGTGGTGTTTCACTGTGTGGTGATGTATTTTGCTGTGTGGTGTAGTATGTGAGGTGTGGTGGGGTGTGGGGGTGTTAGGCTTATTGTGGGATAAGGTATGGTGTTGTGGGTGTGAGGTGTGGTGTGGCGCAGTGCCGTGTTATGTTCTTGTGTGGTGCGGCAATTGGAGGTGGTGTGTGGTGTGTGATGTATTATGGTGTGGTGTTTCACTGTGTGGTGATGTATTTTGCTGTGTGGTGTAGTATTGTGAGGTGTGGTGAGGTGTTAGGCTTATTGTGGGATAAGGTATGGTGTTGTGGGTGTGAGGTGTGGTGTGGCGCAGTGCCGTGTTATGTTCTTGTGTGGTGCGGCAATTGGAGGTGGTGTGTGGTGTGTGGTGTGGTGTATTATGGTGTGGTGTGGTGTGGAGTGGGTCGGTGTGTGAAGGTGTAGGTCGGTGTGAAGTTTTGCAGTGTGATTGTACGACCATGGCTGAAGCAAAATCACCAAATGCTGAACAGAGCTTAGTTTGAGTCATATTTGTCGTCTCCTCCTTCACTTTACATAATAATAATTTTTTTAATATCAATGCCTGCGTTTACAAGATAAAGCTCTTCCGGAGATGAATTTAACACGCTGCCTTTAAAGACAAAATCATGTAAAAACTGGAGTGTACATTGTTGCATGTTAATATTGTTATGTGGGTCTTGGCTCCTTCTCCTGCTTTATTTCGCTCAGAGCCTGTGCAGTTTTTTTGTGCGCTCTGGATGGGATTATGCTTTATGGGAAGAGGAGTGGGCACAGGGATGAGGATGGGGACGCGCCATCTCACCTGTCTATGGGTCACGTGACTCTACACAATACTCGCTCCGGCCTAAAGGTGGAATTCCACTGTGTCAGATTAAAGCTGCATTATCCAATTTGTTGATTGGTTGGTTGGTTGTTGGAGTTTTACATCCTGGCAACATCTACGGTCATATCAGGACGGGGACCGACTTGTCACAGTGCACACCCATCACGACTTTATAGTGCTTCCCCACTGGCAGACCAGGCTGCCAGTGCCATGACCTTATATCCCACTCAGTCGCATTATCCAGATACTGAGCCAACCAGTCCTTGCCCTACCCTAATAATACCGAGCGCCTGTCTAGGAAGTGACAAGTATCAATTTTTAAGTCATTCGTTTGACTCAACCAGGGTTCGAATTCCATGATCCACCAAAACGGGAGACGGATGCTCAACTCATCCGTCAACTATCCTGTATGGTAGCATTGTCAGAAAATAACAGAAACTCCAAAGCATTGAACCATGACATTAAACAAGATTTTAAAAGGTTTAACAGGAGGAGAAACAATAGCAGAAGGACTTTTAACCGAATCCACTTTTCATGTCTCATTTACATCAGAACCCAATTTAGCATATTGCAACTTAGGATTTCTCCTTTAAAGTAGGAACGATATCCGTGTGTTTTTATTGTATCGACAATTTTTAACGGCAGGAGAAACAACAGAAGGACATTCAACCGAATCCACGTATCCTGCCTCATTTACATGAGAACCAAATTTACCATATTGCAACTGAGGATTTCTCTTTTAAAATGGCGATGATTTCCGTGTGTTTTTATTTCATGCAAAAAGTGTGCCTGACTGGAATTCCAGCTTAAGACTACGCTTTAATGCACACCTGGGAACCATCTCAAGTGTAAGCGTTGGGATGACACGCCTAAATGCTGCTCACTAAGTGGATCTATTGATGGGGACGTATTCTGGTGCCGGGCCCATGGCAGGAGCTCCCACCACTACCACCACCACGCACATCCCAACCCCCACTTCACGCACCCACCCAGCTCTCACCCCCACCTTCCCTCCTCAAGAACCCATTCACATGCTGAGCTGTGTAACGTTGACATAATGTGTCAAGCATTATGCTCTGCACACACATTCCAGCACAGATTTCGCATGCATTTCCATACCATGAAAATCAATTACATACAATATAAACATACTTATATGAATATACTTATTTTCCTTATATATAGTGTAATATATAAGAACTATGACAAATACTTAAAAAAGGAAGAACAAAAAGGGGGGGGGGGGAGGAAACCTTGGTAAAAGAGTTGTAATCCTAAAATGAAATGTTGTACCTCATATCCCTTAAAGCTAAGATTCCCTACATGCGGCATGTGGCATGCGGTATGCGGTATGCGAATGCGGCAAAAAATCGAAATGCCTTGAAGTCAATGGGCTACATTCCTTACACGCGGTATGCGAATGTGAATGTGAATGCGGCAACTCGATCGGTCCCTGTAGCGATCGGTGCGGCATGCGGCATGTGGCATGCGGTATGCAAATAGAAACCTCAGTCGCACATGTCCATTAGTTTTAGACTAGGAGAGGCGACTGATCATTACGGAACGGTCACACACAGGGGTGCGCAGGGGAAACATATGGTAGTGGTGGTGGTGGGGAGACGCATGCCGCTTACCGCATAGAAGAAATCCTTCCATTCGCATACCGCATACCGCATACTGCGTATAAGGAATCTTAGCTTGACTTATCGTATCTACTTTAATTGTTCTCTAAAATTCATATAAAAACTTTATGTAAATAACTTACCACCTACGACCTGTGTTACCGCTCTGAGAAATGACATGAATAAAATACATTTACCATAAAAAAAGAGAAGAATTTGGATACAATATATACATCTATTGATGCCCAACTATGCATATTCCACCCATCCCATTCTATATCAATATTCAATTACAATGACACAAACATACATCGTCTTAATTAACCATTTTTGTTTGTTTGTTTGTACATTAGCAATGTTTTCGCCTGTACTTAGCTTACCACAAAATGCATGTCATGTTCTCAGATCGCCATAACAACACCCCCCTTCCCCCTGTTTTGTACCTGTTAAGTGTTAGCTTCCAGTAGGAATTCTCCTGTGCGCTCCTAATCCCCCTAGTGAGCTTATGATGTAAACAGAAAACAAATGCCATACATAAACATTGAGTACAAATGCAGCTGTTCTAGACACTGAAGCCAGCAGTCCACATTCCAATTAAAACGTCTATAACAAAAAAAAAGAATGGACTGGGGAGCAAGGGAAGACGGTAATCTCATAAGCAGCGCCTGGACAATATAGAAGCTACTAGTAGTACTAGCACCGACCTGGATAAACCAGTCCCTCCCCGACAGTACATCTCTGTGTAAGCAACCACCATTGATGCATCCCAGTTACAGCATTTGACTAATACTCCATAAGTGCATGTCTGAAATGGTGACATCTGGAGACAGGCCCTTCTCCTGACACCTCAGCTCCCCGCCCGTCATGAGACCACCCTCTGTGTGTGTACCCAACTCGCAGCGCCCCCTGCCGTGCACAGGGGGCGCCACGGTCATCAGCACCCCAGGGGGCACCTCCCCCCTCCCACCCCCGCCCATCAACGCTCCTCCACTCAGACACCCCCCTCGACGCCACACGCCCCCCCCCCCCCCACACACACACAGTCATTGCAGCGGGTCATCTCCCTCCTACGAGTCCCAGTCCGCTACAAGCCAGCAAGACAATTGCATATTGCTGAAGCAGCAAAGCGGCAGGCAATGGTGGCGTCAACAAAAAGCCTACTTAAAGTCACACTCACACCCTCACACCCTCACACCCTACACTCACACTCACAAGGTCACGCTCACACCCGCCACCCCACCCCATGCTGAGCGGCCGGCTGCTGGCATTCTTTTGGCAATCTGGACTCGCGTTCAAAGTCGAGCAGACACTAACGACATCGCGGTTTGAGCACTTTTTAATTGTTCGCTTATTGTTGAAAACTGATTGCAAAATCATCCATGATACCTCAACGACCGGCGCGGTTAATGGATTGATGATAGTGATGATGATGATGATGGTTGGTTGGTTGTTGGATTTTTACATCCTGGGGACATCTAAGGTCATATCAGGATGGGTACTAGATAAAGGATTCACCCGGTACTCAGTACATGGGTGAATACCAACCCTATATAAAAACGGTCGAAAATGTGGGTCAATGAAATGAGAGCCTAATTTCACATTGTAAGAAGCAACAATTATTCTTTGCGTATGTCTTATTATTAGCCCGCTACCTTTGAGTTGAAAAATGTAATATAATATCTAGTTTAATAAGATTTAAAAGTGAAATCGATGGCGTTCTATGGCTGCCATCTTGTCTTTTTGCATTCTCTCCCATTTCACCAACTCTGTGCTGATATAAGTATCCATTTGATACTGGAGGAAGGCATTCTACTCCCTGTTTCATACTAAAGCTATTTTCGCCTGTATTTAGACTATGTTGTCGTTCACCTGTTTACTACAAGTACCGAGCGAATCTTTTATCTAGATGGGTACCGACTTGTGAAGGTGCGGACTCATTGCGATTTTATTGTGCTGCCCCACTGGGAAATGAGGCTGCCAGCCCCATGACCCGATATCCCACTCAGTAACATTATACTGACACTGAGCTAACCAGTCCTTGCCCTCTCTTATTAATGCAGAATGCCAGGCTAGAAAGCGACAAGTATACATTTTATAAGTCATTGATTTGATTCGACTGGGAACCAAACTCCTGATCTCCCACACATGAGGTCCATGCTCTACCAATTCGGCCACCGTGCCCAGTGATGATGAATGTGATTGTGATGATGATGGTGACAATAATGATGATGATGACGATGATATCCCCAATGACCGACACTGAGTGGAAACTAGCCGATATCTGGACATCTACTGAGTGTTTATTCACTTAACAAAAGTTGCACAATTCAATTAATTACTGGTGTGCAGTATATTTTACTGGTGTAATTATACTTATAGTTATACCGAATAGGTCTAAACAGGTGATAAGCCCCAATAATAATTGAAAGTGTCATAAGTTTGTTCTTCTGTAACATTTACACCATTTATGAGTATCCATGACACTGCAACTACAGGTGTCAAACAAGCATTATTCTGAGTGTCACTCAATGTAGGCTAACCTTTAATAGCGCCCCTCCTGAGCAACCTCAGCAAAAAAAGAGTGAAGTAGATATTTAATTATGCAGCTCTATTCTTTGAATCAACCCACTACCACAATTTAATTGGTTAATTTAATTAAAGCTGTATAATCAGATGAAAGCATGGCATTAAAAACACAAAGCACTTACCTAGATCTGATTCTAGTTCTACATATATAGTACACTCAATAAATTTAAAGATGCATTGTTGCATAGAATAAATATTATGTCAATTTAATAGAATAGCGACAGCTCACGATGTCCAACATTTCGGTGTGCACACCAATATTAAGTTTCCAAAGTTAGCCCTTAAAAATACAAGTTACCTCAGACTAAAATAGATTATACTTACTAAGTTATAGCGATCAACCTCATATATTTATCTATGTGAAAAAGTATGACAGAAACTCAAATCCTCGTGTTCTTCAACTTTAAACCACATACTACTACTTATACAGTAACACCTTTCTAACCGACCACCTCCACAGATCGACCACTCTCCTATATTGATTGCTTTATTTGGGTCCCAGACGATCGCCCATGCAATACCGTTGTAATGATTTTTAAAAAAACTCCTTAAGCCGACCACCTCCCTAAATGGACTATTTAAAGTCGCTACCAAGTAGGTCCTATCAGGGTCGGTCGATTTAAAGAGGTTTGACTGTACATGCGTACATCGCTCGCAACACACTTGGGGTGTAGTTTTTGGTTGTTGTAATGCAAACCCTGCAGTTGATAGAATTCTGCTGTGGAGACTACGGCATCCGTGGACGGCTGCTGAATAACACAATTAAGACTAAGAGCACGTCTAGAAGCAGCCTGGAGGGGGTTGTGTGCGTGAGTGCCTGTGCGTGAGTGCGTGACCAGATGCAGCTGGTTACAGGTGCTTGCGTGGCTGACCTGGCAATCACGGCAGCGGTCAGTCAGTGGGTGCTCGCAATAGTCGCAGGATGCGCCACCAGGGGGCATTGCGTGAGAGCAGGCCTTCACTCGGCCGGGGGTCAGGGGTCAGGGATCAGGGGTCAGCGATCAGACGGTTGCTTCAGTGCCTGTACCGGACGCGGTGGCAGAATCGGTAGAACGCAGGCCTCCCGTGTGGAAGGTCGAGATTTCAATTCCCAGTCGAGTCAAACCAAATGACTTACAAAATTCATTCTTGTCACTTCCTAGCAAGGCTCTTGGGATTATTACTATTACTATTAGGATAGGGCAAGGACTGGTTGGCTCGGTGTCAGGATAATGTGACTGAGTGGGATGTCAGGGTATGTTGCTGGTGGCCTGGTCTCCCAGTGAGACAGCACTATGAAGTCACCATGAGCGTGCACTGTCGAAATTCGTTATCCGTCCTGATATGACCTCAGATGTTGCCAGGAGATAAAACTCCAACAAGCAACCAACCAATCAGGTGTCTGCAGCCTGCTGCTGTCTGATTGGTGGCCGCCTTTTCAGTGGGCCTAGGCGCCATCATCAAACACGCAGGTCTTGCATCAGAGACATTGAATAAAGCACGCCACCGCCATACGATTGTGAGTTAATGCCACGCAACACAAGGAAAGCCTCCCAACGTTTGGTCGGCAGCTAAAGGTGTCTGGCCGATGTTCTGTATTCAACATTGGTGGTCAAAGTTTGTTGGTCACACATTGGTAATTATGCTATTGGTAGTTAACAACTCGTGGCATTATTGACCAATTAAAAAAAGACATAAAAATATATTATTAATATTATCGTCATCATCATTATCGTTATCGTTATTATTATTATTGTTCTTCTTGTTATTGTACCATATATGTCCCAATAGATACGCACTGCATGAGTGCAGACACATGGATGCAAGTCTATTCAAAGTTAAAGAATTTCATGGATTTGTTTTTGTCGTGCCTCTGAAATAAAGTGGGATTGTCTTATTTTATGTGCATTCAGTCTGAATATGATCGTAAATTTTTATTTGTTTTTGTCTTGCCTCTGAAATAAAGTGGTATTTTGTTATTTCATGTGCATTCAATCTGAATATGATCGTAGATTTGTGCGTGCTTTCAATCTTGAAATGGGGTTTGTGCTTTTTTGGGTAGCATGCTTCTATTGGGACATATATGGTAGTTCTTGTTATTATTATTATTATTATTAAATGGGGAGGAAGGGGGCGCTTCACATCATCGCAACACCTAAGATCATATCAGGATGAGCGCTGACTTGTGACAGTGCACATTCATGGCAACTTTATAGCACTGCCCCACTTTATGGGCTGCCAGTACGGTGACATGATGTCCCACTCAATCATATTATCCCATTATGGAACAAACCAGACTTTTTCTTTAGCCTATTAATGCCAAGAGCAATGCTAGGTAGCGATGACTGGACCAGGTTTTCGAACCCACTAAGTCCCACAGTGGAACTTCCAGTGCAAGCCCACCAGCGTTATACAATAGTCCATTCGGCTACCCGGTTATGTGGTCATTGAAGCCAAAATTGGCGAGAAAAACATTGGTGGTTAATATTGATGGCTAAAGAGTAAAGTTGTATGGTCAACTCTAGTGGCTAAAGTTTTGGGGTAAACATTTAAAAGTTAAAAATAATGCCGGGCGGCCAAAGTTCCTGAGGTAATTATAATTATAAAGCTGATTTTGTGATCAAAGTTAAAATTGATGAATTTATTTGAATTGGTTAAAAACCATGTTACAACGTTGATTTCCTGGGTCGAATCACTACTTTAAATTGATGCCTAAGAATAAGATTACATCTTATGTGCAAATGGAAATCCATAACTAAAAGTAGTAGAAGTGAGAATTGGTTGCCAAAGAAACCCACGGCTTGCCGTCTCCCCATTCCTGTGCTTGTGCAGATAGATTCTAGCTGGAAGCGTTACGTTAACTATGAACTGTTTACGTCACTAGTGGTAACCACACACACACACAATACACACCTCCCCCTGCCCCCGTCTCCTCCTGCCCCCCCCCCCCCCCGACACACACACACACTTTACCGGATATCCGTGAAGATGGGCCTGAAAAGGCTCAGCGTGAACAGGTGATGCTATCAGCTTGCGTCAGTCTGATTACCGCTAAACAGTTTACCTTTGTGCACTGAGGAGGTTTACTCTGAAATCAGACAAACTCAACGAGACGCAGCTTTTGAAAGTTGAGGAAGCGCCGCTCGTGTTAATTACGCGGACGCGGCGCATTTAATTCATGTTTCATCCGGGTCTCTGGGGGCTTATTCACTACAATCAGTGAGTCGCGCGAGGGTTGGGCCACGCTGGATTCAGGATTTTAGAGCTCAGATCGATATCAGTTATCACTCTCGAAGTAAATTGCAATTGAACCATGTCTGGCGGACACCATGCGACATCAGCGATTGAGTCTTATTGCTTGGTTGGCTTCTTTGTGTGTGTGTGTGTGATGGTTTATTTACCCTGTCCATAACGAGTAAGTTGCATCACAGTTTGTTTTCATCGCTGAATAGCAATAGTCTCAATTTGGTAGTAGCCTTCTGATCTTAGCTGTTAGTAGTTATGTTAGTTTTTTTTTTTTCTGAGTGCCACATTTTCAACATGTTGCTTGCATAGTAACAATTACTCGGAAATGTGTTTATTTCCAAGCAATCTTCTGGATTTGCATTAATTTCAAATAAAGCAGTGTATTGAGTTTACAATTTTACTAACCACCTATAAAGTTATCAATTATAAAGCATCAGAATATCTGTGCAATTTTCGTCGCCTCAAACGGTCATCCCAAATTCTCAAATCATCGAGTCGGATATTAATACATTTCCTATGTCTAGACTCAAGTCGTATGGTTATTGTGCTTCTAAGTTCTATGTGGCAGGTCCCACTTCAATAAGGTTGCCAGAGGCTGTGCGCAAAGCAACAACTCCTGATTGGTTGGTTGTTGGAGTTTTACATCCTGGCAACATCCAAGGTCATATCAGGACGGGGTCATCTCTTGAAAAAAAAAGTTAATTAAATCGCTCCTCAAGCCTCGCCTGACCATGGTAAGCTTCTAATGGTAAATGAACTTTCTTTATCCTTCAACCTTTTTAAACCAAATTATAAATTTTCATAACCTGGTTTATTTTACAGTGCCTTACAGTTACAGAATAAAATAGCTCCTGCTAGTGAGGGTGCTCTATTAAATTTACATTATTAGTACTGCTGTAGCTATAGGTTTCCGCGTGGTTTAGGGATGTAACCAGACGACCTTGCATTTCGTACGCTGGTTCCTGTCTGTCCTGCTGTACTGTTGCTACTGATTCACACCTATTGCTGACGGCTTTCTATATTTGTAACGCATTTGGCGCATTTAAAGCCCGATCATTTTCCCACCCCCTACCCCCATCCACCCACCCCTCTGCCACCACTGTCCACCTGGTGGCGCAGACCCGTATCCTTAAGGGACGTTGAGGTCTGAGTCCCGAGCCTCTTTTCATGTTGTTAGAAGCAAAGTGTTGTATGGAGTCGGTCCATTAAGGCAGAGAGCGGCGTGTCTTGAGCAATGTCTTCATCTTAGTTCTTACTGCATATATAATATCTTACTAAATATATAACACATTTTGCGATATATAGACTGCATAGAATACATGGAATATCATCTATAGAATATTCTATATTATACATAGAATATCCTATATTATACATAGAATATGTATTGCATAGAATACATGGAATATCATCTATAGAATATTCTATATTATACATAGAATATCCTATATTATACATTGAATATTATCTATAGAATATTCTATATTATACATAGAGTATTATCTATAGCATATTCTATGTGTATATATAGAATATTATCTATAGAATAGTCTATATTATACATAGTATATTACTATGATTAGGTATAGAATATTCTATTTATATATATAGAATATTATTTATAGAATATTCTATCTTAGATGCGAGAGAATATTATCTAGAGAATATTCTGTATTATAAATAGAATATTCTATTTAGAATATTATCATAATTGTATTATTGTATATAGAATATGGTATATAGAATATCATATATAAAATATCATATATAAAACATTATATATATATATATATATATATATATGCGTTGCAGTAACTCCACCAACTACTAGATCCATCCACAGGGCAACTTTCGAAATAGACGTGCCAATTTGAGACACGTCAGTCAAACTGAGTCAATATAATAACAAGAACGCATTTAAAACAGCCTCCCACCCCAGTCCCCCCATCCCTGCCCCTCCCCCCGCCCCTCGCCCGCTGCCTCCTGGGCACATGCTGCTTATAAGTGTCCAGTGGAGATTGTTTTGGTTGAAACTTTTGGCAAATGCCCACGTGGTTTATATATTTTTGTCGCCTGCCGTCCTTAAGTGTGCCACCTCCTCGTCCATTGTCAGAGCCTCAACCAGCACCCTGGTCCTGTGGCGGGGACGGCTTAGTGCGGTGCCTTTTAGGGGGTGGCTTGTGTAGGTGGCGCTCCGGTTTAAATGTGGACGCCGAGTGGAATCGGGGCCGCCCCCCCCCCCGTGTGTGGCGGGGGGGGAGGGGATTAAGTAAGAAAGTGGCCATGACATTTGAAAAGACGCACAGGGTTCGTTTGTTGGGGGTTTGCATTAAGCAACACCTAAGGTCATATTAGGATGGGCACAGACATGTGACAGTGTGCACTTTATAGTGATGCCCCACTGGGTCACTGGGTTGTTGTTTTACGTCCTATCACCATTTAAGGTCATATCAGGACGGGTACCGACTACCCCACTGGGAGACCAGGTTGCTGGCACCAAGACCCAATTTCCCATTCATTCACATTATCCTGATACTGAGCTCACCAGTCCTTGCACTATCCTAGTAATGCTGAGCGCCAGGCTAGGTAGCGACAGCTGTGGATTTGGTAAGTCATTACTTTGACTCGACCGAGTTTCGAATTCCTGACCTTCCACATGGGAAGCCTAAGTCAATTTAATAGAATAAATAATAAGTCGATATATAAACATGTATTCTATTAAATACTGACAATGAAAATGCTGTCACAGTGACCAAACTCAATTACCAACAACATACCACTCATACTTTCCCCTTCCCATCTTCCCACAACACACAACAACCCACCTTAATCAACGACCCAACATGACTGCATTAGTTCTACTACACACTAACTCCCATCCTGATATGACCTTAGATTTTGCTAGGACGTAAAATAACAACAAACAAACAAACACACTAACTAGTACAATGAAATGGTAAACACCCCACAACAGCAAAATCTTTCTACAACATCCCTAGTGAATCACATATCCATAGTGAAGCGTGACATGGCACAGTATAGTTATTGACATCTGCAGTACACTTACTATGCTAAATAAGTAGCACCACTACCATACCATCTACTGACACTTGACCATACATATGTATCATTTCTTTCAAAGGGTTTCATTGAACCAGTTTTAACAATAACACAGGGAAACCACACCTAACATCATATTATATTTGTTATCAAATGCAATGAAATAAAGGATTTAGCTGCATCAAATTCTATTAACAGAATAGCTTCATATTCACCATGTATATCAGTACAAGGTTACCCTAACCATGACACTGACAATATAAAATTTACACCCCGTTATCTCTCAATGCTGTTGGGTAACACTATTCTCCTTTTTTCTTCTTTTTGTCTTTGTAGCAAACTTTTGTTGATTTTAGACTATTATATATGTGAATGAATGTAACATAACATGGCCGGAAGACCAGTGCCTCGGCGCTGAAAAAGAAAATTCAGTGAATAAAATGATCATTTACCAAAGAAAACCAAAAGAATTCCCAGAACATTGTACTGTTGACACACATATGGCGTCAAGCATTTCAAAGTGCACAGCGAAAGTAATTGTACATGGTTTCATTTCAAATATCTCTCAAGCTACCCATGATCAAAGTTATTCCAAGGTTATGCTTAAGCTTATGATCAAAGTTATGATCAAAGTTATGATCAAAGTTATGATCAAAGTTATGTCAAATTATAAAAAGGTAGATTATACTAATCAACCAAATATATGTATCTAAAAAGTATTGAGGGAATTCAGAAACAATTACACTTTGCAACCGTAACTCGATTAGGGACCATACATGGAAAGCAAACGCCCTAACCAAGCGGACAATGGGTCTAGAGAGATCCAACTAAACATGATACTTGCCTAAGGATTGCTGGTGGCTGATCCTCAGGGCTCAAGTACAATTAGCTCAGGTGAGGTGGCTTTACGATCACCACAGTGAACTTAATGGTGTAGTGTTAACGCGTTTAGGACGTCCTATTCAAAGGACGGGTGGGATCGTCGTGATCATTAAAGCTAAGCATACACTATCGAGTTCAGTTGAGACAACCGTAATGTACCGCATACATTCACTGATCGCTACTACTAGCACTAATGGTACTAATAGTCCTATCCATTTCTGTTAAATTTATAATTACAAACACCACTATTATGCTGTGAGATTGCTTCTACCAGCTAAAATATGTATATTAAATAACTCATTTGAAATTCAGAATTTAGTGGGGTTTCTTTAAAGATGTTTCTTTTTCTTAGGGTTGAGCAATTGATGATGGTTTTGCAGCCCCCCCCCCCCCATATTTGGGAGTAGAGTTTTGGGGTCATAATGAGATGAGAACTAACTATTTACTATATGCACTCTACTGGTGTCTTCATAGTGATGCCTTTGGCGGAGATACTTTCTAGTTGGATCTATGCCACGATATCTCACTCAGACACATTATCATGACACTGCACCAACAACGTATTGCCCTAGGCTACAAATAATGCCCGGTATCATGCATACACATATAAATCCCAATTTCTCAGTTTGATGCCCACGACATTCGCGAGCAGAAACCCATCGCCAACATTTGAATCCGATGGTCAGATGGTGTGTGCCAGTCATAAGTAAGGCACATTCAACTTGTCTCCGGGCGGGGCCAATAAAATGCAAATGAAGTCCCGGATGCAAGTGCCATGAGCTTGTAGGCAGCGTCTGTCTCGGGAAGAGCGCCCCCTAACGACGGCATGGGGCGGCACTCCTCCGGGTGCACTGGAGCGGAACGGGGAGGCATAATTATGGGTTAGAGCAGGAGACTCGGTAGTTACTGGTCATTTCACCATCACCAGCCCCCCCCCCCCCCGCCTCCCACCCCCCACCCCTTACTGTCAAAGCGGACAGAAGAACGGAACAGGCAGTAAATTATTTGCTGATTTTGGTCGAAGCCAGAAAAAATGGGAAGGGTTGATCCACCAGTGGTCAAGTCGCGGGGGGTAAGGGCTACCCTTTTGCGCTTCCTCCTGACCCCCCCCCCCCCCCCCCGCCCC
The DNA here is from genome assembly GCA_030323885.1 of Branchipolynoe longqiensis. Classification (NCBI taxonomy): domain Eukaryota; kingdom Metazoa; phylum Annelida; class Polychaeta; order Phyllodocida; family Polynoidae; genus Branchipolynoe; species Branchipolynoe longqiensis. The sequence continues at coordinate 56,033,865 of CM059191.1, read as the reverse complement.
CACGCCACAATGACTTGTGGGTAAAGTAACGCCCACGTACGGACGGAGGCTTGGGAACAATATAACTGTTGTGGAGGGGGGAGGGACGGACTGGTGTTTGGTATTGTGATGGTGGATGGGCGATAAATGGGGAAGGGGAGATATCAGCTGTGTTAGGTGAGGTGGGTGTATGTGCATGGTGACTGGACTGTGACAGGCAAGCACCCCTGGAGCGGGTGGGAGTAGGTGGGCGGGAGATATATGTGTGTGTGTCAGGTGGGTGTGGGTGAGTGGGAGTAGGATCGCCTAACTTCTTGTTTTATTCACCATAGCCATTGGTTTGGTTGTTGGAGATTTACGTCTTGGCAACATCTAAGGTCATATCAGGATGGGTACCGACTTGTGACAGTGCACACTCATGGCAACTTTATAGTGCTGCCCCACTGGGAGACCCGGCCACCAGCACCATGACCTGATATCCCACTCCATCACATTATCCTGACACTGGGCCAACCTGTCCTTGCCCTATCCTAATAATGTAAAACGCCTGGCTAGGAATCGAAAAGTATCAATTTTTAAGTAATTGGTTCGAACCCGTGGGTTAATATCCAACGATCTATCAAAACGGCAGACGGACACTCAACTCATTCCGCCACCCTGTCTCGTCGATGTATGTGTGTGTCGGGTGGGTGTGGGGAGGAGGGGTGGTGCTAGGATCATAATCTTGGTTTATTCCTTTTACTATATAGCGAGCATTGTGACAGAAGGGACTCTGAATTTAGTGGCTTGGCGACTCGCGTTTTTCTTTACCTGAAACAAGGTGCTGCCAAAATCTAAATCTCCCAACTTCCCTTCGGCTCCAGATAACTGTTTTTTTTTAAAGCCCACAAATAACAAGCCACACAAAGCAGGGAGCTGTCAACTCAACAGTGTGGATAAACAAATCCATGCTTCTAGCAATGCAGAGAAAAGAAAAGTACTGTCAGTTGTGTGAATTCGTAGAAGGTGCATGCTTCACTTTGACGGAAAATAACCACCATGCCAAATTTAGGATATTGTCCATATCTGTAGATCGAGCCTAGGTATGACACACAACAGAACAAACCAAGAATAGTGTATGTGGGGAGCGTGAGGGGTAGGGTGGGTGGGGGGCGATGGAAGAGGGGGGAGGCGGGGAAGGGGTGGAGGGGGGGAGTGAGGAGGGGGAGATGGGAACTGTGGCATCATCTTTTATGCCTCAAAATTGGAGTCTACCATAAAGCCTGATCTGACCATTGCCATCAAGTGGATATCAGAGCGTGCATAGGCTAGAGGGTGAAGACTAGGGATGGGAGGAGGGTGTGGGAGAGTGAAAGTGAGGGGAGGAGGGTGTGGGGGAGGAGTAGGGTGTGGGAGGAGGGTGTGGGAAGAGGTGGGTGAGAGAGGAGGCTGTAGGAGGAAGAGGGGGAGGATCAAGGGTTGGAGGAGAGTGTAGGAGGAGGAGGGTGTGGGAGGAGGCGGATGTGGGAGGAGGGGGAGGAGGAAGGGTTGGAGGACAGTGTGGGAGAGGGGGGGGGGGTGTTGGGGGCATGGACTGTCTGCTAATGACATCTTCCCCGTTACTGGCATACATCGTGATGCTCACCGATCATCTTCCTGCATATATTTAGGTATGTGACACTGACAAGTGACAGCTAATGAAGTAATAGTACTAATACACACGTAGAATGATCAGTTTACTTAGACGACCCTTCAAGGTTGCACTAACAGCGCTCCCAAGTGACATATAACGGAACCACCACCTACCCTCTTCTCCCTTCCCTCCTTGTTCCCCTCCTCCCCTCCCCCTCACTCTCCACCTCCACCTCCACCTCCCCCTCCCCCTACCCCTCCCATCCCCTCCTCCCCATCCTCCCCATCCTCCCTCTACCCCCTCCCCCTCCTCCCCCTCCCCCCTCTCCCTCCCCTACCCTGAGGCTCCTACCACACACCCCCCTCCCGTACTGTACCACATACCGGAAACGCCAACCCCCTCTAGCTTGCGCTACTCAGTGTTAGTACCTCCGATGCCCGCTATGAGAGTGGTGGCGCTGTGTGAACAGGGTGAGGAGGGACTGATTGCTGTCACCCCCCCTCCCCGGCACCCCTCCCCTCCTCCCACACACACGCCTGCTTCCACGCCGGGTGATGGGTAAAGGTGAGTGGAACCAATCACACCTTCACGCTGACCGGTGCTGCGGAGAGGCGCCCCCCGGCGGCCATTGCCTGACACTGCTGTAATTGACATCTCCATCAGTTCTCCACCTTGTCCGCCCGGCGTCACGGTTCACTGCCTCACGGGAAGCTGGCCTTCAACCCATTCGCTCCCCCCCCCCCCCCGTCTCCCGCCGGATCCCATTCTCAACAAGTATCGATTCTAAAAGTCTTTTGCTCTGACAGAGCCAGAGATATAGTTGGTTGGTTGTTGGAGTTTTGCGTCCTGGCAATATCTAAGGTCAATCAGGAAGGGTACCGACTTGTGACAGTGTGCACTCATGGCAAGTTTATAGTGCTGCTCCACTGGGAGAGAAGGCTGCTAGCATCATGACCTGATATCCAACTCAGTCACATTTTCCTGACACTGAGCCAACCAGTCCTTGCCCTATCATAATAATGCAGAGCACCAGGCTAGGAAGCGACAGGTATCCATTTTTAGGTCATTGGTTTGACTCGACCAGGGTTCAAGCCCGTGGGGTTCGAATCCCACAATCTACCAAAACGGCCAGATATAAAATGACCTTGACATGGGGAGTGAGTCGTGCTCCGCTCATTCGGTTTTGAATTGGTGTACTTCCGGTTGGGAGAGGGGGGGGGGGGTTCAAAGATAGACGTTGACCCCTCAGTGAGGGCTGAACAGTCACCCTAACAAGCACCACCTCGGGTTACACCATCAGCCGGGTCCGTTAGACCAGGTGGTCAGGGGGCCCGAGGCCACCACCTGAATCTCACCCCACATCACTCCCGGAGCACCGGCTACCCATTTAGGAACCTCGGCGAAGACACCCTGAAGCGAGTGCAACTGAGTTAATTAAGAGATTCTCCTCCGCTTCCCTCTCAGTCTCACCTGACAATATTGCATCCGCCCTGGAGGCGCCGGGTGTGTGTGAGTGAGTGTATGTGTGCGTGAGTGTGTGTGTTTACAGGCTCTCAGGTGACGCTCTGTGAATGGGAGGTGGCTCAGGGTGTGTAGCCTGGTCTACACAATGGGATGTGCTGGTCACCGGTGGGGGCGCCACTGTCTTCGGGTGGAAAGCTGGAAATGGTACATTTTCACTAACATAATATTAACGCGATATATATATATTAAAATGAATATATATAAATATATATATCGTGTTTATATTATTGTATATATATGTGATGTATATTACATTATACAAGTATAAATGCTAGGGGAACATATAATTCTCACTACAGATAGAATGCTAAGGTTAATAATATACAGTGAAAGAGCGTTATAATACGATCATTGGGGTCCATAAAATGTCATCGTGAAAACATCGGATTCACACTAAATCGGGGTTCAGTTTACTGAATTAACTTTAAATTAAAGAATTCAGGACCAGATGAATCATGGGCCAAATCTGTGTTCAAAGCGCGTTATAATTGGGTTTCACTGTTTATGTATATATATTTTATGTACATAATTGTCTGGAGGTGAGTGAGGCCATCATGCTATAAAGTGTAGAAAACACCCGTTGTGGCGCCAGTGTCGGATTTCTGCAAGGCAGGGATATACAATGAATAAAAAGTCTACTATTAAATGAATTAAATGTAAGAACAATCTATCTCTTCTCTCTCCCTCTTCTCTCTGTTGCTCTTCTCTCTTTGCTCTCTTCTCGCTCTTCTCTCTCTCTTCTCTCTTCTCTATTCTCTCTCTTCTCTCTCTTCTATCTCTTCTCTCTCTTCTCTCTCCCTCTTCTCTCACCAGATGGGGTGGCCGAATGAGTTCAGCGTCCGTCCCGTGTTTTGGGAGATCGGGGTATCCGAACCAATGAGATTGTGGGTTCGAACCCTGGTCGAGTCAAACCAATGACTTAAAACTTGATACTTGTTGCTTCCTATAGCCTGGCATTCGGCATTATTAGAATAGGGTAAGGACTGGTTCGTTCAGTGTCAGGATAATGTGACTGAGTGGGATATCAGGTCATGGTTCTGGCAGCCTGATTTCCCAGTGGGACAGCACTATAAAGTCTCCATGAGTGTGCACTGTCACAACTCGGTACCCGTCCTAATATGACCGTAGCTGTTTCTAGGACGTAAAACAACAACAAGCAAACTCTCTTCTCTATCTCTCTCTCCCTCCGCCCCTCTCTCTTTCTCTCGACATTCAGCATGCATTACTTATACATATACTACGCTGTCAAAGTGGGTGAGTTATTAGCAGCCCAGCCCCACAAGTGGCATTGCCTTTCCACAAATTGCAGTGCGGTGGTCGGCAGTTGTTTGCCTTCAACCCGTGTCACGTGTCCTGTCCGCTCTCCATTCCGCTGAAGTCTGTTGTCAACTGCTTCTTCGAGACCGTCTCTGGCAACGGAAAAGCTGCGTCCCTTGATACACACACATATACATATATATATATATATATATATATATATATCCATATACTTTAGTAGATATTTAACTGGGGGACTAAACTTTTGATTCCTTTTAGTGGATATTTAAAGTTGCATAATCCGATGGTTTTGAGTTTCTATCATTTTCTGAGATAAACATATCAGGTTGATCGTTATAACCCACCTTATATTAGTTTGAAGTAGTTTGTTTGTTTCTTGTTGTTTTACGTCCTAGCAATATCTAAGGTCATATCAGGACGGGAGTTTGAAGTAACTTTGATTTTAAATGAATAACTTTTGAGACATTTTAAGTGCAAACATGCACAATTAATTTTGGCATGCATGCCAAAACTCTGACCCCATAGGCTTCTGCAGTAACAGGTTATTTTAACTTGTCTCAGTCTTCCCTTCAATGTGATGACAAATGCTTAATATGTGCACCAGTATCTAAGTTAGATATATAGAATCAAATCTAGATAATTGGTTTTGTTTTGAAAATTTGATGTTTCCATCGGATTATGCAGCTTGAACTTCAGGGATGAGCCATTTGAATCATTTCAAGTTTCAGTGGTCTTTGACATGGTTGTGAGCCATTGAATCCTTTCAGCGGATCTTTAATTTGGGTGTGAGCCATTGAATCCTGTCATTGGGTCTTTAACTGCAGGAGTTAGCCATTGGCGCCGATCCACCTTCGCTTTTGGGGAACTCCTAAAGAATGTTCCTTTGGCTGAGTGCTTGCATTGTCTTGAGTGCAAGCGTTTCCTAGACCTACAGCGCTATTAGATCACGATTGGATCAAAATAATGCTCGACCCATACACTTCTCGTCACAGAGGGATTACTCTTGTGAAGTGAATAGAAACTACAACTAATCCAATGTAATAGCTCATTAGGGCCCATTGATAACGGTCTGTGGAGAAAAGAGCATAGGCTGCCAGAACACTGCGATTAGGTCTGCCCCTGTACACTATCGTACATACCTGCACTCCTACATTGTATATAGGCATAATGTATGTATGTGTGCATATATGTATGTCTGCGTATATGTATATCACTATGCATAATGTGACTGTATGTATATATGTATGTATATGCATATATCATTATATGTGTGTGTTTGTGTATTTAGTATATGTATGTGCATGGATATATGTGTATATGTGTATATGCATAGTCCTATATGCATATACCACCACGACCACACCACCACCACCAATATATGTGCATGTATGTATAGGCGTATTGGCTACAGATGCATACATATACACACATACAATATATATGATATATACATGGATACGTACATGGACATATACTATATGCACATATACATATACATACATATTTCTAAGCATACATACATTTATTTGTGTATGCATATGTATGTATTTGTATGCATGTTTATGTATATGTATGTATGTATGTGTGTATGTATGTGTATGCATATTTATATGTATATTATGAATTGCTATGCATATGTATGCATGCATTTGTATATGTACGTATTGTATGTATCTGTATTATACAGATACATACAATACATACATATAAAATATATGCATGTATATGTATGTATATGTATGTATATGTATGTATATGAATGTATATGTATGTATATGTATGTATATGTATGACTTATATATACGTATATGTATGTGTATATATTATGTTGGTTGGTTGGTTGTTGGAGTTTTGCGTCCTGGCAACATCTAAGGTCATAGCAGGACAGGTACCGACTTGTGATAGTGTGCACTCATGACAACTGTATACTGATGCCCCACTGGGAGACCAGGCCACCAGCAACATGATATGATATCCCACTGCCACATTATTGTCACATTATCCTGACACTGAACCAACTAGTCCTTGCCCTATCATAATAATGCCAAGTGCCTGACTAGGAAGTGACAAGTATCAATTTTTAAGTCATTGGTTTGACTCGACCAGGTTTTGAACCCATGGGTTCGAATCCCACAATCTACCAACACGGGAGTCGGACGCTCAAACTCATTCGGCCATCCCGTCTGGCCTATATATATATATGAATATGTATGTATGTATATATGTATGTATATATATGCCCTATAAATATAATACATTATGGCAATATAAACAAGGCATCCGTTCAGTTCCTCCATGGTTAGCTACCCGATACTCACCATCTACGCAACGGCAACGATTCTACTAATAATAGTAATACTAATATATGTATGGTCGAATCTTTGACTACACAGTCTCTAGTTGGCCATTTCCCGGCTGAAGCGCCGCCTGTGAGTGTTAACTGAACTAAGCTGCCAGCACTACCACCTGGATTTTCAACTCCATGCGGGTGGGTGTTCATGTGTGGGGGTGTGTATGGTCGATTCGTCACGCTAACACAACGTGTGAACTCAAATTTCCTCATTTAATTTTTCTCATCGACATTATTAATCGTGCTCACCAATAGATACCTCAAGTGTCACAATCGTGGCACCATACGACATTTCAATCTTCGAAACTGGCACTCCACTGAAACCAGACGTTTGTTGGCGCGGAAACGTGAGGAGTTTTAATGAAAATGCTTGACAGCAGACGACATTTCGGCTCGCTGGCGGCAGGGGTTGCTGGGTGTGTGTGTGTGTGTGTGTGTGTGTGGCGTGGGGGAGGTGGATGAAGGATGGGGGCCCGACGTTTCATCATGGGACCGCCACAAACCCACCTATTATCGCCCGCCATTCATGACCCAGTGATCAAAGTGAAGCAGCACATATATAAGCTACTATGCTTTTTTTTATTCTTTCAATTTTTTCTATGGATTTTTTTCTTTTTGTTTTTAAAAATATATTTTTATAGCAAGACCTCCCGCCCTGTACTTACATACTTAATCCGTTGCCGTGTGATGGAAGATGAGGAGAATGAGACGTTTTTCGGCGTTTATTAAATGTCTGTTTACATAGGGGGTGAGTGGCTGGACGGCTGCGTTATTCTGCTGGTGACAACGCTAAGTGCGGGGTTTTGCAGACTGGGCTGTACGTGTGGATAGGCTCTTTCAGTTCATTCTCCTCGCCACGACATGCATGTGTGCGCAGCCGCATTATCGAACAGACAAACACCGCCGCCATCTTGTGTTGTGTCTGAATCGGCTGTTGGCAGGGGAGCTATTTCTGTCCAATTTCTTTCCATTTTCCCCCCAATTTCTTTCTAGTTTCTATCCAGTATCTTTCCAATTTCTTTCCGATTTCTTTCCTATTTCTTTCCAATTTCATTCGAATTTTCCATTTCTTTCCAATTCCTTTCCAATTCCTTTCCCATTCCTTTCCAGTTCCTTTCCAGTTCCTTTCCAGTTCCTTTCCAGTTCCTTTCCAGTTCCTTTCCAGTTCCTTTCCAGTTCCTTTCCAGTTCCTTTCCAGTTCCTTTCCAGTTCCTTTCCAGTTCCTTTCCAGTTCCTTTCCAGTTCCTTTCCAGTTCCTTTCCAGTTCCTTTCCAGTTCCTTTCCAGTTCCTTTCCAGTTCCTTTCCAGTTCCTTTCCAGTTCCTTTCCAATTCCTTTCCAATTCCTTTCCAATTCAATTCCTTACCAATCCCTTTCCAATTTCTTTCCCATTTCTTTCCAATTTATTTCCAATTTATTTCCAATCGATTTCCAACTTCTTTCCAACTTCCTTCCAATTTGTTTCCTTTTTTTTCAAATTTCTTCCAAAATTCTTTCCAATATTTCCAATTTTGTCCAATTACTTTCTAATTGATTTCAATCTTTTTCCAATTGGTCCCTAGTCTGAATATATAGATACGCACACATTGGCATACATATGTACTATATAATTCATTATGTCAATATTAAAACTGAATAAGAAATGGCCAATTTACTACTTCTCCACACGCGATATCTCAATGGAGGCGCCACCATCGCTCCTTTATGACATAACTCATTACAGTTTTTAATTGTGTGTGTAGGTTATGGGGTGCTTTGTGCGCATGGAAATATAAATAACAAAGGTACTCATATTTTATTATTAATCGTTCTTGCCTATGGGTATGAGCGCCACCTAGAGTCACTTCGTGTAACTAGTACCGACTCCCGACTCATTCGGTTGTTTTTTGTTGTCTTCTTTTGTGGTGTTTTTGAAAATTGTTGATACATTAGTTGATTAAGCAGAGGCTACAACAAGATACTATGTGTCTATGAGTATTGATGTACTACTTCGTCAGACTAGCATAAACATCAAGAGACGGTTCATTGTGTTGTGTTATGGAGATTATATTTATAGTGCGCATGTTTTATCTCACAGCGTATAATGACCCTTTAAAATAGCTGTCTGTTATAAGGGAGGTGGGTGGAACAATTTCGCATGGTGAGCTGCTAATATCGGAGTGGTTTTCCATCATTATGTTGATAGAATTTGCGTATTGCGAATTGATATCAAACTAGACTCTGCTGATGTGGGTCTTAAGCGGGCATTCCTTACACACGGTATGCGGTATGCGGCATGCGGCATGTGGCATGCGGCATGCGAATGGCATCATTCCTTACATGTGGCATGTGGCATGCGGCATGCGGCACACGACTGGCTATATTTAAAAAATAAAAATAAACAAGTATACTCAATACTGCACTGTATATGACCTAATATTGCATTTATATCTATGTACCTCTTTGTACGTCACATGGGGGTTCCTACCTTTATAATTACCAAATTATAGATAAGTATTCATATTTTTGTGGCTCTGGTAGCATTTTTACCAACCCGAACCCATCCCGAACCCCCACCACCACCACTACCATATGTTTCCCCTCAGAAGCCTTGTGCGTGACCGTTCCGTAATGCTCAGTCGCCTCTCCTCGTCTATAACTAATGGACAAATGCGACTGATGGTTTTCTATTCGCATCCCCTGCCGCATACCGCATGCCACACCGATCGCTACAGGGACCGATCGGTTTGCCGCATTCGCATTCGCATTCGCATTTGATTTTTTGCCGCATTCGCATTCGCATACCGCATACCACATGCCGCATGCCACGTGTAAGGAATGCACCCTTAAGTCCAGTTTGATATCACTCCGCAATAGGTGTTGGGTCATGTAACCATAACGGTGGAAACACTGTGTTGTATATATATAATGCATATATATATATACACACATATATATGCTGTATAAGAATTATATGAGTACCATAACCCAGAACTCCACACTCCGCCTTTCCATTGTACGGCCGGCGGGCGACGTTTCGCGCCATGTTCAGGTCGCCCTATCATTGGAGCACACGGGAGTCGAACAGATTTCGCTGATAAACAGTCCGCGATATAGGTAAATTACCCCTTAACGTATGTCTCGACTTGTGAGTTCACGCGCCCAGGTGCTGTGACATCATAACCACCTCCTGGTTCAAACCTCAGTTTCCGCCTGGACAAGATCACCAATCGCCAGTTTAGCCGCCACCCACCCCACAACTAACGAAGACTGTTTCATTTGTAGGGTTGAGCGCCTGAATATTTCCAATTGAACTGAACTCTGGCATTTACTGTTACATTACTCTGAATAAAAGCTTGATTATTGTTAATTATATCATGACATTGTTAATAATTCTGGCCGCGTATTGGTTTAACTAGAAGTCATTCATACATGCCAGGGTTTGTCATTTCGGAGTTATCTACTTCTGTTAGGTTGTCAGTTCCTAGTGTAATTAATTGGTCGTAATGCTCGCATTGTGTTTGATTCGCAGCGGGGGAAAAGCCCCCCCCCCCCTCTCTATCTCTCCCCTTCTCTCGCTCCCTGCTCCTGCCTCCCTTGGCCGCAAGAGTCATTGGGGCATCACAGATGACTTTGCAACCAGGTTTATCCATTTTTCCCTGTGCTCCACAACCCTCTGGGACTTTCCAAACTCCAGGCCTGTCCATTCCCTGATGTTGTCTTCCCACCTCTTCCTTTGTCCTCCTTGTTTTCTTACCCCTCTCCCTTTTCACTGTGCAGTGCAAAATGTTTTTTGCCAGATCTGATGAACTGAATATATGCATCTCTTTGAGGGCAGCTGGACTGTACCACCTCATATAGTTTACTAAATAGATTCTATCAATTATTAATAAAACTTTTCTTTTTCTATGGGAATTTGTTTCCCTTGACCACAAATATATGATTTGAGCTTTCTAATTTAATGAGTGTCTATTGGCACATAATTGATTGTCTGCTTTTACATGTAAAAGCGATGGTTTGAACAGAAAACAAACATTTCTCGCCGTGAATATGGCCTATGCTGCCGACACGGCGTAAAGCAACCACCAATCAATCAATCAATCTTTACAATCATTAGAAGATCTTCATGTGGTCTAATTGCCTGCTGGATCTTGACATGAACCTCCGCATCGGTAACATGGTCTTTCTATGAGATGTGTAGTTTCTTATGGTAGCACTTCATTATCATGGTTTGTGTTCCTTGGAGCTCTGCTCTGAGGGTCCGCCCTTCACAAGCATACAGGAAGATGGATGCGACAAGGGAGCGCATCAGTCGTATCTTTGAGCTGAGAGAAATACGCTTATAAAACCAAACTGGTTTCACCCTTGTCAATGCTGTTGCTGTCTGTGCGATCCGAGCGAGTATCTCAGGCTTGGAGCCCTTATCACTTATAACTGAGCCCAGATATTTGAAGCTTGTGACTGTCACAAGCCTCCGTCCATACACTTTGATTCTCTGTGTTGATGCCACTGGTGTTGTTTGTCATCAGCACATGGATTATTATGTAAGGTAGAATCGTTCTTTTCTTTTATTCCAGTGAGGGATCTTGTTGGTGACGTGAACGAGTTCTTATTCGATGAACTGCACTCGGGCCCGGTGACCGAAGAATCGAGCGGGTGCGCCAGCAGAGCGGTCTCATATCCTTAAAATGTAGTTATCGCATTCCGCTGGTCTCCCAGGAAGGATTGAAGCTGTGACTCGTCACACCAGGCAGTTCGATGAACTGCACTCGGGCCCGGTGACCGAAGAATCGAGCGGGTGCGCCGGCAGAGCGGTCTCATATCCTTAAAATGTAGTTATCGCATTCCGCTGGTCTCCCAGGAAGGATTGAAGCTGTGACTCGTCACACCAGGCAGTGGCGGATTAACTACCTCCTATGCCCTGTGGCTGAAGCACCCTGGCCCCCTAGACTGAGCTTTGGTACACTCAATTGAACCATTTATTTTGTATGTCCTGGGTCTCCCTCCATCCCTTCCGGCCCGCTTGGCGTAAGCCTCCTTAGCCTAATGGTTAATCCGCCACTGAAGCCAAATCACAGCTAGCGCTTACATGGCGGCAGGTGAAGGAGAGGTGGTTAAAACACATTCAATTCTAATCAGCGGGTATATGAAACCGCCTCTCTAACCGACCACCTCCACAGATCGATAACTTCCCCATATCAATCGCTTTATTTGGGTCCCAAATGATCGCCCATACAATACCATTGTAACGATAAAAAAAACTCCCTAAGCCGACCAACTTCCTAAATGGACCATGAGGAGCTGGCGGGGGTTGGGTGATGGGGGGAGGGGGGCGAACAAGGGTAAAAGTTGTAGTTACTCCTACAGCACTGTCTCTGTGACAGTGTTGCTAGGTAATTTGAGAGAGAAAGTGTCGGAAGGCTGGGTTACGAGAAAACCACATTAGTACGCTAAATATATTGTTCAAACACTTATCTACCATAGCCCGCTACTCTTGCAGTGAAGAATTGATTAAATCATGTAGATTAATATACTTTTAAAGTCAAATCGAGAGCGTTGGGTGGCCACCATCTTGCTAGATAATTTGAGAGAGAAAGTGTCGGAAGGCTGGGTTACGAGAATAACCACATCAGTACGCTAAATATATTGTTCAAACACTTATCTACCATAGCCCGCTACTCTTGCAGTGAAGAATTGATTAAATCATGTAGATTAATATACTTTTAAAGTCAAATCGAGAGCGTTCGATGGCCACTATCTTGGTTTTGTGCATTCTCTACCAATTTCTCAACTTTGCAACAATATATATAAACACTGCGTATTGGAACCACTACCCCCACAGTTAATTTTTATTGAATCCATTTTCGCTCGGATTCATGCAAGGTTGTCATTCACCCCTACTGTTACTCTATTGAATTAAGTACAAATTTTGTTACTCTATTGTATTAAATACACATTTTTAGTGCATTTGGCCTGCTATCGGCATCTGATGTCCTTTGCAACAAGTTTGTTACTCTGTCGTCTTAAATACAAATTTTGAGTGCATTTGGCCTACTATCGGCATCAGGGCCCATATGCATGATGCGGTGTTGGCGAAACAAAACGTGTTTAGGCGGGATTTCTGGTTTAGCGCCGAAAAGTCGCTATGCATGAGTCAGTGATAGGGCTAACACCACAAGCTTAAACTAGGTTACGGTAAACCCGTTCCATAGCTGGTTTACAGGCGGTGTTAGGTACCGATTAGGGCCAAATCTATTCAATGCTATCATATTTGACAGAATTACATATCCTAAACATGATATTTGATCAATTTAACCCTAAATTCGAACCGATATTAATGCCGCCGCCGGATTGGTGGCGTTATGCATATTGTCGAATCGACGAATGTAAAGTACGCAAATCACCGCCGCCGCCACAGCGATGTCGATATCCATACTGTCCAACGTCAACTAAACATCGCTGCCGCCGTATCGGCGGCAATATATTAGGCCCAAATCTATTAAATGCTGTCATATTTAACAGAATTACATACGCCATAAGCGAAATTTAATCAAATTAACCCTAATCGAGGGATTTCCCAAATCTATAAATAACTTCACTTTTAGCTATAATCAAAGTGCTTTGCGCTCCTGCATACCGCTTGACATATTTCCCGACCTCAGTGATAGCTAAACGGTATCAGGCTGTAACACCAAAAGCCGCTAACACAGACCCATGCATACGGGCCCTGATTTCCTTTGCGACAAGCTTGTTACTCTGTTGTATTAATTACAAATTTTGAGTGCATTTGGCCTGCTATCGGCATCTGATGTCCTTTGCGACAAGCTTGTTACTCTGTTGTATTAAATACAAATTTTGAGTGCATTTGGCATGCTATCGGCATCTGATGTCCTTTGCGACAAGCTTGTTACTCTGTTGTATTAAATACAAATTTTGAGTGCATTTGGCCTGCTATCGGCATCTGATGTCCTTTGCGACAAGCTTTTAGCCCTGCTGTACTAAACATAGATTTCAAATTACGTCATTCCCGACGAACCTCATTAATATTCTGCTCGCCTTGTAGATCCTACGTATATGCAACTTCGATACTAGTGCATTTATTGCTGCATAGAGGGAATAGTAATTTATTGTTGTAGAACCAGTCACTGCTGAAGCCTCTGCTGTCAAACATTCTGGTGTGCATGCCAAAATCAATTTAGCATTTTTTTCACTTTAAATATCTTCAGAATTAACCCTTTAAAAATAGAATTAAGTTACTTCAAACTAAAATGTTAGTTAGACTATAACAATCAATCAAATATATTTATCTAAAATATATTGCAGAAAGTCAAAACATGGATGATGCAACTTTAAGCTAACAACGGTCATTTATTGATTGATTGATACGACTAACCAATTAGGTCAATCTCATGACCTCCTTAGCAAGGTCCTCATTTGTTAATTTTTTCAAATAAAATAATGACTAAATTATGAAGGAAACCCTGCAAATGAAGATGGTTATGCTTGACAGGCCCGTAAATACCAACAAACAAAATATATATCAGGCCATTGCTACAAATCATGCACACTGCCGTACTTCTAGACCAGCAGGCTACGAATACGGTCACGTACGCGTAGACACTGCTAAAGATACGTGAGACACGATGGCGCATGCGCGCATCCTCACGCACGCCTAGACCACGAGGCTACGAATACGGTCACGTAAGCATAGCCACCATAAGCATGTTAAGCGCTGAAAGGATAGGGACAACCAGCCACGTTTGAACTTGTCAGAGCCTGTTTGAACTTGCTGGAAATGGATTTTCCTCTTCTCGTTTTCACGAGAACTCTGTGTCAGCCAATCAGAGCTGTTCTTTTTTATTGCAATTGGCCGCCTCTATGGGGGCGGCCATTTG
>CM059191.1:55981948-56018749 GCA_030323885.1 Branchipolynoe longqiensis | reverse complement strand
TTGCCTCTCCTCCCCCTCTCCCATTTTTTCCTTCAACTTCAAGTTCCACCATCCTTCCCCAATCCTCAAGCACTCTTTTTAGCCGTCCCTACCTTCTCCACCCTCCACCCTCGCCCATCGTCCCCCCCCCCCCCACCTTTCCCCTCCCCCATTCTGCCCCCTGTCTTTCACCTCCACCAGCATCCCCCCCACTGAGACAGTATTTCACCCTCACCCTCCTACTTACACCCCCCCACCCCCCCCCCCCCCTCCTCCACCCGATAGCTGTTAAAATAGCCACCAACCCCCCTCCCACGTCCCACCATGAGTTTTGTCCCTCAAGTCAAGCCACAGCCCCAAAGTTGAAAGATAACATTTGCCACAGTCTCCTCTCTCCCCAATATTGACCCTGTCCATGCACTCCACCCACACCCACACCCACCACACCCACACCTACCCACCTACTCCAAGTAGCCATTAAAACGGGACTCTTGTTTGCCTGAACCTCTTCATATATGCACGGTGCCAACCCACCGAAGTCCCAACTCGCGTTGTACCTAAGCAACACAATTGCAAAACTTCTGTTTTTTAAATCCACCAACCAATACTCATAACTTCAATAAATCTACTGTTGTCAAGTAGATACTGTTCGGACATGCAGTACTGTTCCATATTATAACAATTCATATCATCGAATCACGAATCAGGGGGGGGGGGGGGGAATAGAAGTGTTGAGCAATATGGTTTCATTTAGTACTTTTTTTGTCATTCTCACTACTCTCCTAAAGGTGGCGCTGTAGCACATTTAGGTGGGCTGGAATGGGGGGGGGGGGGGGGGTCTGTGGCTAGAGGGGTGGTGGGGGTGGAGGGTGAGGTGGGGATGGGGTGACGGGTGGAATTCGGGTAAGGGAGGGTGGAGGGAGGGTGAGGTGGGGTGGAGGGTGAGGTGTGGTGGAGGGTGCATGAGGTGGGTTGGAGGGTGAAGGGGGGGGGTATGGGGGTTAGGGGAGGGTAGAGGGAGGGAGGGTGGGGTGGAGGGAGGGGGAGGGTATTGGGGTGAAGGGAGGGTGGAGGGAGGGTGAGGTGGGGGTGGAGGGTGAGGTGGTGGTGGAGGGTGCATGAGGTGGGTTGGAGGGTGAGGGGAGGGTATGGGGGTTAGGGGAGGGTAGAGGGAGGGTGAGGTGGGGGTGGAGGGTGAGGGGAGGGTATGGGGGTGAGGGGACGGTGTACCGTGTAGAGAGGGGGAGGGGAGGGCGGAGGTGGGTGAGGGGAGGGTGTATGGAGGGACACGGTGTGCCCATGGTGTCTTTATCCGCCCGACAAACTTCTTACCGCCATGACCCCCCCCCCCCCCCCCCTCCCCCCCCCGCCACTTCCAGCCTGCCCCCCCCCCCCCTCCCCACACCACCCACACACCCACAACCTGACCTCAGCGCCGGGCAGTGTTGACTCGAACCCCAATCTCTGCGTGTCAAGTTGCCTCACTGGCGGTGCAGGGGTTTAAGCCGGGTGTGTGTGTCCCCGTCCCGCCGCGCTCCGGTCCGTGGGGCGGTCAGTGGATTGTGCGCAAACTGTTGGCTACATTCGCCACTGGTGTCTCTTTTGTCGCCGTGCTGGCCGTGTGAGATGAGGGGCGTCATCTCCCGCTGTTCGACGTGTGTGTACTGGCGCGCTTAGGTCTGTCGGATAGCGTATTAAACATAACTGCGGATTTAGATATTATATATATACATTTACATACATCTATATACATATATATACATATATGTACATATATATATACATCTATCTACAGTTATATACATTTATATACAGTTATATATATCTATATACATCTATATACATTTATATACATTTATATACATTTATATACATTTATATACATTTATATGAATCTGTATATATTTGTATATATTTGTGCATATATATATGTGATGTATAAGCATTATGCGAGTATAAAGGCGCGGAAGGGAATTATTATTATTATTATTATTATTATTCTTCTAATTCATTATCTACCAACCATTGTCCTCGATGTATTCACCTCCTATATCTACATACTGCTACTGGTGGCGCCACCTTCGGCCTCCTCCTGTACTACGGGCTCTCCCATTGTCATTCAAGCCCTGAAATATATTTTTATATATTAGGCATATTAACACATATGTATATACATTTAGATATATATTTACAGTTGTATATTTACATCGGTCAACATCTATGAGTATGAGCAGTGTACATACAAAATGTGTTATATATGCTGAATAAGAATTATATGGGGATAATAACGCGGAATAGCGCTCCTTTCCCTCATCACTCACTCAGCTCTATGGACTGATGGAGACTGTCCTAGTCATCTACTGCTCCAGCCTTCCCAACCCCAGCTCCGATGTTGGCGCCAGTAGCCCTGCACAGTTGTAACTGCCACTCACTGTACCACTGAATATATTAATAATTATTCTATTTATATAAATAAGTAAGCACTTATATAATGACCACACACACTATATATATTATATATATATATATATATATATATATATATATATATATATAAAGGGATTGTTGCAAATGTGTGAGGTGTGGAAGCCACCTAGCAGATGAGAAGATGTGACTCATAAACGGAAGAGCGATCCATCCCCTCCTGGCCCTTATGAGGGGACAGGATGGTCAGCAGATGGAGCCTCTGGCTATTTCAAGCTTCCTACTTATTAGTATTAGAACTATTACCGGTGATAAGGTTGGCTTACCACTACTCCAAAATATATGTGTGTGATGTATAACGTATTATGCAAGTATACAGATTCGCAAGGTAATATTACTTATTATTATTATTGTTATCCTGTGTAAGATACAACACTGTACCAGTGGCCCCATCTCACCCACCTCACCTCCCCCGGATGTTGACCACTGTCAGTCGCACCGGAGGATATATATATATATATATATATATGGTGTGTGTGTAAGTATATATGTCACGTATATATATATATATATATATATATATATATATATATATATATATATATATATATACAAGCTACAGTACAAAAGGAGACAAGACAATGAAAGTGGGACGCACACCTCTCTACATACAGTGACGCGTCCTTGAAATCGTCCGTCATGGCTCTCACAGATAGAAAATGAATGTGCTCAAGGAAGGTACGATAGTCTTTCTTTGAAAGATAGTCAGTATCAATGTGCAGGCACCATAGGGCAAAGGCAGCGACTTACTCATGCGGGTTTATCTTCTTAACATCTGGACCGGCTCCCTCACCTGGAGTCACTGTGGCGTCTGCATCTCCTCCCTCTGGAGCGGTGGCGTGAGTGTGTCCCATAGGCGGGGTGTTCTGCTCGGCTCGACTTCCCCTCTTGTTGGTGCTTCAATCCATGCTTGGAGTGTTCATGGCCACTGCGAGGTTCAATCCAGCTGCTGCTGTTTGGACCACTAGGCACCTCCGGCCCTCGTGCGTCCACGTCCCTCGTCGCCTGGCGCTCGGCCCTGTGTCTGCGCAGGCGCTCCCTGTGCTCATCCAGCTTCGCCATCTCCTCCTCCAGCTCCATTTCCCGGATGTCGTCCATAGCCTCCTTCACCTGGTCCTCCATAGACATGCCTTGCATTGCTGATGAAACGTCCACCTCCTGCTTAGATTTCGCCTGCCACTCAGCTGATGCTCTCCGTGACAGGCATGATGGCTGTCCGTCGACCTCACTCTCGATCTGGATGCGGGAGCAGGCCTCAAGATCGCCCTCCTTGTGCGTGGATGCACAGAGAGAACAGTAGACAGCCGATATCTGAGGTGGTAGAGGCGGCGGAGACAGGTGGAGGGTGGAGGTGAAGGTGTAGGTGGAGGTGTTGACACTTCAAAGTTCAAAGTTCTGGGCACTTCCAAGTTCCGGGCGCAAGTGACAATGGTAGCGGTGGAAGTATGGTTTGGAGGTGGTGGAGCCACCGATGCCCGTATGAGTAGGAAGCGAATGCATGCCGAGAGCACATTGGCCAATAATATAGTATCAGAATAATATAATATAATAAAACATACAAAATCCCTTATGCAGCTTTATACTCGCATAATGCTTATACATCACACATATATATATATATAGATGGTGTTAATTGATTAAAAAGATGTGAGGTATAAAGTACTTTCACAAATATTATTCATGTATGTAATTCTCCTGCTTTGTTATTTACTTGTTCTACTCGCTGCAAATACTCCTGTAACCTCTTTTGATATGTTCTTTGGTAGTTCGGGTTATGGGAGGCTGGGGTGCAGCCTGGAGGGCAGGAGGTCTGCTTTCAAGCAGCTCCCTAATTGCCTCACCCCCCTACCATCTACCCATTTCGACTCCGATTCTATTCTTATTATATATATATATATATATATATATATATATATATGTGTGTGTAAGTATATATGCCACATACATAATATAAATATATATATATAAGGCTGGTATTAATTTATAAAAAAATATATATATAAAAAAGTATCGTTGTATTGGTAGAATTCTGAGCATTCGGCACTAGTACTATGACACGACAAGGACCGGTTCTCTCAGCTTCGGGATAGTGACCGGGACTGATCTATCTCCCAGTGGGACAGTACTATAAAGTGCGCACTTTCACAAGTCCGTCCTGATATGACTCTAGATGTTATCAGGATGTAAATCCCAAACAAACATTCTCACTGCCTCAATCTGTCTATGTCTATGTGGCTTTCTCTGTGTCTCTCTCACTCTCTGGTTCTCTTTCTCTCTGCCTCTTATCTCTATCGGTCTCTCTGTCTCATTCTCTCACTGTCTCTCTCTCTTTCTAACTCTCCGTCTGTCTCTGACTCTCTGCATCTGTCTCCGTCTCTAACTATCTCTGCCTCTGTCGCTCGCTCTGTGTCTCGCTCTCTCTCTCTCTCTCTTTGTCTTTCTCTGTGCGGCTGAAGGTTACCGCTACGGACAAAAACGGGGAGGCATTTGTCTGTACTTGGCCTTATGTTAATATTGGAATTCCGCAGGTGAGTCGTGACACACCAAGCACTGCCCCTTTTCAACACAAATACCTGCTTTGAATTTCAAGCTCAGCCATCATCTACGGCATATCAAAATAAATATATTTACAGATGAGATTGCGAAATAGAGTTGCTGCGGACAGGACAGGAGCAATCTTCTTCACCTTCTTCTCCTTCTTCTCCTTCTTCTTCTCCTCCCGTCTCCTTCTTCGCCTTCTTCTTCTTCTCCCCATTCTCTCCTTCTTCTCATCATCCTTCTCCTTCTTCTTCTCCTTCACTGTCTCCTACTTCTTCCCCTTCTCTCCTTGTTTCTTCTCCTTCATTCCCATCTTCTCTTCTCCTTCTCCTTCTCTTCCTTCCCCTTCTTCTTCTCCCCCTTCTCGTTCTCCTCATCCTCGTCCGCTTCCTCCTCCTTCTTCTTCTTCTTCTTCTTCTCCTCCCCCTTCTCCTTCTCCCCCTCCTCCTTCTTGTCTCGCTGCCTCCTTCACCATGGCGCAGCTTCAGGTGGGAATGTCGTTGGAAATCGGTGTTTACATTAGAGCAGTCTGTGCACTGTAAGCAGAGACAATCCACCACGAGGATGTGCGCAATCCATCTATGTAAATGGGAGCCTTCCCCGGCAAATCGTTTATTTACCAAAGTCCTATCAAATAGGGTTTCACGTGAACCACTCCTGATAAAAATAGCGACAGTTATTCATAGTGCCATGTAGCATAGCGCCATGGTTATGTGAGTGGAATACTAGCGAGGACCCGAACTGGGATTTAGCGTCAGGGTGTGTGAAGTGGTTGGGGGGCTGGGGGCGTGGGTAGGAGGGGGGGGTATTCTTATACATTATTGACATTGGAACATAGAGTGCTAAATGTGTGTAGACAGCGAAGGAAGGGTTGCTGAATCGGTAAGAGCTGGCTGGCTAAAGCCCAGTACACCTCCCGTTTAAAACCTAAAACTGCCCGTTTCACGACAAAGTTTGAGTTTTAGTCGGTTTCAATCTTTAGGTGTGTGACCCCCTATCACACCAGAGCCTTCCGATTCGCGACTTAAAACTCAGTTTTAGGTCTTATACGGGAGGTGTGTACCGGGTTTTATCAGATTAAAAAAATGAATCCGGCAGTTTTAGTCAGGAAACGGGACGGGTTGGGTTGTAACGGGTACTGTCAACGCAGTCAGTTTTAGCGCGTGAATCATATACGGGAGGTGTGTACCAGGCTTTACTCGTTGATACCTATAGCCTGCCACTCGGCATCATTACTATTAGTATTAGGATAAAGCAATGAGCAGTGGAATGAGGAAGCCCAATTTTCCACGATTGAAATTTCGTCGCCTCCCGCCCCCCATCACACTACCCTTGGGATCACTTGCGACCACTTTGTAACCACTTTGAAACCATCTTGCGACCGATTGCTGACCAGTCACTGACCAGTTGGCGACCATTTTGGGACATTTTGGTCGCAAGGAAGTTGCAGCTGTTGCACTAGAATTAGTAGAAACCCTGCGGCTAAAAACCATTTTAAGTGCTTGCAACCGATCACGAATCGGTCACTGACCGATCGCCGACTATTGTTTTTCTTGCATTTTTTGGTGTTTTGGTCGCAAGGAGGTCGAGAGGCTTTTGGTCACAAGCTGGTCGCAAAGTCGTCATAAGCGTAGTGTGACTAGGGCCTTAATCAACCAATGTAACTTTTTTTTTTAAAGTGAAAAATCCAACAAGAAAACCAAAGGATCTGAGCGGATGAGACAGAGCGCCACACAGCGGCTCACCTGGGCGGACACTGGATCTTTGTCGGCACCGACAGGCGGCGCTCTGCCCCGTGAAGGCCCGGCGCGGCTTTGTGACACCGGATCCCCTACACGTCGGCGCCGTGTACTTACACTGCCAAGCGCCGGTCTCACCCACCCCCGGCACGCAGGTGTCGCACGACGGCGGCCACCAGGGGGCACGTCGGCCGGGCAGGCCCTTCACACATCAAGTCCACCCTTACACCACCACCCATAGGAACGACACCCAACATTTCTTTCTTCCCAACCAAAAAAAAATAAAAATTAAAAGTCGCCATTTCTCTTTATGAATAATATATTCGGATTTGTCATAGAAAGAGCTTTAATTTGATATATAGATCGATATATGTACAGTGGAGTTCTTGCGACTTAAAATCCGGAAAGAAATAGAGGGGTTGTGTATTTTTTGAGTGGAAGCAAGGGGAGACAGGGGTTGGGGTGCAGAGGGTGGTCGAGTTACCCGCACTGAGTGTTGGTAGCAGGACAGCAATGAAACGCTCCTTTCATGCACCTCACACGGGCACTCAATGGCGGCCCGCAGTGAGCCGCCACGCTGATGAGACCCGTTACAACCTTTTTAGCGGGTGTCTCCAACTCCTTTAGTAGTGTCCATCACTGCCGCCAGGTGACGCGGAAGTTGTCTGCGGCATTAGGTTGCAGACCACGCGTTCTTTCTGTCCTTGATGCTCAGGCGCTTAAATGGCGTCTGACTGGAAGCATAATCAGTTTCTCATCTGAATTTCATAGTACTTTTTCTTCTTCTCTCTCGCGCGCTATCGTAGGGGTTCTGAATGTAATGATGGAGGTTGCTGTATTATCGCCCATTCTTCTCTTGTCTGCACACATTTACTGATTTAGCAGGCTATGTTCCAAACCCTCGCGCCTGCACCCCCGCCCCCTTCTGTATTTAAAAGTAATATAGTCAGTAACCTTATATGTGCTTATAAATATAATATTACTCCCTATAGTACTTTAAACGTTACATAACCTGATGGTTTCAGTTTATGCATGAAGTGTAAAATAGTAGAAAAAATCCTCCGGTGCGACTGATACTGGTCTACATCCGGTGGAGGAGAGGAGGGTAGGTGGAGCCACCTGTACAGTGTTGGTCTTACGGAGTATAACAAATAAAGTAATAACTTTATTTCCCTTACTATCTTTATACTTGCATAATTCGTTATACATCACATATATATATATACACAGGCATTATATATATTTTGTATATGTATAAAGTAGATTGATCGTTAAGATATACTTTACATTAATTTAATGTAAACTTTATATTAAATGGCTAACTTTGAAGACATTTGAAGTAAATCATGCCAAATTAATTTCAGCATGCAGTCAAAAGTATGGATACCACAGCTTTAACAGCATTATTCCTTTCTATGCGGCAATAAATATTCAATGAGTGCGTCAGCATCTACGTTCAGTAAGTATAATGTACTGTTGGTTTAGAAAATCTTGTGCTTTCATCGGTGTATACAGCTTTAAAGGTGCAGCTGGGAGAAGCTTTCATTGACCATAATCACCAAGTGTGGCCATTTGAATAGACCATTTCAGCACCTCATAAAATCCACCGTGACGATCACAACGGGTGCAAGCCGATAGGACACGTCCCTCCCGACACAGTGCCGTTGTTCACATTGCGTCGCATCCATTTGAGCCGTATTGTGGGTCTCAAAGAGCCACTTGAAATTTACTAAAGGACGTGATCTGGTTTGAATATATGTAAAGAGTTAGATCTTTCGCTTATTGTAAGATTTGTATATAAGATTCCTGACATATTCTCCTAACCGAGATATATTGATGATATTTAATTGAAGAAGGCATCTCCAGCTGGCTCGGCGCATATAGGTCATTTACACTCGAAGTGGACTATGTGTTGTTTGTTTGTGCGTTAGGGTATTACGTCCTGGCTACATTTAAGGTCATATCAGGACAGGCGGGCTATGTGCAGGAGCAGACATCATTGGTGAATTAAGGGGTCACAATTCTATTCACACTCGAAATGGGTTATGTATTGTTTGTTGGGGTGTAATGTCCAGGCCACATCTGAGGTCCTATCAGGACGGGCTGGCGGGCTATGTGCAGGGGCAGGCAGCATTGGTGAATTTGGGCGAACAACCCTATATTTGGGGGTCGGGGGGGGGGGTGGGGGGGAGAACGGTGAGGAGCATGTCTTGAACACGACGCGTGTAATTGTCACTCCGCTGTAACTTAAAGTAAGTCTATCCCGAGATACCGATGCTAGGATTCAGCAGGCCACTCACTAATCAAGGTCCAGGGTCGGATGGAGGCACAATGCATAAACACAGAACACTGATGCACGCGGGTGGGTGCGGATGGGTACGGGTGGGTACGGGTGGGGTACACGGTGGAGACAGTGTGGGTGTAGAATCTATAACTTCAAAATCACATAACATTTGGCTTAAGATGCCAACTTTGAAATTTCCAATTATTCTCATATATAACTAACTGGTCAGAGCGTAGCATTGCCAGCAGCAACTTACTCACAATAACAAATGAGGTTTAATATATCATCCCACACACGTCACTTTTCCACCCAGGTGCCATGGCAGAGTATTGCCCCTTAGGCCCTTACTTGCATCGCCCCTGCCCACCCTCCATCCCGCCCAAAGTTGGTATAGAACTGTGACCCCTCAAAGGTCAGTGGTCCTGCGCCCCTCTGGGGCCATATGCAGGAGTCAGTGTTAGCGAGCCAAAACGCGTTTAGATGGGATTTCTGGTTTAGTGCTGAAAAGTCGGTATGCACGAGTCAGTGATAGGCCTAACACCGCGCGTTTAAGGTCCACGACACTAACCCCGTTTCATATGACGTTTAAGGGCGGTGTTAGCGTAAGGTTGTAGCCAAATCTATTCAATGCTATCATATTTAACAGAATTAAATACGCAATAAGTGAAATTTGATCAATTTAACCCTAAATTCGAAGCATTATTAAGGCTACTGCCGCATTGGCGGCAATATTAATAGTTATATTTTCGAATCGACGAACGTAAAGTAAACAAATCGCCACTGCCGCCGCCGCATTGACGTCGCTTTCCCTACTGGCGGCGGCGACGGTTTGTTTACTTTACGTTCGTCGATTCGAAAATATAACTGTTAATATCGCCGCCGTTACGGAGGCAGCGTTAATATTGCTTCGAATTTAGGGTTAATTTCATCAAAGGTCACTTATTGCGTATCTAATTCTGTTAAATATGACAGCATTTAATATATTTAAGCCTAATATATGGGTACAGACGCAGAGGGATTTCCCAAATCTATAAATACATTCACGTTTAGCTATAATGAAAGTGTTACGCGCTCCTGCATACGACTTGACACAGTTCCCGATGTCAGTGATAGGTAAACGGTAATAGGCTCTAACACCAAACCCCGCTAACACTGACTCCTGCATATGGCCCCTGATGTCTGCTCCCTACTCGGTTCCCTAGTTGTCCTAATGGTAGCTCCGCCCTGTCTCTCCCCCATCGCCATGATGTCCTTCATGAGTATCCCGCTAGCACACACTGTTTCAATAGTTGTTTGTTGTTGTTTTACGTCCTATCAACATCTAATGTCATATCAGGACTGATACCGACTTGTGACAGTGCGCACTGATGGTAACTTTATAGTGATGTCCCACTGGGATAACAGGCTGCCAGCACCATGACTTGATATCCCACTCAGTCACATTATCCTGACACCGAGCCAACCAGTCCTTGCTCTATCCTGATAATGCCAAGCACCTGGCTAGGAAGCAACAAGTATACATGTTTAAGTCATTGGTTTGACTCAACCAGGGTTCGAACCCACAAACCTGTGGGTTCGGCTCCTCCGATCTCCCAAAACAGAAGACGGACGCTTAACTCATTCGGCCACCCCGTCTGGTATGTGTTTCAGTAGTTGAATATAATAAACCGAGGTTTACAGTCTCCATCTTCTGCTGAAGCAATACCCCGCGTTGAGCACCTGAGGAATTTCACATCTCACCTGGGTCCCTGGGACGTGAAGGGGTCCACTTTACACCTATGCACAAACACTAAAGATCAGACAGGGGACCTAGTGGGTTAGAGCGTCCGTATCCAATAGTCGTGGGATCAATGCCTGTCCGAGTTCAAACGAAAAGCTATCAAAATAGATATTTGTTCCGCTTTGCATTGGCATTACTAATAACAATACTAGAATAGGGCAAGGACTACCTGGTTAACTCAGTGACTGAGTGGTATATCGGGTGTGCTAGTGGAACGGTATCTCACTGGGGCAGCATTATAAGGTCGCACGAGTGCGCACTGTCACAATTCGGATATCCATCCCGATATGGTAGGTGGGGGGGGGGGGGGGGTTGCTTCAGGTGGCGCAATGGAGAATCCTGATATTTTAAAGGGGTAACTTCGGGGATATTTGTAGTGAAAACATCCCAGATTAATTTTGATGTGCACCCCCAAATTCTGGACATCCTTAGTTGTGTATACCTGTTCCCGAGGATAGCAGTGTAAACACAGGTGCATCGTACGCAAACCTGCACTGGCTGGTTGTCGGGGTCTTACGGGCTGCACGGCAAGAAACTGTATGTCATAGGTGTATGAATCGTGGAAGAATAGAACAAGAGCACCAGACATACAACTACACTGGCAACTTGTGTAGCGTTGTTTACCCATTTACAAGTACCTGACTTGCAGCATTGTCATGTTTGTTGGAATTTGATTACTTTGTACATTAGTTGATAAAGCAGAAGAATTTCAATTGTGGACAATTCATCTTACTAGTAATGCCGACCGTGAGGCTAGGTAGTAACAAGTATAAACGTTAAGTGATTGGTTTGACTCGGCCAGGGTTCGAATCCCACGACCTATCAAAACAGGTTGGTTGGTTGTTCGATTTTTAAGTTCTTGCAACATTTAAGGTCATATCAGGATGGGTACTGGCTTATGACAGTGCGCACTCATAGCAACTTTATAGTGTAGCATCACTGGGAAATCAGGCTGCTGGTACCATGACCCGATATCCCACTCAGTTACATTATCTTGACACTGAGCTAACCAGTCCTTGCCCTATCCCATTAATGCCGAGCGCCAGGCTATGAAGCGACAAGTATCAATTTGATAAGTCTCCATATGTTTGACTCGACCGGGAACCGAACTCTCGACCTCCACCCGCGAGGCTCGCGCTCTACCGATGGGCAACAGGAAGCGGGCTCAACTAATTCAGCCATCCCGTCTGGTTAGATTGACTTAGGATTCCCTCTCTGCAGCGATAAACATTTCAGGATTATAAAATATATGATGTATGTGGCGAGGAGGCCCGGCCCACCTCTACCCCTGCCGGGGTTCAAGCCCATAGTCCCCAGCCCCCAGCCCCCAGCCCCCAGCCCAGCCCCCAGCCCCCAGCCCCCAGCCCCCAGCCCCCTGCGCCGCCACGTGACGCTCGGGGCGCAAAGGTTTCACACGGAAGGTGGCGGGCCGGGCTGGGAGTGAGCATCGCGTTGACAACTGTGAAATGGCGGCGGTTTGAAGTGTGCGCCGGTGTGCATGCCGTTGGTCCCCGACTCCACGTCTACCCGCCGGCTCCAAGCGGCGTGCACGCCCCGCACCAACACACATTCTGCATTGCGCCACCTGAAACACACTCACCCCCACCCCACACCCCCATCCACACCCATGCCGACTTCAGGCCTCGCCGCGCAAATTCCCGGCGACGCGGCTGCGGAGAAGAGGAGAGCGCATGCGCATGCGCCGCTGCAATAGCAAGTCTCATAAGCGTTTTCATGCGCTGCTTACCCGGAGGCGGGCCCAGTGCGCATGCGCCATTCATCGTAATCCCGCCTCCTGAAGCGATCTGTTCACGGCCGAGGTGGTGGAATAATCGTGACGAATTCCTCAAGTCAACACGGCCCTGCTCTCCTCCCGTCTGATGGCCTTCCCACATGTGCGCATGTGCACAGCGGTGTGGGGCCGGACCCGCCCACAAGTGTGCCTCAGTATGGTGTAGTGACGTGGGATTTGTTCCCTAGCTATTGAGTGTATCAGTGTGTATGTTATATATATATAGATATATATGTATATAATTATAGATACATTTATTTGCGTATGCTGAACTGCAAAACACACAGTCACGATCTATATAGGGCTATATAAGTATATATATATATATATATATATATATATATATATATATATACACACATATATATATATATATACACACCCTATACCCATATGTCACATTATGTGATTACTATATTATCATATTGAGATGCAGAATATATTTTCTTTATAAATTATATACATATATATATGATGTACTATATATTAATTTTTGTTATCAATATATACTCCCACCCAAATATGTGTGTATGCTTTACAGTTGAGCATGCGCAGATACGTCTCTCTCTAATCTCTCTCTATCTCTCTCTTTCTCTCTCTCTCTCTCTCTCTCTCTCTCTATATATATATATATATATATATATATATATATATACAGTAGAGTCATTTATATGCGCATGCTCAACTATAAGATACATGAACGCATTGAAGTTACACAATCCTATAGCTCTGTGTTTCTGCTGTATTTCTTCTGTTTTAAAGTATTTTTGTGTGTGTGATCCTTATTTACTCTGTCCATAAGGAGTAAGCCGCATTGTGGCTTGTTTTCAACGCGAACAACAATACCATAGTCTCAAAATTTCTTGGATAAATATATTAAGTTGACCACTACATGACCACTAATTGACACTATTTTTAAATAATGGGGCTTCCGCCAAGACCCCGCCCGAGGAGCAATGACAGTTATGATTCGTTATATTTGCATTTATTTAATTTATTTTTAATTAGTCATTTTTAAACAACACATCTATGAGTCATTGTGGTAGAGAACAATAGTTGGCACACCCCACCCCACATCCACCCCAACCCTCCCATACCCACCGACCCACACCGACCCACACCTCTCCCACACCTCTCCTACACCCACCCATCACATCCACCCATACCCTACTCCACCCCCCCCCCCTCCCACACCCCACACACCGACACCAACATCCACATCCACACCTTTTCTTGAAGATTTATGCTGCCTATCACAGATAAGTCTGAATAGATTTGTTTTCACCATTAGGCAATTTGTCGATAGACAGCCCAAGCCTACACTTTTACTAGTTTTAGCAACCCAAGGGATTTTTAACCTCCGACACCACATAGACATGGTATGAGAGCAACTGGCCTTTGATGACACTGTAAGTTATACACAGTGGTGGAAATCCAAATTGGCAGAGGAGGGGGGCACAGGGAATCGAACCACTGACCTTCAGATTAGGAGTCTGACCTAGAAAAAAGTCAGACACTTTAACCACTCTGCCACAGAGAACACATACCCCCACACCCACACCTATACCCACACACCCACACCCTCACCAACACCAACCACGCTCCGGGTGTGTGTGTGCTGATCTTCCTGAAGGGATAAATCGTGGAAGAAGATTGATTGGGGCTGTATGTCTTCACACCATCTGAGGTTATATCCTGACGAATACCGATTGGTTAGTGACAGCAGACACTAATTGCACTTCAGTCCCGCCCGACTGAACCACGCCTACCAACTGAACCGTGACGTCAGATCCAACTGTTGACACCTAATGCTAGGTACACACCTACCGTTTACGACGCGATTCGCGCATATGACCTCGTTAGTCGGTAGGTGGGTGCAGGACCATAGCACACCAGACGTCCGCGATTTGCGATTACAACTCAGTTTTAGGCCTTAAAACTGAAATAGCAAGCAATTCGAAAAACGAATCGGGACGATTGCAAATCGGGAGGTGCGTGCGGTCGGTCGTATCTTAAACGGTATATGCGTGCTAGCCGCCGACTTCGCGTCTGAGTTTTAACGATCAACGAATCGCCGGGCCGGAAAAAAGGACACGTGACAGTGTCTTAACCAAAATATTCTAATCGGTGGCTATATATTAATATTTTCTAATCGACGAATGTAAACTAAACAAATACGTAGCAGGCGCAAGGAAATTCCGCCGGTTCGGCGGCTACATATTAGACCCAAATCTATTCAACGGCGGCGATATTAATGTTTTCTAATCGACGAATGTAAACTAAACAAGTATGTAGAGGCGAAGGAAGTAAAAACAGCGCGCATCCGCCGGTTCGGCGGCTACATATTAGACCCAAAACTATTCAGGCGGCGATATTAATGTTTTCTAATCGACGAATGTAAACTAAACAAGTACGTAGCAGGCGCAAGGAAATTCCGCCGCCGGCGATATTAATGTTTTCTAATCGACGAATGTAAACAAAACAAATAGCATTGCTACAGGAAACTGCTAGATGGCGCTGATGGCGACGTAGTTCGCGCAAAACCCACCAGGTGCGTGCAGCGCAGTCGCGAATCGGCGCAAGGAAAATGCTAGATGGCGCTGATGGCGAGGTAGTTCGCACAAAAACCCACCAGGAGCGTGGATCGCAGCCGCGAATCGGACGTTATATGTGCGCGTCCAGTCGGTATATGTGCGCATCCCTTATCTTCGGTTTTAATCGTGATCGGGTCGCGATCGGGTTGCGTCGGGCACAAAGTTTTAGTGCGCGAGTCGTAAACGGTAGGTGTGTACCTAGCATTAGTTTCACCGACCGGCCAACCATCGCCCATCTCACCAATGCCCAGTGTCTGCAAAGGGAACGATGGTTAGTTGGTTGTTGGAGTTTTATATCCTGACAACATTTAAGGTCATATCAGGACGGGTACCGACATGTGACAGTGCACACTCATGGCAACTTTATTATAGTGCTTCCCCGCTGGGAGACCAGGCCACCAGCACCATGACCCGATATCCAACTCAATCACATTATCCTGGCACTGTGCTAACCAGTCCTTGCCCTATCCTAATAATGCTGAGCGCCTGGCTAGGAAGTGACAAGTCTACATTTTTAAGTCATTGGTTTGACTTGACCATGGTTTGATATATAATACATATAATGTATATAATATATATTATGATATAGATAATACATACACTATAGATAATACATATAATACAGATAGTACATATAATATACATAGTAAATATAATAAATTAATATAACATGAAAGATAGATAGATAACTCGTGGGTTCGAATCCCACGACCTACAAACACTGGAGTAGGCCTAAAGGCAGCGACAAAGAAAAAAAAAAAAAGTAATCGATTCGACTCGGCCGGGGATCGAACTCACAAAAAGCAAACACTCTAACCAGTAATCATCGCGCTCGGTTCGAGGAGGGGGGTGGGGCAATGTACCGGTACTGGAGTACCACGCATGCGCAGTGCTCGCTACCGACTGTCGCTGATTACTGCATCGCGCCACAGGCCTCGTTAGTGGAGACTCATTAACCGGAAGTGTGATTGTGTGAAGCACTGACCACCACAATGGACGGGAGCTGACTGACCACACCCTCGGACCGCCCACTCCACCCGCCCATTAGCCGGGCTGTACTCGCACCTCACCGTGCACATTAGCGAAAAACAATATAGGGTGTGTTGGTGCTGTCTATATTGGGTATATCATATACTATATATACAGTAAAACCTCTCTAAATTGACCGACCATGGGACCGACTTTAAGTGGTCCATTTACGGAGGTGGTCGGTTTAGAGAGTTAGAATATCCTTACAATGGTATTCCTTGGACCCAAATAAAGCGATCGATATAGGTGAGTGGTCGATCTGTGGAGGGGTCGATATAGAGAGGTTTTACTGTATATGATTGTTGATATATAATTATAGAGTGCATATACTGTATAGTACATGTATTATGAAGTACATATATTATATAGTGTTTATACTCTATAGTGCATATACTATATAGTACATCTACTATTTAGTACACACACTATATAGTTGCTACATACACTATACAACACATCATGTTTAAAGTAGATGCAATGCATAATACATGTTATATATATTACATATAATATATATAGTAAACACAATATATATTGCATATACACTATAGATAGCTACATACAATTACAATATATAGTACATATAATATTAATAAGTAGCGTACATGTAATGTATAATACATGTTATATATATATATAAGTTATTACATATTATATATATATAGAGTACTCACAATATATATAGCATATATAGATAGTACATGTAATAAATATAATATAATATTAACAATAACATATTGTATATATTGTATATATTGTTATATAGATAGTTCATAAAATATAGATAGTATAGATAATATAGATAGTACATGTAAAATGGATAATAGGCCTGCACATAACATATACTATATATAATACATATCTTATAGAGTACATATATTTTGGTATACATATAAATAACCCATGTACACTGATGTAGTGTATGTTTGTTGTTGTTTGTTTGTTTGTTGTTGTTTTACGTCCTAGCAACATCTAAGGTCATATCAGGACGGATACCGACTTGTGACAGTGCGCACTCATGGCGACTTTATAGTGCTGTCCCACTGGGAAACCAGGCCGCCGGCACCATGACTATCCCACTCAGCAATATCCTGACACTGAGCACACCAGTCCTTGCACTATCCTAATAATGCCGAGCACCTGGCCAGGAAGCGACAAGTATCAATTTTAAAGTCATTGGTTTGACTCGACCGGGACTCGAACCCACGACCCCACGATCTACCAGCACGGGAGACGGACGCTCTAACTCATTCGGCCATCCCGTCTGGTCGATGTAGTGTATAGTAGATATAACAATAATATGGACGGCATATAAAATATATGATACATATAATAATATAACACATATAATAATGCACACACTACATACTAATAGAATATATATTATTACATATGCTACATACAATGTATACTACATATAATATGTATCACATGTAACAGATAGTATCCATAACATAGATGATACATACTAAATTATAATGTAATACATCGTGCAAATAAAATTATAGTACTAAGTTATAGCATATATTGATCAAATAAAAGGTTCATCATATATAAATGATACTAAGCATACAATGGATATAACGAATATATATTATGTATTTCAATAGGATAATATAGTAATTACATAATATGATGTGGGGGTATATTCATAAATATGTGCGTAATGTTATATATTGTGCAAATAATATTATTGCACTCATAAGTTATAGCATACATTGATAAAATAAAAGGTTCATCATATATCAATTATATTAAGCATACACTGGATATAACGGATATATATTATGTATTTCAATATGATAATATAGTAATTACATAATATTATGTGGGGGTATATTCATAAATATGTGCGTAATGTTATATATTGTGCAAATAATATTATTGTACTTATAAGTTATAGCATACATTGATAAAATAAAAAGTTCATCATATATAAATGATATTAAGCATACAATGGATATAACAAATATATATTATGTATTTCAATAGGATAATATAGTAATTACATAATATGATGTGGGGGTATATTCGTAAATATATGCGTCTCTCTCAATACCATACTGTCACGAATAATATGTATGTATATGAATATACACGTCATGTATAGTAGGACCTGTCTTCAGTGACCTCTGTGATTGGCGACCCCCTGCCATGTACATATTTTTCTTTTCAAAACACAGACAGTTTTTGTCCCATTTGACTTTTCCGACGACGACAGGACACCTGCTATGTCATATATTGGTCTGAATGCGTGGTTGTTCTTTGAAGACAAGGACTACTATTGCACACGAAGCTGAATGTTGGACAGTTTGTAATCTACAAACAGTTACAAGCCATAAACAAGAAGCAAGAAACCCAAAATTATTACTAAAACTAAATTCAAAAGATTTAAATTAAATTGGACTTGTGTTGCCCAGCAGTGAAAACAAGTGTTAACAAACTTATCCGTTATGAGCAGGGTAAATAAATTCATTAAAAAAAACACCCCACCCCCTACTCCTCGCAACACTCACACAGGTCTATCTGCACATATGGCTTCCTTTACGTATATATATGTATATATATATATACATATATAAATAATCTATTATGTGAATATAAATATCAGTTGTACACAAACCAATTCATCGTGTTCCACACTACCTACCCCTTGGCGCCACCTGTGCCCCAGCCTTATCATTCCCCACTGCTTCGCTCCCTCGATCAATCGAAACCGACACAGTTCTATATCTAGGCAATTGGCAGGCTAATCAAATTTGGCGGGTTCAGCACCAGCGACTGTGATTTGTTTAAAAAGATGTCCAGTCGCGATAGTGACGCACAAGTAACAACACTAAATCTACATAAAATATCCTCCTTCACTCCTCCCTACCCCCTTCCACTTCTCGGCCCCCTCCACCTCCCATCCCTCGCCACACCCCGCCCCCTCCACCTTCCTTCCTTCCTTTTCCTCTCTCTCTCTCTCTCAACACTTTCTCTGTGTTCTCTCCCACCACTCCATCTCCCCTCCCACTTCCCCTCCCTCTTCTCTCTCTCCTGTCCCCGCCCCTTCTCCACTCTGCTCCACCCCCCTCCCCCTCTCTATCCTCTACCCCTGTCCCTGTGCCACCACCCGTCCCTCCCTCTCCCTCTGTCCTCCTTAACCTCCACTACCATTATTCCTCTATTTCCATCGTCCCTACCATCCCATACCTCCTCTAACCATGTCCCCACCAGTCCATATCCCCACCAGTCCATATCCCCACCAGTCCATATCCCCACCAGTCCATATCCCCACCAGTCCATATCCCCACCAGTCCATATCCCCACCAGTCCATATCCCCACCAGTCCATATCCCCACCAGTCCATATCCCCACCAGTCCATATCCCCACCAGTCCATATCCCCACCAGTCCATATCCCCACCAGTCCATATCCCCACCGGGCCATATCACCACCAGTCGATATCCCCACCGGTCCATATCACCACCGGTCCATATCACCACCAGTCCATATCCCCACCAGTCCATATCACCATCAGTCCATATCCCCACCAGTCCATATCCCCGTCCTCCTTTCCCACCAGTGCCCGTTCTCTCTCCACCTCCCCTCCTTCTCCAAACTCCCTCAATACTGCCCGCCCCCACCTCCTATCGCTCTCCCAACTCCCCCGACCCCATGCTTCCATCTTCTCCCATCTCCCCTCGCTCTCCCCAACTCCCCGTGCTCCATGCACCCCCTCTCCTCCCACCTCCCCTTCCTCTCCCCTCCCTCTCGCTAACTCCCCCTGTCCCATGTATTCCATGTCCCTGCTCCCTTCCCTCTCACACAACCTCACCTCCCTCTCCTCCCCCCTCCCTCTTTCACCCCTCTCCCTCACTCCCCCCGCCCGCCCCCCACCCCACCATCTCCCTATCCCACGTACTCCATCTCCCTCCACCCCCCCCTCTCCCACCCTCTCCCGCTATCCGACGTACTCCACCCCCCCCCCCCCCCCCCTCCACCACCACCACCACCACCAAGGCGCGGCCAGTGAGGACACAAATTGCTGGTTCCCGTAGATCAGGGGAAAGTGGCGTTCCGTCTGTGCGCGGGTTGACAGGTGGCAATCTGTGCCCGGGGAGGTGTCGCGCCGGCCCGGTAGATGGCGCGGCGTGCGTGCCGTGATTGATGCCTAATATAAACATCCGATGTGAGGCGATCTCGGCCGGCCGTTGTTTCCGTGTCAGATGGAGGCGCACTCCTGTTGGATCCCCCGGCGTTTGCTGAGTTATAGACCGGATTATGTTCCAGCCGGATCAGCCCAAAATACAGCCTTCAATATCAAGTCGCGCATCCAAGCAGAGCGCCCGATAAATCAAAACAACAACACAACAAAAACAACCGGGTTTAATTTCCATTCTCTGTGAGTATAATGAAGAGTTCAGGCGCAAAACCATGTACAAGCCGATCCAAAAATTGACATAAACATTGGAATCAAACCATCAAAAAGTTGGGTTTTTTTTTACAGCCCTACTTTTTGTTCATCGCTTCATAATCAGGTCATCACAGGAAAAGTGGAATTAGGGAGAATTAAATGCCCAACGGCTCGCCGTTGGGGTTTAAATGCGCAACACAGAGGTCGCCGCGCCGGGCGATAGCCCAGGACTAATGACCTTGTCGGCCTCGTTAAGATAAGCCGGGGGGGGAGGAAACCCGACCCACATTGCCGGGGTCGGCGAAAGGAAAACGCGCCGCGAGGGAAGGCGGCGAAAGGAAAACGCGCCCGGCCCACCCGCGGGAGGCGGGGGTGAAGGGTGCGAGCCGGGGCACCTCCCGGCTCCCCTAACTGCCCTCATTCTTCTGGCCGCGCGCGCCTTGCCACCACGCATCCCGAGCTGCTCAGCAACCGCTCGGATGTGCATGCCTCGTCCCTCCCCCAGCCTGGCTGCTGCCCTGATGGCAGAGGACGAATTCCAGTTTCTAGACTGGGCCACCCTAGCGGGGCTCAGCAGAAAAACTACCGGCGTAATGGCACAGGAGGACGTGACCACCATCGCCGCACTTCGCGCGGTGGACAAGTCGGACTTCGCGGCCCTAGACATATCGCGCGGCCAGCGCGCCCTCCTCCGAGTAGCGCTCAGCGCGATCGGCAACGAGGATTTCAGGCCTAGCGCCCCCTCAAGCCCGGGGGAGGACAGCCAGCCCACCCCCGGCAAAACCGACCGAGCGGCAGCCGACATCAGCCAAGAGAAGGCCAGGCAGGAGCGCCACGCTATATTGGAGGCGGGGGTGGCGTTCGACCAACTGTGGTCATCAACAGCAGCCAGCAAGGTACTGGGGCGGGCAAGGGGCGAGACAGTCGAGACGCCCGAGCGAACCCTCCCCTCGGGCGCAGTCGGCTACATACCGCCTCCCCCACCCCCCACGGACCAGCCGAGCCGACACGGCGCCGGCCCGGTCCTCGCCATAGCCTCACCATACGAGCTAAGTCCAACAAAGCGCTCCGTATCATAGACTATCTGCCGCGCACGGTGCGCGACAGGATCGCAAAAAAGAGAAAAGAGTATCTGCAGGTGCTGGACCCCCCCACGGGGCAAGTGCACTTCAAGACCGAGGAGGACAGTTGCGCCTGTGTTTACCTCACACAGGGCGAGTGGGGCGCCGCAAACCAGTGTTTATTCGCGCACCTCCTGCAGCTTGGCCAGGTACAAAGGGAGGACGTGGAATACTACCTCGCATACACCGCGAGCATCCACAACCTGGCGGCAAAATGTGAGTGGCAGTCGGTGATCGAGTATGACACTCAGTACCGGGAGGTGCAGGCCGAGCACGGCTCTGCCTGGGGCACGGCGGCGACCTACCTGGAGATGCAGCTATTGGTCCCCAGGCAGCGCCCCCCCCCATGCAAAAAGGGCGCGGAACCCAGGGCACCCCCGGCGCCGGCCACCACTACGCCAGGGGAGGGCGCTCAGACGCAGCAGGCACCGCCGCCGCCGACAAAACAATATGCAGGCTGTTCGCCAACACGGAGAAGTGCCCATACTCCCCCTGCAAATATGAGCACGTCAAGAAGGAATAGGGCTGTCTGGGGGGCGCCCTCCTCCCGGACGCCTGGGAGAGGCTGCTCCCCCCCGACACCCCGGACCGCGCGCACATCATCGCCGGGGTGCGGGGGGGTTTCCGCGTCACCAGTGCGCCCGTGACGGGCGGGCCCTCCCGACAGCCCAACCACCCTTCGGCCACGCGCCCGGAGGCGCGGGACGCGGTGGAAACGCAAATACGGCTGGAGATCAGCAACGGCCGCTACATAAACCGCAACGGCCCCGCGCACATCACGAGTGCTCTAGGTGCTATACCCAAGGAAGGGGGCGGGATCCGTCTGATCCACGACGCCTCCCGCCCGCACGGCAGCGCCCTTAACGACTACGCGGAAGGCAACGGCTACAGCTGCTCCACCGTGGAGGAGGCCGCTGCCCTCCTCCAACGCGGCGGATACATGGGAAAGATAGACCTGGCCAGTGCCTACCGCAGTGTCAAAATCCACCCCGCGGATTATCCCTATGCAGGGTTACAGTGGACCTTTGCGGGGGACAGCTCCCCCACATACCTCCAAGATACACGACTGATGTTCGGCGCGCGGTTGAGCGCTATAACGTTCAACCAGCTCACGCAGGCGGTTGTCGGTATCATGCGCGCGCGGGGGTGGGGTGACCATGTGTTGGTCTATTGCGACGATTTTTTCGTCACCCACCCTCACCGCGACGGCTGTCGTCGCCTCATGGGCGAACTGATGGCTCTCCTGCGCGAGCTGGGGTTCGCCATCAATTACAACAAAATTGTCGGGCCAAGCACGGCCATCACTTTCCTAGGCGTGGCCATAGACACGGTCACGTTCACCCTCGGACTACCGCCCGAAAAACTCAGCGCACTCATAGCTGAGGCCGAATCAGCCGCGCAGCGCCGCAGTCTCACAAAAAAAGAGATCCAGTCGATATGCGGAAAATTAGGCTGGGCCGCCCAGGTAATATACGGGGGGCGCACCCGCCTGCGCAGGTTACTGGATGTGATGGGCACCCTCGTGCGCCCCTCCCACCGCGCCCGTGTCACCCCCGCCATGCGCGAGGATCTCCGGTGGTGGTGCCTTTTCGCCCGCCAGCACAACGGGCGCACCCCCATCCTGGAGGCCTCCCCCGCCACCCCCATCTCAACCGACGCGTGCCTGGATGGAGCTGGCGGTTACCACAATGGCGACTGGTTTGCGGTCGCGTTCAGCGACTGGCCCGGCACAGAGGCCTTATCTATAAACTATAAAGAGGTATTGAGCCTCTTGCCAGCTGTGCACCTCTGGGCGCACACCTGGGCGCACAAACGCGTCTATGTGCATACCGACAACCAGGCAGCGGCGGCCATCATAAACCGCGGCACCGCAAAGGACCCCCTCACCATGGGGTACCTCAGACAGATTTACTACATGTCGGTAACTTACAATTTCAAAATCCGCGCCTTGTACTACCCCGGGGTGCGCAATGTGGTGGCCGACGCGGCCAGCCGGCTCATGCTCCCCGGGGGGCCCGAGCGCCTGCGCGCGGCCCTGGGCCGCACCATCACAGACGGCCGCCGGGCCCCCCCACCGGGACCCCCCCGCGCCCCATTCGGTGCCAACCACTCCCCGCGCTAGCATGGACGTCGCCGCTCTCGACCGGGAGGTGGTGCAATACCAGGAATCTGCGCACGCCCCCAACACCCGCAGGGCATACAGATCGCATAGGGCCGCATACTTGCGATTCTGCGCGTGGCTGGGCGCCCCCCCGGCCCCCGCCACTTCCACCCTCCTCTGCCGTTACGCCGCCCACATGGCGCGGCGACTATGCTATGCCTCCGTGCGGCAATACCTCAACATCGTGAGAATAATTCACCAGGAGAGGGGCCTCCCTAACCCACTCCAGGGCGACCACCCCCTAACCATGACGCTCCGCGGCATACGCCGCGAACGCGGGAGCGCGGTGCGCCGGAAGGCGCCCATCACACCGGATATGCTCCACGCCATACTGCGCAGCATCGACACGACGGACCCCGCCCATGCGGCCGCCTGGGCAGCAGCTTTAGCCATGTTCTATGGCCTCTTAAGGAGATCAAACCTCATCCCCACCACCGTGGGGTCCTTTGACGCGTCACGGCACCTGCGCCGATCCGACGCGCGCTTTTCGCGCACCGGTGTTGGGTTAACCATCCGTTGGTCCAAAACCAACCAGTATCGCGGCCCCGCGCGTATCATCACCCTGCCGCGCATGCCCGCACACCCCCTCTGCCCCACGCAAGCCCTGTTCAACGCATGCGCCCTCACGCCTTTGGCCCCCCCCGCGGGGCCGCTGCTCTGGTGGGGGAGGACCCCCCTGACCGCCGCCAGTTTCTGGGCGATCATCCGCGGCGCGCTCCAGCGAGCGGGACATGTCACCGCGGACTACGGATCCCACAGCTTCCGGCGCGGCGGATCCTGCGCCCTCTTCAACGCGGGCGCGCCGGAAGCGACCATCCGCGAGCTTGGCGGCTGGGTCTCCAACGCCTACACAGCCTACGTCATCGCGGACACCGCGGGAATCGCGCGCACCACCAGCGCGCTGGGCGCGGCTTTGCCTCGCTCCTAAAAGGAAACGCCGGGCGCACCACGCCACTACCACTACTGCCTGCTGGGACTTGGGACACTGGGCGCGCGAGGGGGGGGGGAGGGCACGCCGCCCGCCACACAGCGGGCCGGCTGCGGCCGCTCCCCGCAGGTACCGGGTTCAACACCCAGCATATTGACTTAGTCATTGGCAAATGAACTTACACATCTTTACATATTATTATTACTTATCTTAGCGCCCCTTACGCCCATTGGGGCAGCGCGCGCGCGCATGTGCGCATCAGGTTGATTTACTTCATTAACATTGTGCATTTTTGTTTGTAATATAATTAACCTTAGTGACTTTAATAAAAAGTCTTTTACTCCCCCCGTGTGTTCGCGTCATTTAAATGCCTAACGGCTCGCCGTTGGGGTTTAAATGCGCAACACGGAGGTCGCCGCGCCGGGTGATAGCCCAGGACTAATGACCTTGTCGGCCTCGTTAAGATAAGCCGGGGGGGGAGGAAACCCGACCCACATTGCCGGGGTCGGCGAAAGGAAAACGCGCCGCGAGGATAAGCGGCCGGGGCACCTCCCGGCTCCCCTAGCTGCCCTCACTCTTCTGGCCGCGCGCGCCTTGCCACCACGCATCCCGAGCTGCTCAGCAACCGCTCGGATGTGCATGCCTCGTCCAACCCAGCCTGGCTGTGCCCTGATGGCAGAGGACGAGCCTTGACCTCTCCCACCCACCCTTTGAACAAGAGGGGGGGGGACCTGGTGGCGCGCGAGGGGGGCGAGGGCACGCCGCCCGCCCACAGCGGGCGGCTGCGGCGCTCCCCGCAGGTACGGGTTCAACACCAGCATATTGACTTATAGTCATTGAGAAAATGAATTACACATCTTCACATAAATTATTACTTATCTTAGCGCCCCTTACGCCCATTGGGGCAGCGCGCGCATGTGCGCATCAGGTTGATTTACTCATTAACATTGTGCATTTGTTGTTTGTAATATAATTAACCTTAGTGACTTTAATAAAAAGTCATTTACTCCCCCCGTGTGTTCGCGTCATTTAAAATTATTTTCAAGAAAAATCTGTTATTTTAATCACATTTTTGGATTGGCGTTTACGTGGTTCCGCGCCTGAACTCTTCCTATATATATAAATAAATAAATGTATCTGGAGAGAGAGAGAGGGTGAGAGAGTCTATGCAGGGGGAGAGAGGAGAGGGATGGAGTAGGTGGGGTAGGAGGAGTTAGAGAGGGGGGGGGGGGAAGGTGGTATATATACCTTTATATATATCCTTATATGTAACCTATATATGTATATATTTGTAGTAGTCTGCACTGACCTCTCAGGCAAGTAACCACATACACAGGTAGGTGTGGGTAGTGTGGTGATATCAGGGAGTATAAGTGGTGTAATGGTTAGCACACTGACCCAGAATGCAAAGAGATGTGGGTTCAAGTCCTGCTCTAGGTGCAATATTTCCCACTTTCATCACACCCGTGACCCTGGTGCTATGACCAGGATCCTGTACAAGCTACGCACTATATGGTCGTTGAACCTACCCTGTGTATGTATGTATAATGTCATTGCCTGTATGTATGTAATTGTAAGAATTAAAATACTTACAATTCCAGGGGGACTTGTTTGTTGTTGTTTTATGTACTAGCAACATCTAAGGTCATATCACATCAGGACGGGTACCGACCCGTGACATCTTCATATATGCACTGACCTGTCAGGCAAGTAACCACATAGACAGGTAGGCATGGGTAGTCTGGTGATATTAGGGATTCTAGGCGGTGTAATGGTTAGGACCTTTGCATGGAATGCAAAGAGATGTGGGTTCGAGTCCCTCTCTAGGCACAATATTTCCCACTTTCATCACCCCATGACATATTTATATCTCGTTTGTTGTTTTATGTCCTAGCAACATCTAGGGTCATATCAGGACGGGTACCGACCCGTGACATCTTCATTATATATATATATATATATATATATATATATATATATGAGTCAGCCTCACGAAAACGGGCCAATCGGTGGTCAAGTGAAGATGTCGGCATCGCAATTCTTAAAAGTGTAGTGCATTTCTTTATTTCATATTAAATTATCCTAGAAACAAATAAGGTTGTTGTATTTTCTTGGCCTTTACATTCAGTATAAATTTAAGGACTTTCCAACATCTCTGTCAATGCTAAACTATAATTATACCGATCGACGCCGACATCCAATGATCGATGCCGACAACTTTAACAGATGTCGGCGTCGCAATTCTTAAAGTCTCGTGCATTTCTTTGTTTTATATTAAATTATCCTAGAAACAAATAAGCTTGCTGTATTTTCTCGACCTTTACATTCAGGATAAATTTTAAGACTTTCCAACACCTCTGTCAATGCTAAATTATAATTATACTGATCGATGCCAACATCCATGCTCGACGCTGACAACTTTCCCCAATTGGCCTCTTTTCATGATCCTGACTCATATATATATATATATATATATATTATATATATATATATGTGTGTGTGTGTGTGTGTGTGTTTGTGGATGAATATGACACGTTGTGACCTGGTCGCTGCTTGACACTGCCCGGAGGTGTTCTACAGTTCCGCAGACTGTCGTGTGTGTTGGCATGCACGCAAATTAAGTTTGCCAGTTTAAAATAACTCAATAACAATAACCTTAGTGCTACACAATAATGGCTGTCTTATTCTGATATCCTAGGAATTTTAATCACACATTTGAATATGACTGAGTCTACCGTGAAGCTTGCGTTGGATGCCAGAGAACGAGTATACATATAAATATACATATCTAAGTAGTCCAGATAAAAGATGGTTGACTGCAGAC
Organism: Branchipolynoe longqiensis; assembly: GCA_030323885.1. Classification (NCBI taxonomy): domain Eukaryota; kingdom Metazoa; phylum Annelida; class Polychaeta; order Phyllodocida; family Polynoidae; genus Branchipolynoe; species Branchipolynoe longqiensis. The sequence goes on along the minus strand of CM059191.1, from coordinate 55,991,097 downwards.
ATGATATATTATAAAGTATATATATATGTATATATATACCTTATATATTAGTAGCTTACACTTGCTCATGGTTGTACCTGGTGACCCCTCTCAAGGGCACAGACTAACAGAACAGCTGTCTGGTTGCCAAGCTCAAGGGCACACACATGCACATACGCACACACGCATGCACATGCGCATACGCACCTGAGTACAGTATAACCCGTTAAACCAAACTTGAAGGGACCCTAGAAATTTGTTTGGATTAACCGATCATTGCTTTGACTTTGACTTGGCTTTGGCAAAAACGGGGGTGCATTTATGAATGTACAATGTATGTGGACACTATGATTATTGTTTTTCTAATGTATATACAGTTTAACCCTATTAAACCAACCTCGGTTAAATCAAACGATCAGTTAATCCAAACTTTTTTCGGGAACCTGGCAAAATACTACCATTTATCCTATAAAAAAAAGTCTCAGATGACCTTAAAATCACATGAACGTTTGGTTTAACTGTACCGGAAGTGGCCTGGGGCCAACAATTCTGTTTGGATTAACCAATACTTTGGATTAACCGACTTTGGTTTAGCCAACTGTTTTATATGATGAATAGTAGTATTTTGCCAGGCCGCCGAAAAAAGTTTGGATTAACCGATCGTTTGCTTTAACCGAGCTTGGTTTAATGGGGTTGTACTATGTAACGATATGGCGTGATGGTTACAAGTTACACAGTAAGAACATTTCACTAATTAATTAAAACAATGCATGGGATATCTTCTGGATACACGACAGCGTGAGTATAATTAAACAACCAGAGGTACCTAAAAGTTCATATATTGGCTCATCATGAGCTTGGTTAGCTGATTATTGAAGTATGACGTCCTGGCAACATCTAAGGTCATATCAGGATGGGTACTGACTTGTGACAGTGCGCACTCCCACTCACTCACACTATCCTGATAGTGAGCGAACCAGTACTTGCCCTATCCTATTAATGCCGAGTGCTTGGCTAGGTTTGTTTGTTTGTTGTTGTTTTATGTCCTAGCAGCATCTAAGGTCATATCAGGACGGGTACCAACTTGTGACAGTGCGCACTCATTGCAACTTTATAGTGCTGTCCCACTGGGAAACCAGGCCGCTGGCACCATGACCTGATATCCCACTCAGTCACATTATCCTGACACTGAGCACACCAGTCCTTGTCCTGTCCTAATAATGCTGAGCGCCTGGTTTGACTCTAACGGGAACCGAACTCCCGACCTTCCGCACGCGAAGCACGCGCTCTAACGATTAGGCCTCCGCGCTCGGTGTCCTCATGAGTAGTGCCTTGGGAGCCGAGAGAGGGGGTTTCCCCCATCACCTGACTGTTAAAAGCTGCTTAATCCGATCAAATCATAAACTTGTACAAACCAAACCACAATTTCATCACGTGACACTTAGATACTGGTTCACTCATCACCTGCTTAAGGCAGTTCGGTGGTCCTAGTGCTACTACGCTCAGAAGTCGATAAACAAAGTTGAAATCCACCATTTCGGTGTGCACACCAAAATTAATTTGGCGTGTTTTCACTTCAGATATAGCTAAGGCTAACCCGTTAAAATAAAAGTTACTTCACACTGGAGTAAAGTGGATTATAACAATTAGCCTAATATATTTATCTAACAGCTAAATGCCAGTAGCTCAACACCACGGGATTATGCAACTTTTACATAAAACTGGTGCACAGCCTTGTGGTCGACTTGGGGGTGCCCCTCGCCCCCAACCCTCCGCCCCCCCCCATCCCTCCACCCCCATCCCCACCCCTATCCCACCCCACCCCCACCCCTATCCCACTCCCACCCTCTATTCATCCCGGCTGCTTCCGCCCCCCGCCCCCCCCCCCCCTCACACAGCCTAAAGGGTGCATTCCTTACACGCGGCATGCGGCATGCGGTATGCGAATGCGACAAAAAATTGAAACACCTTGAAGCCTATGGGCTACATTCCTGACACGCGGTATGCGAATGCGAATGCGAATGCGAATGCGAATGTGATAACTCGATCGGTCCATGTAGCGATTGGTGTGGCATGTGGCATGTGGCACGCGGTATGCAAATAGAAACATCAGTCGCACTTGTCCATTAGTTTTAGACGAGGAGAGGCGACTGAACATTACGGAACGGTCACACACAACGGTGCAGAGGGGAACCATATGGTAGTGGTGGTGGTGGGGTTTGGGTTGGTAAAAATGCTACCATAGCCACATAAATATGAATACTTATCCATAATTTGGTAATTATAAAGGTAGGAACCCCCATGTGGCGTACCAAGAGGTACATAGATCTAAATGCCATATTAGGTCATATACAGTGCAGTATTGAGTATACTTGTTTATTTTTATTTTTTAAATATAGCCAGTCGTGTGCCACATGCCACATGCTGCATGCCACATGTAAGGAATCATGCCATTCGCATACCACATGCCGCATGCCGCATACCGCATACCGCGTGTAAGGAATGCGCGCTTAACTCTCCACTTGCCACATTGTTGCCTAGAACACCTGCGTTCAAAGTGATGAATAAAATTAAGCACATTAATTAAGTCAAATCTGATTCCATACAAAATGGAATATTCGGTTATCACTACTTTGTTAATATGTTCACATCGCACGACCAACGTGTTCAACGACCTGTGGTGAAGTGGGTGATGAGTTGTGGCAACACCCGCTTAACCCACAACCACCGAAATGCTTTAAGCTGGGAGAAAGCTATCTCAGGTAGTCTCTCAGGCAGACCGGGCAGCTAACATAAACCTGGGACTTCCTTCACCTCTCCGAGACCATCCAATGATTGCACCTAATTCATATTATAATGTAGCAGAAAGTCAACATTGTTGTGATTTAATCAAGACCACGTAAACTCCAACATCTACCATCTACCATGTAAACTCTCATACATATGCTCTTATCTAAATTGCACATATGCACATGTTATTAACAACTACAAATATGCATATACATGTATCTATATAATTATGTACATCCTCGCGCATTTATACATATGCATATATATATATATATATATATGTATATATATATATATCTGTGTATTATAATGGATTATAATAATATAAATAACGAAGCGTATACCAAGGTTTAATTACTGTTTATTATTAATGTTGTTACTGTATTATATGTATTAGGAGTCGCGCACATACCCCAACCTGGGCGCGCGAATGGGGCGCCACCTGTACAGCGCCTGAATTGGTATCACTCCAGCTACAATTTTCTTATATATACATACATACATACATCCATATATTCGGCGGTAATTGAGTCAGGATAATGAGCAAGGCGAGCAGTGGCTCCACCGTCAGAGCTGAGGTTGAGTAGTTTGGAGCAGTAGATGACTAGTCCGAGGCTCCACCACCCGATTACTGGTGGGTGGGTGTGAGGAGCGAGTGTGGAGTTCTGGGTTATGGTACTCGTATAATTCTTATACAGCATATATATGTGTGTATATATATATATATATATATATATATATGCATTATATATATATATATATATATGCATTATATATATATATATGCATTGGTCGTAATGTTCACATTGCGTTTGATTCGTGGCGGGGAAGGAGCACCCCCCCCTCTCCCCCCCCGGCCGCGACCGTTGGCTCGCTGACATAACCTCCCCCTCCCCCCCCTTCCTCGGCCCTTATAACCGGCCGCCCTAGCTGCTCCTAGCCACTCGCCTATCTTCACCCTCCAGCCGGTCCTTATTTTCTACTTTGGCACTCTTTTCACACGGGGCCCGTCACACTCCGCCGCCTCACGCGACGCCGCCTCACACGACGCCTCCCGCCTCACGCCAGCTCGCCTCCCGGGCCGACGCTCACCCACACTATCACCGTCATGCCAGCCGGATCACGCCCCCGGGGCCGCTCCCCGGGCCGCCCCAGATCGCGCCGAGGCCGGAGCGCCTCGGCCGCCTCACAGGACGCCGCCTCCGTGACCTCCGCCGCCCCCAGCCTCCAGTCGGAGGCCACCTCCTGGGCGAGCGCCGTCGACGCCCGGATGGACGCCGAGGCCGCCGCCATGCAATGCCAGGCCGGCGCCATCGACCACCTCACAGCCCTGGTCGAGTCGATCACCCTCGCCCCACCTCGGGCCTCAACCTACGCGGACCCTGCCGCCCCGCCTCCACCTCGGGCCCCCACCGCCTCGCCCCCATCCATAGCCGACCGCATCGCAGATATGCTGCAGGAACTCGCCGCCGGGACTGGAGGGGGTGCCCCCCCGGCCACGCACCCTCGCCTCCTCTCCGCCCCCGCCTCTCCGACGCCCGCCTACGCCTCTGCGACGCCCGCCAGCGACGTCCACCCCACCTACCAGCCCTACCTCAGGCGAGGCCTCTACGCCACACAGCAGGCCGCCTCCGCCGCCCCCCGGCCCGCCTCCATCCACCCAGCCCCCGACCGCTCCCCCGCATCCGCGGCCGACGCGGTCAGGGAGATCCTGGAGTCCGCCGAGGCGCAGGGAAGCGGGCGGCGAAAAGGTATACCCCCAGGTTACCTTTTCCCTCACGACCTCATTGAGAGAGGCCCCGAGGGGAAGGCTCTGAAGCGAGGCGAGGCGACCATGGAGGAGTACAACCTCGCCCTCCGCATGCTCGAGTCCCACCCCTCCTTCCCCACCGACGCCCTCCCCGGATTACTTCACCACAACATCACCGTCCTCAGAGACGCCGTCACCCATCCATGGCCTACCGTCCGGCGATACTCGGAAACCATCTTCGCATGGGTTGCCGACGGCCGCCTCCCGGATGGGTGGCGCGACCCAGTCGCTATAAACACCGTAAGGATGGACGTGATCACCGCCCCCACGACTGCCTCCGGGGGCGGAGCCAGACTACTCCCCCCCCCAACCCGCGCCCGCCCCACCCCTCCCCCCACACACTCCCGCCCCTCCAACGCCGACCCACGCACACCCTACACCCGAGAGGCATATGGGATACCCTGCCCTGCCTGGAACAGAGACCCCGCCTCGTGCGATCTCGCACCCCCCCGGTGAGGCCCACGGTGACCAAGGCGCGAGGAGGAGGCATGCATGCGCGTACTGCGCGAACGTGCGCCGCATCCTAACCGTGCACAGCGAGGCGGTCTGCTACACCAAGCGCACCCGTGACCGCGCCTCAGCCGCCCCCGCGATCACCTCGCCGGATTTTTAGCCTGGCGGCGGCGACGCGGCCCCACCCCCGCAACACACCCCACACACGCCGCACACACCCCCCCGCACCCACCCCCGCTAACACACACTGCCCTGGAGACGTAAGCCGCCTGCCAACACCCGACACCGCCACCGCCCTCAGATCTCAAGCCGACACAGACCGCCCGCCAACACCCGATACCTCACGCCGCCTCCCTAAGCACCCCCGCTACGCCCGCGCCAACCGACCGCCACCACCCTGCCCTCACATCTCACGCCGACCCCCCCCCCCTCCCGCCGAACCGCTCCCGCCAGGCGCCTCCCTCACATCTCCGCCGCAACCCTCCCCTCACATCTCGCCGTACACCACCCCCACCACCCCGCCAAACCGCTCCCGCCAGGCGTCTCCCCTCACATCTCCGGCCGCTCCCCCCTCACATCTCAACCGCCCAACGCCGCACCCCCCCCCCACCCGCACCAACCACACCCCCCTACCCCGGCGACACTGCATACATAGGCCGCCTTCCCGGCCTCCGCGCCCCCCGCCCGCACCCCCACCCCCCCACCCTCCTCCCCCCCCTCCCCCCCCCCTCCACCCCCTCCACACCTCGCCCACCCCCTCCACCCCCCCGGCGACCTCAGCGAACCGTGCAGAGGTCGTCAACCCCAGCATTCAGGACACCCTCCCCGCCCCCCGCCGCGCCTGCGGCCCCACTCCTACCGCCCCACCCTCCTGTCCATATGGCCCCTCCTCTCCATATGGCCCCACCTCTCCGGCGCCGCCTGGAGCCGCCACCCCACCTTCTCCCGAGCCTACCATACCCTCCGCGATACGGGCCTCCCTAACTTTTTGGTCGCCCACATCCCCATTCCCTCAGGCCTCCACATCATCGCCTGGCGCGCCCGCCTCCGAGACCACCCCGACAAGGACCTGGTAGACCTCCTCGAGTACGGCTTCCACGCCAACTACTCCGCCAGCACCCTCCCCCCCCACCCCCCGGCCCACATACACCAACCATCGGGAGGCCACCGAGCACCAAGTCCACCTCCGCGACTTCATTACCACCGAGCTCGCCCACGGTGCCCTCGCCGGCCCCTTCACTACCCCCCCCTTCACCCCCTGGGCCCAGGTCTCCCCCATGATGACCCGCCCCAAATCCGACCCGGGCAAGAGGCGGGTCATCGTCGACCTATCTTACCCCCCTGGCCACAGCGTTAACGCTGGGATACCCCGCCGCGAGTACCTGGGTAGGCCCCCCGCATACCGGCTCCTATCCGTGGCCGACGTGGGCCGCCGCCTCATCGGACTGGGCACCGGGGCCTACACCTGGACCGCGGACACATCCAGGGCGTACCGCCAGCTGCGGGCCGACCCCCTCTCCTGCCCCCTATATGGGATCGCCTTTGAGGGCGCCACCTATGTCGACCTCGCCCTCCCCTTCGGCTGCCGCTCCTCGGGCGCCGCCTGTGTCAGGGTGACCGCCGCGGTGGCCTGGATCCTCCGGCGCGAGGGCTTCCACGCCCTCGTGTACGTCGACGACTTTGTCGGGTGCGAGCTCACCTATCTCAGGGCCCGCCAGGCGTTCGACGGCTTCATTGCCCTCGTCGGCGCCCTCGGCCTGGAGGTCGCCCCCGGGAAGTGCCACCCTTCGGCGATGCGAGTCTCCTGGCTCGGATTCGCCGTCGATAGCGAGGCCATGACGATTCGCATCGCACCCGACAAAGTCGACGAGCTCGTCGCCGACTGCGAGGCCTGGGCCGCCCGGCCTACCCTCGGGCGCCAGGAACTCCAGAGTATCCTCGGCCGCCTCAACCACGTCGGCAGCTGCGTCCTCCCCGCGAGGAAGTTCATGGCGCGGCTCCCCGCGGCCCTCCGCAGCTGCCGCGGGTTCGCCGCCATCACCCTCGGGGACGACGCCCTCCGGGACCTGGCCTGGTTTGCGGCCTACGGGCGCGCCACCAACGGCCTCCATCTCCTCCGTCCGATGGAGACCCGGAGGATCGTCATCGAGTGCGACTCCTGCCTCACCGGAGGCGAGGCCTACTCCCCCAGGCGCTACTAGGGTACTCGAGGGCCTTCCGAGCCCGCTTCCCTGCAATCCACGAGCTGGAGGCGGTCAACCTGGTCGTGGCCCTCCGCGCCCTCCTTCCGGCGGACGACGCAGGGGCCAACGTGGTCATTAACACGGACAACATGGCCTCCGCCGCCTCCCTCGACTCGGGGCGGGCCCGCGACCTCACCCTCGGGACGTGCGCCCGGGAACTGTGGCTCATGGCGGCCTCGGCCTGTTTTGAACTCACCATCGTCCACAAGCCCGGCGCCGACCTCGTCCTGGCCGACAAAAAACAAAAAAAAAAAAAAAAAAAAAACGAAACAGTAAAAAAAAAATAAAAACAAAAAAATAAAACACAAAAAAAGTAAACCAGCCCACTAGCCGCGCCCACCTCCCTGGTCGATGGGCTGGCGTTGCCCGAGACGAGGTCGCCCGCCTCGGGCTTGAATGCACCGATGCCAACCATGACGACTTCCCCTACAACCCTGCCCTCTAATGCAGGGTACTCCGCCACCGAGGTCGCTGCCGTGGACGGCCTCCGCATCGCCGCCCTCGCCCCCTCCACCTGGAGGAACCGACGTCGACAGGCCCGAGGCTACGTCCAGTTCACCTCGGGCCACCACTGGGACCCTCTCGCCCCGACGCCCTTCGACGTCGCTGCATACACCGCCTCGCTCTACGCCCGCCCCCTGGCGCCGGCCTCCGTCCGGTACGCCCTCTCCGGGGCGCGCTCCGGGCTGGAGGCGGCCGGGGGCGACCCAAGCGCCTTCACCTCGCGCCTCGCCAGAGACGTCTGTCGCGGCGGGGAGCGTGCCTCCGGCCACGTGGCCCGCCCCGCCCCGCCTCTGACACCTACCATCCTCGCCGCCGTCGCCCACCATCTCGCCCTCGCCGGGCCCCCGGGCCGCCCTCCTCCTCGGGTACTACGGGATGCTACGGCAGTCCAGCCTCCTCTCCCCCAGCCCCGAGGTGTGGGGCGGCCCTCACACCATCACTCGCGGCGACGTCGCCCCCGCCCCCGGGGGGCTGCGCGTTACCCCCCGGACCACCAAGACCATCGCGCTGCCCTCGGGGGCGGTTGCCCTCTTCATCCCCGCTTCGCCCGGGCGCCCGCTCTGCCCCGTCGCCGCCTGGACCGCCTCTGTGGCCCTCGCCCCTGCCTGCTCCGCCGATCCTGCCTTCATCCTGCCCTCCGGCCGCCCCTTGGATCCTCGGACGCTTACTGCCATCCTGCGAGGCGCCCTCACGGCCCTCGGGGTGCCCGCCCCCGACGGCTATACTCTCCACAGCCTACGCCGGGGGGCGGCCCAGGCTTGTCAGCGCGCCGGGGTCCCCCTCTCGGACATCATGGAGCAGGGGACCTGGACCTCCGCCTCGGTTCACGCCTATGTGCCGCGGATCGCCGCCTCGGGCGCCCCTCGAGCCATCTCCTCAGTTTTGGTGGAGGGCTCCTCGGGCCACCTCCCCGACGTCTGAGATCTTACCTCAGAGAACACTACCCTCGGGCATGGCCCCTGGACTTACTGACTATTTCAACTCTACCTTGACATTTTATCTTCAGTGATAGAGGCTACCTTATTGACCCTCTTTGTACTCATACATTTCTTCATATTGCCTTGTCATCTGAATAAAATGTTTTTATTCCAACTCCTCTGTTCCATCACCGTCGAAAAACCCCCAACATAAAAAAACTACTCTAAAGCATGCATAGTCCATCCTTCCTCGTCAACGTATTCGTCGAAATTGTTGCATTGCGTTTTGATTCGCGGCGAGGAGGAGCAGTTAACCCCCCCACCTGCCTCGATCCCCGCCCAGCCGCAACCGTTGGCTTCGCTGACATAAATTCCCCCCCCCCCCTCCCCCTCGGCCCTTATAACCGGCCGCCCTAGCTGCTCCTAGCCACTCGCCTATCTTCACCCTCCAGG
>CM059191.1:55973793-55981448 GCA_030323885.1 Branchipolynoe longqiensis | reverse complement strand
CAAACATCAATTATCATTCCGCGGCTATCCTGATGCGCCCACGCCCCCTAATGAACCTGCCACGGAGCCCTACACTGGGCTACAGGTGAGAACCGAGCCGTGTGGCACTCACCTGGAGGGCTGGTTGACCCACCTCATGCATTACTGGGAACGCAAGCATTCCATATATATATATATATATATATATATATATATATATATATATATACATACATATATATATATATATATATATACATAGTTTTGAAAGTGAGCAGAGTGACAGTTGGCTTACGGTGTAGAGGAGGCGGGGAGTAGAGAATGCCCGCTCCGCAGTGAATAACATGGAAGTTAAGGTGGTTAGATAGAAACCTTAAGGGGCTGCCGTTATTTATATCCACATAGTGAATTATATAGTATTAGTATGCACATAGTAAACCTCTCTAAATTGACAAACCATGGGACCAACTTTAAATGGTCCATTTAGGGAGGTGGTCTGTTTCGGGAGTAAGAATATGGTTACAATGGTATTGTTGGGACCTAAATGAAGGGATCGATATAGGGGAGTGGTCGATCTGTCGAGGTGGTTGGTTAGAGAGGTTTCATCAGATACGTATATATATCCATCCACTTTGAACAGACCCCACGTGAATAGAAATTCCTATCATTTCTATCCAAATCAAAGGAGTTGCAAGTGATATAAAGACGCTGTGACAATTTTACTAGACCATCCTGATATGACCTCAGATGTTGCCAGGACGTAAAACTCCAACAAACACCCAACGAACCAATTTCAATAGCTGAATGGAGCTCAGTCCAGAAAGGGTAATACTAATAAGTAGTCTAATACCCCTGTCACACTACGACGTAACGAGCAAACGTAAGGCTGACGTGATCACGTTTCGTCATTACGTTGATGTACGTTGGGTTACGTTATGATGACGTCAGAATGACGTTAGACTGATGTCGAGCTACGTCACGTTATATCGTGTGACGTCAGCGCACGTCAAAGTTTTGAACCTGTTCAAAACTTTCGACGTAACTCGAACGTAAGGGTTTATGTTCGCCATACGTTCTGTATACGTTTGGCGAATGTCAATGACGTTAAACGGATGTTAGTCAAACGCTGCTCACTACGTTCAACTACGTTCCACTACGTTGACCCACATTAAACCCGGTGGAAATGTCCAGGCGGCGTAATAGGAACGTCAGGAGAACGTCAGGAGAACATCAGAAGAACGTACGTTCAACGTACGTTCAACATTTCGCCACCGTGTCATGATGTATGTAACATCACGTAACATAGTTCTGGTGATGGAATAACGTTCATAACGTTCCGTGAACGTAATGAAGTTGTCCTCTCTCATTGAATGACGGTATCACTACGCTTTACCGACGTTACGCTCTCATCAACTATGCTGCATCCATGTTCAACTTGTGCCCAAATTTGCATACTACGCCGAGAAGTTCAACGTTCTTCACGTTCTCCCTATGCCGACGTCGTTACGTCATAGTGTGACAGGGCCTTAAGTTATTAGTTTGACGAATAGGGTGTTAAGCAATAAGTCCATATGGGCGGTGTGTATAGGTTACTCAACAATATAGGAAGTGCATGGGAATACTATAACAAAAACAACTAAGTAATTGGAAACACCATAAACAAGTTGACGGAAATGATAGCTTAAAGGAAATCAATCCAGATGGATCATGACCACGACTGCAAAGCGGCAAAAACAAGTGCATGCACTTAACCGTTATGAGCATAATAAACAAACAAACTGTTTTGTTGACGAAACATTGCTTCTCCTGACGCGATTTCTGTGAAATGGTTTTGTTACACGGCGCGTTAGTCAGGCCCCAACTAGTTGGCAGATGTCATATGCTATAATGACTCAGCCTGCAGCAGTGCAGATGTTATCAGCGTATCCTTTTACACATGTTTTCACCCGCCACAAGCAGCGGTGCACGCCCTCCCGCCACCTACTGAGGGTCACTCACAGAGCTCAACCAACTTCATACAATGCACAGCCCCGCTTATTCCTCAGTAGATAGTTGTTGGGGTTTTAAGTCCTGGCAACATCCAAGGTCATACCAGGACGGGTACCGACGCGTGACAGGGCACACTCATGGCGAATTTCTAGTGTTGCCCGACAGGCCGGCAGCACCATGACCTAATAACTTAAAAATTGATACTTGTCGCTTCCTTACCAGGCGCTCAGCATTATTAGGACTGGGATAGGGCAATGACTGGTTGGCTCAGTGTCAGGATACTGTGACTGAGTGGGATATTTGGCCATTGTGCTGGTGGCCTGGTTTCCCAGTGGGGCAGCATTATAATAAAGTCGCCATGAGTGTGCACTGACACAAGTCGCTACAGGTCCTGATATGAACTTAGATATTGCCAGGATGTAAAACTCCAACAACCACCTTTAAGGTGTTATATATATACAGTATAACCCTGTTAAACCAAACTTGAAGGGACCCTAGAAATTTGTTTGGATTAACCAATCATTGGTTTAACCGAGCTTTGGCTTCGACTTTAACTTGGATTTGGCCCAAATGTGGGTCCTTTATGAATGTAATATACAATGTAAGTGGACACTTTTGATTATTGTTTTTGATGTATATATAGTATAACCCCGTTAAACCAAGCTCGGTTAAACCAAACGATCGGTTAATCCAAACTTTTTTCAGCGGCACGGCAAAATACTCTCAGATGACCTTATAACCACATGAAAGTTTGGTTTAACAGTACCGGAAGTGGCTTGGGGCCCGATAATTTTGTTTGGATTAACCGATACTTTGGATTAACCAACATATATATATATATGGGTGCCAACAATACCATTGTAAGGATATTCTAACTCCCTAAACTGACCACCTCCCTAAATGGACCATTTAAAGTCGGTCCCATGTTCGGTCGATTTAGAAAGGCAATATTATTAATAATATATAATATATATATATATATATATATATATATATATATATGAGTGTGTGTGAGTGCGCCCTCTTCAGGGTGGCATGGAGAATGACGGGGTCTAACGGCGTCCCTCTGTCCTCATCCGGGAGGTGGCGCTTTGATCTTGGGGATCGTTAATTAGAGCCTCCAGTTTAAGGACCCCTCATCAGATATGGCCGGCTAAGCACATCTACACCTCCACCAGAAAACCAGGACACCCATCTAACTACACACGCAGAACACACTAACCACATACATGTCCCGAGCTGAAGCAACTCGAGCGTCCTCTATGGGGAAATTGGACAATTTGGCATTTTGAGGTAAGATCTACATGCCCGGAGTATAAAGTTGGTTCTTAGATTTATACATCCTGGCAATATCTAAGATCATATCAGGGCGGGTACTGACTTGTGACAGTGTGCAATCATGGGGACTATATAGTGCTGCCCCACTGGGAAATCAGGTCACTGGCACCACGACCTGATATCCTACTCAGTCACATTATCCTGACACTGAGCAAACCAGTCCTTACCTTATCCTATTAATGCAGAGCACCAGGCTAGGAAGCAACAAGTATCAATTTCATAAGTCATTGATGTGATTGGACCGGGAACCAAACTCCTGATCTACCGGACGCGAGGCCTGCGCTCTACCGATTCGGCCACCGCGCTCGGTCCGGAGTATAAACACAACTCATATTCCAGGATTAATTGTTGCATGATTTCATTGGTAATAGCTCTAAAGTTATGTTTGTTTGTTTTTTAACACCCCCCACCGCCACCCCCAAACACAAAAGGTAAACATCGGCTATTGGGTGTCATACAGTGGTTAAACATATCTCACTAAAGAAATTACATTTCAAACAGGTACAATAGAGCACAGAAATGTATGCCAAAAGAGCATACAACTGTGGTAAAACCACATGTGGTATATGTTAAATACAATCAACACTAACAAATCTTTTCAAATTACAAATGGAAAATGAACTTTTGGTAAAAACCAGTTTTCCTAAAAAATGTATTAATAAGTTGCGGATGGAATTGGAACGACTCCAGGACACCCTCATTTCCAAATACATCGTCTCTAACTGGTTGTAAGTGAGGACATTTAGCCATTTAAGATAAAAGTTACTTCAAAATAAAGTAAGATAGATTATAATGATGAACCTAACATAATTATCTAAGAAAATTACAAAACCTAAAGACCATCGGACTATGCAATTTTAAGTAGGGGCAGGTTCGGTTAAATTGACTTAATATTCTTCCACTAAATGGTCCAATAAATACTTAATGACTACAGTAAGTAGTAAGTTGGATATATAGGATCAAATCTATGTAGTGGCTTGGTTTCGAAAATGTGATGCTTTCAACAGAACCGAGATTACAAAGATTACAATATTCTTTGTGAAAAGATTGATCCTCTAATAACTAAATATAGCAACAGCATAATTGACCGAAGGCAGACACAAGTGCCATCTTTCTACACTGGTAAGAATTGTGTAAAATGGTGTACAGAACCAAAGCGAGGCAGTGAGTGGGAGAAGATATAACTGCAGTTTAGTAGTCTATACAAGGAGGCACTTTCATCTGTGATATATGGGTCGTTCTCAGAAACTGTACCACTTGAGGTAGTTTACTTGAAATGCATATTTCAAAGGAACCCATTATTGGAGTGTCAATATTTAGATTTCATCATTTAGCCCAATAATGTGGGAGATATTTTAGATCAAAAGTATATGTTAATATTGTGTATTATGTATCTTATTGGGATGGATGTAGCTAAATAAATAGAAAATTACATCACTAATTTATGACATTGTCAACAGCATTGAAAATAAAGTGTCACAAACTTAATCAAAACCTCTGAACAACAACCCATTTCACTTCAAATGGTCATATACAATGTCTTCATTAAGTTGAAAACATTTATTTCTTAAAAAAAAAAATTTAAAAAATAGTTGACCTTTTCTGGAGTCATTAACAACGTAACATTCGTTTCCACTTGCAAGTACTATCAAACTCTGCATCAAACACTGAGTACAGATACAGTACAGGAACTATTTTCACCATTTCACACTCTATGCATCGACCCAATTATGGGATAGTAAAAGATCAATCCTGAAATTATCCCTAAACATTGAAATTTGAGCCAAACATTTGTGCAAAATTGTTGATTCCACTTGGACTGTTACCTTGCTAATATTTTTCTGCTTTTCTCTTTAATCATCACAAATAAGACAAAACCATAGCAATGAGGTTTTAAATTATTATTACTACTGTTTATTAAAGCAAGTGGCATGTGAAATGTCCGAAAAATCTCAAGCTTTGTATGGAAAATATTTGATTTTGGAGTCAGATTGGTTTCCATGCTATACTGTTATTTATTGGGTGTGAGCATCATTTGACCTACTTAAAAATGTCAGAATGTGTTTATCTCAAGCTTTGTATGGAAAATATTTGATTTCGGAGTCAGATTGGTTTCCATGCTATACTGTTATTTATTGGGTGTGAGCATCATTTGACCTACTTAGAAATGTCAGAATGTGTTTATGTTCAATTATTCAGATGCAAAAGGACATACACTTTCAGGTAGCTTGTATATATAGACTTTGACAGTATTTTGATTTTGTGGTACTGATGTCACAGTATTGGTACACAACTTCTGAGAACGACCCATATATGAGATTATTCGCATAATGACGTTGTGGGTGTCTTCCTTCCAAAACAAGGCCTTCGGTATTCACAGTACAGTATAATCCTGTTAAACCAAGCTTGGTTAGACCAAACAATTGGTTAATCCAAACTTTTTTCGGTCGCCCGGCAAAATACTACCATTTATCATATAAAAAAGTCAGTTAAACCAAAATCGGTTAATCCAAATTATTGGTTGATCCAAACGAAATTGTTGGACCCCAGGCCACTTCCAGTATGGTTAAACCAACTTTCATGTGGTTATAAGGTCATCTGAGACCACACCAACATCTTTATATGATAAGTGGTAGTATTTTGCCGGGGCGCCAAAAAAAGTTTGGATTAACTGATCCTTTGGTTTAACTGAGCTTGGTTTAATGGAGTTATACTATTGTAGTAGGCTGCACTGACCTCTCAGGCAAGTAACCACATAGACAGGTAGGCATGGGTAGTGTGTTGATATCAGGGAGCCTAGGTGGTGTAATGGTTAGCACACTGGCCCGGAATGCAAAGAGATGTGGGTTCGAGTCCCGCTCTAGGCGCAATATTTCCCATTTTCATCACCCCCATGACACTGGTTGCCGTGATCAGGATCCTGTACAAGCTTTGCGCTGTATGGTTGTTGAACCTACCCTGTGTATGTATGTGTTAGTGCATTGCCTGTATGTATGTAATTGTAAGCATTACCATTAAAGACTTACAATTCCAGGGGGACGAGTGTAGTGGTCTGCACTGACCTCTCAGGCAAGTAACCACATAGACAGGTAGGCGTGGGTAGTGTGTTGATATCAGGGAGCCTAGGTGGTGTAATGGTTAGCACACTGGCCCGGAATGCAAAGAGATGTGGGTTCGAGTCCCGCTCTAGGCGCAATATTTCCCATTTACATCACCCCCATGACACTATATATATACATTACAAAAATAATAATTAAAGCCAAGTCAAAGTCAAAGCCAAAGATTGGTTAAACCAATGATCGGTTAATCCAAACAAATTTCTTGGTTTAACAGGGTTAATATATTGTAGTAGGTTACCTGACAATTACCTGTGGTAGCCTACTTACTTGTAAATGATCATGTATTTCAAAGACATTAACTACAGAATGTAGGCAAGATCAGCTGTGATGTTTGGTTGTTTGTTTGGGAGGGGAGGAGGTTATGTTCTACCAACATGTTGATTCTTTAACCGTTTCGTGCTATTTCCAAAAAGATTTCCATATGATTCCATGTTGGTTTCCTGGGCCTGCCGTGGGCCGCCGCCACCTCTCCATCCCTCCGCCGGTTGACTGCCTTCGTTAGATGAAACCTGGGCTAAGGGCGGACAGCCTGAGTGCTACATATGTACGAGCTCTACCCCTCCCGCATTAAATATGTATTTATTACTCTCTTACTAGTCTTAGTTTACTGGCTCTACCCCTGCCGCATTTAGCTGTATATTAATTAATGTTATTCCGAAATAAAGCAGCCGGTGTACTCCGCCGCTGCTGTCACTTATAAACACACATACGTATACGTATATGTACATGTCCATGTATATGTACATGTACATGCACACACATGCGTATACATATTTGTACTTGTACATGTATACGTACACATACACGCACAAACATACACATGCACATACACATACACACACACACATATATATATATATATATATATATATATATATATACATACAGTAAAACCTCTTTAATCGACCACTTCCACAGATTGACCAATCCCCTATATCGATCGCTTTATTTGGGTCGCAAA
The DNA here is from genome assembly GCA_030323885.1 of Branchipolynoe longqiensis. Lineage (NCBI taxonomy): Eukaryota > Metazoa > Annelida > Polychaeta > Phyllodocida > Polynoidae > Branchipolynoe > Branchipolynoe longqiensis. The sequence continues at coordinate 55,974,062 of CM059191.1, read as the reverse complement.
CGATGGCCCATACAATACCATTGTAATGATTTTTTTAAACCTTCCTAAACCGACCACGATCGATTTAGAGAGGTTTCACTGTATATATAACCATTGTAGACACCGTCCCCCACATGGCGACTTGATTAATTACTGTCTGAGTAACTAGAGATTAAATACCACTAATTGTTTCTCATTAGGACGTGGAGGTGCCCATGATTGGCTGTAATGAGGCTCATCTGGGTTGCTGATCACCCTGCAATTAGTCAACCTAGCCACCCCGATCCAAC
>CM059191.1:55946293-55968793 GCA_030323885.1 Branchipolynoe longqiensis | reverse complement strand
CCGGATAAGACCACGGATCAGCCATGGATCGCCACAGATAGCTGGCTGTGTGTCCTGGGTAAAAGCATCATTGCCATCGACGCGTTGTTGCATGTCAGGATGGTTGCGCTGCTTGTGTACTGAACTGGTGATCAGGAGTTGAGATTTAACTTTCCTTTTGCTACCAGCTACAGTCTTACCACATATAGAAAACAGTTTTGAGTGCCAGCTACTATGGACATTACTGCATGAGAGCACCATGCACACACAGAACACACCAAGTATGCACATGATATGAGATACAAGAGCATAAATATAATTTAAAAAGTTAAGATACAAATTCTCAGCCCAGATAAACACTCAACACTCACTAAGATAAACAAATAAACATGTCAATACAACAGTCACCAATATTTACACACATGGGGGTTGGTGGGTCCTTGGGTGTGGGGGGGGGGTTGTGTGCACGGGAGAGCGATTGCGAGGACCTGGGTTTGGTGGTTGATGGGCCACCTACTTTTACTGCACTTCCTCTGACAGAACTGAAGGGCCAACCAGGCTTCAAGATTGGCCATCTAAACATACGAAGTCTCCCCAACAAGATTGACCAGCTAAGGATAGACCTACCTGAGTCAGGATTTGATGTCTTCACAATATCGGAAACATGGCTCAACAGTCACATGGAAGATGGACTAGTCAGTGTACCAGGCTACCAATTCATGAGAGCCGACAGAAAATCAAAGCGGCCAGATGGTCAAACCAAACAAGGAGGTGGACTGGGAATTTATTCAAAAAATGAACTGCATACTGATACATCAAAATATGAGGACCTTAACCTCTCCAACTGCAACATCGAACTACAATGGGCAATTGTAATCAGACCTCACACCAAGAGTATACTCATCGGCAACATATATAGGCCTCCAGATGGTAATCTAAATGAAGGAATTGACCTTTTAAACGAATCCATGAGATAAATAACCGACATGGACAAATATGAGATACTCATACTAGGAGATTTTAATGTGGATTACAACGAAAAGAAACAGACTCTGTGGGGAACAATGAAACAATTTGCTGCAGATCATGGGCTCCAGCAAATGATACACAAACCAACCAGGATAACCTGAACCTCTGACAAAACAATAGACCTAGCATTCACCAATATTAAAGTTGCATAGTCCGATCGCGATGGAATTTTTGTCTTATTTTTTAGATAAATATATCAAATTGATCATTATGACCTACTAATCATTAGTCTGGAGTCATTTTGATGAAAAATGGCTAGTTTTGAATTAATTTGGGCTGAAAGAACCCAAAATACTTATGACAAGCTTGCCAAAAGTCCTGTCGCTATGACCACTATTGACATCTCGCGATGACCACATGATGCAGAATGACCTAAATAAAAAATAGCCTGGTAACCTGGCATTTTCTAGTGATGGCGCCACGGCACCATCATTTGTTTGTTGGCATGTGATGTGATGTGGGCTGACCTACTGATGTAAGTCGTTGTAGGTCATGGGATTTGAACCCATGTGTTCGAACCATGTTTTAGAGCTGCATGGTCTGAAGAAGTTTTTTTAAAAAAAACAAACCACATACTTACATTTGATCTCATATTTCCAACTCAGATGGGACAATATTAGACGGAAAATCTGAAAACACCTAGTTGTTTTATGTGTGTATGTTTTTTGTACATCAGTTGATTAAGCTGGTGAATTTTCAGTCACAGAAAATTTGATCTTCCTATTTCCCCTGTTACTCACCCTATCCTAGGATACGGTGAGTAGCAGAGGAAATCGTAATTTATCTTATAATATATTAGTTTATAGGCTCTCCATTTACCATCCCAGGTTGAATTGGCAAATTCCAACCTAGATGTATCAGATCAGAAAAAGGTTTCGATTTGACTATGTAATAATATATTATAGTATTAATTTAAATGATATTGTGTTAATTTAAATTCTAGTCTGTTAATTTAAAATCTCCAAAAGACCCGAAATATATATATATATATATTTTTATATATTTAACCGTTTCAGCTATTATTTGCCTAAATGTTAGAATAACCTATTATTTGCCTAATGTTAGAATAAACTACCCGGCCGTCTTTCAGTAGTACAACTATCGTGGGTCATATTTCTTGGTTACTTGCATAATGTTACTTTTTAAATTTAAATGACAGTCCTACCAGCTATTGATGAAACAGCTATGGTGAAAGGCATGGTTAATTCAGTGAAATACATATAATATACGAGTGCAATAAATACATGGTAAAATAAATAGCAATACCAGGGGCATAGCTAGACCTTTAACGGTGTGTACTCCTAATTTCGGCAGGGGGTTTAGGGGGCCGCTTAAGCTTAAGCTGGTGGATTTGTCACATTTTAGAATTGAGTTTTCGACACTCCGGACTACTACATGCCTCCCTTCAAAATGTTGTTTTAGGGCTCCTGGAGCCTACATACGATTAGGGGATCGTCCAAACATTTATTGAAGACACTTGGATTGACTTAAAGTTGTGTTGTTCTCTCTGGTTGTATTTACGGTTCTAGTCTCTTTAGCATTGCCTGGTTTCCATTCTTTATTGATAATGTACATAATTCCTTATTTTCACTAACCAGAGTTATCTCCCTTATTACATGGAATAGATAGGGAAAAATTCACTTTTTATTTTTTTTTGACAAAATGATGAGGATGTCTTGGCGTACGCGTGTATGCCTAGCTACGCCCCTGAATACCCAGAAGTCGACTTGATGAATATTAGTCAACTATCAAGCCAATTTGAAAAGTGCTCCATGTGAGAAGTGGCATAGCCAATTCTTTGCGGCCGAAAACATCCAAGTCCATGTCAAGGCAGTACACAGTTAACAACGTCACCAGTCCAGTTGAAAACAGGCAGCGTCCAGAAACCGAACCTGGCAATTTCCACTGACAGTGTTGTTATTGGCTGGGCTGTGCTTCTCTCTGTTGTAGTGTTGACTAGTACAAAGTTTTATATTAGTTTATCCACTTACCATCCCCAGTTGGATTGGCAAATTCCAACATGGCTGTATCAGAGCAGAAAGTGTTTCTAATATATTAATTTAGAAAATATTGCCTCAAAATTCTTTCAATTTAATTTCCAGTCTGTTAATCTAAAACCCCAAAACATTCTAAATGTATATATATAAGTATATATGCAAAAGTAAACCCTAATTTTGGGTTAAAAGTAACATTAATGCCAAAAATAAAAGGTATTTTACAGAAGACGACAAAATCGACCATGAGAAATCGATCTCCTGGTCCCCACTCCCTTCTCAGCGGTCTCACATATTTTCTCAGTTCTGATCGGAATAATTCTATCAAATAAAACTAATTAACCATCAAACTATTCAAGTCAGCTCCCCAAAGTGCTGTTCTTACCATTTTTGACCACACACATGATGTATTGTCTTCTAACTATTCAAAATCCGAAAAGTTACCCTGTTGCTAGATAACTGGCAATTTGTTTAAAATTGCCTGGCAACCGGGCTTGACTTGTTGACAGATACAGCAACATCTTCTAGTGTTGACTGTTGTTAGTTTATATTAAATCCCAAACATCCCAAATGTATAAATATAAATAAATGAATACAAAATATACCCTAATTTTGGATTGAAAGTAACATTAATGCCCAAAATAAGTCATTTAAAAGAAAACACGACGAAAACGATCGTGAGAGGCCAATATCCTGGTCCTCATGCCCTATGCTGCGTTCGTCTGTGTATTTTCCGGTTCCCTGCAAATAAATACCCTAGTGTTACTTTATATGAACCCAAAACCATCCGAAATGTATAAATATAACGAAGTATGCAAAAATAAACCCTAATTTTGAACTAAAAGTAAGATTAATGCCAAAAATAAGACTTTGAAAAAAAAAGAAAAACGACGAAAATGATCGTGAGAGGCCGATTTTCAGATTCTCACGTCCTAACGTGCGTTCCTCCATGTCTTTTCTAGTTCTGTTCGGACAAATTTACTGGCCGTTCCTGTGCAGTCGTTCCTGAGTTTTAACTTTACATAGTGTCAGATGTAACTTTACAGGTCGAGAGCTGGCCGAGAGCCTATATTTCTGCCATTCTTAACCATTAGGCTACCGAGACTCCCACATAGTATCAACCTGCCCACATCTACGTATATGTGGTATTATTTCACATGGGGAGGTGATTGCAACTAATTGCACTTGTGAATGTGTAAATGTCATTATTACAATTACAAATACAATATGGCCCTATAAATTATAGGGCCATACTATTATAGTATAATAACACGATTGTTGATTTCCTTAAAATAGTATTGTGAAAAACTGGGGTCACGCTAAATCGGGGTTCAAGAATATATTTGTGTTGTTATGGTAGGAATTAAATACAAATTGATCTTTAATAAAGCTTTTCAGTAGCCAAAACAACAGTTTATTTCTTTAAAACGATTTTCTTTTCTACCACCTTTTACCGTTTTGATCTAAAAAGACAAAAAAAACACGATATTAATTCACTAAAAAAACTTGTCAGTTCTCAGATTTTTAAAGAGAAGATTTAAATGATTCACTACGTTATGTCTAAGTGCATGTTACTTTGGCGGGAGGGGGGATAAACAATCGGGGTTTCACTGTGTTCAGATAGCGAACTTCCAATGATAAGAGGGAAGGTCCAATAGTACTATACAGTTCTCATATACATCATCCTGAACACAGTACCAGTATCATTGGGGTGTTGCAAACAAATGACATATTCTGCTTAATGCGGGACTCGAACCCCACATTTCTGCTATTTCAGGGCTAGCGTCCTAACCACCAGTCTATCTAGATGACCTGGTGCAATCATCATACCAAGACTTAGGCCTACTTTTCTATGTAATATTTCAAAAACAACTCCCATACCCTCACACTCATACCCTCCCACTCCCTTTCCCCTTCTCCGTCCAGGCATACTTACTAGTAATACTACAGCCCTCATGAGAATCCCAGTTCCTGATGAAACCATAAGCTGTGCTAGTTGGGAATGAGACACTGCACCAACCCGGACAACCTGACATGGTGGCCGAATCAGTTGAGTGCAGACTTCCCGTGTGGATGGTCGAGAGTTCAAATCCCTGGAAGAGTCAAACCAATTGTAAAGTCTACAGCTCGAATCTGAGGTTGTGTAGACTAATTATCATATGAGTTGTGTGAGATAACTAATCACTATTTGACCTGCACATAAGTAATATTTAACTGTAGTCATATTGTTTATCAGGTTGTACTACCTGCAAAATTAGTGTAGATAAAAGCGAATAGGCTCAATTTTATTATTGAGAGGAGCTTCAATTAATATTGTTCTATAGTGATAGAATTACAAAGGCTGTGTAAAAATTTATTAAGCCTGATTAATAAATGTATTAGCCCAAAAAGTGATTATCTATGTCTGGTTTTGAATTATAACAATTTCACCAGTGAACTTTTTTTTTCATAAGTATTGAGTCAATATTTATTTGCTAACATCCATGATATGTAAGATAAGTAAAAGCATTTATAAAAACATACAAAATGCATACTCAGTTGGCTTCATGTGTCGTTTCTTATGTTGGCATGCATTGTGTCCATTCTTTGTTTGACCGTAACTATGTGTCGTTATTAAATATTGTACTGCTTTTCCAGCATGTCACTTACTTAATTATAACAATTGCATCAGTGACCATTAGTTGTTTGTTTAATAAGTATTGAGTTAATATTTATTTGATAACATCTATGACATGTAAGACAACTTAAACAAGGCATTTATAAAAACAAAATGCATACTCAGTTGGCTTCATGTGTCGTTTCTTATGCATGTGTTGTTTCCATTCTTTGTTTGACCCTAACTATGTGTTGTTTTTTTTGGACTGCTTTTCTAGCATGTCACTTGCTTAATTATCACAATTGCATCAGTAAACACTAAAAAAAGTATTGAGTCAATAATTATTCGATAACATCTATGACAACTTAAACAAAGCATTTATAAATTGGGAAAGCATCTGATAAGTATTGCAACTTTATATCAACCCAGGCTATGGTGCCAGCAATATTACCACTGGACATCCTGGAACCTGACTAGGTACTTGGAATGAGGGTCAAGTCTACTGGCCACGAGATTGACCTAATTGGTTAATGGCTTCCTTGTGTGCTGGGTTTCTCAAGTAGGATGAGGTAGTAAATTCACTGATTATTCTATATATGCTGTACCAAATCACTTGTTAATGCACCAATATCTAAGATGGATATATATAATCAAATTAAGATACATGTTTTGGGTTTGAAAAATAAATATTTCATCGGACCATGCAACTTTAAGCACTGCACCAATGCAGGAGTTATCAACTATAATATAAGTGACCACAAACCAATATACATACTAAAAAAGAAAATAAGGAATGACAAGAGATCTGCCACCTACTGGGGACGCTCATACCAAAACTGTGATCAGAGAGAATTGGAAAACTCACTGCAGGAATTCAACCAAAGAGAGCTCCTAGTGGAACAAGACCCAAACAAATGCTGGGAAATGCTTAACACAACAATAACAAAAGCAGCTGACAGGCACTGTCCCCTAGTAGAGCTCACTATTAGAACTAACACAGCTGGGTACCTTAATGATGAACTAACAGAACTACAACAAGACAGAGACTACTTCAGACACAAATTTGAAATATCAAAAGACCCTGGTGATGAGTTCATAGCCAAATGTATGACCAGGAAAGCAAGAAATGAAGTCAGAAAAGCCAAAGCAAGATTCCTCCAAAACCAACTATACAAGCACCGAAGCAATGCCAAAAAATGCTGGCATGTACTCAAACAGATTGAACCAGAAAACCAGACCAAAATTAGTAGCCTATCCAATGAAGAATCTGGCAATGTGATACCTGATAACCTACTTACAGAAGAAATCAATAACTACTTCATCGAGATAGGAGAAAGGTTAGCCAGTAAATTTAACCGAGGAACAGCCCAACAAAAATGTTACCAAGCCAAACTAAATAACCACAACTATGATCTCCAGGAAACATCTTGTGATGAAATCCTAGACAGAACAAATCAAATATCATCCCATAAATCGTCTGGTATAAAAGACATCAGTACTGCCCTGATAAAGATGGCGATAACAACATTAATTAGGGAATTCACACATATGTACAACTTAATAATTAAAACAGGCATCTTCCCTGATGCATGGAAGGTAGCTACAGTCACCCCAATCCCCAAGACCAATAACCCAAGATACTGCAGTGAACTGCGACCAATTTCAATCCTGCCACTTCCAGGAAAAATTATTGAACAGATTATACATGATCAAGTTAAAGCATTCCTTGAATCATCCAACTACCTGACCTACCAGCAAAATGGATTTAGAAAAAACAAATCCACAACAGGGGCTCTGGCATCACTACTGGATGAACTTTTGGGCAACATGGATAAAGGTGAACTAACAATCACTGTCTTCCTTGATTTCAAGAAGGCATTTGATACAATTGACCACGAGATCCTGATGCAGAAAGTAGCAAGAGCTGGGTTAGGCAACAAAGCATATAATTTCTTCACAAGTTATCTCAAGAACAGGATGCAGTGCACAAAACTAAACAACAATGAGTCCACCACCCATAGGGTCAAGACTGGGGTGCCACAGGGCTCCACCCTAGGACCCCTGCTATTCCTAATCTTTATTAATGACCTACCACTAGTCTCTGAAAGAGCAACATTTACACTATTTGCTGATGACGCAGCACTTACAGTACATAATAGAGATATTGTGGCAGCTGCCGCCCAGACAGACATGGTGCTAGATAAGGTGAATACATGGTGCCATGAAAATAAGCTAACAGTAAATAGTGCCAAGACAGAGTATGTGATCTATGGGACGAAAATGAGAAAAACAAGAGCCCCTCAAATCTAACTACAAATGGGTGGAACCTTACTTCGTGAAGTGGACTCCTACAAATACCTGGGCACAACTCTTGACTCCACTCTAAATGGGAACCGACAATTGGCAAGAATGAATCAAACACTGGCACTAAAATTGACAACTTTTAGGAAATTAAGGAAATTTATAAGTGAAAACACTGCACTGCTCCTGTACAAGACTACAATATTGCCTATTATAGATTACAATGACATCATATATGAACTCTTAACAAAACAACAAAAGATCAAACTGCAAAGAATTCAGAACCGAGCACTGAGAACAGTTTACCAAGGCAAGATACTCAGTGTGGCTGAACTGCATAAGGAAGCAAAATTGGATACTCTCTCAGAGAGAAGGAACCTACACCTGATGGCACTAATGCACAAACGCGCAAAAGATGAAAAATTCATTGACCGCATTAATAGAATAACGAGAAGAGGAGCCTCCACTCTACTCAATGTACCACACCCTTCAACAAATAAATATATCGGAGCACCAATCTACAAAGGTAGTGTCATGTGGAATGACCTCCCTATCAGAGTCAGAGAAACAGAAACAATACTTGCCTTCAAAAATGCATATAGAGCCCACCTGGTTATTCAGGCCCTTGAACAACCACTGCAGTAATTACTAGCAAAGCCCGGAGCTCCTGCCCCTCCCGCATCCTCGCTTGCTCTCCTGTGGGTTATTTCCCCCTGCCACCCCAATGGGCCCCCTCCCCTGCCACCACCCTTAACCATCATGAAAAAGCCATCAACACACTGAACAAGTGTAGTATGCATCTTTACTACACTAATGTGATTAGTAAACTATCAATCTGTTTAAACACATTGAAAATTACACAAGACAGACAAAATGTCTTGTCAACTATAAACTTAGCTTGTTTTATAAGAGAAAAAAATGTTACCCGTAACGATTGTTTGAGTTGCCCCGAGTAGACATATTCTACTCGGTGCTGCTCCCAATTTTTGCATGAACCGCAGTGACTGGTGCTGTACATTATACAGCAGGAGCCACTCCCTTAATTCTACATGATCGGTGCTGTGACAAATACAGCACTGAGCAAACTTAGATTAATTAGAATGTCAATTCCAATAGTAAGATGGCTGGAAGACCAGTGCTCCGGCGCTGACAAATGTCATATTCAGATGAATAAATACTTTACCAAAAAAAAGAAAAAAGCCCAGTTTTCCACGGATCAGTCCAGGATGAGCCCCGTTTTTGTATATATATAGCAGGAGTAAGTCCACTTCCAGTCCGGGACTGATCCGTGACTACTACGTGGGTACCCCGGGTAGTCCGGGGGTGGTCCGGCTAGACTGGGGACTAGACTGGGGGCTAGACCAGGGGCTAGACTGTGCAGGTGTGACTGCGAGGCCAAAAACGACCAAAATAGTGATTTTATCGGGGGCTGTCCAGGACAGTCTGGGCGACTGGTCCGGGGGTGGTCCTGCTAAAAATCCGGGGCTCATCCGGGTAAGTGTGACTGGGGCTTAAAGTAAGTTCGATCCCATCCAAAGTTTGCAATTTAACATTGGATTCACTTAAAGCTAAAGTAGGGTGAATTGTAACGATCACCCTAATTTGTTTATCTCAACAGCATCTCAAAAGCATCGGCCAATGTAACCTTAAAGTTGCATAGTCCGATGGCTTTCAAATGTTTGGATCATTTGTAAGATACATATATCAGGTTGACAATTATAACCTACTATTCATTATTCCGGAGTCATGTATGATGGAAAATTGCTAGTTTTGAAGCAATTTGAGCCAAAAGAACCCAAAATCATTTCAGCAAGCTTGTCAAAAGTATTGTTGTTGTGGCCCAGATTAAAATCTCGCGATGGTCACATAATGTGGAATGACCTATTAATGTGTAGGTAGTGTGGAACCTGACTAATGCCATATATGGTACTGGGAATGTGGGTAGGACTAATAAGGTCATGAGATTGACCTAATTGGTTAGTTGCTCCCTGCCTAATGGCTGTCTCAAAGTAGGTACCCAAAGAGATAGGGTAATAAATTCACTGATTATTCTGTATATGTTGCTCCATAGCCTTAGTTAGTACCTAAGTTGGATATATAGAATCAAATGGAGGTAAGTGTTTTGGTTTTGAAAAAAAAAGTCTCATCGGACCATGCAACTTTAATCAAGATGCCCTACTATTCATAATTGTGTTTCTCCACACAACTATTATGTGGACAGGGAACCTGTAACACAGGCGCCCAGGATGATTTCACTGAAATTTACCTCAGGAATGAATAAATGTAGGGCAAAAACGCTACCACATTTGGTCATCAGGTGTGATGTAGGTACAATATATTTAAAGCATATTGTAAAATATTCCGATAATGATGCATTGGTGGGGAATGCAAATGTTCTATTTATGAAAAAGGTATATAGGGCCAGGTGCATAGATGTGTTTATGTAGTTGCTGGTGGTACTTGACTCATTGTAAATATACATTGTGGTGCTAGTAAGATAGTGTGTAAGGGGCACTTGGAGCTCTACCCACTACCCCCTCCCCCCTCTGCTAGTCATGGATCACCACACACTCAGCTCAGGGCAGGTGGTGACCAAGGGAGCCACACCGCTTGGTGGTGGTGGGCAGATCACTGTAACCATGGGGACCGGAAATGCTTGATTCTCATTGGTAGAGCTGTAGATGCTTGATTCTCATTGGGAGAATGTGGTCAGGTGATATGCCATACTGGATCCATGTACCATATAAGAATAAACCTGAGGGCTTGGCTCTCTCTCTTCTTTCACTCTTTATACTCTTCCTTTCTCTTTTTGCCTGTATTGATTTCACCATAGCCTGCCTACACAACCACAGATCCGAGCCGTGGACTTTATAATATGTTATGCAGTGAAGGAGGGTAGGTGGCGGGGGCGGGGGCATCACAACTTCCGGTGAGTAAGCTGTAGCTGCGACCCGGCATGCTGTGTCTCAGCTTCAGACCTTACTGAGGGACCACCGGAACTGGGAATATCCGTATTCCTACATTGTCGGTATCCATATACATGTGTATATGCGATTAGGCTTCTAATTTGAGCAGTCCCCACCTGTCCGTCTATGCTTGTCGGTCATTAGTCGCCTGCGTGGTGAGGCTCACTTAGTACACAGACAATGCCGCATTCTTACGTCATGACACCTTTATTATATATAGAGAGAGAGAGCCTCTATATATGTATACTTATACATACGCTGATAGCGTTTCCTATCTGTCCTATACGTGGACATTTAGCGAAAGGAAATAACATGTGTGCAACTAGACGAATATCATCGTCATCATCATGCTGTCGGTCGCGATGCGACAAAGACTGCTTTCATTACTTGACTGCCACTCTCCATTTATCTCTCTGCTGTGAGAGTTGCGTCCATGAGTCGGTCTTAATGTCTCTCAGCTACAGGTTTCTCTTGATGGTATCCTTGAACCGGAGACGAGGGCGCCCTCTCTTTCTGTAACCAGAAGACAGTTGAGAATAGAGGATCTGCTTTGGTATGAATATATAAATATATATATATATATAATATCTATAATATACATATAATATTAATATATTAGGTATATGCAAATATACATAAATGGAAATATACAGAGCCTGAGTTTAGAGTGTCACACCTGTGCGATTTGCTTCTATTTCTAGTTCCCACTGTATGTAGCCTGGCGCTCAGCATGAATAGGATACAATATCTATTTAATATATAACATTTACAGTCTATATACAAATCACCAGAGGCCGTTCGGTTGTTTTTTTCTGTTTTTCCTTGTGCATCCACACAGTTCACAAAATGAACAGAAGTGTACTGAACCCACTCGCCAGCACAACCAATGAGTTGCATTATTAGGATAGGGCAAGGACTGGTTGGCTCAGTGTCAGGATAATGTGACTGAGTGGGATATCAGGTCATGGTGCTGGCGGCCTGGTCTCCCAGTGGGGCAGCACTATAAAGTCGCCATGAGTGCGCACTGTCACAAGTCGGTACCCATCCTGATATCACCTCAGATATTGCTAGGACATAAAACAACAACAAACAAACCCAGCGAGATGTACTCCCTACACCCTGTGTGATGTATGTGAGTGTGTCTGTGAGGAAACCCGTAGTAGGCAGTGATTCAACCTCCTCAGTCTCCTCAGTGTCCTCAGTCTCCTCAGTCTCCTCAGTGTCCTCAGTCTCCTCAGTCTCCTCAGTCTCCTCAGTCTCCTCAGTCTCCTCAGTCTCCTCAGTCTCCTCAGTCTCCTCAGTCTCCTCAGTCTCCTCAGTCTCTCTCCTCAGTTCCTCAGTCTCCTCAGTCTCCTCACTCCTCAGTCTCCTCAGTCTCCTCAGTCTCCTCAGTCTCCTCAGTCTCCTCAGTCTCCTCAGTCTCCTCAGTCTCCTCATCTCCTCAGTCTCCTCAGTCTCCTCAGTCTCCTCAGTCTCCTCAGTCTCCTCAGTCTCCTCAGTCTCCTCAGTCTCCTCAGTCTCCTCAGTCTCCTCAGTCTCCTCAGTCTCCTCAGTCTCCTCAGTCTCCTCAGTCTCCTCAGTCACCAGTCGAGCCCGGGGACATGGGGCTGTCTGTAAACACGCACACGCACGCGTCATCCAAGACCAACGATCGGCTTTCTGACAACACGACAGCCGCGCCGACCTTTGAAATCGCAGGTCGGTCATTTCCGCCGCGCACAGTGGGTGGGTGGGTGGGTGAGTGGGGGTGGGATAAGTGAGTGTGTAGGGGGTGGGAGGGGGGCGGGGCAGGTGGGGAGTGTGTGTGCGCGTAAGTGTGTGTGTGTGTGGGGGGGGGTTATGTGATGTGAACGCCGCAGACAAAAAGCGAAGGATTCAGATTCAAATCGGGTTATGTGACATCTTGGTAGTGTTGGGTTTAAGTGATCGCAGATTACACCTGGCTTCTTTTATCACCCCGAGGGATGAGGGGGGGGGGGGGGGGAGGGGGAGGGGGAGGGAATGGGGATGGGAATGGAAGAGGGGAGGTCGGCAGCACCGACAATACACACATGGTATATTGATATTCAAGAATAATATATTGTAAAAGGCATTTTGTAAAGTAAATCTTCATATAACCACAGAAACAGGAAACTCAACATCAAGGATTTAGTTGTATTATTCTATGCAAGTCATATATATATATATATATATATATATATATATATATATATATATATATATATACGGGATATATATATAGCTAGTATATAAATATACTGGTATAAATCATCGGCATGAGGTTTATTATTATTATTATTATTATTATGAGTGTTACTGTATAATATTGTTAACGTCCAGTAACGGACAATATAGATTAACTGCGGCCTGCTGGCCTACGGTGGCGCCGCCACCGGCAGTTCTTGGTACTTATGTTTACTCGCTGTATGGATCACTTTGCTCCGAAAAGACCAGATGGGATGGCTGAATGAGTTGAGCGTGTCTCCCGTGTTGGTATATCGTGGGATTCGAACCCACGGGTTCAAACACTGGTCGAGTCAAACCACTGATTTTAAATTTGATACGTGTCGCTTCCTAGCCAGATGCTCAACATTAGATCTATTAGGATATGCCAAGGACTGCTTGGCTTAGTGTCAGGATAAATGTGACTGAGTGGAATATCAGGTGAGGGTGCTGGCGGCCTGGTCTCCCACATAGGCAGCACTATAAAGTCGTCATGAGTGCGCATTGTCACAAGTCGGTAACCGTCCTGATATGACCTTAGATGTTGTAGGGATGTAAAACTCCACCCACCAATCCTATATACAGTAAAACCTCTCTAACTGACTCCCTCCACAGATCGACCACTCTTCTATATCAATCGCTTTATTTGGGTCCCAACAATACCATTGTAACCATATTCTAACTCCCTGAACCAAACACCTCTAAATAGACCACTTAAAGTCGGTCCCATGGTCGGTCGATTTAGAGAGGGTTTTCTATATGAATCACGACTTAAAACTCAGTTTTAGGGCTGGAATCTTATAAGATTCGAAAAATGAATCGGGCTGTTCGAGTCAGTTTTAGTCGGGAAACGGGATGGATCAGGTTGTGACGGGTCACGTCGGGCAGTCAGTTTTAGCACGTGAATCGTATACGGGAGGTGTGTACCAGGGTTAAGGTGTGCGGTGTGGGGTGTGCGGAGTGTGGTGTGCAGTGTAAGGTGTGGGGTGTGGGGTGTGAGGTGTGGGGTGTGGGGTGTGGGTGCGGGGTGTGGGTATGGGGAGTGTGGTGTAGTATGGGGAGTGTTGTGTGCAGATCAAAGTGTAAGGTGTGGGGTGTGGGGAGTGTGGTGTGCAGTGTAAGGTGTGGGGTGTGGGTGTGGGGTGTATGGTATGGGGAGTGTGGTGTAGTATGGGGAGTGTCGTGTGCAGATCTAAGTGTAAGTTGTGGGGTGTGGGGAGTGTGGTGTGCAGTGTAAGGTGTGGGATGTGGGGAGTGGGGTGTGGGTTTATGGGGTATGGGGAGTGTGGTGTAGTATGGGGAGTGTGGTGTGCAGATCTAAGTGTGTGGTGTGGGGGCGGTGTGGGAATTGGGGAGTGTGGTGTGCAGTGTGAGGTGTGGGGTGTGGGGGTGGGGTGGTATGGTTTGCAGTGGCTGTGCGTTGGTGGGGATGGGAGTGTGGTGAGTTAAGTGGGGTGTGGGTGGGGTGTGGGTTGTGGGGTGTGGGGGTGGGGAGTGTGGTGTAGTATGGGGAGTGTGGTGTAGTATGGGGAGTGTGGTGTGCAGTGTAAGGTGTGGGGTGGGGGTGTGGTGGGTGGGGAGTTGGTATAGGGGTTTGGATGGGGAGTGGGTTGTAGGTGGGTGGGGGTGGGGGTATGGGAGTGTGGTGTAGTATGGGGAGTGTCGTGTAGTATGGGGAGTGTGGTGTGCAGTGTAAGGTGTGCGGTGTGGGGTATGGGGAGTGTGGTGTAGTATGGGGAGTGTGGTGTAGTATGGGGAGTGTGGTGTGCAGTGTAAGGTGTGGGGTGTGGGTGTGGGGTGTGGGGTATGGGGAGTGTGGTGTAGTATGGGGAGTGTCGTGTGCAGATCTAAGTGTAAGGTGTCCGGAGCGGGGAGTCCAGTGTTCACATTTGTAACTCTACTCACGAATGATAAACTACACCACTGTATGTAAGCCTTCCACGCCTATGCACGTCTAAGTGCACAGCACATTTCTTTACTTTATGCCCCTGACATGCAATAGATACAACCACCCCAGAGAAAGCCTCGACTCGACATTGTCTGAAACCTCCCACATTTAGTTTTGCTCTGTTTTTTTTCTTCAAATGTTTCTTATGTGGTTTTTTAGTACATTAGTTGATTAAGAAGGAGGAAATTCAATAATGAACAATTGGTCTTCCTCATTCTACTGCTCCTTGCCCTATCCTGGTAATGCCAAATGCCAGGCTAGGTACAAAGTATTAATTAGTATAAATTTGTAATTGAATGGTTTAACTCCATCAGGGTTTGAACCCAGGGGTTCGAATCACATGACTTACAAAAACGAGAAGCGGGTGCTCAACTCATTCGGCCATCACATCTGGTTCAGTTCCCACAATGGTTTCTTGCACATTAAATCTCATGCCCAACTTGCTAGTTTCACCTCATTTATTATATTATACATCCAGTCGCATTTCATGGTAAGCTGTTAAAAACCGAGTGTACAGTCGAGGCCTGTGCTAAAGATCACAGAGATTTAAACAATATCAGATCATTTCCACGCCATGCTAAAGCCTAGGTCACACCTACCCGGATCAGGGGCCGGACGAGCCCCGAGCCATAATCCGGTGTGGTCCGTGGTGATCCATGGCGATCAGTGGCTCATCCGTGGCTGGTCCTTGGTTGTCCTTCGGGATCCTTGGTGACCCTTGGCTGGTCCAGCCTCATCCAGGATCGGCCCCAGATGTTTTAAAATGTTTAACACATCCGGATGTTTTAAAATGTTTAAAACATCCAGGGCGATCGGGGGAATATTGCAATCAGAGCTCGATCCGGCATCATCCAGGTGTAATCCGCGGGTGGTCCGGGTGGTCCGGGGGTGGTCCGTGTCCCGTCCAGAGCAGTCCGGGTCATTTTAAAACCGGAAGAGCCAGGTTTTAGCCATGGATTAACCGGACTAGCCCCGGTTTAGCCCAGACAAGCCCCGACAGAGCCACGGATTAACCACGGATCGCCATGGATAGCCACGGATGACCACGTATTACTCACGGACTACCCCAGGATGAGTCCCACATTTCAGGCTATCACCAGGGGGTTGTCCAGGGCTCGTCCGGGGGTTGTCCAAGGCTCATCCAGGTAGTCCGGGGGTTGTCTGGGGCTCAGCCGGGGTGATCTGGGCTTGTAGTCCTTGGCTCATCCGGGTAGGTGTGAGAGCGAGGCAAAAATAGCGATTTTATCCAGGGCTGGCCGGGACAGTCCGGGGGAGTGGTCCGGGGGTGGTCCGGCTAAAAATATGGGGCTCGTCAGGGTAGGTGTAACTTGGGCTTAAGCCTACTTGTATCCGGGAAAGAGGGAGATAGATAGACAGAGAGAGAGACAGAGAGAGAGAGAGAGTGGTCTTCCGTGGATAATTTATATCAAACTGAAATTACTTACCACGACAACATTATGAATTTGATTTACTCTGCTATTCTTAAAGCTGCATAGTCCGATGAAGCAGCACAATTTCAAGACCAAAACACTCACCTAGATTTGATTCTACATATCTAACTTAGATACTGATGCACTTATTAAGAATTTGTCGCCACATAGAAGGGAATACTGAGGCAATGTAATAGAACCTGTTACTGCTGAAGCCAATGGTGTCAAAGTTTGGGCGTGCTTGCCAAAATTAATTTGGCATGTTTGCACTTCAACTATCTCAAATAAAATAGCCATTTAAAAATAAAAGTTATTTCAAACTAAAATAAGGTAGATTAGAACAATACGTATAATTATCTAGGAAAAATGAATCAAACTTTATGGCTGGCGCACACCTCCCGTTTACGACGTAAAACTGGCCGTTTACGACGTAAAACTGGGTTTTAGTCGTTAGGTGTGCGACCCCCGCGCACACCAGAGCCTTGCGATTCGCGACTTAAAACTCAGTTTTAGGGCTTAAAACTCGAATCGCAAGGGATTCGAAAAACGAATCGGGCCGTTCGAGAAACGGTAGGTGTGAGCGGTCAGTCGTATCGTAAACGGTATATCGGTGCTAGCCGCCGATCGGTCCCGTCCGAGTTTTAAGTGCCAGCCAATCACAAGGCCCGAAACCATCATGTGACTTTGTCCCTACATACACAACAAAAATGGCGGACTGGACGGGCGAAACGGAGGGAAGGATGGTAGACATGTGGCAAACTCTGCCCTGTTTATTCGATGTATCTTGTGCGCAGTACTCAAACCGAGTAAAGAAGATTGCCGCATTGGCGCAGATTTCCGCACAGACTACAGCAGTGTCTCCAACAGGCACCCCGGCCAGGCAACACACACAGCCCAGTAAGCAACGTTGTAGTCATTGAAACCGACGCCGCACTAACATAACATCCCCAACCACTAAAAATGTGTACACATATCACGCAAGAACAAAAAGTCAGTGTTGACCGAGCTATATTGATCAGTGGTGTAGTGGTATAGGAAATGCACTGTAAAGTCCATTAGATGAAACCAAGTAGTTGAGGCGCTTTAGCTTATACTTGAAACCCACTATGTTGACATTGCAGGGATGGGAAAGCACGACCACGTGATTGACACAATCATCACGCAGTTCGTCACGGCTCAGAAGGAGTCCACGGCCCTATACCAGGCGCACGAGGAAAGGCGGCAGCAAAGGGAAATGGAGTTGGAGGAAAGGTGGCAGCAGCGGCAGATGGAACTAGAGGAAAGGCGGGACGAGCGCGAGATGGTTAACAAGAGGGAGCTCCGTAAACATGAGGAGCGGGTGATCGAGCTCCTCACGTCGATGCAACAACGCGCGCCACAGCCACAGCCACAGCCGCAGCCGCAACAATTCCAGAGTGCGACGGCTGATGGGGTGACACGCATCACCCTCCTGACCCCACAAACAGCCCAAGCCGGACCGTCAAACCGCAGTCCCAGAACGAGTTTTTATGAATAGAAATAAGGTGAAATTTATCGGACGTTATCAGAGATTGTACGATACCAGTTTGTTGAAACCAGTTTGTGTTGAATTTTAATTGTCTTCTACACACTTTAACCCTGACCTTTCCTACGTGTCATTTGAATAAAAATGCACTTGTAGTTCCCTATATTATGCTTTCTTCCATCTTTTCTACACACTTCGTTATGTCATGATGTGAAATCGCCACTAGTTCGCTTCATATAATGTGGTTCATATAATTTGGTTCATATAATTCGGTTCATATAAGTTGCCTTGTCTAAGTCGGCATACCATTACAGGGTTTAGCAGAGTTGGATCTGATCTAGGTCACAAAGGTCACAAAATATATCTACCTGTGGCCAGGAAGCGGAGGGTGATGGAAAGCCTCTCCGCAGGCGAAATTGAGGCGCGATACCGGGTATTCTGCCGAGATATGCGATCTTGTACCCGGCTGAGCAACTCGTCAAATTGCTCCGACGCCATCCTGGTGTAGTTGCTGAAGGCTTGCGGTTCATCTGCACGCAATCCAGTCAACAGGGCGTTGAAGGCTCCGAGCTGGTCATGTTGCGCAATGTGTGGACGAACCCACAATTGCCTTCCTTGGTTACGCTGTCGACGACGACGACGTATCACAAGCATCACAAGGCCAAGAGCAAGAGCAATCTTTCTCCTCTGTACAGCTGAATGCGGCGCCATCTTGCTTTGCCGCTCACTAACTGCTAGGAGGCGCTCAAGCTAGTGTAGTTCGCGCTAAAGACACCAGGTGCATGCGAGGAGGCGCTCATGCCAGTAGTGTAGTTTGTGCTAAAGACACCGGGAGGCGCTCAAGCTAGTAGTGTAGTTCGCGCTAAAGACACCAGGTTCATGGACCGCAGTCGCGAAATGGACGGTATATGTGCGCCCCCCAGTCGTTATATGTGCGCACCCCCTGTCGCCAGTTTTAGTTGCAAAACGGGTCGGGTCGGGTCATGATGCGCAGTCAGTTTTAGATCGTAAATCGTAAACGGGAGGTGTGCGCCAGCCATAAGACCATCTGACTATGCAACTTTAAGTTACTCACGATTTTCTAAATTAAACACATGTTCTCGTGGTGTTTAGGTGCGCGAGCATCACATGTTGCCTTCTCCTCCCCCCCCCCCAGTCCTGGCCCTAACCTACATGTTAAACAAGCATCTTCTTATCTCGTCATATGATCAGTAGAACCAGGAGAGCGACACATGAACCGCCATAAACTAAGGAAGATTACATAAGCGATAAAGGCTCTGTCCTATATCTGTGTCAGCCATTCAAACATGCGACTGGAAAATCACACTCCACAAACAAAGTCTCCGCCTACCAGACGGGATGGCCGAATGAGGTGTGCGTCCGTCTCCCATTTTGGTAGGTCATGTGGTTCAAACCCTGGCCGAATCAAGCCAATGACTTGAAAATGTATATGTGTTGCTATCTAGCCTGGCATTTGGCATTACTAGGATATGGCAAGGAGCAGTGGAATGAAGAAGACCAATTGTCCGTAATTGAAATTTGCCCTGCTTAATCAACTACTGTACAAACAAACAAAAAATGCACACATGAGGACGTGGGATCTCTCACAGGCCGCGTCTAACCAAAGAGAATAACATAACTCACACTTGTTACTCGTCACTCTGCCTGGCCCTGGGCAGAGACCTCGTTGGCTCAGTGTTATGATAATGCAGCTGGGTTGGATATCACATCGTGGTATTAATGGGGCAGCACTATAAAGCCATCATGGGTGTGCACTGCCACAAGTCGGTACCCGTCCTGATATGACCTTAAATGTTGCCAGGACGTAAAACCATAACAAACTGCTGCTCTGTCCCTGCTAAGCTATCTTGTTGGCTATTGATATGTACCTCTGCAGGTACTTCCTGTTTGTCTGCTGCTTTGTCTAACTCCTGCTCTGTCAGTCTGCATATATGGTTAGGGTAGCTGGTATTACTATTTGGAGGTTTTACTATTAGAATGCGGTCTGGATAAAGGTTGTGGGAGAAAGTAGGAGGTTCTAATAGACTACATCACCATTCTAGCGGCGCGGTGCATTGTGGGATGTGTGGAAGAAAAATAAACCCGCGAGAAGCACATGGCACATGCTAATACACTGGGTGCAGCTATGAAATGTGCTAGTTTCAGCTCATCTCAGCTCTTGTTTGGTACATAGAATACCAACTAAAAATATATATATATATAAGATATTAAGATGTTAAGCTTTTATCCAGCATTGCCTTTACATCAAAATAATCAGCACATCTTATGCCACGTGCATTTAGATTTATAGAAATCTGGGCACTCAGAATAGTGTTAGAGCCATAGCCAGAGTCAGCTTTACTTATTTTATTCATATTTTTATTTATATCCTATGGTTAATGACATATGTAGAACTAGAAAATTAGTAGGGTTAATCATATATTGGTGATATATTTCTCTGAAACAAGTGTCTGTTGACACATTCAGCATTTTAATATTTAGAATAAGAATTAATAATAGCGATGTGGATATCAGCCTTAAAGTGACTGATTGTTTTGTGTGGAATTGTATATTGCTTAGCTCAAAATGTTTAACTATGGCTAGTTTTGTCTTAGTTATATTCATCAGATCATTATATTGCATGTGTGCATACATGTTTATGCCAAATTGTTATGTATTTCTATTAATTTTGAATATAATGGAAGTTTTGCCCTACGTTTATCGGCAAACTCAATGGCTGTACAGCTTTGCTTTCCTGCCAGCGCCGTTTTCAGTGCATGCGCACTCGGAACCGTGATCTCATCTATAACACTGGGAGATTTCCCTACTAAAACAAACCTATATCACAACTATTCATTGCCTTTTCATCGTTCTTTTCTTATCCATGCTGACATAACGACATCTCCGGGCAACAACACAGTTCACCCCGATGCCATCCCTCCCTCCCGCCCTGAAGAGTTCACTTCGAGTAAGGTTTAATAAGCGCGGGTTGCCATGGTAACGTTTGAAGCACGGGAGAAGGCAGATGGGATTCGCGTGCTGAGAGTGTGGATGGAACATTGACAGAGCTCTTTAATGGTTAGATAATCGCATCGTGTGGCTGATATAATTAATAATTAACCAGGCCGGCGGAGGGGTGGGGGGGGGGGGCGTGTGGGCACAGTGAGGCCGAAATAAGTGAGGAAGTGAGAATTTTGAAGAAAAAGGGGGGAAAACACAACAAAATACAAACAACAATAATATTAATAACATTAACAAAGAGGAAGATAAGAGTCAATTTCATAATAAATTCAAGATTAACGAAGAGGATCCATTGTCTGCAGTTGAAAGTCGTCTATTTTACCAACAAATGCATTTTTTTTAAAAAGTAAATTTAAAAAAAAGAGAAGACAAGAAAGAAAAGAATCAAATGCATAACGTGCTGAATGACTGAAACATTGAAAGTATTCTTCTGATCTTTGCAATTTCGCAATGAAGCAACAGCTTCAGTATTTCAGGTGGATGGAGACTGACGTGCTGAACAATTGTTGTGGTATCCCCGTTGTCAGCGACCAGGCTTTGCACCTGTCTGCATGGTACTTTGGTTAGTGAGTGCATTACTTATTTGTGGTTTGTTTGTTGTCTTTTCTTTTAATAAAACCCAACAAATTAGATCCATTTGAGTGAATAATTAAATATTATCTCACAGATTCGCCATGAAATGAATGTATAAATACAATTTACCTTAGCTTAGCTTTGGTTATAAAATGTATATAAACAGATCAATCGTGCAACTTGCTTTGCTCCAACATGCACAGCTTTGCACGAGCTGCAGAAATGCACCACTATTTAAACATTCTTATTTATATATTTTTTAATTAAAGAAAGAAAGTAGGCCCTACCCTCACCTTCCTCATTTACTATTCCTATGTACCCTGGAAATGAAATTACTTCTAAGTGTTTACATATCGTGACCATACTCCATATTCAGGGTGTGTGTGTTTCTGTGTGTCAGAGGTGTGGGTGAAGTGGGTGTGGGGTGTAAGGAGGGATGTTGCAGGGAGTTATGGTGGTGGTGGTGTGTGTGTGTGTGGGTGAAGTGTGTGTGAGGTGTGGGTGAAGTGGGTGTGGGGTGTAAGGAGGGATGTTGCAGGGAGTTATGGTGGTGGTGGTGTGTGTGTATGTGTGGGTGTGGGTGAAGTGGGTGTGAGGTGTGGGTGAAGTGGGTGTGGGGTGTAAGGATAGATGTTGCAGGGAGTTATGGTGGCGGTTTGTGTGTGTGGGTGTGGGTGAAGTGGGTGTGAGGTGTGAGGAGGGATGTTGCAGGGAGTTATGGTGGTGGTGTGTGGGTGTGGGTGTGGGTGAAGTGGGTGTGAGGTGTGGGGAGAGGCGTGGCAGGGGGTTATGGTGGTGGTGGTGTGTGTGGGCGGTGAAGTGGGTGTGAGGTATGTAGAGGGGTTTTCAGGGGGTTATGGTGTTGATGTGTGTTGAGTGAGTAAGTGTGGGTATAGGTGTGGGTGTGTGCTGAGTGGGTGGTTGAGGAATGAGGAG
>CM059191.1:55835107-55945796 GCA_030323885.1 Branchipolynoe longqiensis | reverse complement strand
AACTTCTGTTTCAATTTATCGAACGCACCTTGCTGTTCGGCTTGCCAGTGCCACGCTACGTCCTTGGCTAGGAGCGTGCGTAGCGGTTTAGCTATCTCGGACATGTTGGGTATGAACTTGTGCACATATCCAACCATGCCCAGGAACCTTTGGACGCTTTGTTTGTCACGCGGCTCTGGCATGTCTACTATTGCTTGTATTCTGTCTGGATCAGGCTTCACACCCTGCTGGGTAAGTTGATGACCTACATACTTTACTGTAGTTTTACATAGCAACGATTTAGCATCATTTAACTTAAGATTCACCGATCTAGCCCGCTCCAAAACAGCTCGGAGCCGCTCGTTATGTTCCTGAACCGTTGACCCATATACCAAAATATCGTCTGTGACTATCCCGATGCCGGGTATGTCGCCCATGACACGGTGCATTTCCTGAATAAAAATGTCACCGGCTGTTTTGATTCCAAATGGTAACCGTGTGTACCTGTACCGGCCCCACGGAGTATTAAACGTGCACAAACGTGAACTTTCTTCATCTAGTTCTATCTGCCAATAACCTGTCTTTGCATCCAAAACTGAAAAATACTGAGCATCAGCTGTTTTGGCAATAATCTCATCAATAGTTTTGGTTGGGAACGGCCCTCTTTTTATCGCTTTGTTTAATTTAGTCGGATCCAGACAGATTCTAATTTTATTAGTTTTTTTTACGATCGTGATAGAATTAGCCCACTCGGTAGGTTCATCCTGCTCCACTATAACACCTAACTCTACCATACGATCAAGCTCACTGTGTACCTTACTTTGAATTGCAAACGGAATCCGTCTAGGCAGATCTATGACAGGTTGAATAGACTTATCGACATGAATGATAGCCTTTGCTTTGATCAACCCCAACCCCTGAAATACGTCTTTGTATTCGCTTACCAGCTTCTCTGCCCCTGCGCTGGAACTGTTCGTCAGTGTGGCAATGTTCGTTGGTTTGCCAATGTTCGTCGGTTCGCCAATGTTCGTCGGTATGGCCCTGTGCACCTCATCCACACGTGCCAGCAGGTTCAAAGTCACACAAGCCTGCTTGCCCAGGATGGGCTGGCAATCCGGCACCACCTGGAACCGAAGCACACTGTCGTTGACATCAAGCAGTGCCTCTCCATCCGGCGTGATCTGGTGACCGGAGAACGTCACCAACGAACATCTGGTGTTCGCCAGCCTCCCCGGAGCCACTCTGTCGAAGACGAACCTCGGAAGCACGTTTGCTTCCGATCCGGTGTCAAGCTTGAACTTGACAGGACAACCGTTCACCCGAACGATTGCGTGCCACAACTCGGCATCCCAACCAGCACCGCGATCTACGGCGCCCACAAACAGATCCGTTGCCAGTACATTGACTTCCGCCGGATCCGGGTCTTGCTCAGCATTGTGAGGGTCGAGGGCTTCGACGTGAAGCTCGTTGACTCTCCCGAGCCTGCTCCTACAGACCTTCCCGAAGTGCCCGATCTTCTTGCAGGCAATGCACGCCTTCCCTTTCGCTGGGCAGACTCCCCGGCGGTGCTCATAACCACAGTTCTGGCAGCGGATCTTGAAATCTCCTGCACCGGCGCCGCAGGCAATCCAAGATGGCGATTTCCAAGATGGCGTCGCCGCTGACCGGACCGCCGGTGCACCGGTACGCACATTAGCATAATTCCGAATGAAATCTATGTCTCTACTTTCAACGTCTGATTTGGTGTCCTCCAACAGATCTGAACTGAACTCACTCATTTCACACATATTTATGCACTTTGTCAATGTTAACTCCGTCGTTTGAAGCAATTTGTTACACAAATTCACATTTTTCACGCCAGCCACAATTCGATCGCGCAAAAGCGACTCCTCCACCACACCGTATTCACAGTCCTTCACTTTGTCCCTTAACGCTGTGATGTACGTCGCCATGTTTTCTGACGCTTGATTATGTGAACTGAACTTGTAACGTGTGATAATTAGACTGCTCTTACCTACACAATAAACTCGAAACGCTTCAGTTAACGGTTTGATCTTGTCTTCATCGGCGTACGCAAAAGTCATATTGGCAAATACCTTTTGCGCTTCTTCGCCAGCAACGTGTAAGAAGATGCAGCATTGCATTCGTTCTCCTTTCAATATGACACCTGCCGCAGTGGCGTATATATCATATGCTCTGATCCATGTTTTCCAGTTCGATCGTGTGTTGCTATTGAGGACAAGCTGACCAGGCGGCCGCAATCCCGGCAAAGTATTTGCGGGCGGCATTCTTCCTCATCTGACACCATGTGAAAGTACAATGTCTGAACACTTGGACTTCTGGTTACTGAATGGTTTATTCACGGCGTAGGGCACGCTTGACCCGCCGGCTAAACTTTCTATGACGTCATGTCATTTGCATATCTCTTTGTCCCCAACTCTGCATATCGTTAACATATATTAACCACAGGTCTAGACATCTACTATGCATATATCACACGGCTTATGTCACGATGTTCCCACACAATGTCGGGTTTTAACCTAGCAGCTGTGTCGAGATTAGGCAACCGACCGACTAGATCTGACCAGTTCAAGTTACATACCCCGATGAAGGAAAAACATGTTAAAAACCACAACACTGGCATTATCCTAGATTTAATTATACATATCTAACTTAGATAAGTGTACACTTATTAAACATCAATTGTTACATAGGAGAATATTAAGTCAATTTAATAGAACCTGCCCCTGCTGCAAAATGAGTAAACAAAGCTTCGGATCTGATGCTCCTGCGCTACTCTACCATGATGGTGCGATTTCCACTTAGTTGTGGGTAGCAGTATATAGCTCTGAGTTTGGTTCTCCTGCACTACTCTACCATGAATTGCACACCTACGATGTCCAGTTAGGTGTGGGTACCAGTGTAGCTTCGATGTTGTTACTCCTGCGCTACCCTGCCATGGATTGTGTTAAGTTATTCTAACTCATCTACTGCTCACTACTGCCATCTAGGCCGTAATCGATTAACACGACCCGGGCGACTCGGGTCACCCGAGTTGCTAGAATTTCAAATCGAACACCTTGAGTGGAGTCGAGAAATACACATGCCGTGTGCAAAACGATCCGACCCCAGTAACCCACCTCTTGGCACGGGTTTGCTAGGATCGATGACGTCACATCTGTGCTGGTACCCGTAGGATAACAGCTACCAGGACAACTTCTACGTGTTGTTTTAATGCTTTTTTTTTAATAACCCAGATTTTCAGGTTCTACAATAATAAAATACTTTAAATCCTATTTTGAAGTACTTCTGTCGGTTATTGAAAAACAATATTAAGTTTTAGATTAAGCCACCATTTTGTCCACCCCGAGCGCATTCGTTTGTTCAACCCGAGTCTGTAGGATGTGCGAATGCGCCAAAAAGTGGCTCGGGTGACCCCAGTTGATTAATCGATTACGCCCCTAGTGTATATCATAACATAGCCCTGAGTGCTGCCACCTGGGCCCGTATGCATGGAGCAGTGCTAGCGGCGTGCGGTGTTATCGCTCTAACACTGGGTAGCTATCACCGTTTATCAGCGTCGTCGAAAACGTATGCATGGCGGCCTAAACGGTGAGTGTTAGCTAAACGTGAATGTATTTATAGATTTGGGAAATCCCTCTGCGTTTGTAGCCATATATTAGGCTCAAATGCTGCGGCTACATTAATATCGTTTCGAATTTAGGGTTAAATTGATAAGATTTCACTTATTGCGTACGTAATTCTGTTAAATATGACAGCATTTAATAGATTTGGGCGAACGAAATTCCCGCCGATTCTGCGGCGACGGCGGCGGCGATTTGTTTACTTTACGTTCGTCGATTCGAAAATATAACTATTAATATCGCCGCCAATGCGGCTGGTGCGTTAATATTGCTTTGTTTTTAGGGTTAATTTGCTTAAATTTCATTTATTGCGTATGTAACTCTGTTAAATATGACAGCATTTAATAGATTTGGGCGTAAGAAATTCCCGCCGATTCGGCGACGGCGGCGGCGATTTGTTTACTTTACGTTCGTCGATTCGAAAATATATCTATTAATATCGCCGCCAATGCGGCGGTAGCCTTAATAACGCTTCGAATTTAGGGTTAAATTGGTCAAATTTCACTTATTTGGTAGCTAATTCTGTTAAATATGATCGCATTGAATAGATTTGATAACTAACACCGCCTGTAAACCAGCTATTTTCTGGTTTAGATTAACCTAGTTTAAGCTTGTGGTGTTAGGCCTAACACTGCTCCATGCATACCGACTTTTCGGCGCTAAACCAGAAATCCCGTCTAAACGCGTTTTGGCTCGCTAACGCTGCTTCATGCATATGGCCCCAGGTAATAAAAGGTCACACTATTAACATGGACCTGAAGACAACACCTTCAGTTCCTTGTTCCATACTCCTACTATGCATAGGCCTCTCTATCTCCTCTAAACACGAAGCATGGTGGCAGCAGTGAAACTCTATCAAGTAATGGAATGCATTGAACCAAGGTGGGACCTAACCTAACTCCTATACTGCTCATGAAGTCTCATCTTCAACTCTGTAATCCAGGCCATGACTCATGAGCTCCACTGAGTGATAATATGTTAACTGACTCCACTGTTTACTACATTATTAGTACATACTGTGCCATGTACATTCAGAGGAGGTGTACTATGACCTGTGATGAAGTAGTATCTCTCTACAGCTACTACTAATATCTAACAGGTTGGAGAGCTTACCTCGTTCGGGCTATGGTGGTAAATGTACCTAATTCGAGTACCGGTTCAATTTCCAAGGTCGAATTTCATATAAGATTAAGGTGCAGGTTCACAAATATGGTTGTGGAACACTGAGTTTTGGGAAGTTTTCATATTGGAATACATCACTAGAAAGCAAAAAATTATATCGAATTTCCTGAATATTCGTAGGACATTTAGTTGGGACCGGATTGAGTAAATTAACAGTGAATATTAGGAAATAATTCAGGAGTTACAACACATGTCTACAGGACAAAACTGCCCATGACAGTACTGTGTTGGTATAGCCATCAATCTCAAACAATAGAGGAACCTCCAGCCAACCATGGGGGTATATGCTGGTCTGTGGCCCACTCATATACTTCCACATGCCACTGGGGGAGGTCCTGTGGGGACTGTTGTGCATCATGTAGATATATTTTTTGCATCCCAATATATATATGCATAATAAATAATTCACAGTGATTATGCATCTGATCCATAATCACCCCAAAGATGGCTTGTCTTGCTGGTACAACATTAAGAAAAACCTACCTTTAATATTATTGTATTTGATTTATTTTATTCTTTTGACAGCATATATACATATATACACATATACATATACACACATATACATATATTAATAAACACTTTATCGCATTTAAAATGGTATGTATAGCCTCCCAGCTTCCCGGTTCCGAGCCTCCCTCCACCACATCCCAAATATTTGAATAGAAGTAAAAAGTAATAAACAAAAGTAAAATAAATCAAATAAAAATGCCAACCACTCACCAAATATATGTTTATATATGGATACAGTACAACCCTGTTAAACCAAGCTCGGTTAAACCAAACGATCGGTTAATCCAAACTTTTTTTGGCAGCCCGCAAAATACTACCATTTATCATATAAAAAAGATGGTTAAACCAAAGTTGTTTAATCCAAATTATCAGTTAATCCAAACAGAATTTCATGCCCAGGCCACTTCCGGTACAGTTAAACCAAACTTTCATGTGGTTATAAGGTCACATGAGCTCCCACTGACTTTTTTGTATGATAAATGGTAGTATTTTGAAGGGACCATAACAATTTGTTATTATTATCGTCGTTATTATCATTATTATTATCATTGTTATTATCATTATTATTGTCATTATTATTACCATATTATTTTTATTATTATTGGCATTATTTTTAGATTTACATATACATGTATATACATATAATATATATATAGATAGATATAAATATACATATACACATACATATGTGTATACATATAAATATACATATACCTATGTGTATATACATATATAAATATTAGATATGCACCTATGTATATATATGTCTATATATACATGCATTCACATCTACATATATGTATACATATATACATATGAAGACCTATATATATGACTACATAATTATATATACATATATATATATATATATATTTTACCTCGGTATACAGCCTCAGGCTAGCCTCAGGCTAGGGAGAAGGAAGCACATCCGGGTCCAGCAATTAGCATAAGAATCTCGTGGTACATGTACGTACACGAGTTGTTCAGCGATATTTTTCTACAAATTTCTCCACAAATACACGGATTTCGTGGATTATTTTCCACATGTTGCTTTATTAAGGACATTACCGTCCTTGGTGCGAGTTTTAGCTAGGTGGCAACTGTATTTTCGGAATTATTAGCGTTTAACCGTTCCGAAAGTCCGGTTCGCTAGTTTTCGAGTCGCCTTTTTGCGTTGGGTTCGTTCGTTCGCTTAAATCCCCCATTTTCGCTCGATTAATTCGTATAGTTATTCGTCGTTCGCTAAGGAACGACGTATATTACGGGTTACCCGTTCCACACGTTTCTTTATTAAGGACAATTACGTCCTTTGTGTGAGTTTGAGTTAGGTGACGACTTTATTTTCGGAATTATTAGCGTTTAACCGTTCCGAATCCCGGTACGTCGATGTCGAGTCGCCGTGTGTGTTGTTTCAATGGAAAGCGCGGTTGGCTAAAGCCACTTCCAGTTAGGCCAAACCTTACCACACCGATTCGCAGTGTATGTTGTTTTGGGCTACATACGATATTATATGTATGTTGGTTTGGCCTACATACGATATATATTTATTTAAATATATTTATATTTCGGTTAAAGCCAAGAACATTGGAGGAATTATTGAATAATGTCCAAAGCTTACTCAGCAGGAAAGCAGTCACTGACAGTTGACATAAGCCTGGAAGGAGTATTGTATGTAACTGTGAGTATTAATACAAACTGTATGAAGCTAGTTTGTCATGCATTATGGCATCTTTTTGGAAGTTTAGAACTTTGTAAGTCTGTCTGAGATAGGTATGTTAACAAACGGATAAAATGATGGTGACCGGCCAAAGAGCCTTGGCATACAAAACAAAACCGATACTGATTGGTTGTTGCACCCGTGGAATGCGGGTAGAGATGAAAGCGAAAGCTGCAGGGTGAAACCGCATCTCCAAGTGGATTTTCTCTTGGACTCTCATAAAGAGTCACGTTGGGGATGATCCTGGGTTTCTTTTATAGACTCCCCACAATACATTTTTTAGGCGTTCCTCCGAGTTTTGTAGCATTTTCTCCAACTTGCTGGCGCAGAAGCCGCATGAGGGAGAAGTGTATGAAACAGAGAGGTGGGCGGGCCGATACACTGGTCCCGACCCCGCGTTTGGTTTCGGTCTGAACACCGACAACCTTCGCCAATACATTAGCCTATCACGCCTGTGTTGAGACGGTATAAATACGTTCTTTAACACCACTAGACGCACAGATGTTGGTTTAATCACCTCCTGTGACGTTTAGTCAAATTCCGGTACTGGTCACATTTGATTGTGACAGATGCCGATGGCCACGAAGCAGAGTGAGGCAGGGGCATCAGCTCCTGCGGCTCGCCCGGAGAAGGACTTTCACTCCTCTCCAGGTTGGACGGCTTTGCCGTCGCCTCAGCCCGAGACTATAATCCCTTCCGACAGATGGGGAGACCGACCATGAGGTACGGTTGATTCGGGACTGGGAAGACATGGAAGTGCACGATGTTGGCTGAGCCTCATCGCGGTAGCCCGCCCGTCACCGGCGGGTAGGGCCGATGGTTACAACCACGTAACGTGGTAACCCGTTATAACGGGGAGAGGTGTTGGCTGAAGCCACATCCAGTTTAGGCCGAGATAGATGTTGCCTGAAAACCGTTACTACACGGAGGGCGATGTTGGCTGAAGCCACATTACATATGCGAATGAAAGGAGATGATGGCTGAAGCCACATAACGTTAAGCCGCCCGTTGCCGAGCGCAGAGACATGTTGGCTGAAGCCACATTACGTTGTGACACTCGTTGGCAAATGGAGAGCGTTGTGGTTAAATCCACATTACGTTTAACCCGCCCGTATTCGAGCGGAGACCGAGGTTGGCTGAAGCCACATTGCGTTTAGTTCCTCGGTAACTTCACATAGATACTGGGTTCTACACCTCATCGAGGTTGGTTTCCATACGGTTACCATATGACATTACACTTAGGCTACACGCCTGTGTTGGAACGGTGTGAATACGTTCTCCAACACCAGTATTGCCGCCCGTGACCAAATGGAGAGCGAGCTTGCCAGAGGCCATATAACGTTAAGCCGCTGTTGCCTAACGGGGAGCAGTGATGGCTGGGGCCGTATTAGTTTTTTAAAGCTAGTGGCAAAATGGAGAGCGATGTTGCCTGAAGCCTCATCACAATACCTCGCCCGGGATACCGCCCGGGCCAAACCGAAGAGAGAGTTAGGCTGAAGCCTCATTGCAGTAACCCGCCTGTGAACGAGCGAACACCGATTATGGTTATAACCACATCACGTTTGGTACCCCGTTAGAAACGGAGAGCGAGGTTGGCTCAAGCCACATCCCGCTGTTTGGGTACACTCAAACTTTCAATTGAGAGTTACAGGTTTTCGGACCTGAGAGGTACTTTGGCCTTTATTAGCCATGGGTTTGTACCAAACGGTACCCGTCTGGATATGTTTATAAAATTTTTCCAGGACGAAAAACAACAACGAACAAACAGTTGGTTGAAAACTATAAAATTCATTGATCCTTACACATTTGTGAGTTAAGGGTTTGTGGGATACGAAGGGTTGTAAGCCCGAAGATCCCATTGACGATGATAAATAGTCCTCACCAGAGGTAATGGTTTAAGCTTCCCTGCCACACTCTAGGTTACAGGAGGGAAGCAGGCCAGACGCCGACTATCCATGAATGGAGAAGTGGCTCAAGAAGCTGGAGCAATGCTCTCAGCTAAATCTCAAAGAGAACAAGTAGAGGTTGCACCGCAAACTCACATGGCCACGGAAACAGGTTTTTCCAAAAGGTAAAAATAAATTAAATTTTTTCCATATATACATGGGTCATTTCTTATGGGCCAGTTACAGTTGACCTGCTCACAGGTAGTTACAAACCAATTCAGGATACAGACAAAAATTTGGTACGGTTTATTTGAAATGAACAACTATATGAATCTACTTGTTTACCAATGGGTTTAGCTCGTAATTCTCGCTTATTTACTAAGCTCCAAAAATAACAATTTGTTCGCTCATACAGCGGGTAGGACCTTTCGGTTCCCGTATCTTGATGATTAATTGGATGCGCAGTTGAAAGTAATGATTAATGTACAACATTTACAAAGTTAAGTTTGCGGAAAATAGCTAAGAATTTAGCATAAGATGGAACTAAAGGGTTTTTTGAAGGCCAATACCTTCATGAAGAAGGGTAGATCATATTAATGGTCTAGACTGGAGAATAGTGTATTTAGGGTAATGTAGTTTAGTCTGCATACCCAGATGCTATGTCAGAATGTTGACAGATAGTACTACAGCAATGGCTTCCATTCGCAACATGGGAGGGACAATGTCCAACCCATATCATTAAAGAACATAATTAATTTAGAATGGGGAAAGCCAAATATAAATTCTTTGGCATCTGGAAATAATAAAATATTATAGAATTGGTCTCATGGTATCCAGAGCATACCTTTTGGGAAATTCGACAAATGTTTTCTCTTTAATTTGGGAAAATACAATTTATTACATTCAGCCTAATCGGCAGAGTAGCAAGGAGGGCTTTAATAGTCCCCAATTGTGACACGCAGCAAGGCTTGGAAGTTTTAGCCTTACCAGACACAAACTCTATACTTTTCCTACGCGCAAGGGGAAAGATTTTAAGCATTGGTGGTTCGCGGAGATGTGTTAACAACACCCCTTCTGACATTCCTTTTCGGAACACAGGTTGATGACATTTTTAATTACATAAAGTTACTCAGCACAGATTAACTTCGCATGCCTGTAGGAAATGAACACTTCAGTTACAGAATAATATCTCATGCATGGAGGCCAGGACCTGTACAAATGTACACAACATATTTAAGAAAATGTGGTGTACATTGTTTGCTAATGAAAGTCAAACCAACAAATCCAACAATTGCACAAGTGGCCCGTTTTCTCCGTTCTCTAGAGGACGAAGGACTAGAGTTTGGGGCTGTCAATGCAGCCAGAGGCGCCTTATCGATTATTCTACCTAGAATCGAGGGAGACACAGTCGGTAAACATGTGCTTCACTGGTTGCTTCGCTCAATTTATGTAAGGAATCCCCCTAAACCAAAATATAGTCGGTTTTGGGATATTTCCATGGTATTTAAGTTGTTTCAGGCTTGGCCTCACAACTCGTGGTTAGATATAAAACAATTAGGTTTTAAGGTCGCGGTCTTGTTACTATTAGTAATGGGACACAGAGGACAGACGATTGTGGCTTTATCCGTAACCGGATTAGAAATAGACAAGAAACAAGCTACCTTTGATTTGGCACAATTGCTAAAATCGAACACGTTAGGTGACCCTTTATCTACGGTTCACTTAGACTATTTCCCAAATGATCGTAAATTATGTGTTGTGTCAGCCATACGGGCTTATATATCCAAGACAAAGGACTTACGTGCATCACAACAACTATTAGTGAGCTTTATAAAGCCACATAAGGCAATTTCAAGAGACACCCTTGCCAGATGGACAATCACGGTGTTGAAATTGGTTGGAGTGGATACGGGCAAATACTCTTCCCACTCAACCAGAGGTGCCATGGTGTCCAAGGCACGGTTGCTCGGCATTTCTGTGAAAAGAATACTAGCGCATGCAGGCTGGAAGACGGCTAAGTCGTTTGCAAAACATTACAACAAACGACTAGAAAAGCCTACCGGCATTGCAAAGCGCCTGCTCACCAACTAACAAGAATAGGTGAGAACAAAAACTTTGAATGATACAATTACTAATACAATGACACATAAACATGTTATAATAAGAATGAATGATATTAAGGATAAAAATGAATTATGTAAAAGTCTCCCTAGCCTGAGGCTAGCCTGAGGCTGTATACCGAGGTAAAATAGTATAGTTATACGAGTCTTACCTAGGTATAGATGATGGATAACTGTTGTTTTCCCGAGGTATAAGCCTCGGGTAGACGTGGGCTAGGGCCCACCCACCACACCCTACCACGTCTATTCCGTTGGTGTACCATTACGGGAAAATCATAGTATCCATTGTATTGAAAGATCATTTTTATCCTGAATAAGTAGGTAAAGATTGCTGGACCCGGATGTGCTTCCTTCTCCCTAGCCCACGTCTACCCGAGGCTTATACCTCGGGAAAACAACAGTTATCCATCATCTATACCTAGGTAAGACTCGTATAACTATACTATATATGTATGTTAATATATATGTATATGTATGTATGTGTATGCATATGTATGTATATATATATGTATATGTATAACATTTATAATAGGCATAGGGGGTTTGGGTTTCGGGGGGGGGGGGGGGGGGGGGGGGATAGGAGATGGCAGCCTATCGGTGCAGGGAATCCTGGCTTCCCGGCACCAGGGTTCCCGGCCTCCCGGCGCCGAGACTCCCTGCACTAGACCTCAATTCAGATAATATAAATATAAATAAAATGTGATAACCAACAATAAAATAAATGAAATATAAATGCAATAATATACAGGGTAAGCTTTTATTAATGTTGTTGTACCAGCAAGAAATGCCATATTCGTGGGGATTATGCATCAGATAATGTTATGTGTATGTATGTATATGTATGGATATGTATGTATATGTATATATATGTATGTATATGTATATTCATTCATTCAATTCTTTATTTCAGACTCATGACTATGGTAGTTACATAATTTGGTCCATAGTAGGTAGGTATACAAATGGATGTGAATAGGATATAAGTAATACTATGTATGTATGTATATATATGTATATGTATGCATATGTATGTATATGTATGCATATGTATGTATATGTATGTTTATGTATGCATATGTATGTGTGTATGTACATGTATGTACATGTATGTACATGTATGTACATATATGTATGTGTATGTATGTATGTGAATGTATATGAATGTATATGTATATATATGTATGTATAGGTAGGCATAGGTATATGCATAGCATTTATAATAGGCATACAGGGTTCGGGGTGGGAGGAGACGGCAGCCTATCGGCGCAAGGAATCCCGGCTTCCCGGCGCCAGGGTTCCCGGCCGCCCGGCGCCGAGACTCCCAGCACCAGGCCTCAAATCTAATAATATAAATATAAATAAAATGTGATAACCAACAATAAAATAAATGCAATAATATACAAGGTGAGTTTAATGTTAATGTTGCTGTACCAGCAAGAATTGCCATATGCATCAGATCCATAATTATTTATTAGCAGAGCTTACTGGTCTCCCGTCCCCAGGCCTTCTGGCACCGGCCTTCCCTTAAATAATATGAATAGAAATAAAAAGTGATAACCAACAATAAAATAAATCAAATACAATAATATTTAAGGTAGGTTTTTCTTAATGTTGTACCAGCAAGACAAGCCATAATTTTGGTGATTATGCATCACAGTGAATTATTTCTTATGCATATATATATATATTGGTATGCAAAAAATATATCTAAATGATGTACAACAGTCCCCACAGGACCTCCCCCAGTGGCAAGTGGAAGTATATGAGTGGGCCACAGACCAGCATATACCCCATTGTTGACTGGAGGTTCCTCTATTGTTTGGGATTAATGGCTATACCAACACAGTACTGTCATGGGCAGTTTTGTCCTGTAGACATGTGTTGTAACTCCTGAATTATTTCCTAATATTCACTGTTAATTTACTCAATCCGGTCCCAACTAAATGTCCTACGAATATTCAGGAAATTCGATATAATTTTTTGCTTTCTAGTGATGTATTCCAATATGAAAACTTCCCAAAACTCAGTGTGCCATAACCATATTTTTGAACCTCCTAGCTAATCCTGTATAAAATTCGACCTTGGAAATTGAACCGGGGGTCGAATGAAGTATTTAACCACCATAGCCAGATCGAGGTAAGCTCTCCAACCTGTCTAACTCATCTAACTCATCTACTGTTCACTACTGCCATCCAGTGTATATCATAACATAGCCCTGAGTGCTGCCACCTGGTAACAAAAGGTCACACTATTAACATGGACCTGGAGACAACACCTTGAGTTATTTGTTCCATACTCCTACTATTCATATGCCTCTCTATCTCCTCCAAACATGAAACAGATTGCACACCTACGGTGTCCAGTTAATTGTGTGTATCAGTGTAACTCTGAGTTTGGTTCTCCTGCACTACTCTGTCATGGATTGCCCACCTAGGATGTCCAGTTAGTTGTGGGTACCAGTGTAGTTCGGTGCTCCTGCATTACCCT
This sequence comes from Branchipolynoe longqiensis, assembly GCA_030323885.1. NCBI lineage: Eukaryota > Metazoa > Annelida > Polychaeta > Phyllodocida > Polynoidae > Branchipolynoe > Branchipolynoe longqiensis. The sequence goes on along the minus strand of CM059191.1, from coordinate 55,932,268 downwards.
GCCATAAATTACACACCTATGATGTCCAGTTAGTTATGGGTACCAGTGTAGCTCTGAGTCTGGTGCTCCTGTGCTATACTGCTCCTCCTGGAAATAGGTAAGCAAAGCCTTTGCTGTCCAGCATTCATTTCAGTGTGCACACCAAATTTAATTTGCATGTTATCCACTCCAAATATCTCCCAAAAGTTAGATATTCATAATAATATCCCAAATCAAAGTAAGGGGGATTATAACGATCGACCGAATATATTTATCTAAAATAAATATGATAGAAATCTAAAACCATTGGACTATGCAATATTAAGGTTTCACTCACTTCAACTGATTGACTGCTGGAAATTACGGGCGGATGAGCAAACTGAATTAGACGCTGACAAAAACCAGTAGTCCACAACTGGTTCATCAAAGGCTGCGGTATGTGCTGTCCTGTCTGTGGGAAAGTGCATATAAAATACCCCTTGCTGTTTATCGGAAAGAGTAGCCTAGGTGGTGCCAGTGGGTTTTCTCCAAAGAAATATATTAGAATGACCATATGTTTGACATCCAATAGCCGATGATAAAAATCAATGCACTCTAGAGGCGTTGCTAAATAAAACAAACTCTCTGTACACTGACAAAATAGAAATCCTCCAAAAATTAGCTAAGCACACACGTGTGAATAGCTGATCCAGACAGAGGAAGACCGAGACAGGCGTGGGAGGAAAGGAAGGGTTTTATTTCTGGAAACAAGGTGGTACATGTAAAAGTTCAACAATCTGAGTCAAGGTGAAATGTTCTTAGTCAACCTGATCAATATCTGAGGATGGGGTAAGGGGGACCTGGGAGCCTGAGGAGGTAGGCCCGGGAGCCGACCCCGACATAGTGGCAATAAAAAAGAGGGTGGGTGGGCGTGGAAGAACAAGCTCGGTGTCTTGCTAGAGCCCGAATGCAGGTCATGGGAAGGGAGGGGGGGTAGGGCACTTGCGCGGGCTAAAGGAGGGGGCGTCCCGGGCTTCCCCCGCCGGTTCAACCACAATTCGGAAATTATGGGCCGATCCGGGCAGAGGAAGACCGAGACAGGCGTGGGAGGAAAGGAAGGGTTTTATTTCTGGAAACAAGGTGGTACAGGTAAAAGTTCAACAATCTGAGTCGAGGTGAAATGTTCTTAGTCAACCTGATCAATATCTGAGGATGGGGTAAGGGGGACCTGGGAGCCTGAGGAGGTAGGCCCGGGAACTGACCCAAAACAAAGGGCTAGGGCTCTCGGGGTGACCACCGTCACCTGCCTGGGGACGTAGGCGTGGACGGCATCAGACTCCCAGGTCCCCTGGGCCATTATGGCCGAAAGGTCCACACCCCGGGACGCGCAGGCCTGGGCTGCGCCCCGGCGCAGACCGTGCAGGGTATATCTTGTGGCATCAGGGATCCCGGCCATGTCGAATGCGGCGCGGTTCAGGGGCGTGATGTCGTGGCGTGTGAGGGCAGTGTTCTTGCGGGTTGGAACGCCGGGGCGTCCCCGGCAACTGGGACGAGGGTGACAGCCCGGTCCCAGGCCCGGACCGGACACAGGGGTGATCCGGGGAGGGCGGGCACGTAGAGGGAAACCGCCTGGGTGACGGAGCGGATAGTCTTGGAGGAGGACACCATGACCCTAAGGCCTCCCGGGGCGTGCCGGACGTCATCGCGGTGGAGGGTGTGTCACCCACCCCAAGGGGCATGGGAGGGGGAGAGGAGGTTCGACTGCCTCAAGAAGGTGAAGTAGGCGAGGACGACTGCGGCCCAAGGGGCAACTCCAGGATGCCCGAGGGACCTCATGTGGTTGTAGATGATGGGCATTATGGCGGGGGTGATGGCAAGAGCCCTCTTGACCGGGGCGGCGAAGAGCCGCTCCCCGCCCTGGCGGACGCGCAGTACAAAGGGCGCGTCAAAGGGGATGGGGTCTCCGCCCGCCTCCCGGAGCCAGGCGCGTGCGCCCGAGATCACATTGGTGACCGAGGCGGGGGAGGGCAGCTCGCGGTGAAGCTGGGCAATGAACTGGCCCACATCATATGGGAGGGCGCGGAGATGGTCGACGCCCCGCTCCAGCATGAACTCTAGGTACCTCCTCGCATGCCGGGTTCGATTCCGCCAAGTCCCAGGGGCGAGGGCGGCCGCGTGCAGCATCATGAGGTGGGCGTGGTCCCGGGGGTCGTAATCTGGGTAGGAAGAGAGAGTTATAAGCGGTTAGAGAGCAGCTCCGGGGAGTGCGAAACTCTTATTCGACTCAGACCCAGGTCCCGACAGTAATCCCGCACTATTTGGAGGGTGACCCGGGAGTAATGGGCCCGGCTGAGGGCGTCCGCCAGTACCAACTCGAAGCCCGGCTTGTGGTGGACGACGATCGAGAAGGAGCCCAGGGCAGCGGCCAGCCAGAGTTCCCGGGCGCACGCGCCGAGGGTCGGGTCGGAGGCCCGGCCGGATTTGAGGGCGAGGGCTGAGGCCGCGTTGTCTGTGTTGACCACGAGCTCGCAGCCGCCCGGGGCCGGGGGGCCGAGGGTCTTTACCGCCGTGACATGATGGGCGTAGGCCGGGTCCTCGCGGTGTTTGTGGAAGGTCAGCGTGGGAGGTCCCGGCACGGTGTAATTCGCCGGGAAGCCAAACTCGAGATGGTCTCCGAGGGTGGCCTCCGGCAGCATCTCTCGCCATGCTTCGATGTTTAGCTCCGAATCAACCGGGACTCGGGCGGCCAAGAAGTTAGGTAGGGCCGAGGCCCGGGCGGCGGCATAGGCTGCCGCAAAGCCGGGGTACCTAGCCCAGCCCTCCCCCGAGAGGAGGGGCCAGAAGCCGTCCAGGGTCGCTTTGTGGCCGTGGGGGTCCAGGAGTGCTGAAGAGTGTGGTCGAGCACCTGATCCGCCGGCTCGCTCCGATCCGCTGCTCTCGGGCCGACAGGGTGGGCCGCGTCAGTCACGTCGCATATTCCGCAGGCGGGGACGGCTGTCGTGGTCGGGGTCGAGGTGATCCGGGTGGCGTGTGCGTGCTCCGAGAAGCTACGATAGCTGGGGGTGGGCGTTGTGGGGCTAGCTGGGGTGTGTGGCCGGCGGCGGTCCGCTTGTGCCGGCATGCCCGGGGGCTCGTAGTTGTTTACGCCGGCTCGCGCGGGACCAGTGGAACCTGTGACGTCACTCGGGGTTGCCGCGGGGGAATCCCCCTACCGGGGGTGCGCTGGTTCCAGCGAGCCCATTGACACAAGGGCTAACGGGCGGCCGGGTCGGGCGCCAGCGGCGGCTGTGACGTCATTAGGGGGGGTTCCCGGGAACACCGAGCGGGCCAGGGAGCCCGGGAGGGAAGCCGAGTGGCTTCAACAGGATGTCAACAAATGGCTTAGTCAACGGGGAGGCGGGGGGGGGGGGGGGGTCGTCTACAGTGTTACGGCAGGGTCGCGGTGGCGTGGGTTCCTGCCGGGAGTCTAAAAATCCGAGTGAGTTCTCTTACCGGTTTTGTCCCTCGCCTTTTTTGAATAACAGGACGCCTCCGAGTGGTTGGTAACTATTTTCCGTACGTTCGCGCAATAACCGCAGACGTGTGCTACCTTCTGGGCTCCCGATCTGTGGGATTCTCCTTTGGCTGCCTTGTCGCACGTCTGGGGATCTTTATTCCACGCTTCGCATGGGGCTCCCATGCTCGACCTGTCGTATTAGGTTCGGGATTCCTGGCCGGCCTTCTGGTGTTGAGTTTTTCCTGGCTGGGAGTCGCTTGAGGCGGCCGGGTGGACGTGAGGTGGCTCGCCATGGCGATTATTTCCACCCTCACGGCGTTTACGGCCGCCGAGTCCCGCCATCCGTCTGGGAGGCGGCCGTCCGCGATCCGAGTGAAAATCTCCTCGTAGTATCGACGTACGACCGTCCACGGCAGTGAACAATTGTCTTGCGCCACCATTTCCTGGTGGCGTGATAACGCTTCCAAGGCGGAGGATGGAAACGCTCATTGGTACTGGAGGCACTTCAGGCCCAGGGTGTATTCCTCCCGGGTCGCCTCACCTTTTTTAATTGCTTTGCCCTCATCCCCCCTTTCTACCAGGTCGTATTGGAAGAGATATTTAGCAGGAATACCTTTTTTCCTGCTCGTTGCCTTGCCGTCCGCCGCTGCGACGATGAGGCGCACCGCCTCCTCGGCCGATGACCGGGCGCCCCTTCCGTACGCGTCCTGGTCGTGTTGTCGGTAGTCGCGGGGGCGGCGGGCCAGGGCCTCCTCGCGGTGGCGTCTGCCGCGTGACCGCGGGGGTGGAGATGGGGACGACTAGTCGCTCATCGGGCTTCTGTACCTTCCGTCGCGGCTTGGTACTAGGGCTCGCTCCCGTCTCGGAGCGGGGGCGGGGCTCGGGGAGGCCGGAGAGAGTGTTCTGGGCCTGCTGCGTTGGTAGCTTGGAGGCGATTCGACCCTGGGGAGGCGCGTGGAGGCGAGGAGGAACGGTCACGTCCCCCCCGGCTTGCCTTCATGGTGGCGGCGGTTAGGGCAGCGGTGGCTTCCGCAAGCACCCTGCTCTGCTCCGCTATCTCCTGTCTCTGAGTCGTCATTTCTTGTCTCTGGCTTGCGGCATGTCTCTCCAGGTCCGACCAATGCTTCTCGATTGCGTCGATCGATGCCTGCATCCTGAGCATGCCGTCCGCCTGCTTGGCCTTCGCTGAGGGCTTCTTGGGGCGGGCAGACTGTCTTGCCGGCGGCGTAGGTGGTGTGGGGGGCTGCCGGGATGCGCCGCTATCTTGCGAGCCGTCCAAGTCGCTCTGATCGACTCGCGGGGATGTTGGCGGTCTCCGTGTTGCTCGCTTCGCCGGCCTACCTCTCTGCACCGTGGCGCGTTGAGTTCGCTGCATACTTATTTAACGTGGGTGCCTTTTTTATATTTCTCTCCTGCGATGCTAAGGATCCTAGGAGTGCGTGGGTGGAGACGGGTATCATAAAAGAACAAGCTTGGTGTCTTGCTAGAGCCCGAATGCAGGTCATGGGAACGGAGGGGGGGGGGGGTAGGGCGCTTGCGTGGGCGAAGGGAGGGGGCGTCCCGGGCTTCCCCCGCCTGATCAACCACAATTCGGAAATTATGGGCCAATCAGCGTCAGGCAACGCAGCCTTGGTCGGCCGGAGTCGGTTTAGTTAACGGCCTGAGTTATATCCAACAGGAGTTTGTAGATACTGTATACAATAGACGCTATTGCACCCCTGTTTACCTTTCAAGCACAGACACACTGCATACACGCTTCTACAAATATGGGCGTGCAGTCTCAACGCCCGACTATGTTTGCTTATCTGTCTCTGTGGCAACAACTCAAATTATCTGGTAATATCATTTCTGGACCAATGCTTGTGTACAACACACAATCTCAGGATTGTTGTTAAAGCTGCATAGTCCTGTACTCTTGAGTTTCTGCAATTTTCTAAATACATTTGATTGGGCGTTATCATCTACTTTACTTTAGTTTGAAATAACTTTTATTTTAAATGGCGAACTTTGGAGATATTTGACGTGAAAACCTGCCAGATTAAATGTTGGCAAGCACATTAAAGTTCTGGCACTATAGACTTCAGTACCAACAGGTTCTAGGGAATTGGCTCATACCCCTTTCTATGCAGTAACAGATGGTTAATAAGTGCGCCATTATCGAAGTTTTATAATGATATGTATGATCGTTTGAAAATTTGAACTTTCTTTGGATAGGGTGCGGTGGCCGAATCGGTAGATCGTGTGCGGGAGATCGGGAGTTCGCTTCCCTGTCGAGTCAAAGCAATGACTTATAAAATTTATACTTTTCGCTTCCTAGCCAGGCGCTCGGCATTAATAGGATAGGGCAAGGACTGGTCAGCTCAGTGTCAGGATAATGTGACTGATTGGGATATCGGGTCATGGTGCCAGCAGCCTGATTTCACAGTGGAGCAGCACTATGAAGTCACCATGAGTGTGCACGGTCACAAGTCGGTACCCATCCTGGTATGCCCTTAGATGTTGCCAGGACGTAAAACTCCAACAACCAACCAAGAACCAACAAACTTTCTTTGGACTATGCAGCTTTAACAGTGTTACTGTTAGCTGTATAGCCCCTCCCCCTCTCAAATTCACCCATGCATACACGCTTACATACGTGTAGTTGTATATAAAACCACATTAGGCTGAGTAGGATTTGTTTGTTTGTTGTTGTTTTACATCCTAGCAACATCTCAGGTCATATCAAGACGGGTACCGACTTGTGACAGTGCACACTCATGGTGACGTTATAGTGCTGCCCCACTGGGAAACCAGGCCGCCAGCACCATGACCTGATATCCCACTCAGTCACATTATCCTGACACTGAAGCAATCAGTCCTTGCCCTATCCTAATAATGCCAAGCGCCAGGCTAGGAAGCAACAAGTATACATCTTTAAGTCATTGGTTTGACTCGACCAGGATTCGAACCCACAAACTTCCGATCTCCCAAAACAGAGAGATGGACGATCTACTCATCCGGCTGGTCTGGGCTGAGTAGGAATAGATATATATATATATATATTTTACCTCGGTACTAAGCCTCTAGCTACTCGTGGTCGAGGGAGAAGGAAGCAACATCTGGGTTCAGCAATTAGCATATTCCGCTCATAACGGGAGGACGTTACGAGCAGCTCAGCAGTTTTTACCAAGTAATACCAAGTATCCAGAGTAAGTACAGGAACAAGAACTTACAGGGACGATTATGAATGCATATAGCATACACTGATCAACTTTTTACGTTGTCAATTATCATGTTAACTTAGTTATTCATGAAATTGTGTTCGTTATGCGGTGCCGTAGATTTTGTGCAAGCACCTCCATTTAGTTTTTGCCGCCCATTGCCGAACGGGGAGATGTTTGGCTGGAGCCAATTCATCATTTAGATAGATTCAGGAATATTAACAGATTTCCCAAGGTTAATGCGTACCTCCGAGTTTCATAGCATTTTCTTCAACTTGTTGGCGTAGTAGCCACAGGAGGAAGAAGTGTATGTTACAGAGAGTGTGGGAGGGAACAGTACACTGGTCCCTACCCCTCGATTGGTTTCGGTTTGGTTCGTCCAGCCGTCGCACTTTCGACATACAATTTAGCTTATCACGCCTGGATTAAACCGGTGTAAATACGGTTTTAAAACCCAGTAGTGCTAGAGAGCACATTATAACACTGTTCCACATGTTCAGTTGCTCCTTGAGTACATACTAATAAACCTTTTGGTTGTTACAGATGACTCAAGATGGCTGCGAAGCATGGTAACCAAGGTGTACCACACTCGTTGAGTGAAGGTGACGCGAGCCCTGGACAGGAGTCCGCCCCGTCACGTGACCGCTCTCCTGAGGCAGGGCCGTCCAACACGGACGACCATGTGGTGGATCTCATTCGCGAGCAGCTACAACAACTGCTCCCGAGTCCCGCCAGCAAGGCCTCGGCGAAAACTCACGCCTCCGCATCGGAAGAGTCGGAGTGGGAGGATATGTCTGAAGCGCAACAGACAACCAACTCGGAAATCGAGTTCCGCTCAAAGAAAAGGAAAAGGTCAAAGAAGGAGTCCTCCGATGGAGACCAATATTATAAGGCGCACAACAAGACAAGAAAAGTAAAACGGACAAAGAAGTCGTCCAAGTCAAAGAAGAAGAGCAAGTCTTCTTCCTCGGACTCGTCAGGAGACTCCACGACCACTGACTCCGAATCAGATACCGAACTGATCGGGAAGTATGTTCAGATCACAGGGAAAGTGGTCAAAAAGATCAGAGTAGAAAAGAAGAAAAAGATCAACACGTGTACACTCATGAGGAAGACCATAAAAGGCCATTTCCACACCTTCAAACCCGCGGAGATAATAACGAAGTTCGCGGAGAAATACAGTGGGATCAAGGGGATCCCAGAGGGCCCTTTCAAAGAAATGGATGCGGACGTCACCATGAGTGACGACCGCAAGAAATTTGAGGCAAGCTTACACACCATTCATAAAGGCGTTCTTGCGGCCTTAGCAGCGGTCACGCCCATCGCAAACCGCATGATGACGGACAACAAATTCTCAACTTTGTGTTCCGACATGGACGCAGGAATGGCCGTATTAACGGCAACCAGCAATTTCCTGTTCTACCGGCGTTTTGAGAAACTCTTCAAATCGGTCACAACCGATGCAGGCAAAGAGGTAGCATGGTCAAAGAAGATCGTTGACAATGACGGGAAGGAATACACTCTATTCCTCGCGCCAAAGCCTATTAAGGGCAAGCCGCTCGACAACACTAAAATGTTCGGCGGCCAACTCCAATACCTGTTCAAACAGGTCGAGACAGCGGCCAAACAGTCTAAACATCTAGACTCCAAGAAGGCCGACAACGCCACAAGATACAAGAAAGTCCGTTCGGATTTTCGCAGCCGGCAGACTGGTCAACGAGGCAGCCGATTCGGCAGCGGGAACTTTGGATATCAGGCGAGAGGAAGGGGACAGCGGAACCAGTACGGCTGGAATGACAACAACCGCCCCTTCAGGAGGGAAACAAACTCCCAGAAGCCGTTCCCCAGGCCAGCCAACAAGTAGAAGCGATTTTCAGGCAGGCAACATTGCCAACCATTTGAGTGATTGGGAGCAAATTACACAAAACCAAACAATCCTTAATATTGTACAGGGGGTCACTATTCCTTTCATAGAAAAACCGGTTCAGACCAATATACCTTTTCCCTATCGTCTAGACTTAGACGAACAGCAAGCATTAAATTCTGCACTAAAGGCATTATTGAACCAGTCCAACAGACTAATGGGGAATATATTTCCAATATATTTTCCAGACCCAAACCTAATGGAGATGTTAAGATGATTCTAGATTTAACCACACCCAATAAATTAGTAGAATATAAAAATTTCAATATGTTTTCTTGAGAAACAGCTCGAGACCTAGTAACACCTGGTTCTTGGCTCGCTAGTCTGGATTTAAAAGATGCACACTACACTATTCCAATTCATGAAGCCCACAGAAAATTCCTCACATTTATCTGGCAAGGACAACTCTACCAGTTTACTTGTTTGCCAAATGGCTTAGCTTGCACACCAAGGTTGTTTACTAAATTGTTAAAACCCATTTTTTCCGAGATGGCCAAGAAAGGAAATGTAATGTTCCCTTACATTGATGATTCCTTCATTGTGGCGCAAACGCAACACGATTGTCAAACAGCAATTGATGATTTATGTCAAGCATTGATGCGTGTGGGGTTTTACATACATGATACTAAATCTGTACTAATACCTACAAAACATTTAAAATGCTTAGGCTTCTTTATTGATACAGAGCAAATGACGATTTCATTAACGCCTGATAAAATAGATAAATTTTAAACTACAGCTTTGAGTTTATTACAATTAGAGAGACCGAAAATAAGACAAGTCGCTGTACTTATTGGAATTATGGTAGCTTACGCACCAGCCATATTATATGGTAAAGCACATATCAAGTCCCTTGAGATAGATAAAAATTACGCATTACCCAAAACGAAAGGTAATTTCGAAGGTCTTATGACCATCTCCAAACTCGGTTACGATGATATTCAATGGTGGTTAGACCACATTCTTAATTCACACAATCAAATCAGGATGGGTGAACCTAATACTACAGTCACAACCGATGCCTCTTTAGAAGGTTGGGGCGCCCACAGGGATAATCTCGCTACAGGGGGCCGTTGGCTAGATGAGGAAATAGATGATCACATAAATGTATTAGAATTATGAGCCATCTATTTAGGTTTGAGGAGTTTAGTCCAAGTGCCTAAATTCAATGTACAAGTCTTGACTGATAACACTACCGCAATGGCCTATATTCGAAAGATGGGAGGGACAAAGTCCAAGCCATGTAATAAGCTAGCAAAACAAATGTGGAATTGGGCTCAAAAGCAACAAGTTTGGCTTACAGTAGCACATATACCAGGTAGTTAAAATACATTAGCAGACAGCATAAGTCGCCATTTCCATGACTATTTAGAATGGTACCTAAATGTTAACATTTTTGATATGATTTGCAAAAAATGGGGAACCCCGGAAGTAGATCTGTTTGCCTCACGTAGAAACAAGAAAATGACAAAATATGTCTATGATCTGGAATGATAAATTTTATTATATCTTTCCCCCATTCAGCCTAATCAGCAGAGTAGCCAGGAAGATCAGGCTGGACGAAGCACATGCAGTGCTCATAGTGCCAGACTGGAACACTCAACCCTGGCGAGCGGCAGTAGAATGGGGAGCCAAAGACTCTTTAAAATTCCCCAGAGGACCACTAAACTTACAACACCAAGGCCAAGTAACAAACCTGGGGGACGTATCCACGACACCCCTATTGGCATTCCTTTTCTAAGGAGATATTTACAGAAATTTGGCTTAGATAAAATCACCCAAAATAGATTAATTTTGCATACCTGGAGACCAGGGACGGTCAAATTATATTCCAGTTACTTAAAGAAATGGGGCATTTATTGTTTGATACACAAAGTTAAGCCAATGGAACCATCCATCACCCAAGTAGTCCGGTTCTTACAAATGGTGGAGGATGACGAACTAGGTTATGGAGCCATCAATGCCGCTCGATGTGCACTATCGGTCATCTTACCAAGCGTTGATGGAGAAACAATTGGCAAACACGAAGTTCTCCATTGGTTCATGAGATCTGTATATGAAAGAAACCCCCCAAAACCAAAATACAATAGGTTTTGGGATGTCTCAGTGGTATTTAAATTATTCCAAGAATGGCCTAGTAATAGACATCTATCGATTAAACAGCTAGGATACAAATTAGCTGTACTGTTACTCTTAGTAACCAGTCATAGGGGCCAAACAATTGTGGCCCTTTCACTTACTGGCCTAGACATTAATGACAAGGAGGCCACGTTTGATTTGGACAAATTATTAAAATCAAACCGTACGGGAGATCCCCTCTCCTCGATTCATTTAACCAGTTTCCCACATGACAGGAAACTATGTGTAGTGTCAGCCATTAGGGCTTATATATCCAAGACAAAAGGAATACGTAATTCCAGACAGCTTTTGATAAGCTTCATTAAGCCACATAAGGCTATCTCCAGAGACACGCTCGCCAGATGGACAATTAACGTGCTGAAGTCAGCAGGCGTCAATACAGGATGCTATGCTTCTCACTCTACACGAGGTGCCATGGTCTCGAAGAAGAGACAGTTGGGAATCTCATTGAAGAGAATCCTAGCACATGTCGGCTGGAAGACGGCAAGGTCGTTTGCTAAACATTACAACAAACGACTAGAGAAGATGAGCAGGGTTGCAACCCGCCTATTCACCAACTAAGAAGATGTCTGAGACTTAAAACAATTTTAATATTACAAGTGAAACATTACTATGTTCATCAGATAATTGAGGATAAAAATGAGGCTACGTAAAGGTCTCCCTCGACCATGAGTAGCCAGAGGCTTAGTACCGAGGTAAAATAGTATAGTTATGCGAATCTTACCTGGGTACAGATGATGGATAACTCTTGTTTTCCTGAGGTACAAGCCTCAGATAGTCGTGGGCTAGGGCCCGCCCACCACACCCTGCCATGACTATTACGTTTGCTTGTGCCAAAACGAAAACATTATGAGCTCCAATCATTGAGCTAATGTTTATCCTGAATAATTAGGTGAAGATTGCTGAACCCGGATGTTGCTTCCTTCTCCCTAGCCCACGACTTTCCGAGGCTTGTACCTCGGGAAAACAAGAGTTATCCATCATCTGTACCCAGGTAAGATTTGTATAACTATACTATATATATGTATGTAGGAATGTACAGGTATGTATGCATGTACGGATACGTGTACGTATGTACTATGTATATATATGTATACGTATGTATATATATATACATATACATATATAGATATATATGACTTAATGTAACCAGCCGCGATGGCCGAATGAGTTGAGCGTCCGCCTCCCGTTCTGGTAGGTCGTGGACTTCAAGCCTTCTTTCTGGGTTGATCGGCCTGTGCAGCTTTGAATGATGTAGAAATGTCCTTCACTCCTTACATCATATTTTCTATTAATGCACAGTGAGGCGCACTGAACTTCCCAGGTGAAATCCCACATACACAGGCAGCTAGACTGGCTAGAGTTCACTACACACACCGAGGAGGTGGCGATACCCTCCGGCAAGATGTCGGACATACTGGTAGAGTACATGGACTAGTTGGAAGAGTATATCATGTAGCAACACACAGCTCTGGAAGTTCAATATCAGCCACAAGCCGGGGAGCACCTGGTGCTTGCTGATGCCCTCAGCAGGAAGGCCCTTGCACAGGCCAAGGTCGAGGCCCTCTGCAAGGATATGGCTCTTTCCCATCACACCAACCAAAGTACTTGACCTTGACCTACAATAAGCATATACCTGGGAACATCAACACATTGCTTGATTCCTCTTCACTCCCCACCACGCCCCACTCCCCCGCCCCTCCCCCAACTCCACGCCAGCCCTGTGTCCCCTAGTGCCATCCCGAATCACCTCAGTGGGGCAGCCCCTGAGGGCTACCTGCCATCCACGAAGACTACCCGGCGCCCAGATCAAGGGTTTCACCTCACAATTCTCACCATCCTCACCATCCTCACCATCCTCACCATCCTCACCATCCTCGCCATCATCCCCACCCTCCCCATGATCATCACCATGATCATCAGCACCATCAATATCCTCACCACCATCAATATCCTCACCTTCATAACCATCTTCACCATTCTCACCACCCTCAGCATACTCACCATCCTCACTACCACCACCATCCTCACCTTATGTCTTACAAGAAATAGGTTGAAAACAAGTTTGAGTAGACTGTAGAGGCATGGTATCGCTGCGCAAATTTTCACATTTTCACATTTTCACTTTAGCACAAAATCATATAGCGTATTTGAATAGATTTTGCGGGATTCATCAAATACATGTAGTATTGCGAACATACTTAACACATAGAGGCAACAATAATTATTTGACTCGCTTCCAAAAGAAGTAACCAGACGGGTTCGCTGAATGTGTTGAGCATCCGTCTACCATTTTGGTAGATCGTGGGATTTGAACACACAGGTTAGAAACCTGGTCGAGTCAAACCAATGACTTAAAAATGTATATGTGTTGCTTCTTAGCCAGGTGCTCGGCATTATTAGGATATGGCAAGAACTTTTTGGCTCAGTGTCAGGATTATGTGACTGAATGGGATATATATCAGGTAAGGGTGTTGGCAGCCTTGTTTCCCAGTGGGGCAGCACTATAAAGTTGCCATGAGTGCACTCTCACAAGTTGGTACCCGTCCTGATATGACCTTAGATGTTGCCAGGACCTGAAACATCAACAACCATTCAACCAACAGGAAAGACATTAATTATAAACATCATAACATGGAAATCAAATGTGTGGTGCCCTGTTTCAAAGAATGACCCATATACCTACGTCTCTAAGAACACCATCTCGACGGCCCCTATGGCCTCAATGTTTGGTTGAGTGACAGATGAATATGTTAACGCCATGAGAGCCCACTAACCAGTTTCTTTAAACATCATCTCTTTTTCTAGATTACATTATTTCTTAGTAGTTTCTTTAACACTGATATGTTTTCTACATTTCGTCTTGCAACTGGCACTTTATTCCAAATATTGGCACTCATGTTAGCTACACCGCGATCATATGCACTGAATTTTTATGGGGCTGTCACATTACGACGTTTCTCACCAACGCGCGCCGACGTGTTGCCTTTTTGGGTGAAACGTCGGCACGCGTCGGGAAGCGATACGCGCGCGTTACCGGCACGTTGAGTGATAGCAAAGTGTGAATGGACACGTCGGCGCGCGTCGCTGCGCCTCGCCGCGCGTCGGGTCGCGCCGATCGTTTTGTGCTTGCGCAAAACTTTCGGCGTGCGGCGACGCGTTGGAGGGGGCGTTACAGACGCGCCACCAACACGCTACTAGAACGCTGCAACCCGTCGAATTTTCTTCCAAAACGCCGAAAAGTTGGACGTGTCTCGAGCCCTAGCAAATATCTTGCGCGTTGGCGGCGCGCCGGGGGAAACGTTGTAGTGTGACAGGGCTATTACGGACCGGTGTTGTTTCTTGTGCACCTTGTTTGTAACCTCCTGTTTTGTTTTCTTTGAGACTTATTGTACGCATACAATCGTACCTGATCCTGTTGCCTAAATGCCAGCTTAGTGTAATTATTTTAAGAGAAAATCAATTATGTGTTGTTCTTGCAGATGCGGATTGCCCTGCAGCACCGAAAACTGGCAAAGATTCCACACTGATACACCAAAAGGATGGTGTTGCCACATACTTGTGCAACAACAATTTCCAAGCTCTTAACGGTTTGACAGTGTCTCGGATTTATACCACCGATTGTTTTGTCACCATATGGGGAGATCCTAATCCTTCAGAGTGCGAAAGTAAGTCTGTATCTTGTCTACATTAGGACATGTATCCATAGACTGTTCCCTTGTGGCATGTTCCCTTGTTCTGTGTTCGCTTGTGATCTTGTTGAAGATCTAGATACTACTTGTGTATATGTGATTGGTGATTATAATGCTGACATCTCGGATGATCACTCTATTTTTGCTAAACATTTGCTCAATTCCTGCCAAGATTATGGATTTGTACTATCAAGTCAACAACTGTTACCACTAGATAGCTTTACTTTTGTGAGTAACTGGGAGACAGTCTCTTGGCTGGACCACTGTGTTAACTCATCTGATGCTCATGATGCAATACAAAGTATGCATCATATACCTGTAGGTATGACCTTGAATTTAAACAATGTACCTGATATGTCAAAGACTACAAACAGCTGCAATAAATGCAAATTAGACTGGTCCAGAATAAAACAAGATCAGATTCATAAATATAGTGTAAATACTGAAACTCTCTTGCAAAATGTTAAAATACCCACAGATGCTCTAATGTGTAGAGATGTGCATTGTAAGGTTTCTCAACATGCAGATGAATTGTGTAGTTTTTATGAAAACATTGTAGAGGCCCTTAAGCTGGCAAGTAAGCCATTGTATAATTTCCCTAAATGTAACACTCAGTGCCATACCTTCACAAAGCTGCAAGAGAAGCCTTCTTACTGTGGAAGGAACAGGGTAAACCCAGGCAGGGTTGTATTTCTGAAATGAAAAAGAGGACAAATTCCCGTTTTAAATATGCTTTAAGATACATTAAATACAATGAGGATGCTATGAGGAGAGATGCCTTAGCCACTAAGCTGCAGAATAACAATGTAGAAGAATTCTGGAAAGAGGTCAAATTGATAGACAATAGTAAAACACCACTTCCCACAAATATTGAGGGTGTGGTAGGGTGTGAGAAGATAGCCGAGCTCTGGAAAAATAATTATAAAGAGTTATTTAACTGTGTATGCAGTAATGTTGATAGTGTTATGTTTAATGTCGAAATTTGTAGTGATATAAATGTTGGTGCTAAGGAAATCAGGGATGCTATATTAAAACTTGATAGTAACAAGACTTGTGGTGCTGACAATATTTATGCAGAGCATCTCAAATATGCCAGCTCAAGAGTTTTTTCCATGTTAGCTATGTGCCTCACAGGCTTTCTCATGCATGGAACTCTGCCTGATACTATGATCTCTGTTATTCTTGTACCAGTAATTATGGACAAAATGGGAAGGATTAACAGTAAGGATAACTATAGACCTATAGCACTTGCTAGTCTATTGTCAAAAATATTTGAAAATGTACTGCTAGATAGACTGGAGTTGTATTTAAAACAAATGATAATCAATATGGCTTCAAGCAGAAGCATGGGACAGATATGTGCATTTATGCTCTTAAGGAGATTATACAGAAGTATCATAGTTTAAATTCTGCTATGTTTTTGTGTTTTCTTGATGCCTCTAAGGCATTTAATAGAGTGAATCATGCAAAACTGTTTGAAAAACTAGTGCAGCATGGTACACCAGGCTATCTCATCAGGATATTAATATTTTGGTATTCGCATCAATCAATGGTAGTCAGGTGGGGTGATGACATGTCAGAACCCTTCCACGTCAGTAATGGTGTACGTCAGGGAGGGATATTGTCCCCCTATTTATTTAATATTTATATGAATGACCTGTCAAAAAGGTTAAATGAGTGTAAAACTGGATGTATTTATGGATTATTACTTCTAAACCATCTCATGTATGTGGATGATATGGTAATATTCTCACCATATAGTAGTGGACTGCAAATGCTACTTAATATATGCTCTGAATATGGCATAGAAGCTGATATCAAATACAATGCTATTAAAAGTATGGTTATGATCATTCGATCAAAATATGACAAGGATACTATGTTTCCTGATTTTATGTTAACTGGTGCTCCCCTGCCAATCTCTACTGGAGTCAAATACTTAGGACACTTTATGACCGATGACTTTAGAGATGACAGGGATATTAATAGACAGTGTCGCAAGTTATATGCTCAGGGAAATATGCTCATCAGGAAATTTCATGTGTACAACTGATGTGAAGCTAAATTTATCTAGAACTTTCTGTACTCCCTTGTATACTGCCCGGATTTGGTGGAACTATAGAATGTATAGCATTGGTCGTAATGTTTGCATTGCGTTTGATGCGAGGGAAGGAAGAGACCATCTCCCCCCCCCCTCCTTTTCCTGCCACGTCGCCCCGGCTTTCTCACCTTCCCTGTCATCCTCCCCTCAGCTTTCTCCCCCCGCACGCTCTCTCTCTCCCCCACCGGCTTTCTCACCTCACCCGCACCTCTTGCCTCCCCGCTCCTTCCCTTATAAGCTGTTCGCCCGGCCTCCGTCAGCCATTCGCCCTCCTGCCATCCTTCCCGCTCAAGCTCTCATTTTCTACTTTGGCTCTACCTGGCGCTTCCCGGACCCTACTCTCCACGGCCGACGCACCTCCCTCAAGCCGACGCAGTACCCTCGACCGACGCAGACGCACAGACGATGCCTATCAGCAGAAAAGGGAAGGGACGCCGGGGAGTCCGGAGAGCCGCTCAGAGGACGCCGGAAGCCGTCTCGCCCCCATCCTCCGCCCCCTGCTCGCCCCCGGCGCCTCGCAACCGCCCCTCGGGCGACTGGGCTGCCGGCATCGATGCGACCATGACCGCCACCTTGCAGGCACTGGAGCACATCACCTCCCGACTCGATGCCCTCGACTGCCGCAGCACCCACGTGCCCGAGGAGACAAGCCCCGCCCCCGCGATGCCTCGTCCGGCCTACTCCTCGCCCGGCGCCTCGGGCACACGTAGTCGGGGGGGCCCTGCCCCCGCCCCCACCTCAACCACTGATCCCGGGGGGCGATTCACCCCCAGTACGAACGATACACACGCCACGCCGCCCAGCCGCCTCCTCGACACAAGCTCCCGCGCCTCCGGTCTACCACCAAGACGCCATCACCCACACCCCGGCATCCGCGGCCGACACCGTGAGGGAGATCCTCACCTCGGCCGAGGCGCAAGGCACCGGCAGACGTAAAGGTATCTCACCAAACTACATATTCCCCTCCGACCTCGTCGGGAGAGGCCCTGAAAGGAAGCCAGTCAAGAGAGGGGAGGCGTCGAAGGACGAATACAGCCTAGCCCTCCGCACCCTTGAGAGTCACCCAGCCTTCCCCGCCCACTCCCTCCCAGTCCTCAACCACCACGCCCTCACAGTCCTCCACGTTAACCTCGTTTATCCCTGGCCTACCGTCCGCCGCTACTCTGAGACCATATTTACTTGGATAGCGGACGGTAGGCTACCACACGGCTGGCACGACCCAGTCGCCATCAACATGGTGAGAATGGAGGTTCTCACCATGCCCGCCCCACCAGCCGCCCCACACGCTCCAGCCTTCTGAGCCACAGACCCAGCCCGAGCCCGGCACCAGCCACGGCCCCAAGCCGACGCCCGGGTACCCTACAGCAGGGACCTCCACGGGGCCCCCTGCACCGCCTGGAACCGTGAACCCACCTCATGCGACCGGGCCGCCTCCGGGGAGGCCCATGGCGAGGCGGGGCCAGGCAGTGACACACATGCGCATACTGTGCAAACGTGCGGAAGGTCCTCACCATGCACAGTGAGGCCGTGTATATGGTGAAGTGAGCGCGCGACCCCGGCCGCCTCGGCGGATTTTTAATCCGCCAGTCCCCCCGGCCAGCCCGGAGGGCCATAACCGGCCTAAAACCCACACCCCTGCCGACAACCCCACCACTACCACCGACCCCGGCACTCACGCTCCTACCAACTGCCACGCCTGCCCAGGTAACACCACCGGCCCCCAGCCGGAGCCCCACCGGACCGCCAGAAGCACCACCGGCTCCCCTCACACTCGGCCCAAGCGACGAGAACTAGGCGCTGACCACCACAGCCCTACCCACACCAACCACACAGCCGAGGACCATCACCCCGCCCCTCAGGCTCCCAACGCCACCCACACCGACCACAACCCTGCCCCAGACACCCCTGCTGCCGTCCAACCCGCCGGCCCCCGGATGCCTGGTCACTCGACCGCAGACACCACTGACGCCGACCTTCACCTGTCCCCCGGTGACACCGCCTTCCTCACCCCCCCGACCTCCCCCCGCCCCTACCCCACCCCACCCCGCACGACTTCGCTGCCCCCCTCTCCGACCCCCACCGCACCTCCGACCCCTCCCCCCCCCGACCCCTCTCCTGCCCCAACCGACACCCTCGACGAGCTGATCGCTGACTTCGTCGATCACCACATTCAGGATACCCTCCCCGCCACCCACTCATGCGGCCCCTCCCCTGCCCACTACCGCCCCACCATCCTCTCCACCTGACCCCACACCTCCGGCGAGGCGTGGGGCCCGGTACCCCACCTTCACCACCACCTATGCCGCTCTCCGGGAAGCGGGCCTCCCCAATTTTTTGGCCACCCGCATCCCCCTTCCCTCGGGCCTCCACATACCCGCATTGCGTGCCCGTCTCCGCGACTACCCTGACCCCGCCGTCCTCGACCTCCTGGAGTTTGGTATTCCCTCCAACTACACCGCCTCAACCCCTCCTCGCCCCACCTTCTCCAACCACCGCGAGCCCCCCGAGAACCTCCCTCATGTACGGGGGTTCATAAGCACCGAGCTCGCCCTCGCGGGCCCCTTCACCGTGCTTCCCTTCACCCCCTGGACCCAGGTCTCCCCCATGATGACCCGCCCCAAGTCCGACCCAGGGAAGAGGCGGGTCATAGTGGATCTTTCCTACCCACCGGGTGCCAGCGTCAACTCCGGTGTTCCCCGGCGCGAGTACCTCGGGAGACCCCACTCCTACAGGCTCCCCTGTGTCGCGGGCGTAGGCCACCGACTCATTCACGAGGGCCCCGGGGCCTAGGCCAGCTTCGCGCCGACCCCCTCTCCTGCCCCCTTTACGGTGTCTGCCTCGACGGCCTAACTTACATTGACCTCGCCCTCCCCTTCGGCTGCCGCTCCTCGGGCGCGGCGTGCGTGCAGGTCACCGCAACGGTGGCTTGGATCCTCCGACGTGAGGGCTTCCATGCCCTCATCTACGTCGACGACTTCGTCGGGTGCGAGGGCTCCTACTTGAGGGCGTGCCAGGCCTTCGACGCCTTCCTCGCCCTCACCGCCGCCCTCGGGCTCGACATGGCGCCCGGAAAGTGCTATCCCCCCGCTGTCCGCCTCACATGGCTCGGGTTCGCCCTCAACAGCGAGGCGATGACCATCCAGATCGCCCCCGACAAGATCCAGGACCTCATCACCGACTGCGAGACCCGCATCGCCCGCCCCGCCCTCGGGAAAGGCGACCTCCAGAGCATCCTCGTGCGCCTCAACCACGTCAGCAGCTGCGTGCTCCCCGCTCCTCGGGGCGCTGCGCAGCTGTTTTGGAGCCGCCTCCCTCACCCTCACCGGTGACGCCCTCTGGGACCTGAGGTGGTTCGCCACATACGGCCGTGCCTCGAATGGCCTCCACCTCCTTCGGGCCCCGGAGACCCGTCGCCTCATGATCGAGTGCGACTCCTGCCTGACGGGTGGAGGTGCCTACTCCAGCACAAGGTGCTACCTCCGAGGGTACTCCTCGGCCTTCCGGGCGCGGTACCCAGCGATCCACGAGCTGGAGGCGGTGAACCTCGTCGTCGCCCTC
Organism: Branchipolynoe longqiensis; assembly: GCA_030323885.1. Lineage (NCBI taxonomy): Eukaryota > Metazoa > Annelida > Polychaeta > Phyllodocida > Polynoidae > Branchipolynoe > Branchipolynoe longqiensis. Next base: position 55,912,200 of record CM059191.1, on the reverse strand, counting down.
CGCTGTCTCCTCCCGGATGACGTCGCGGGGGGGACCGTGGTTGTCAACACGGACAACATGGCCTCCGCCGCCGCCCTCGAGTCTGGCCGCGCCCGCGACCCTACCCTCGGGACCTGCGCCAGGGAGCTCTGGCTCCTCGCCGCCACGGGCTCCTTCAATATCCGAGTTGTGCACAAGCCCGGGGCCGACCTCGTCCTTGCAGAAGCCCTCAGCCGCGCTCACCTCACCGGCCCCTGGGCCGAGGTGGCATGGGCCGAGGTGGACCGCCTCAGGCTAGAACACATCCACCCCACTCACGATGAATTTCCCTTCCACCCCAGCCTCTAGGTTTCGCATCAGCCGAGGTCGCTGATGTCGGCCGCCTATGCCTCGCCCCGGCGACCTGGAGGAACCGCCGCCGGCAAGCCGAGGACTACGTCAGCTACCTCGTGGCCCGAGGCTTGGACCCCCTCGCCCCGTCGGGCTTCGATGTTGCAGCCTACACTGCCTCCCTCTTCACCCACGCCCTCGCCCCAGCCTCCATCAAGAACGCGCTCTCGGGGGCGCGCTCCTGGGTCGACGCGGCGGGCGGCCTCACCTCAGGATTCCACTCCCGCCTCACCAGAGACGTCTGCAGAGGGGGGGAACGCGCCTCCACTCACGTCCGTGCCAGGCACTGCCCCTCACCCCGGAGCAGCTCGCCCTCGCCATCGCTCACCTTGCCCGGGCGGGGCCCGCCTCACTTGTCCCTCGGGCCACCCTCCTCCTCGGGTACTTCGGTATGCTCCGCCAGTCCAACCTCCTGGCCATCAGGACATCGAAGACCATTTCCGGCCCCTTGGGCGCGGTCGCCCTGTTCGTCCCTGCCGCTGAGGGCTCCAGCCTCTGCCCCGTCATGGCCTAGCACCTCGCCCAGTGCCCGGCGCCCCCTGATGTCCCCGCCTTCATGATGCCCCCCGGCCGCCCCCTGGACCCGCGCTCCCTCACTCCGCTCCTGAGGGGGGCCCTCCATGCGCAAGGTGTCCCCGTCTACCAGACATTCACTCTGCACAGCCCCCGCTGAGGCGCCGCCCAGGCCTGCCAACGCGCGGGGGTCCCCCTAGCCGACATTATGGCCCAGGGCACCTGGACCTCAGAGGCGGTGCACGCCTACGTGCAACATTGATTATTATTGCAAATGGCTCTAACATGTAATTTTTTAAATGAGTGTATTTTGTTTGTTTTCCTAATTCAATTAACGCACAGTATTTACCCGACTTTCTAGGTATGGATGACTCTTTGCTTTACTGTGGACCACTTTTAGAGGTCTTCATGAGCTGTTTTGCATCATGTAGATGAAATGGTCCTCTTTATCTGGTTCTTCAAATCTTTTGAATCCGTCACTAGAAGTTTAATCAAAATTGCTCCGAATTCCTTTTTGTTGTATTTATAAAAAATCCTCTGCAAATCACTCAAATTTGATGATATTCATCTTTGAAAGGGGACATTCTCAAACTAGGAACATTCTCAAACCGCAGCAGCTGCAGTTTGAAATTGCCCTTTGACTTTCACGCATGTACATTGCGGGGGGGAAAAAGGACAATTTGAAACCGGGTACAATCTCAAACCGCGACACTGGGAACACCATGGTTTACTGTGGTGCATCTTGATGCAAACATGGATAAGGCAGTGAAATTGTTAATCTAAGTTTTCATTCATTTCCTGAAAGGATGCAGACAGAAAGTTTCCTCACCTGGATTGCAAAAATTAGAACAATTGTAGATCTCTTGGTGATGTATGGGAAAAGTTTGTCAGTAATTATAAATGTGCTGGTGAGTGTTGTTGCCCCCTCCAAGAGGCATTTAGCATACTCGGAAATCTCTCAGTTGACCTCGATTGAATTCAAAAGCGAGGCTATATGCTTTTGATAGTGACACCCTGCAAGTATGAGATACATCAATTTCTGTTTTTCATTCCACTGCTCCTTTTCCTATTCTAGTAATGTCAAGCACCAGATTACGTAGCAACCAGTATCAATTTTTAAGGTATTGGTTTGACTCAGCTGAGGTTCAAAACTGGGGTTTCGAATCAATTCATGGGGAATGGGCAGTCAATTCATCTCACCTAATATGTCACTTTATCTGACCATCAGGTCACTTTATCTGACCATCAATGGCTAAGTGTTTTTACTAATAATTGACTTGCAGAGATCAAATGTCGAGAAGCCATAACAATTCAAAACAGTGCAGCCATGAGTGTCCTATTGCCCGCCGTGATAGGCACAATTTTGACATACCAATGTGCGAGTGGCTTCAGTGTGGCACCAGGGGACACTGACTTAGTCATGATCTGCGTAAAGGAAACCAGTTATAGAGCAAAGTGGGTCCCCTACTCAACAGAACCAAGCGAGGCCTCCTGTCATTGTAAGTACAGATTTTATTATTGTTATAGTGGTGATGTAAGAAAGCAGTTGAATGCACTGTAGGTCAGGAACAAATGTTTGTATTGTGGCAGCCTAGGTACGTAGGGCCCAGCATTGAATCAGGCTGAGGCAGGGGTTCCCCCAGGTACTCTTATAGGCACGAGCTTGCCGTCCCTACAAGACTCTTAGGTGCACTGCTCTCTATCGTGTGATAGAGAGCAGTGAGCCCAGGACCCCTGGGTAGACCAAGGGGGGGGCTAGGTAGCTGGACTTCTGGAGAATGGACAACATGTCCACACAACCTATAAACTAGGAATTAGACTCATCCTTCCCAGCCCTGGAGCGAACTACACCAGGACTACAGATGAGCCACAACACTGGTGACCCCGACCCTGAGTGACAACATCACACAGGACCTGACACCTAGCCAGGAGTTATTTACAATATTGGAGTAAACCCACAGGTACTACACTGGTCTTCTTCCCCATGTGTTGCTTCAGTGCTACTCTGCACTCACACAGGGGAACAACCCTGCATTGGGTAGATTGTTCTACACACTTGCAAACAACAGCAGTGGATAGTGGGGTGTGTTATGCACGACGGAATCATGCATTGACTGCCGCATGCACACGCTTAAGTTGTGCACATAGTCCTTAATCACACAACATAACTGTTATATCCACGTACCCGCATCGAACCAGCATGGGGGACGAGGAACCGATAGCCGCAGTGGCAGTGAAGCTGCCCAGATTCTGGCCTGAGGACCCCCGGATGTGGTTCAAGCAAGTAGAGGCACAGTTCGCCTTGCGGAAGATAACTGCAGACCTCACGAAGTACCACCATGTAGTCGCAGTGATAGACCGAGACACCGCGAGACGCCTGAGAGACACTCTCAATGACCCCCCCACTGAGGATTTGTATGAGGATCTGAAGGGCCACATCCTTGACGCCTACACTCCCAGCCGCAGGCAACGCGCATGGCAGTTGATGGAAATTGGCGAATTGGGAGACCGCCAGCCGTCAGAGCTAATGACCGACATGCTGGCATTGGTTGACGAATACCACCCGTGCATGCTCTTCGAACACATATTCCTTGAGCGCCTGCCAGGGACCATTCGGATCATGCTGGAGGATGAAGACTTCAAGAGCCCACGCCAGGTTGCCAGTCGAGCTGACAAGCTTATGGCACACCACAGAGCAAGTCACATGACCGTACATGCTGTTGAGCCCAACACCATCTCGGCTGCCACCATCGCACCGAGATTGAAGAGCATCGAAAAGCTGAAGCAGCCAATCAGAAAACACCTTTGTTACTACCACTTCCGCTTCAGGGAGAAGGCCCAGAAGTGCGAACCGGGCTGCAAGTGGTCGGAAAACACCAAAGCCGACAGCCAGTGACGGTCTTGGCGGTCGGCGACAACTGCAGCCGTCTCCTGTATGCTCATGATGCAATATCCCAGCGGCGTTTCCTTGTCGACACAGGAGCGGACATAAGCGTCATTCCTGCCACCGCTAGTGACAGGGCCTTACCAGACGAACACCCGTCCCTGCAGGCAGTTAACAAAACCGACCACAAGCCACTCATCTTCGCCTTTGCCAAGGAGGCCGACCCCTGGTCGGCACGCCAACAGAGACATCTGTCCTATATCTCTGAGTATACCACGGCCATCGAACACGTCGCCGGTAAGGATAACGCAGTCGCCGACGCTTTGTCGAGAATAGTCATTGGCAACATCCGCGTCCAAGTAGGCCTGGACTATCATGCTCTGGCACTAGCCCAACAAGGGGACCAGCATACACTACACTATCGGACACACCCGGCCAGCCTCCACATTTGAGATGTCCCTATGGGTGTTGGCGATACCACGCTCATTTGCGACGTTTCTTTAGGACACCCAAGGCCCATAGTGCCCCATGGTTGGAGACGCAGAGTCTTTGATGCAATTCATGGGTTGTCGCACCCTTCCATCCGCCGTACCCGCAAGCTCATTGCAGATAAATTTGTTTGGGATGGGTTGCGACGGGAGGTGGCAGTTTGGGCTCGTGCCTGTATTCCGTGCCAGTCATCGAAGGTGCACTGGCATGTCAGAGCTCCCCTCCATGAGTATGAGGCTCCAGAACGCAGGTTCAGCCATATACATGTGGACCTGGTAGGCCCGCTGCCGGTGTCGCATGGCCACACATATCTGTTCACCGTCGTGGATCGGTTCACGCGCTGGCCGGAAGCCATTCCACTCACCGACATTACCACTGAGTCATGCTCCAGGGCTTTACTCAGCGGCTGGGTGGCCCGCTTCGGGGTCGCAATACACATGACCTCGGACCGAGGGGCACAGTTCATCTCCCATCTCTGGAAACACTTCACGGGCCTCTGGGGGACTGATCACAGCTGCACCACGGCATACCATCCCCAGGCCAATGGTTTGGTTGAACGGTTGCACCGGCACCTCAAGGCTTCCTTGAGGGCCCGCATGGATGGTCCCAACTGGATGGACAAGCTTCCCTGGGTGTTGCTAGGCATCAGGACGGCACCCAAGGAGGACCCAGGATGCTGCTCGGTGGAGCATGTGTATGGATCGACAATCATCGTCCCTGGAGACTTCGTCGGGAAACCGGCACTGGGTCCCGATCCGGCCCAACTGCTTCCAAGCCTCCGGGACAAAATGCAGGGCCTCAAACCCGTTCCCGCATCTCGGCACGGGGCGACAAAGGAATCAGTGCCGCTAGACCTAGCCAAGGCCACCCATGTGTTCATACGACACGATGCTCACCGCCTACCGCTGCAGCGACCATATGATGGCCCGTACAGGGTCCTCACACCCGGGGATAAGACTTTCACCGTGCAGGTCGGCACTAGGGAGGAAACCATATTAGTGGACAGGTTAAAGCCAGCACACGTGGACCAGGATGTCCCCGTGCAGGTGGCAATACCGCCCCGGCGTGGGCGGCCACCCATTCCATGGGTGGTACATGAGACTGAAATGGACAGGCGCCAGCGGTAGCCACGCAAGGGTCCTGCAAGCTGGCCCTAGAGACGCCCCAGCTGGACTCCCAGCAACCTCCGCAGGCGACGCCACTGGTTGACCCTCCTACGGTAACGCGCACAGGCTGGACGACACGGCAGCCTGCCCGTTTCCGGTAGGTCCCACTCAGCCTGTTTCTGGGGGGGGGGGGGTATTGTGGCGGCCTAGGTAGGGCCCAACATTGAATCAGGCTGAGGCAGGGGTTCCCCCAGGTACTCTTATAGGCACGAGCCTGCCGTGCCTACAAGACTCTTAGGTGCATGAGTACCCCGTGTGATAGAGAGCAGTGAGCCCAGGACCCCTGGGTAGACCAAGGTAGGTAGCTGGACTTCTGGAGAATGGACAACATGTCCACACAACCTATAAACTAGGAATTAGACTCATCCTTCCCAGCCCTGGAGCGAACTACACCAGGACTACAGATGAGCCACAACAGTATAATAAAAACAGGTACAGGAACAAATGTTGGTTTAAGAGAGGAGTTTTGAAAGTACTGTAGGTCAGGAGCAAGTGTTTGGATAATAGCACAGTTAATGGCAGTGTAGGTCAGGAACAAATGTTAGTAAAAGAGAGCAGTTGAAGGCACAAAATGGTGATATTGACTAATAAATGTAAGGGATAGGTAAGTGTGATAGTTGATAAAGAAGAGCATCAAAACTGCTGGCTACCCATGCTCTATACACTATTGAATGCTTAGACTTATTTTAAGAAACACTGGTTGATTGATTAATGATGGTTTAAAGCCATGTTGGCAGTAAGGGCTATATTCATGATGAAAGGTTAGTGGTATTTATTCTGTTAGCTTTGCGAATTTTGCATGTTATTCGTAACATGGGTAATTTCGGGCAGAGGCGCGGGTATGCTATGGTGGAGCCACCTTGTGGAAAAAACCCGAACTAGCCTTAGAGACCCGGGTGCAGACTTCCCGCCAAAACGCGATCACGCGCCCAAGATTGGAAATCAAACCCCTCTCCACTCCGCACTTCTACTACTGCTCCCGATCAACATGCACTGCTATCACACTTTCTTCACCCACCGACCCACACCTAAAATAAGGTACGAGGGCCGGGTTGAGGGTTCGAGCCCGGCCCATCAGAAAAAGGACACTGCAAGAAATGACTCAGGGGGGAGGGCGGGGAGTGATCTGAAAGTGACCAATTGACCTGAAATAACCTGTGAATGATTGACCTGAAATGACATGTGAATGATACCAAATGTTTTTATGCTCGATAAAGACCGATTTAACCCATTCCGCCTCCGCCTTCGTAATTACATTTATATGTCTACATTGAAATTTACATGGAAATCTGAAATGGTCAGATTTGTCAAATAACAGTAAAAATAGTCATTGGTGCAATTTTGAAGTGGTTACATTTGTCTCAAATTACAGCAAAACTTAACTTACAAAACATAGCTAAAATTACAGGAGCAGATACAGCCAGTTGTTCTTAGTAACTCTCAAATTTGTTCGGGCTTTATATTGGTAAATAGGTCTCACCAGCTCACATGCTATTTACATTAAAACACTGCTCTCTGTGTTTCTACCAAAAGTAAAAATGCATGAGTCATCCAAGAGTAGCCAATGCAGCATCAAGTAAGGACTCCTTGGTCCTACCGACACCCAGCATGATGCTGTGAGTGTACCTCAATGCATGGGTTGATGCTACGCAATGTATTGTTTGGATGCTCATCCCATTCATGTAGGCCCTAACCATTTTGATTTAATATACTTCAGAAAATTGGACATCAGATTAAAGTGATCACGTTGCAACAACATCATTCAGAGCCATTCGCGCAGTTCAGTTAGCTTACTCATCTCCTTGGATACCAAGCAGCATAAGTGATTGGTGTACTCTTCCATTGCCAAAGAATTTATTTTCAGAATCACCTTTCTCATCATTTGGTGGTCTACTTTAAGATTTACAACCATCAAGAGGTATGAAAAAGAGTCAATGTAGACAACACAATTTACTTAGTCACTGTAGACACAGAGATGTCAATATTGTGTGACCAAAAATAGGAAGAATTTAACATTTTATTTGGAAGGTAAGTTTTTGTGCGGCAATCCGCGGCATGACAATCGGACATATATCAAAACATAGTATGTTTGACCTGTCATGTTCCGTTGGTATTTTATGTAGGCCTATATATAATTATATTATATACTTTTTAATACAAGTGCCACCATGTATCCCACCATGTGTCTAAATGTCATTTTCTAGGCTTTGCTTGTCACCTTGAGAGTGGGTGAGATGGAATATTGGGAGATTTGCACATGGAATCGTAATATCGGAAGACAGTAGCCAAAATTGGAAGTCTTCCTACAAAATAAGAGCAGTTGGCATCTCTCTAGATAACGCGATTTGTTTTGTCAGAATTCTTGATGCACTTTAATGAAAGAAATAGTGCATAGATTTACACTGTAAAGATTTAGCTTTAATCGGAAATGTGAGTGCCTTGCTTATAATCATGAAAGACTGCTGCAGCAGCCACCCAGCCTTGGTCTTTGGAACCATCAGTGAAAATGGAGAAGTGGTCTGCAGACTGGCTACAAACATTACAATATCTTTATAACCAATATGCAGACCACTCCATGTTCACTGACGGTTTCTAAGACCAAGGTTGGGAATATTGCACTGACTACTAACACTGGTCAGCGAGGTAGGTTATATTCAGACACATATTAAGTAGGACTATCATTGTGTTTGGGGAAACTTGCAGTGAGTGTTTGGATAGTGTTGTGGGGACCAGCTAGATGAATGTGTGTCAGGTAGTGGGCAGCAATGGTTGACGTAGGTATCATTGTTATTACAGTTTTACTATTATTATTAATGTTTGCATACAGCACAAATGTACTGCGTGGGATCAATTCCAATAAATAGTCACGCCGTTCAAGGAGTTCCAACTGGACAAGCTGAAGGCTCAACCATCACCTTCACATGCGATGATAACTATCAAGCAATAATCGCCAACAACATAGTGAACAGAACGTTTACAATGACATGCCTTGGTGGTAACTGGAGCACTGAGGCAAAAGATGGATGCTCTGGTAGGTCATATATTCTTCTTCTGTCTATATATTTTTGTAATTATTTGAATGTTACTAGTCATATCTGTAATAAATTATTCTTCATCATGTTATGGCATGGTGAATACAATTTTATCAACAAGTGGAAACATTTGACGTGAATAAATCCATTTGGAAAAAGAAACAAAAAGAGAAATGGAGAACAAAGTAGTTCATGTCTGATTCCAATTTAAGTGTTCAATCTAAAATAAATTGTTACTAATTTCATGTTCCCAACTAATAATAAACATAATATTATGGTACTGTAATACAAAAGTAACATCTTTCTATAAAGTGGTACAGTTAAGGACCGTCAAAAGTTGTCAATATTTTCACGGTCATGCAAAGGGTATAAGAGGGGGGAGGAGGGGGTTGTCAGTAAAGTATGACTTATAACGTTTAATAAAATGATACCTTTCGGTGATTTCTTTGCGGTACTATAGTAGGTTTCTGGTAAGGAACCACATAGAGAGGTAGGGCCTACATGTGGATAGGGTGATTACATCATGGAGCCTAGGTAGTGTACTGGTTAGCGCACTAGCCCCAGAATGGCAAGATGTGTGGGTTCGAATCCTGCACTAGGCATAATATTTCCCATTTTCATCACCTCCATGATAGTACATTAGTTTATTAAGCAAGAATTTTCAATTGCATACAATTGGTCTTCCTCATTCCACTCCTCCTTGCCCTATCCTTGTAAGGCCAAACACCAGGCTATAGGTAGTGACACCCCAGATAGCACAGAGCCGTCGGGTCGACGTTGGCCCGACGGTGTCCGCACCGTCGGGCCAACAGTGGCAAATCACCATCGGGCCGACGTTGCTTTGACCACTAACCCACCGTCAGGCCAACGGTGGCAAGCCACCCATACCAGCATATGCCACCGTTGGCCCAACGGTGGCCCGACGGCGTTTGCCACCCATAACAGCATACTCAACTGTTGGCCCAACTGTGGCCCAACGGTGGCTGCGCCATCGGGCCAATGGTGGCAAACCGCCATCGAGCCGACGTTGTTTTGTCCACTGACCCGCAGTCGGGCCAACGGTGGCAAGCCACCCATACCAGCATATGCCACTATTGGCCCAATGGTGGCCCAATGGTGTTTGCCACCCATAGCAGCATACACCACTGTGGCCGCACTGTCAGATAACACAAAGCCCATATAGGGTCCATATGGGTTACATTGTGGGCTCCAAACAGGAATCTCTGGATACCACAATCAGAAGATATATGTCTTCTGTGTCACAAAGCAGTTACCACAGATGGCATTGGAGGAGTAAACCCCAATTTAAAAAAATGAGTTTAATATCATAGGGGTGCATGCACCTCATATTAGATATGAAGATGATAAGACACTAATATTGGCTAAAAAGCTAAGCTAATACGTGATGACTGCTAACCTTACTTCATCACCATCATCATGCAGTCGGTTGTGATGCAACAAAGACTGCTTTCATTACTTGACTGCCGCTCTCCATTTAGCTCTCTGCTGTGAGGGTTGCATCCATGAGTTGGTCTTAATGTCTCTCAGCTTCAGGTTTGACTTGATGGTATCCTTGAACCGGAGACGAGGGCGCCCTCTCTTTCTGTAACCAGAAGACAGTTGAGAATAGAGGATCTGCTTTGGTAGCCTGTCTGATGACATCCTCATGAGGTGTCCAATCCACCGGAGATTCTTTTTGATCAGAAGATCTTCCATAGAGGGCAGCCCTGTCCATTCAAGTATTTCCTTATTTGTCACTTTGTCCTTCCAGGTTAGCCTCATGATGGAATGCAGATGTCACATCATGAAGGCATGCAGCTTTTTCATCTGTCGTCTGTACACTGTCCAGGCCTCGGCTCTATATAGTAGGGTGGATAGCACGATTGCACGGAAGATCTTGCCTTTGACCCGAATGGACACATGGTAGTTGTTCCAGATTCTCTGGCGTAGTCGGCCGAAAGATGCGCTAGCCTTGGCCATCCTCCTCTGTATTTCAGCATCAATGCGTCCATCACTTGATATAGTGCTTCCGAGGTAGGTGAATTCCGGAACAGAGTTCAGCTTCTTTCCGTCAACCATGATCTCCTCCTCTCGGGTTCTTGTAGAGTTGGTCTGGTACAGCACCTCCGTCTTCTTGATGTTAATCTTCAGGCCGAACATCTTTGATGCATCGGAGAAAGCGTCCACTATTTTCTGGATCTCTTCAGCAGAGTGGGCAATCAGTGCTCTGTCATCTGCGAATAGCAGCTATTTCACCAGTATCCGAGTAGTCTTGGTCTTCGCTCTGACGTGTGCGACATTGAATAGGTCAGAGCTCTGTCTGAACGATATATAGATGCCATCCCCCATGTCTCGGAAGGCCTCATCGAGCATTGCTGATAGGAAGATGGAGAAGAGTACGGGGGCCAGTACACAACCTTGCTTGACCCCATTGGCAACCCCAAATGATTCCGAGACTTCCCCGCCAACATTTGCCATCATTCCTGTATGTAGAGCCTCGATCATAGTTGTGAACTTCTCTGGGCATCCATACTTCCTCAGTAGCTGCCATAGCCCAGTCCTCCCGACTGTATCAAATGCATTAGTGAAATCGACAAATACAATGTACTGTGGTCGGTCCTGCTCAATGCCCCTTTCTTGTAGCTGTCGGAGACAAAATATCATATCCACTGTGCTCCGGTTACCTCTGAAGCCACACTGTGACTCCGGAACTACATCAGGTGTTATGTGAATATTTCATGAAAGCTGCCTGCAAAAGTGTTGAAGTGCTGCTGGATTTTGCAAGTTACCAGCGGAACTCTCTCGGGGAGCAAATAGAGGTTTCACACCGGCAAGAATATGTCAAGACAGGCGCAAAACTATTTGTCCCTGCCATGGCTGGTGGGGAGATGTTTGGAGTTCCATACATCAACCACCCTTAATGCTGCCACAGTGACATGGTTTTCTATTTAGGGTTTGCTCCCTTAGCATTCGGTTCTGTCAAGAACCTGTACCACAAGGCAGTGGTTTACAACTAACCTTACTTACTTACTTATTGGGGGGTTTGTGAACTAGCGGTCACTGGCTGCAGAACTGCAGCATTGATAAACAGAGCCATTAAAACGGGTGGTTTTCGGGGGTTTTCTTCTTTCTTCCTCCAACTTTAGGGGTGGCAGGGGGGAGGGGCGGGGTGCTCTTCACGGCGTCTTGTGCGGTGGTGGTGTGGTGCGGTGATGGCACGGCAGGTGGCAATACGTTCTTGGGGCCCACGGTCCTGTACCTCAACCGGGGAACAAAGCGGGATCCGGTGTTGTTGGCAGCAGGGCCATGGGCGGCACGTTGGTCCTCCAGGGCTCTGTCACAGGGTGGGTGGTCCAGGGCCAACAGAGCTCCTGGACCGGGTGTGGTTGGTGGATGTGATTGCGTCCGCAGCCCCAGCACCCACTCCATCAGTGATCGAAGCAGGAACCAACGTTGTTGGCGCAGGGATCAAGGCTGTGATACCCGATGTATCCGGGACTGCATGAGGCTCCCGTTGTAGGTGCAGTGTCCAGTGGGATCTCACAGGGCTCCCCAATGGGACCTCACGGGGCTCCCTGATGGGGGACCTCACGGGGCTCCCTGATTAGGACCTCAGACTGCTAACCAAAACCCAGCCCTCCTCACTAAAACACTTTTGCGAAGAAAATGGTGTTTAATTTGGTATTTGTAACTTCAAACTCTCTACTGACCTGTTCCAAAAGCAACCGTATTACACCTCACCTATGGTTGTTAGTTAGGCACATTTTAACATCCTTCTCAACCATATCTTTTTCCCGCTTGATGGATGGGGTAGGCTCTGTAGTTGCCTGTCTGTTGCCATGTCATAACGCCGGTGGCCCGACGGCAACCAGCGGCGGACCACCACCGTCGGACCGACGGTGGCCCGACGGTGGCAAATATGTAAAAAGAATGGCAAAGACCGGCGGACCACCACCAACGGCCCGACCGTGGCCCGACGGTGTAAAATATGAAAAAAGAATTGCAAAGAGCAGCGGACCACCACCGACGGCCCGACGGTGGCAAATATGTGCAAAAAGAATGGCAAAAAGCGACGGACCACCACCATCAGCCCGACGGTGGCCCGACGGTGGCAAATATGTGGAAAATGAATGGCAACCAGCGCGGACCACCACCGTCGGCCCGACTGTGGCCCGACGGTGGAAAATGTGTGGCGACCGTGCGATTAATAGCCCACGTCGGCCCGATGGCTCTGTGCTATCTGGGACATGTAAATTTTAAAATTAGATTCACTCAACCACTGTTCAAAAACGGGGGTTTAAATCGCATGATCTCCCAAAATATCGGAGTGTGTAGTAAGATGTTGACGTGTACTACCTTGGGAGAGGGGGGGGGAGGGAGTCTGAAAAGTAGTAGTCTCTGTACTACCTTGAAAATGTGGACAACTTTGGACGACCCCTTATGCCTAGTACACACCTACCGTTTGTGCGCACCCACCTACCGTATATGATCTAAAACTGCCCGTTTCGCACACAAAAATTGCTAGGCGTGCGCTCCCCGCGCACACCTAGCGATTGCGATTCGCGCATAAAACCTCAGTTTTAGGGCTAAAACCGGCCGATTATGATTGCGATTCGCGATTCGAAAAATGAATCGGCCCATTTTCAGTTTTAAGCGGGTCGGGTCGAGTCGCGAGTTTTAGTGCGCGAATCCTATACAGTAGGTGTGTACCAGGCCTTACAGTTACAGGACTTGGATATCGTGGATGGATATCAAACTGGACTCGGCTGCTAGGCAGACTCATCTAGTTTGATATCAATCCGTGATACGTGTGTCCTCTAACCCTGCTGGTGGAAATATGCTAAGCATATTTATGTACATGTCATTCTCGTGAGTTCTGTTGTGTTTGATCTATAGCCGTGTTCACACCCACAACTTTAGGCCGAACTAGATAAGGTGAACTAGAGGAGGCGAACTAGGTGTGAAAGTGAGTCGTGTCCACACTTGCAGTACTTGGGTCGGTTTAAGGCGGAAATCGATATCTGCGCATGAGCAAGTCCATACTAACCAGCACCACTTTCGGTTAGTCGACGTCACCACGAGAGAGTGTGGGTTTGACCTAGATATGTATGAACTGAATCGTATTGTTTTGGAACGGTCAAAACATCTGCTGGGCAGTGAAAACCTAAAAATAAATGATGAAAAGAATATCTGTGCACAGCTAGCCGTTTCATAGACCACATTATATAATATGAGCTTTTGTTCGACTGGGAAGTCAACAAACTAAGGTCTCGACTGCGCATGCGTGTGACGTCCTTAATCCGCTATTCTAAGCCACTACCGTTCACACTATGAACTTGGGCCGACTTAAGCTAGTTCGCTTCATCAATACTACCTCGCGACGCGGTTTACTTGAGGTGAACTAGTTGAGGCGAATCAGCCCTAATCCGCCTCAGCGTCGCATCCACGTGGCGAATGTGAGTCGAACTATAGGAGGCAAACTAGTTGCGGCGACTTAACGCTCAGGTGTGAACACGGCTTAAGTGTGAGTACTTCCGGTTTGTTTGTTGTACGGTAACTTTTGTAGGTTTTTTCTTTTTCTTTTTGTTGCTGAGCAACTATAATGCCACTACCTCATGTGAGTGTCGTTCATTTAACCACTTAGATGAACCCGATTGCGTAACCTTGGACACCAAGACCACTCACTAGATATGTTGCAGTGACTGACTTGCTGATTGTCAGTCGGTCAATACAATGTTCACCTTAATTAAATATTGGTAGTATTAGTGATAGGTAGTCAGTAAAGGTAACAATATATATGATGCCACCAGTTAGTTAGGTATTCTGGCAATGCAACATTGCTGGAAACAGAGAAATGTGGATACATTTGTTTTCGTTTGGTTCTTTTAAAATAATTTATTTAATGAATAAAATCTAGCATTAGCATCATTGTGCTGGTCTTTTAGCCATACGCTATGTTGACTAATAATTCCACCCATCCATTCCATTTGATCTCCAAATTAGTAGGACTGATCTGTCTAGGAGGCTAAACCCAGTATACCATGGCTATTCTTTGCACTCTACGTGCAATATTCTTGATTTTTCTAGAATATGAATATTTTGTTATGATATAATGAAACGAATGTAAAGAATACATGCCTAAATCAGGTGAGTTAATCTTTATAATCATTCCGATCATTCCAGAAGTCAGCTGTTTGACTTGTCCCCCAGCTGCACCCCTCGCTAGAATGACAATTGTAGGCACTGGCCTCTTGGCAACAGCTCAGTATGAATGCAATGTGGGAACCTCTTTGGAAACTTACAAAACCAGGTGGATCAGAGTGTGTATGATGAGTTCAACCTCCGAAGCAACATGGCAGCTCACTGCTGGCATTCCAGAAGATGTGGAGTGCAAAGGTAGTGTACTGTTGCTTCTCTAGTTTATGAGCCTGTGGAGTCCAAATCCAAGGCTAGATTTACTTATGTTAGTGAATGGACCATATATCAAGGCGAGTGATTGCAGGTGGATCCATTTGAGAGAAATGTATGCAAATAGCATTATGAATGTGATAATGTGAATCGCTATACTGATTATCTGTGCAATTGCGATTAATACAAATAAATGGACATCTTCATACTGGTGGGTTAAATGAAGCTAAATTTAGCAGGAATATAGAAAGGTGTATAGTTAATGCTTTTGAATTTCTATAATTAAAATGAATAAATATATATGGTTCATTGCTATAATCAATCTTACTTTAGCTTGAATTAACTTTTATTTTAAATGGCTAACTTTGGAGTTATGTGAAGTACAAACATGTCAATTTAATTTGGAGTGCACATCAAACCGTAGGCTTCAGCAGTGTTAGGTTCTATTAAATTGACTAAGCATGCCCTTATATACAGCAACAAATGTTTAATCCATGCACCAGTTGGATATCTAGCTAAGTGCTTTGGTTTAGAAAATTTGATACTTTCATTGGAGTATGCTGCTTTAATAATCAATGCTTAATAGTGAGTCATATCGAACTCACAAAAGAATGTGAGTGTGAAGAAGGCAGTTCACAAGGGTCCAGGCTGAAGGAATAGCCATTACAATGTGAGACCCCAGTAGTTATGGGCCTGTGACTGCTGGTTACCAGAAAACAGTATTGGTGCTATGGCAACAACTAACCAATTATAATATCAATATACACAGATACTTGCTCTCTTTATCTCTCTCAGTATAACTTAATTTCCAGGTCTGTAATCCAGATAATTAGTTATTTTTGTGATGATACTATTTACTTTATCTTCTCTTCTTTAATGACTACTTCGAGTGCATGTACCCCTTCATCACTCCTCACTATTGTCATTAAAAAGATTCCCTTTATTTTAAACTACCATTTCTATATTTGTAATAATTTGAAACTACCATTTCTATATTTGTAATGATTCATTTTTGCAAGGTGAATAATATTTACCATTCTCTACTACCAATAAAGCCCTGATGTGTGATACACCCCCTGCAATAGCTAATGCAGTTGCTGCAGAGAATAGCCCTTTCTATCCGATTGACACTGAGATGACCTACACATGTAACGATGGCTGGGTTATGTCGAAGGGTTCCACATCCAATGTGGACACGAGTACCAGCAAATGCGCCATGACCGGCAGTGCACCAGCATGGCAGACCATTGGTGCATGCATTGGTGAGTAGAAGCATAAACTGTTTTATGAACATATCATTATTTGTGTCAGATTTTACTGAAGCAGATGCAAATGTTGAAGGCTGCTTCAACAGCCTGGATGGCAATAGGGCAGTGATAAAAAGAAGATTGTGTTGGCCAGATTGCAGTCACATGAACATTCACCCATTCGAGCCTGAATATAGAATAGAGGGCATTTTGTGACTAGCCAGCCAGATTGTGTTGAGCTAAGCTACTTATTAACACTCTGTTGTCTTCAACTAATTTAATAATAGTACTCACCAATCGGAGTACCCAGCCTCGGTTTACTCGGTTATCGCATGGATTATTGGATTTCTTAACCGATTTGTTTAATATGTGCAAACATTTTGTTCAAAGTGTGAACAGTTTTTGTCTCATTTTATTGTCCCTCAAATGATAGGACACCTGCTATGTCTGGATGTACAGTGGTGTTGGTGCAGGGTTGTCCTTTGATTGATTCTTAGGGGTTCATGTCTTGCCAACATCTAAGGTCATATCAGGACAGGGGTTGTAAGTTGAAAACAGATATTACTTTAATGTGCAGCATATCATTTCCAAGATATCAATGTGGGGTATCCATTCAACTCAAAACAGATCTATGGCTGTGCTAGGGTACAGAAAAGGTAAACTGCAGTGTTACATACATACAGCAAGTGGCAGATTATATCATGTAGATTCTTAGATTATACAATTTCACTGCAATCCACGTGACACAAATATATGGTAAAACCACTATCAAGTTTGATCATCAAAAAGTATTTTCTATGTGTTGAAAATGAAGGATATGGTTAGCATTCACAGAACGTCTGACATGTAAATATCTCAGGTCAAAGCTTCAGTACTTCACTCAGATGGCAGGAAGGTGAGAAAGCAAACTAAAGTGCATCATTTCTAATGGACAAATAAGTGAAGTGCAAATGCACAGCTGGATCTACCAGGTGGCATGTATATCATGTAATTGTTCCTGATTGTGGGAGTGAGTGTCACAGTAAATACATGATGTATTTGGGGGGGGGGGGTTGTGATGGTGTATTTATACTGCCCATAACGGTTAAGGCTAAATGACCTATTTTTACCGCTAGACAGTAATAGTAGGCTATAGCATGTAAGCATTTTGTTAACAAATCTGAAGTAAACAACATAGCATTTCTTCTATCTTTCCTTACTCTGTCTCACTCTCTTGTTTTCTTTCTGTATATATAGAACTGACATGTGACACTATCCCAAGCATGGCACTGGCAACTGTGGACCCCTCTACTGGCACTGGGTTCAGTTATGGCAAGAAGATTTCTATCACATGCAACAGTGGCTATGGAATCACAAATGAGCTGAACGAATTCACAGCCGTGTGTGCAGAAGATTCGACCACACACCTGGCCTGGTGGGATGATGTGAATACTAAGACATGCACAAGTGAGTAATGTTCATTTACATGTGGGTGTTTGTTTGTTTATTGTTGTTTTACATCCTAGCAACATCTAAGGTCATATGAGGACGGGTACCGACTTGTGACAGTAAGCACTCATGACAACTTTATAGTGCTGCCCCACTGGGATACCCGGCCGCCAGCACCATGAGCTGATATCCCACTCAGTCACATTATCCTGAAACTAAGCCAACCAGTCCTTGCCTTATCCTAATATTGCCGAGCGCCTGACTAGGAAGTGACAAGTATCAATTTTTAAGTCATTGGTTTGACTCAACCAGGGTTCGTAACCCATGACCCCATGGTCTACCAACATGGGAGACGGACGCTCTAACTCATTTGGCCATCTCATCTGGTTACATGTGAGTGAGTAAGTGGGTGGGTGCATGTGGGTGGGTGGGTTGGTAAGTGGTGGAGTGAGTTGGTGGGTGAGTGGGTGGGTTGGTGAGTGAATGGGTCAATCAATGGATTAGTGAGTGGGAGGGTGAGACAGTGTGTGAGTGATTTGTTGAGTGAATGGGTTGGTGAGTCAGTGTGTGGGTGAGTGGGTGAGTTGGAGTGTGAGTGCATGACTGAGTACATGAGTCAATGAATGAGATGGTTAGTGAGCATGTGGGTGAGTGAGTGGGTTAGTGGGTGCATCAGTCAGTCAACCTGTAAGGGTTGGTAGTAGCAAATTTCAAGAGCTAGATTCTTGTCACTCATATCCGAATGTTTACAATACAATCCACAGATATCAATGAATGCACATCCTCTCAGTTCCAAAACACCTGTGTCGCACCAGCGACCTGTGTGGATGCCACCCCTGACTTCACCTGCACATGTGCAGCTGGATATACGCAGGCTGCTGACAACAAATCATGCACACGTAAGTAATGATGCCACAATTTGACAATATTATATTACACTATAATCACTGCAGCGCAACATAGTTTACCCATGCCTTATCGCAGGCCACCTGCCCATCAGGCAGCTCCAACAGCACCAGCACATCCTTCTAGAATCATATGCACCCAATAAAGCAATAGCTCCATTCACACCATATCTGCATTATATGTAGACATAATCACTTCAAACAGCACCTGGCCATATAAAGTGCATGGTCACATATGCACTGAACTTTTCGAATCTATTCCAGCAAATCATCACTCGTCTATGGGTGTGGAATATTAGAATAGGGCATTGCTCACCTATATGTAGAGGATGACAATTCCACGACCAAGGTCAGGTGACCGCCCATTTTCGTTAGGGGTATTTAAGAACCCACAACACATGGCATAGGACATAACTTCTTTGGGGAATAAAGATCTTTTGTGATGATACTATTTACTGTCAAAGATGATTGTAAATAATTAAGTTTGCAATAAGCAGTATGCAGGGATTCTATGGGTGCTGTGTTTGGATTGTCAAACTGGTTCCTGACATGACCATCCCTCAGAAGTAGCACCTCTGTCTGTATCTTATGTGACCGCTTACCTTCAGGTGAAGCCGTTTGCAAGACTGTTCAGTTTTTGCTCCACCAGGTGTCACCTCCTACCTGCATACTAATGGATCAACTGCATCATTTTTGCTGGCAGTCATCATATTTTGTCTTCTTCTTTAAAAAAAAAAAGACTACTTATATCTGTGAGCTCCACAATCCACCTCCAATATGTCTTGTGATTTTCATTCATTTTATCTTCTCTTCCTTAATAACTGCTTCGAGTGCATGTACAACTTCATCACTACTCACTATTGTCATTAAAAAGATTCACTTTATTTTAAACTACCATTTCTATATTTGTAATGATTCATTTTTGCAAGGTGAATAATATTTACCATTCTCTACTACCAATAAAGGCCAGATATGTTATGCACCCTCTGCAATACCTAATGCAGTTGCTGCAGCGAATAGCCCTCCCTATCCGCTTGGCAGTGAGATCACCCACACATGTAACGATGGCTGGGTTATGTCGAAGGGTACCTCATCCAATGTGGACACGATTACCAGCAAATGTGCCATGACCGGCAGTGGACCAGCATGGCAGACCATTGGTGCATGCATTGGTGAGTAGAAGCATAAACTGTTTTATGAACATATCATTATTTGTGTAAGATTTTACTGAAGCAGATGCAAATGTTGAAGGCTGCTTCAACAGCCTGGATGGCAATAGGGCAGTAATAAAAAGAAGATTGTGTTGGCCAGATTGCAGTCACATGAACATTCACCCATTCGAGCCTGAATGTTGTATTATAGTAATAAAGAATAGAGGGCATTTTGTGACTAGCTAGCCAGATTGTGTTGAGCTAAACTACTTATTAACACTCTGTTGTCTTCAACTAATTTAATAATAGTACTTGAGTATCTCATAATTGGATTACACAATTACAAGCTAGTTGACATGTTTCACTAGGATAGTACCTGTCATTGCTATGTGCAAACATTTTGTTCAAAGTGTGAACAGTTTTTGTCTCATTTTATTGTCCCTCAAATGATAGGACACCTGCTATGTCAGGACGTACAGTGGTGTTGGTGCAGGGTTGTCCTTTGATTGATTCTTAGGGGTTCATGTCCTGCCAACATCTAAGGTCATATCAGGACAGGGGTTGTAAGTTGAAAACAGATATTACTTTAATTTGCAGCATATCATTTCCAAGATATCAATGTGGGGTATCCATTCAACTCAAAACAGATCTATGGCTGTGCTAGGGTACAGAAAAGGTAAACTGCAGTGTTACATACATACAGCAAGTGGCAGATTATATCATGTAGATTCTTAGATTATACAATTTCACTGCAATTCACGTGACACAAATATATGGTAAAACCACTATCAAGTTTGATCATCAAAAAGTATTTTCTATGTGTTGAAAATGAAGGATATGGTTAGCATTCACAGGACGTCTGACATGTAAATATCTCAGGTCAAAGCTTCAGTACTTCACTCAGTTGGCAGGAAGGTGAGAAAGCAAACTAAAGTGCATCATTTCTAATGGACAAATAAGTGAAGTGCAAATGCACAGCTGGATCTACCAGGTGGCATGTATATCATGTAATTGTTCCTGATTGTGGGAGTGAGTGTCACAGCAAATACATGATGTATTTGGGGGGGGGGGTTGTGATGGTGTATTTATACTGCCCATAACGGTTAAGGCTAAATGACCTATTTTTACCGCTAGACAGTAATAGTAGGCTATAGCATGTAAGCATTTTGTTAACAAATCTGAAGTAAACAACAGCATTTCTTCTATCTTTCCTTACTCTGTCTCACTCTCTTGTTTTCTTTCTGCATATATAGAACTGACATGTGACACTCTCCCAAGCATGGCACTGGCAACTGTGGAACCCTCTACTGGCACTGGGTTCAATTATGGCAAGAAGATTTCTATCACATGCAACAGTGGCTATGGAATCACAAATGAGCTGAACGAATTCACAGCCGTGTGTGCAGAAGATTCAACCACACACCTGGCCTGGTGGGATGATGTGAATACTAAGACATGCACGAGTGAGTAATGTTCATTTACCTGTGGGTGTTTGTTTGTTTATTGTTGTTTTACATCCTAGCAACATCTAAGGTCATATGAGGACGGGTACCGACTTGTGACAGTAAGCACTCATGACAACTTTATAGTGCTGCCCCACTGGGATACCCGGCCGCCAGCACCATGAGCTGATATCCCACTCAGTCACATTATCCTGAAACTAAGCCAACCAGTCCTTGCCTTATCCTAATATTGCCGAGCGCCTGACTAGGAAGTGACAAGTATCAATTTTTAAGTCATTGGTTTGACTCAACCAGGGTTCGTAACCCATGACCCCATGGTCTACCAACATGGGAGACGGACGCTCTAACTCATTTGGCCATCTCATCTGGTTACATGTGAGTGAGTAAGTGGGTGGGTGCATGTGGGTGGGTGGGTTGGTAAGTGGTGGAGTGAGTTGGTGGGTGAGTGGGTGGGTTGGTGAGTGAATGGGTCAATCAATGGATTAGTGAGTGGGAGGGTGAGACAGTGTGTGAGTGATTTGTTGAGTGAATGGGTTGGTGAGTCAGTGTGTGGGTGAGTGGGTGAGTTGGAGTGTGAGTGCATGACTGAGTACATGAGTCAATGAATGAGTGGGTTAGTGAGCATGTGGGTGAGTGAGTGGGTTAGTGGGTGCATCAGTCAGTCAACCTGTAAGGGTTGGTAGTAGCAAATTTCAAGAGCTAGATTCTTGTCACTCATATCCGAATGTTTACGATACAACCCACAGATATCAATGAATGCACATCCTCTCAGTTCCAAAGCAACTGTGTGGCACCAGCGACCTGTGTGGATGCCACCCCTGACTTCACCTGCACATGTGCAGCCGGATATGTGCAGGCTGCTGACAAAATATCATGCACACGTAAGTAATGATGCCACAATTTGACAATATTATATTACACTATAATCACTGCAGCGCAACATAGTTTACCCATGCCTTATCGCAGGCCACCTGCCCATCAGGCAGCTCCAACAGCACCAGCACATCCTTCTAGAATCATATGCACCCAATAAAGCAATAGCTCCATTCACACCATATCTGCATTATATGTAGACATAATCACTTCAAACAGCACCTGGCCATATAAAGAGCATGGTCACATATGCACTGAACTTTTCGAATCTATTCCAGCAAATCATCACTCATCTATGGGTGTGGAATATTAGAATAGGGCATTGCTCACCTATATGTAGAGGATGACAATTCCACGACCAAGGTCAGGTGACCACCCATTTTCGTTAGGGGTATTTAAGAACCCACAACACATGGCATAGGACATAACTTCTTTGGGGAATAAAGATCTTTTGTGATGATACTATTTACTGTCAAAGATGAATGTAAATAATTAAGTTTGCAATAAGCATTATGCAGGGATTCTATGGGTGCTGTGTTTGGATTGTCAAACTGGTTCCTGACATGACCATCCCTCAGAAGTAGCACCTCTGTCTGTATCTTATGTGACCGCTTACCTTCAGGTGAAGCCGTTTGCAAGACTGTTAGTTTTTGCTCCACCAGGTGTCACCTCCTACCTGCATACTAATGGATCAACTGCATCATTTTTGCTGGCAGTCATCATATTTTGTCTTCTTCTTAAAAAAAAAAAGACTACTTATATCTGTGAGCTCCACAATCCACCTCCAATATGGCTTGTGATTTTCATTCATTTTATCTTCTCTTCTTTAATGACTGCTTCGAGTGCATGTACAACTTCATCACTCCTCACTATTGTCATTAAAAAGATTCACTTTATTTTAAACAACCATTTCTATATTTGTAATAATTTGAAACTACCATTTCTATATTTGTAATGATTCATTTTTGCAAGGTGAATAATATTTACCATTCTCTACTACCAATAAAGCCCTGATGTGTGATGCACCCCCTGCAATAGCTAATGCAGTTGCTGCAGCGAATGGCCCTTCCAATCCGATTGACTCTGAGGTGACCTACACATGTAACGATGGCTGGGTTATGTCGAAGGGTTCCACATCCAATGTGGACACGATTACCAGCAAATGCGCCATGACCGGCAGTGGACCAGCATGGCAGACCATTGGTGCATGCATTGGTGAGTAGAAGCATAAACTGTTTTATGAACATATCATTATTTGTGTAAGATTTTACTGAAGCAGATGCAAATGTGGAAGGCTGCTTCAACAGCCTGGATGGCAATAGGGCAGTGATAAAAAGAAGATTGTGTTGGCCAGATTGCAGTCACATGAACATTCACCCATTCGAGCCTGAATGTTGTATTATAGTAATAAAGAATAGAGGGCATTTTGTGACTAGCCAGCCAGATTGTGTTGAGCTAAACTACTTATTAACACTCTGTTGTCTTCAACTAATTTAATAATAGTACTTGAGTATCTCATAATTGGATTACACAATTACAAGCTAGTTGACATGTTTCACTAGGATAGTACCTGTCATTGCTATGTGCAAACATTTTGTTCAAAGTGTGAACAGTTTTTGTCTCATTTTATTGTCCCTCAAATGATAGGACACCTGCTATGTCAGGACGTACAGTGGTGTTGGTGCAGGGTTGTCCTTTGATTGATTCTTAGGGGTTCATGTCCTGCCAACATCTAAGGTCATATCAGGACAGGGGTTGTAAGTTGAAAACAGATATTACTTTAATGTGCAGCATATCATTTCCAAGATATCAATGTGGGGTATCCATTCAACTCAAAACAGATCTATGGCTGTGCTAGGGTACAGAAAAGGTAAACTGCAGTGTTACATACATACAGCAAGTGGCAGATTATATCATGTAGATTCTTAGATTATACAATTTCACTGCAATCCACGTGACACAAATATATGGTAAAACCACTATCAAGTTTGATCATCAAAAAGTATTTTCTATGTGTTGAAAATGAAGGATATGGTTAGCATTCACAGGACGTCTGACATGTAAATATCTCAGGTCAAAGCTTCAGTACTTCACTCAGTTGGCAGGAAGGTGAGAAAGCAAACTAAAGTGCATCATTTCTAACGGACAAATAAGTGAAGTGCAAATGCACAGCTGGATCTACCAGGTGGCATGTATATCATGTAATTGTTCCTGATTGTGGGAGTGAGTGTCACAGCAAATACATGATGTATTTGGGGGGGGGGGGTGATGGTGTATTTATACTGCCCATAACGGTTAAGGCTAAATGACCTATTTTTACCGCTAGACAGTAATAGTAGGCTATAGCATGTAAGCATTTTGTTAACAAATCTGAAGTAAACAACATAGCATGTCTTCTATCTTTCCTTACTCTGTCTCACTCTCTTGTTTTCTTTCTGCATATATAGAACTGACATGTGACACTCTCCCAAGCATGGCACTGGCAACTGTGGAACCCTCTACTGGCACTGGGTTCAGTTATGGCCAGAAGATTTCTATCACATGCAACAGTGGCTATGGAATCACAAATGAGCTGAACAACCTCACAGCCGTGTGTGCAGAAGATTCAACCACACACCTGGCCTGGTGGGATGATGTGAAGACTAAGACATGCTCGAGTGAGTAATGTTCATTTACATGTGGGTGTTTGTTTGTTTATTGTTGTTTTACATCCTAGCAACATCTAAGGTCATATGAGGACGGGTACCGACTTGTGACAGTAAGCACTCATGACAACTTTATAGTGCTGCCCCACTGGGATACCCGGCCGCCAGCACCATGAGCTGATATCCCACTCAGTCACATTATCCTGAAACTAAGCCAACCAGTCCTTGCCTTATCCTAATAATGCCGAGCGCCTGACTAGGAAGTGACAAGTATCAATTTTTAAGTCATTGGTTTGACTCAACCAGGGTTCGAACCCACGACCCCTGGTCTACCAACATGGGAGACGGACGCTCTAACTCATTTGGCCATCCCATCTGGTTACATGTGAGTGAGTAAGTGGGTGGGTGCATGTGGGTGGGTGGGTTGGTAAGTGGTGGAGTGAGTTGGTGGGTGAGTGGGTGGGTTGGTGAGTGAATGGGTCAATCAATGGATTAGTGAGTGGGAGGGTGAGACAGTGTGTGAGTGATTTGTTGAGTGAATGGGTTTGTGAGTCAGTGTGTGGGTGAGTGGTTGAATTGGGGTGTGAGTGCATGACTGAGTACATGAGTCAATGAATGAGAGGGTTAGTGAGCATGTGGGTGAGTGAGTGGGTTAGTGGGTGCATCAGTCAGTCAACCTGTAAGGGTTGGTAGTAGCAAATTTCAAGAGCTAGATTCTTGTCACTCATATCCGAATGTTTACGATACAACCCACAGATATCAATGAATGCACATCCTCTCAGTTCCAAAACACCTGTGTCGCACCAGCGACCTGTGTGGATGCCACCCCTGACTTCACCTGCACATGTGCACCTGGATATGCGCAGGCTACAGACAAAAAAACATGCACACGTAAGTAATGATGCCACAATTTGACAATATTATATTACACTATAATCACTGGAGCGCAACATAGTTTACCCATGCCTTATCGCAGGCCACCTGCCCATCAGGCAGCTCCAACAGCACCAGCACATCCTTCTAGAATCATATGCACCCAATAAAGCAATAGCTCCATTCACACCATATCTGCATTATATGTAGATAATCACTTCAAACAGCACCTGGCCATATAAAGAGCATGGTCACATATGCACTGAACTTTTCGAATCTATTCCAGCAAATCATCACTCATCTATGGGTGTGGAATATTAGAATAGGGCATTGCTCACCTATATGTAGAGGATGACAATTCCACGACCAAGGTCAGGTGACCGCCCATTTTCGTTAGGGGTATTTAAGAACCCACAACACATGGCATAGGACATAACTTCTTTGGGGAATAAAGATCTTTTGTGATGATACTATTTACTGTCAAAGATGAATGTAAATAATTAAGTTTGCAATAAGCATTATGCAGGGATTCTATGGGTGCTGTGTTTGGATTGTCAAACTGGTTCCTGACATGACCATCCCTCAGAAGTAGCACCTCTGTCTGTATCTTATGTGACCGCTTACCTTCAGGTGAAGCCGTTTGCAAGACTGTTCAGTTTTTGCTCCACCAGGTGTCACCTCCTACCTGCATACTAATGGATCAACTGCATCATTTTTGCTGGCAGTCATCATATTTTGTCTTCTTCTTAAAAAAAAAAAGACTACTTATATCTGTGAGCTCCACAATCCACCTCCAATATGGCTTGTGATTATCATTCATTTTATCTTCTCTTTAATGACTACTTCGAGTGCATGTACCCCTTCATCACTCCTCACTATTGTCATTAAAAAGATTCACTTTATTTGAAACTACCATTTCTATATTTGTAATGATTCATTTTTGCAAGGTGAATAATATTTACCATTCTCTACTACCAATAAAGCCCCGATGTGTGATGCACCCCCTGCAATAGCTAATGCAGTTGCTGCAGAGAATGGCACTTCCTATCCGATTGACACTGAGATGACCTACACATGTAACGATGGCTGGGTTATGTCGAAGGGTTCCGCATCCAATGTGGACACGATTACCAGCAATTGCACCATGACCTGCAGTGGACCAGCATGGCAGACCATTGGTGCATGCATTGGTCAGTAGAAGCATAAATTGTTTTATGAACATATCATTATTTGTGTAAGATTTTACTGAAGCAGATGCAAATGTTGAAGGCTGCTTCAACAGCCTGGATGGCAATAGGGCAGTGATAAAAAGAAGATTGTGTTGGCCAGATTGCAGTCACATGAACATTCACCCATTCGAGCCTGAATGTTGTATTATAGTAATAAAGAATAGAGGGCATTTTGTAACTAGCCAGCCAGATTGTGTTGAGCTAAACTACTTATTAATCACTTCAAACAGCGCCTGGCCATATAAAGTGCATGGTCACTGAACTTTTCTAACCTATTCCAGCAAATCATCACTCGTCTATGGGCGTGGAATATTAGAATAGGGCATTGCTCACCTATATGTAGAGGATGACAATTCCACGACCAAGGTCAGGTGACCACCTATTTCCATTAGGGGTATTTAAGAACCCACAACACATGGCATAGGACATAACTTCTTTGGGGAATAAAGATCTCTACCGACACCTGTTTTTGATGCAAAGCAGAATAGCTACAATAATAACTATGCTTAGTGCTTTTTCCTTCCAGATGAAGATAAATGTGCAGCAACTCCAAACCCATGTGGAACAGGACAAACCTGTATCAGCAGTCCTGGTTCCTATTCATGCCCTTGCAAGAATAGTCCCAACAAAGCAGGTAGGTCAACCAATAGTAGGCCCTATACCTGATAGTCTCAGGTTAAATACACTGCAATATTGCTATATGGCTTTAACGTGAATAATGTCAAGTAGTTTAGAAACTTTAGAGTTTATGGAGTTTGAATTTGTTCCTATTTCTGATTTAATTTGGGGGGGAGACTTTATTTTATTTTAGTGTTTCTTCTCTGTAACATGTGACTTTCCTGCATTTATTGCAATTAATAAGATCATATCTTAAAAAGTTGTGTATGAAAGAATTAGACATTCTTTTTATAATAAATAGATATATGTATATGGTTAAACTATTTGTGTCTTACACATTATATATACATATATATTTGTTTGTAATTCTGCACAGGATCCAAGTATTTTCTGCCTTTGAGTATGACACTGGTTTACACGCAAAAGTTCTCAGCTAAAGCACCCTCTGTAAAAACTCAATGGACAACTGAAATCACAACAATGGTATGATGAATTAATTAATAGATGCCTTCAATGAGAGCTTCAGAAAATGTTCTGCAACTTTGTTACTATTTGTTAAAAATGTGAAATTAAAGTCGAGCTTCGCTAGGCTACTCTTGCCATCAAGCTGTGTACTTAAATTTAATATAAAAAGGACGCCATATATTTAAATCATGCTTAAATCAAATACCACTTTCAATACATATTAAAATCCTATTCAATTGCATGCTTTTCTCCATATAGGACATCGAATACCTTTGTGCTTTAATATTTTTCCTGAGAATTATTTTCATTTTTATTGTTTTCAGCTCAAGGCTAAGTATTCCAAGCTACCCGACTTCAAAGATTGTGTTGTATGTTCCATAGCGTAAGAATCAATTATTGATTTATTAACTATAAATTTCATATGTGGGTCGTTCTTTGAAACTGGGTACCACATATCTGGTATCCATGTTACGTAGGACATAATATATTCTTTCCTTTTTTAATAGCAAGTCAAATAATTATTGTTCCCTTTTGTTATTAAGTATGTTAGCAATACTATATGTATTTAATCTATACCACAAAACATACCAAAAGTATGTTTATATGATTTTGTGCTAACATGAAAATATGAAATTTTACACTTTTACACTAAAGTTTACACAAACTTCTTTTTTTCAACTTTGTTTCAACTTTTTTCTCGTAAGACATCATTTTGTTTGCTTAACTGTAATCAAAGAAATCTAGTTTGAATGTGTTGTGCATGTTAAAACTAATGTTATGGATGTGTCACTTTTATGTGTTAATTTTACATGTTACATAGGACATATTTTCGTATTGTTATTCATTATAAGATCAAAATCAAAAAGTGAAATGTCTTTTTTTCAACTCTGACACATACACAGCGTGTAAAGCTTCATATGAAAATAGATTCTGATATTGTTTGGAATGTTTTCTGTTATTATTTGGGATGCTTTCAGTTTTCGCTTCCATGTCACAAAAGTGGTGCCCAGCTTCAGAGAACGACCCATGTAACATGGCTAAACCACAAGGCGGAGGCTGACAGCAGAACCCCACCGATGTATTTATTCTTGGCCCTAGCAGTGACACCACCTGGCATGAACTATACAAACAGACACATACCCCTATACCCGGTCATCTGCACCAAGCCGCCCATCACTATGGACCGATGTCTGCACTGATCTCATAGAGTACCAAGCAACACCCAATCCCGGTGCCGCCAACTTACGGACACAGAAGTCGACTGGCACATGTCCACTCCTAACACCGGGAATGAGGCTGAAACCAGACACCATCATCATAATCACTGACTGACGGGCCTACCACCTGCCATTGGAACAGATGTCAATGATTGACATCAATGGCTGGACCAGATCCAATTCGTGGGGCATGTAAAAGATCTGGAGACGCCCAGTTGATGTCATGAAACACTCATTTTTCTTTCGAGTTACAGATCCATGGAACAGTCTTTCAGACCAAGTGGTTGAAGCATTAATCGTAGAAGCATTTGAGAGAAGGCTGGATAGACATTGGAGAGGACACCTACAATTATATGACTTCAGGGCTTTGTCAACCTCCATATGTGTGGGGCAAAAAAAGTTCTTTATTTACCATAATGAGCTGGCATGAGATGCATAATAGGGCCTAGATCAGCCAGAAGAGGATCTGCAAGTTAATCTTTAAGTTAATAAACTTGGCTGACTACACAACTCAACAAGCCAGCATGTCACGAACATATCATGACATAATGGCATGCCTCCAATCCAACCAGAAAACCAGTCGATGGTTACCATAAAAATGAAATTAACAAAGATGATGACCACAAAGATGACCATGTCTCCCACAGCCTATAAGTTTGTCTACATGATTGTGTCCCTCGCTTCCCAAGTTATCCCAATGACCACCTCACCAGAACAGATTCTTTATTGGTTGAGCCTGCATGGCTAGTGAAAACTCAAAAACTTTCAACTGCAAAGTTATCTTCGACCTCAAACCAGCGACATCACACCTGACATCACCATAGCTTAAAGCTGCATAGTCCGATGAAGCATCAAATTTTCAAAACCAAAACAAGTATCTCGCTTTGATGCGCGAAAAGGAAGAAAGCAAGGCAGGGGTGAGAAAAAAGAGGCGCTTTATTGAAACACCTCAACAAGGACAGAAGACAAGCTATGTACAAGGAAACAATGCGGTGAAATAAGCTTAGGACTAAGGAGCTCCGGGGTAGCTTTGAGTGTTCATGGCGAGGGGCGCCGAAGAGCCCTCCACTGGGTTGTAGGGAGAGTTGGGTGGGTGGGTGGAGAAAAAGGAGCTTGAGCAGGGAGGACGGCTGGAAGGCGAGTGACTGAGGGAGGCCGGCGGGCGGCCTTATAAGGGAAGGAGCGGGGAGGCGATGGGCGGGGAAGGTGAGAAAGCGGCGGGGCAGGGCGAGAGGGCGAGGTGGGAGAAAGCTGAGGGAGGGATGACAGGGAAGGTGAGAAAGCCGGGCGGCGGCAGGAGAGGCGGGGGGAGGGTCTCTTCCTTCCCTCGCATCAAACGCAATGCGAGCATTATGACCGATTCGCGAAAAGGAAGAAAGCAAGGCGGGGGTGGGAAAAAAGAGGCGCTTTATTGAAACACCTCAACAAGGACAGAAGACAAGCTATGTACAAGGAAACAATGCGGTGAAATAAGCTTAGGACTAAGGAGCTCCGGGGGAGCTTTGAGTGTTTGTGGCGAGGGGCGCCGAAGAGCCCTCCACCAAGACGGAGGAGAGGGCTCGAGGCGCGCCTGAGGTGGGGGCACGAGGCGTGGACCGCCTCTGAGGTCCACGGGCCTGAGCCACGGAAAGTGGGGAGGGGTACCCCGGCGAGAGGGCTGAGGAGGGGGAGGCTTGGGAGGCGCCTCGGTGGAGGCTGGGTAGGGTGAAGGTCTGGATGTGGTGGTGAGTCCGGGGCCTACGTTGACAGGGAAGCGGGCGGCCAAAAAGTTGGGGAGGCCCGCTCCCTGGAGAGCTGCGCAGGTGGGGGTTGGCGGGGATGGGGGAGGAGGTTGGGCGAGGGTCGGAGGGGGGGGGGAGGAGGTGCGGCGAGGGTCGGAGAGGGGGGCAGCGAAGTCGTCAGGGCTGGGGGGGTGGGGGTCGGGGTCGGGTCGGGTGGGTTGAGGAAGGTGGTGTCGCCGGGGGAGATGTGGAGGTCATGATGGTCGGCGTGATGGTCGGCGGCTGTGATGTCTGGGGAGGGTTTGTCGTCAGTGTGGGCGGCGTCTGGGGCCTGCGGCGCGAGGTGATGGTTCCCAGCTGTGTCCAGGGTGGCGTTTCGGTCGGTGGTCGTTACGGGGTTGTCGGTGGTGGTCAAGGGGTTGTCGGCAGAGGTGTTGGTGAGGCGCCGGTTATGGCCCCCTGGGCCGGCTGGGGGAGGCCGGCGGATCAAAAATCCGCCAAGGCGGCCGGGGTCTGGCGCTCACGGGCTTGTTTGGTGAGGCACAGGGCCTCGCTGTGCATGGTGAGAATCCTCCTCACGTTAGCACAGTAGGCGCATATGTGCCGGTGTCTGGCCCCCGCCTCGCCGTGGGCCTCCCCGATGGCGGCCCGATCGCACGAGGTGGGCTCGCGGTTCCAGGCGGCGCAGGGAGCCCTGTGAGCCTCTCGGTTGTAGGTGAGGCGGGTGTCGGCTTGGGTCCGGGGCTGCTGTGCGCCTCGGGGAAGGTCCGCGTCTCGGGACGCTGGTGCTGTCGGGACGGCCTGGGGGGGCGGGCATGGTGAGAACCTCCATTCTCACCATGTTCAAGGCGACCGGGTCGTGCCACCCGTGGGGGAGTCTACCGTCCGCTATCCAGGTGAAGACGGTCTCCAAGTATCGGCGGACGGTAGCCCAGGGGTAGAGGAGGTTGTTGCGGAGAACTGTGAGGGCATGGTGGTTCAGGCCCGGGAGGGAGTGCGCGGGGAAGGCAGGGTGGCTAAGGAGGGTGAGGAGGGCGAGGCTGTACTCGTCCTTGGTCACCTCCCCCCGCTTGAGCGGTTTTCGATCGGGGCCTCTCTCGACGAGGTCAGAGGGAAAGAGGTAGTCGGGGAAAATCCCTTTCCTCCTCCCGAGGTGTTGCGCCTCGGCCGACGCGAGGATCTCCCTCACGGCGTCGGCCGCGGATGCCGGGGTGCGGTTGAGCGCATCCTGGTCGTATGTCGGAGGCGCGGGAGCCGGGGGCTGGAGGGCGTGGCGCATGTACCGCTGGTATTGCGGATGGACCACCCCCGGGAGCGGTGCCTGAGGCGGGGGTGGAGGGAATGCCCCCCCGACTACGTGCGCCCGAGGCACCGGGGTGGGCGGTGAAGAGTAGGCCGCAGGCCGGCGCGCAGTGGCCGGGGTCGTCTCGGGGCCATGGGAGTCGAGGGCGTCGAGGCGCGTCGTAATGCGCTTCAGCGCCTGGAGGATGGCGGCCGTGTCGACGTCGACGCCGGCAGCCCAGTCGCCCGAGGGGGCGGTTGCGAGGCGCAGGGGGCGAGCCCGGGGCGGAGGGGGCTGGCTGGTGAGGCGCCCCCCGGTGTGCCCGAGGCGGCGCTCCGGACTCCCCCGTGTCTCTTCCCTTTGCCGCGGCCAGGCATGATGTCCGAGGTGGAGAGAGGTCCGAGGTGGAGAGAGCCAAAGAAAAAGGAGCTTGAGCAGGGAGGACGGCTGGAAGGCGAGTGACTGAGGGAGGCCGGCGGGCGGCCTTATAAGGGAAGGAGCGGGGAGGCGACGGGCGGGGAAGGTGAGAAAGCGGCGGGGCAGGGCGAGAGGGCGAGGTGGGAGAAAGCTGAGGGAGGGATGACAGGGAAGGTGAGAAAGCCGGGCGGCGGCAGGAGAGGCGGGGGTAGGGTCTCTTCCTTCCCTCGCATCAAACGCAATGCGAGCATTACGACCGATTCTACATATCTAACTTAAATACTGGTGCACTTGTTTAACATTTGTGACCACATAGAAGGGAATACTGAAGCAATTTAATAGAATATGTTACCTCAGAAACCTATGGTGTCAGAGTTTTGGCAAGCTTGCCAAAATGAATTTTGCTTGTTTGCACTTCAAATATCTCAAAAGTTAGGTATTTAAAATAAACGTTACTTCAAATGAAAGTAGGGTAGATTATAACGCTCAGCCTAATATGTTTATCTCAGAAAATGACAGAAATTCAAAACCATCGGACCATGCAACTTTGAATGAACGTTGGCCGTTGAGACAGGACCCTACTCTAAAGAATGCTCTGCAAGCACACATTTACCTATGTTTTCAGTTTATGCAACTGTTTATGTGTGGGGAGAGTGCTGAGGTGAATTGCACCTGCTGTGTCCAGCATAGGTCAGCTGCACTGACACTACTGATAGGGCTGATATACAACTCTATATAGAAAAAGTCAGAATTTGCCATCTAAAATGCTAAATATGTAGTTCAAATGCTTATTTATCATAACCACCTACTTTTGGTGGGCGTAATTGATTAAATCATCTAGATTAACAGACTTTAGAAATTGAATTCCTTGGATTCCCCATAATGTTGCTAACCCCTCCAGTTCACATGATGAGGGGATCCCACCTATGATGTCATTCATACATTACAGACCTCAGCGCCCTTCCCCACCCCTACTCGCCACATGTTCATTTGCATGAACTGAAACATTAAGTAAAGGTGTGCAGGGAGAGCTTTAGATATCCGATTCGTTTGTTTCTGGGTGTGCAATGCCAGGCGAGTGTAATACCAAATAATATTCCACACGAGCCTGCTTCTGGCTCTGTAAATTATAGCTGAACATGAGCTTTAATGTAAGTATTTAGATCTGATAAGAAAAGAATGAATTGTGCACTGATTTATGGTAGATTGCGAAAATAAACATGATAAAACTTCTTTCGTATGAAGAAAAAAGACAATTACAATAATATTCATTAATATGTATTATGGAGAGAGATTTTTTAGCCACAAATCCCAATGCAACTCCTAATGCCCACATGAATAAACTATAATTAATTTAGAAAAATACTAGCTGACAATTTCTTTAATCTTGAAAATGAACACATTATGAAGTACTAATTGCGGAAAAGAGGTTTGAGGTGAGAGAAAGGCCTCAGAATGTGTACTTTCTGTATGAATAGTAAAATGTTGACAACTGTGAATGACACCCCCCCCCCACACACACACACACACTCACTAAGCATGTATTGCAGGGTCCGTACGGGGCATGGAAAATCTTGAAAAATCTTGAACTGCATTTGCCCCATTTGAAGGCCTTGAAAACCCTTGAATTTAAATTATTTCGGGTAATTACTTTTTAAAACCCCTGAATTCCATTAAATTGTCCCCACTGATCTAAATTACTCTGAAATCGCCATTCGTCATTGCTGTTTTTTCCTGAAAACCAAATGAAAATAGTCTTAAATAACCGCCTTGAAATAACCTTGAATTCCATATTTTCACATGTGTACTTACCCTGTTCTTGTAACTTTCTGTCAATAGTGATGGATCTGGGTCACTCTCCTGAAAACTGGCCAGAAATGTCACATGGAGAGTTAGAATCTAATATTTGAATTTTTAACCTTTTTAGGTTGCAAATGAAAGCTGGAAATCTCCCCTTTACATCTATGTAAAATATAAATTGATGCGATAAAAAATAACGGTGTAGTCCATGATTAAGCTATGTCTTATGGCAGTATAACATGTGTGTCACACGTGTAACACATGTTTAGGACACCACACAGTCTGCTTAATAAAAATCTAAGCAGAATTAAATAATTGCATACTTAGAAGCATATTAATCATGGCATAATATTCAGAAATATGTACTGCTTATATTGATAAAAAAAAGTAATTCCCAGCCATGTTTTATTCACTGAATAATTAGTGTACAATATTTGCATGCCATCCAGACACCACCGGTTACACGTGTGATGAAAATTTGTAATGTAATTTCTGAAGAAATCAAATAATTTTTTTATAATTTAAGCATGCATACATGTTAATACATACTTCCTTTTTGATTTGGGAACTGTCTTGTTTGATATATCAATGCAATACAAGATGTTAATAAGGATTCAACCACGTCCCATATTTCATGTTACAAATGGCTGACTGTAAAATGGGGTTTTTTGTTACAAAAACACTTCATAAATAAAAGGACCAAAGTTGCACACAGTTTATTTTATTTCCCTCATTTATTTCATCAAATCTGAACATGAATATGAAAAGTATAGGGAAAAAAATAAGTAGGAAGTTTTTTTATTGATGTTTTAAAATCTCATCCCATGCTGACCAGTTTTCAGGAGAGTGACCGATCTCTGATCATTCAGCACATACTCCTTTTCGCGAAAGACAAGTCGGATGCTGAGCTTGCTGCACTGGCCAACAGTGCCAAGGATGTGATAGCCATTGCATCGACCTTCACAATTAGCGGAGAGATCCTGCCCGTAAAGGATGCCCTCAAACTGAGCACGACTTCCGGCGACAGTGAGTGTACTAGACCTTTAATGCAGAGCACGTACAGGGATAAAAGTGGTCTCTGGCAAAAATCACGGAAATCAAGCCAGATTATTACAGCAACAGCGAATTTCTGTGAAAACACGGATTTCCCCCCATAAGATTGCCACTGTCAGGGAATCGCCAAAAAAAATGCTGGAAGTCAGGTTTCGACTGTCCTTGTTGTGACTGTATTATCGCCAACGCATAACCCCTTGTCTGGGTTTTATGTTCTCATAACGTCTACTAAGATCATATAAAACCGGGATTCGAACTAACCATTTGTTGCTACCTAGTGATATAAATCCTGAATGCTTCGCATTCTGTTGAACATTAATCGTTGAAAATAAAAGATTCGCGGAAATCCGCGAATTCGCGGAGATCTTTCATCCCAGCCGGACCCTGGCATATACAGTGGACTGTTACCTAATATGTTGCTAGGGCGTAAGACTCCAACAAACAAGACCTAGTACATTAGTTCCGGTCAGTGCCATCAGGGGGTGTGTTGTTGGAGGGAATCCTCTCAAAAGGATTTCCTTTAATGCAGACCATATCCAGTGGACTGTTATCTAATATGTTGCTAGGACATAAAACTCCAACAAGCAAACAAACGAGGTACATAGTACATTAGTTCCGGCCTGTACCACCAGAGGGTGTGTTGTTGGAGGGAATCCTCCCAAAAGGATTTCATCGCAGAGAATGCTGTTCAGTGAGGTGCTACGTGATCAGGTGATAGGTAATCGGGCGCGGTGTCCGAATCGGTAGAGCGCGGGATTCGCGTGCGGGAGATCGGGAGTTCAGTTCCTGGTCGAGTCAAACCAATTACTTAGATGTTGCCAGAATGTAAAAGTCCAACAACCAGCCAACCAACCTGATTGGCTAGTTCTTGTCACAGCCACCAGCGGATGGAGTGGTGATTGAAATCTTCTGTGAAAGTGAAACCTTTACTGCAGAGCATGGCGCACAGATTTCTGCTACCTATAGGATTAGTTATTGCCACTGCCTCCCATGTGGTGATTAGTGGTGAAAGTCCATTTATAAGTATACATATACAGTAAAATCTCTCTGAATCGACCGACCATGGGCCCAACTTTAAATGGGCCATTTAGGGAGGGAGTCGGTTTAGGGAGTTTTTTGTATAGCATTACAATGGTATTGTATGGGTGATCGTTTGGGACCCCAAATAAAGCGATTGATATAGGGGAGTGGTCGATCTGTGCAGTTGGTCGTTTAAAGAGGTTTTACTGTATATGTGTGTATATAAATATATACATATATATGCAATCACTACATAAATGAAGCAGTTATAACTGGATATAGACTGAAGTCGTGGTCGCTATGTATTGTACAGGACCAAGGGATTACAATCCCATACTATCCAATACTAGAAAAATTAAGTGTTTATTAAATGGCTTTTGCATTCAGATTTGCCCCATTAGTAGGCCTAGAAACTGAAATTTAAATGTATTTGAACAAATAACCAGAATACTTTCAATTGATATCTGATTGGCCTGTGAGATCAGGCATTGTAGTGGATGTCACCAGAGAGAATGCATTCTCGACACTATTTGGGCATGTAATAAAAATGATTCTACTCTTTCCACCACAGTACCCATTACAGAAACATGTTCATACTATGAAGCATTCTCACTGTGCAAGAATCGAGGAACATGTGATTTGAACACCAATAAATGCAAGTAAGTATAAGCTCAGTACACTGTGAGACACATAGGCCTTAACCGAGCATAGATCTAGGGCACACTACCCCTCACATATTATGCACATCCATGATAGTTACACAATAATAGTCCTCATGGAATATCCAATTCCTATTACATTAAGGTAATATTGCCACTTATATGTGCACATGAGTTTGATGGGGAATTAACCCTGAGAAATCAAACCAATGATTTTAAAATGGATACTTGTCACTACCTGTCCTGGCAATTGCCATTGCTAGGATAGGGGAGGAAGCATCAGAA
This sequence comes from Branchipolynoe longqiensis, assembly GCA_030323885.1. Taxonomy (NCBI): domain Eukaryota; kingdom Metazoa; phylum Annelida; class Polychaeta; order Phyllodocida; family Polynoidae; genus Branchipolynoe; species Branchipolynoe longqiensis. Next base: position 55,874,988 of record CM059191.1, on the reverse strand, counting down.
GGAGGTAAACCAAGTGTCCATAATTTAAATTGCCCCTACTTAAAAAACCAATGCAGCAAAAACAAGCAACAACAATCCTACCATTATCACTAAACTACTGCGCTGATAGGGCACAGGAATTCACCAGAACAGGTATCATTACACAAACTCTTTTTAATTTGTTGCACAATCCATTTCCAGGTTCCAAATTGCCAGTAATAGATTCGCAAGGTACAGGCTGAATATACAAATTCAAATTCAAAAGCTACAAATTCAAAAGCTTGTTGACCAGCCGGCAAGGTCGAATGAGTTGAGCGTCCGTATCTCGTTTTGCTAGATCGTGGACTTCAAACCGATGGATTCGAACCCTGGTCGAGTCAAACCAATGAATTCAAAATTTATACTTGTCGCTTCCTACCCAGGCGCTCGGTGTTATTAGGATAGGGCAAGGACTGGTTGGCTCACAGTGTCAGGATAATGTGACTGAGTGGGATATCAGGTCATGGTGCTGGTGGCCTGGTCTCCCAGTGGGGCAGTACTATAAAGTCACCTTGAGTGCAAACTGTCACAACTCAGTACCCGTTCTGATATGGCCTTATATGTTGCTAGCATGCAAAACTCCAATAACCAACCAATCAAAAGCTTGTCGAACTAGTACAATTAATATGTTCATACCAAGTCAAATTAAAATCTTATCACACAAATATGGAGGCTCCTTGCCAGTGCTTCGTTGGTATGGCTTTATGTTTGAGTAACTTGGGAAGTTAAGTAATAAATACCAAGCCTATATCCATTGTATCACTCTTTATTGCATGTCAATTTGGCAAATGATTATGGTACTTGATAGGTGTCAGCAGTATTCGTTCTATTATTCGAGTCGCCATGCACTCCAAAGCCTTGATCTGTTGACTAGAAACAATGGGATGAGTCCACAGTAGGCTGCTCTAATCGCCATCACTGTGACCGCTCCTGTGGAGCGGGACGTAGCTCAGGCAGTAGAGTGTCCACCTGTGGAGGTGTGGATCATCGGATCAATCTGCTCAGTGGAGACATTTGCAGTTTGGGCAATTTTCAGTTCCAACCAGTGATCCACAACTAGTTCATCAAAGGCTGGTATCTGTTCTCCTGTCTGTGGGAAAGTGCATATAAAAGACCCTTGCTGCTTATCGGAAAGAGTAGCCTATGTGGCCGAAGTGGGTTTCCTCCAAAGAAATATGTCAGAATGACCATATGCTTGACATCCAATAGATGATGATATAAATCAATGTGCTCTAGAGGCGGTGTTAAATAAAACAAACTTTTTTTGTTACCTGTCCTGTAGGTGCACTAGCTCCGCTGAAGGCGAATTCTGTGAGACAAAAGTGGGCCTTAGCACAGTGGAGAAGAGCCTGATCCTCCTCGGAACAAGTGTATTTACCTTCATCTGTGGATTCATCATATCAGCTTGCCTCTACAGTTCCTACCTGAAGAGACTGACTGTGTACCAAAGAACGCAACTCATTCCACGATACCTAGAAGCCAATGCCAGGAATAGTAAGCTTCCGAGTTCATGATGACCTATTTTACTATATTTATCTAATTTTACAAATGATGCACAATTTTATATTTTATCTTTTTTCCCCTAGGATTATCTCGTCTGATTTGCTATGACCTGTTTTATGAATTGATTATTACATGTTTTATTTGACCTACTTAGATTTGACCTACATTTCTTTGTCTAAGAATGATCCCAAGACATTCAGTCGGTAAGGTCTTAGGGAAGGCAAACATTAATTCGCTTAACGTGACCTTAATCTAAAATCAAACTGCTTCATTTAAAAATTCTATCAGCATTCAACATTTTATTATTTATTCTTGCTGAGCAGACACACATGGTCAAACAGTATCAATTAAAATTGTTTCGTAATTGAAAGGTTTAGAAATAAGAATTTGTTGTCGAGTGGTGGAAGCATGACACCGATGAATGGTACAATATGAGGTTTGTATAAACTATTTGTTTCCCAAAACCTTCTTATTTATGCTTGAAAAGGATCTGAAGTGAAATTTTGCTGTGTAGGCTAACCATCAAAAGAAAATCCAAATTAAAATCGTCAGCATAATTGTAATTGCACCCCATCTATCTAATAACGATATGATTCTGTGTTTAGATTTCCATATATGTAATTTCGATATATGTATTGGAATAGACGAAGAACTAAATGACTCATTAGAACTTAGTTCCTGTTAAACCTGCCTTAGGTTCCAGTACTGTGAAGAGCCCTAACACGATACATTATTTAGATGGTTAAAACTCTGTGCGCAAAGGCAATAGGATAACATTTGGTTGAAAAAGCACAACTTCTTAGGACTTTTCAATCTGTTAATTTGACTAACTCATTGGTAGCAGGCATTAAAGTTGCATAATCCAAAGAAAGCGTGAAATTGTGTAAACTAAAATGCTTCGATAGATTTAATCCTCCGTTTTCAAATTGGACACTGGTGCACTTAAAAAGCATGTGCTGCCTCCTGGAAGAAATATTAAGTCAATTTAATCTAACCTAGCACTGATCCTAGTCATTCAAAGCTCTAATGGTCAGCATGTCCATATGCATACCAAATTTATTCAGCATATTTACACTTCAAATATCTCTAAATTTAGTCATTTTTATTCAAGATTACCCCAACCTAAAGTCAAATAGATCACGCTCGGTTTACAGTATGCGAAGATTCCTGTAAGCAATCACAGGTAGTATTGCTTAGAATGTCACATGTCTGGTGTTCCCAGCATATGCTAATTTAGTGACTACCTTGTCACTTGTGTTGTGATAACGGTACAAAATGGCAAAATGCGGCAGATTCCATGCACCAAATAATTCTTTTATTTCATACCAAATTTATTCAGCAAATTTACACTTCAAATATCTCAAAATTTAGTCATTTTTATTCAAGATTACCCCAACCTAAAGTCAAATAGATCATAGCAATTAATCTAATATATATCGACAAAAATATGCCATAAACTCAAAACCATTGTTATGATGCAAATCGAAGCATAGTCTTGTGCATTGAAGCAATTCCCTTCCTTGTTGCAGTGAATAGTCCCCGCAGATCAGTGCCATGGAGAATGCCGTACTCGCCATGGTCCTTCCCTAAATCTCCAAGAGGAGCCTACTATGACTATCTCTCACGGGCAACAAGGTACAAGAACTACTACGCTGCCAATGCCCCCAGTCAGTACATGTCGGGGCAAATATTCTAACGGATATCGCCATCCAGCTGACAGTAGTCCACATCACACGAGAATCACAAATAGTCTGCCCTGGATGAGATTATTGGTCGGATGAATATCGAGCAAGTGGTATGAAAATTTACATGATATTCAACCAGCAAACGTTGATGAGTCCTCATGGGCAGGAGTTTTCTAGGTTTTAACCTCAACACTGATTCTGTATTCATCTGTTTGAGAGCCCCCTAGCTGGGGGGTGTGACTCATGGTGTGACTCATGGCTGGGCAAGCAAGGAGCGGGTGTTTGTTTGTTTTGCTTTACGTCCTAGCAACATTTAACGTCATATCTGGATGGGTACCAACTTGTGTACAGTGTGCACTCATGGTGACTTCATATTGCTGCCCCACTGGGAGACCAGGCTGCCGGTACCATGACCCAATATCCCACACAGTCACATTATCCTGATACTGTGCTAATCAGTCCTTGCCCTATCCTATTAATGCAGAGCGACAGGCTATGTAGTGACAAGTATCAATTTTATAAGTCACATTGGTTTGACTCGGCTAGGATTCGAACTCCCGACCTTCCGCGCGGGAAGCCTGCGCTCTACCGATTCGGCCACCCCATCCGGTCCAGAAGCGAGCAGCACACAGGCAGAGGGACCAGTCAGAATGAGCAGTTCACACAGATACAGCCATGGGGCAGTTACAGTTACATCGAGATGGGTACACAGTGGTGCGACCTGCACTCTAGATCTACTCCTAGCTAATCACATTTAGAAATTGTCAGTAATGCTAAGGCATCGCAGGTAATTGGATGCTCGAATACAGTCAAGCACCAGTAACTAAGGCCGCTCCGATATGTCGTTGACTAGCGGCTCCTTACTGAACTAACCTGAACTATATACCATTAATGCCGACTAGTGGGTTTTTTCTACACTTCCGCCACACGATCGCCCAGTAAATAAGGCGACTGCGGCGCCACCTATATCGGATTTCTGAACTAAAATATTTGTATTATGATTAGAGCTTTGATGCTATTAGCTTTTGAACATAGCCATTAAACATATAGCGTTTGAACATATTGTGGATGTCAATATAATTGTGATTTATTATCACCATACACCATAGAACTACTCGATACCTGACACCGCCCTTAAACCTGCTATGGAACAGGGTTAGCATACCCTAGTTTACGGTTGTGGTGTTAGCCCTATCACTGACTCTTGCATGCGACTTTTCACTGCTAAACTGGAAATCCGTGCCAAAACCCGGTTTAGCTCGCTAACACCGCATCATGCATACGGCCCCTGATCCCTCGGTAATTTGTCAGGCTAACCTTTGTTTATATTGACCCATTCTCTACAACAACATTTTTTATATATTCTCTCTCGCTTTTTCTCTCTTCTTTCTTCTTCTCTCTTCCTCTCTCTCCCTCTCTCTCCTCTCTCCCTCTCTCTCCTCTCTCCTTCTCTCTCCTTCTCTTTCTCTCTCTCCTTCTCTCTCCCTCTCTCTCCCTCTCTCATTCTCTCTCCCTCTCTTTCCCTCTGTCTTCTTCTCTCTCCCTCCCTCTCCCCCTCTCTCCCTCTCTCTCCCTCTCTCATTCTTACTCTCACTTTCTATATAAATATCCATATATGTATTTGCAGAGTGGCAGTCTATCTGGAAACAAGTTTGAGAATCGTCAGTTTTTCTAAATCCTTTACATATTTCTCTGTGTATTACAACTGTTAGTGATATAGCATACCTCAGATGTAACTAGTAGACCAGTCAAATTAAAGAGCCATATAAAACATGATTAGACTAATTAAAGAATGTGTACATGAGTGCTTAGCAAAGCAATAGCCGATGTTTAGTTTTTGCGCTGAGGGTCAGTGAACAATCAAACAAATGAAAGCAATGTAGTCATAGGGCTTAGGCACTGGTGTTGGAATAGAAATCATTTAGCTTTTATAACCCATCTATACAGGTGACGGTATGTGAAAATCCACAAGACTACTAGTACTAGCACATCCCGTTGAAATACCAACACAGCTTAGGACTCTGATTGATATTTTGTTTTATATTGTTTCCAAGAACTGAGCAATACTTCACATGTACATACCAGACAATTCAATACAATACAGACAACTCTATTCCCCTCTCTTCAACCAATACTAATACAAAGTCTATCTCACCCGTATGGTCCTGCTCCTTTTTCACTGGTCTGATCTCCGGCTCCAACTGTACTCTCCCCCCTCCCCAGTCCAGCCTGATATCTAGCTTGACCACTCTCCAAGCACCAGCCTACCTTGACCACTGTCCAGCTGCAGACCAGCCTCTCCTTGACCTGTCTCCATGCTCTACTGCCCGGCAGCCCCTCTTACACACAATTCACCTACCGATGCACTACCTGGTACATCCGTTTTACAGTATGTTCCCCCTCCCCACCAGGACATACACAGTAGTGTACATTATTTCTCATTGTTACACACATGCTTTTACTGGTTCTTGACCCCTTAATATTTACCCATCCTAACTTAATCTACCTTATATTTTCCTTTCCAATATACTAGAATTATCCCTCCTGCTCCATAACTTTAACATTACACCAGTATTTGATAACTGTCAATTCTAAGCTTAAAATCCGCATAATTTTACAACGTGATTAAACGAGGGAATCAGATATGATTCTTTTTGTTTCTACCGAGAGACCTACCACTATATGACGGTATGCAGACCATCCAATTTAAATAGTACTTGTCTGATGATTAAAGCTCCTGATGCTTCAAAACCAAGGATGGTGCAAGCCAGAATTTGTCAGAGTGACCTATTGAAGCTTGCCACAAAATATGTTTACTTGTATTTCGTTATTAAATGCCTGAAATATGTTGCTTACATGTTCTGTTGTTGTTATTGTCATCACACGCTAATATAACCTTTGACTTCTATTTGTTTAAACTGAATTCACTACAATGTGTAACAGTCTAATCATTATGGATAATTCCTAGTGGCATGTTTGTTCTGATAACACTCCTCACATTGATTATATATCCAATAACACACAAGAACAACAACAATAATATATATATATAACACATAGTATTTCCTATGTCTACTGAATCAAACTTCATAATCCGATGGTTTGCTGCCATCTGCTATATTTTAAAATATATATATTAGATTGATCGTTATGACCTACTTTACTTTAATTTGGAGTAACTTTGATTATAAATGGCTAAACTGAGAGTATATGAAGTGGAAACGAGAAAACTGGCAGGCATACTGTTGGCTCGGTAAATTAAAGCACACACACCATGTTGCTTGTGGATTCAGTTGTCCCTGCTATGATTTCTATTGTTTGTTGTGGTTTTACATCTTAGTAACATCTAAGTTCATATAATGGCATTTTCATAGTACTGCCTCACTGGGAACCATTAACTTGACCCGGTATCCCACTCAGTCCTTGCCTTATCCTAGTAATGCCGAATGCCAGGCTAGATAGCGACAAGGACCAATTTTGTATGTCATTGGTTTGACTCAGCCAGGATTCGACCCACAACCTCCTGCACGGGACTCCAGCCAATGCTCTTAGTAGACTTACACGTTACCGATTCAGTCATTCGTCCACTCATTCGAAATCAAGAAAGCAGTTTAATTTTGTTCTACAAATTATCTCAATGACAACTTATAGCAAACACAAGTCATGTTAGGCTTGGTCATTTGTTGTTCAACTAGTTAACAGGATATATATATATATACATTATGTATATATACATATATATATATATATACAGTAAGACCAGACGGGATGGCCGAATGAGTTAGAGCGTCCGTCTCCCGTGCTGGTAGATCGTGGGGTCGTGGGTTCGAGTCCCGGTCGAGTCAAACCAATGACTTTAAAATTGATACTTGTCGCTTCCTAGCCAGGCGCTCGGCATTATTAGGATAGGGCAAGGACTGGTGTGCTCAGTGTCAGGATAATGTGACTGAGTGGGATACCAGGTCATGGTGCCGGCGGCCTGGTTTCCCAGTGGGACAGCACTATAAAGTCGCCATGAGTGCGCACTGTCACAAGTCGGTACCCGTCCTGATATGACCTTAGATGTTGCTAGGACGTAAAACAACAACAACAACAACAAAAAAAAACGACAGTAAAACCTCTTGAAAAGACCACCTCCGCAGATCGCCCACTCCCCTATATCGATCGCTTTCTTTGGGTCCCAACAATACCATTGTAACTTTATTCTAACTCCCTAAACCGACGACCTCCCTAAATAAACCACTTAAAATCACTCCCAAGGTCGGTCGATTTAGAGGTTTACTATATATATATATATATACATATACATACATATACATACATATACATACATATACATACATATACATACATATACATACATATACATACATATACATACATATACATACATATACATACATATACATACATATACATACATATACATACATATACATACATATACATACATATACATACATATACATACATATACATACATATACATACATATACTATATATATACACACACATACACATACACATACACATACACATACACATACACATACACATACACATACACATACACATACACATACACATACATATACATATACATATACATATACATATATACATATATACATATATATACATATACATATACATACATATACATACATATACATACATATACGTATGTATACGTATGTATACGTATATATACGTATATATACGTATATATATATATATAATAGTCCCATCTAATATATCTATTTTAAAACAAAATTGATGGCTATAATAATTATAGAGGTAGTAATGAAGCAATGGAGTTATTGTATGATGAATATATTTCTACAATGTTGGGCTATTTCTCATCATCTTAGTTCACCATCACCTATAAGTGAACAAACAAATGCCATAGTCGAGAAATATCCCAATTTATTGACTGCAGCTTCGACCAACAACAAAACCCACCAAAAAAATATTACATCCACGCTATGAGCAATCCTAAGTGTTTTACAAATTGCGAACAAAATAGGTTGCCGTGGTCAACCCTTGAATGCTAGCTACACTGGTCCCCCGTATGATGGTATACCTGATTAGGGTGGTAAAAACACCCAGAGGAGTACCATAGGGGCATGCATACTGCCGCCCAGGAAGCGTGTTACTGAGAATGTGTTACTCTGGACATTAAACCTAAAGTTCCCGGACATAAAAGCTCAGTAAATGCCTTGTGGATGCAGTTGCTAAGGTAAATTGTGCATAACAACCAGATCGCAACATGGGCGCCATATGCCACGTCTATGTGATTTCATTTTCTTGTGCAATTATAATTAGGAAATAGAGGCGCCCTGCTCAAAATAAAGGTAACACGGACTCATCGGGGGAGTGGCGCCCCCACGCGGGGTGTTGGAAAACTATTGGAAGTGATCGACGAGAGCAGACGACATTTTCGACTGGGACTCTAACGCGCTACCACTCCGTAACCATGGCAGCCAACGACTGCTGGCTAACATTGTTAATTTTTAGGATAGGAGTACCTCTGATCGCATTGGTGTCCTGTGGTAAGTCGCCTTAATGGCATTGTTGTAGAAGATTTTCTATATTTTAGATATAAAACATTGCAAATGAGCATGCAGATATATATATATATATATATATATATATATATGTGTATATATATATATACATATATATATACATATATATATATATGTTTGTGTGTGTGTTTGTGCATGCGTTTGTATTTGTTGGAGTTATACGGCCTAGCTTCATATCAGGACGGTTACCGACTTGTGATTGCACTCATGACGACTATTAATAGTATTATATAGTGCTTCCCACTGAGAGTGAGAGATCAGGCCACTGGTACCATGACCCGAATGATACGAATGGTTTATATATGTGTATATATATATATATATTTATACATATATACGTGTACAGACATACACTTATATAAACATTATATATGTACATCTACATACCCCGTCCTGATATGACCTTCGATGTTGCTAGGACGTAAAACAACAACATATATATATATATATATATATACATAGTTTTGTTTGTACATTTGTGTTTCACCAGCAATATTTAAGGCTATATCAGGACAGATACTGACTTGTGACTGCACATTGCTGGTGACTTCATAGTGCTGCCACACTGGGATAACGCCCACACCATCATGTCCCAATATTCAACTCAGTCATATTGAGCCTCACCAGTGTTTAGCTCTATCCCATGTGTATCAATTTTGTAAACCTTTGGTTTGAATCGGCTGGAGATTGATCCCACGACCTCCATGATGGGAAGCGACTGTTCTACCAGGTTTGCCTCCTGTCTTTCATATAAATAATATATATATATACAGTCAAACCTCTCTAAATCGACGACCTTGGGACCGATTTTAAGTGGTCCATTTAGGGAGGTGGTCGGTTTAGGGAGTTAGAATATGGTTACAATGGTATTTTTGGGACCCAAATAAAGGGATCGATATTGGGGAGTGGTCGATCTCTGGAGGTGGTCGGTTAGAGAGGTTCTACGATATGTATATATATATATATGTATATATATATATATATATATATATATATATATATATGTGTGCAGTAACATGTCTATATGTGCGTATGTGTGTGCTATATGTGTGAATGGAGTTGCTCGTGTAGTATGAAGTGCCAAGTAGGGCAAGCCCTCAATGGCAAATTGTTCTGTAATAAGAAAATGTTTCACTAATCTTTAACTTATATATATACATATATTGATACATGGCAGTTTGGTAGCTAAGTCTCCTATTTATAAACGAAAATAACATCAAACATAATTGTTATGTCCCTATCCTATATCCATGGACAAATTAACACAAAAGTAGAAATCCAACTGTGAATATGTATCGTGTGATATTGAACAACTATGGTTGGTGACGGGCGATTTGTGTGTGCCTGTAGCCGGGTAACAAGGCCGGGTGATCATGTGTAAGTAGTGATTTCAGTGTCACCCCCCCCCCAACCCCCACCCCACCCCCCGCCACCAACCCGCCCCCAACCCGCCCCCAACCCAGTTCTATATCGGGTCTCTTTGGCCCAGAAGCCCCATACAGTTCCTAAATAGCCCGGTGTGTGGAGCCGTTGGTGTTATGGCGTCATTTATCAAAGTGGTTTATGAATGTACATACAGGTCAGTGCGGGTCCTAACTGATGAAACTTTTGTTTTTTGGTTTTTTTCTATCTCTCTCTAAACAAAGATTATGGATACAATTATATAGTTGACATACTTGATATAGCTTCGCGGATATAGCTATGAAATAGGATATATGTGTGTAAGTGTTAAATAGTATCTGTGAAGGTTGTGTAATATTATGCCTGGTACACACCTACCGTTTGTGCGCACCCACCTACTGTATACGATCTAAAACTGCCCGTTTCGCACACAAAAATCGCAAGGTGTGCACTCCCCGCACTGCGATTCGTGCATAAAACCTCAGTTTTAGGGCTAAAACTGGCCGATTACGATTGCGATTCGCGATTCGAAAAATGAATCGCCCGTTTTCAGTTTTAAGCGGGTCGGGTCGAGTCGCGAGTTTTAGTGCGCGAATCCTATACGGTAGGTGTGTACCAGGCTTAAGTGCCAGTTGCTTTTAATGAATATCATATATATAATCATATATATATTCATAGATATACGCCTTCATGCATAGGATGTTCTTATCCAATATATCTTTCTAGAACATCCGAAAAGGGTTAGCCTAATTCCAAATATCCGAAGCATATTAATATTTATTTTCCTTTCTCTCTTACTTTATATATATATGCATATATATATATATATCACTACCAGGGTAGAAACCAATTCCTTAATTAGGATGAAAGTTAACATAATGATCAAATTAAATAGGGGAATGGTGGGAGGTGTTCTTCATTATTACATGGTTTTTAAAACGCTGATATGACATAAAACACTGTCATGTTCCATGATAACATGTTGTGTGGAAGCTGGACAAGTAATACTCTTTGTGCGAACGGAAAAATGTCGAAAACCTTGGATGACCCTTTTAGGAGGTTCAGTGTCTAAATCTGTGCACAAGATATCATTTAGAAAGAACCTTTATTATTGCTAAAGGCCCTGTCACATTACAACGTTTCTCACCAACGCGCGCCGACGTGTTGCCTTTTTGGGCAAAACGTCGGCATGCATCGGGAAGCGTTACGCACGCGTTACCTATGCGTTAATGGCGCGTCGGTACGCGTCGGTACATGTTGAGTGATAGCAACGTGTGAATGGACACGTCGCCGTGCGTCGCCGTGCATCGGGTCACGCCGATTGTTTTGTGCTTGCACAAAACTTTCGGCGCGCCCCAACGCGCGCTGACGCGTTGGAGGGGGCGTTACGACGTGCCACCAACACGCTACTAGCACGCTGCACGGCGTAGAATTTTCTCCCACAACGCCGAAAAGTTGGACGTGTCTCGAGCCCTAGCAAATATCTTGCACGTTGGCGGCGCGCCGGGAGAAAGGTCGTAGTGTGAAAAGTCCTTAATAGAAGGTCAAGCCTTCTAGCATCAAAACTGTTAACTACAGTTCAATCATTCCCAGCAAAGTAAACATTTAACAAATTAATTTAAAATTGACGCTGACGAAGTATACCTGGTGGAGGTTTTCCCCCTTTCTTTGAATTTTCGAGCACAATCTAAGCTTACTTGTGCGTTATAAAGTATAAGTGTGTGCTCGATAACTGCCAATAACAATAACACATTCCTCTCCTCCCATGGCCATTGGTGTCATTGTTTATATGAATTGGACAAGAAGCCATTATGGTGCCCGTTCTGGGTTAAACGTCGACTAACTGCACCCCACTTGACCACCCTAATTCTCCACGCTTTACCGCTGTGTTGGCTGCACATATCCAAACCAAGGCAGTGTGCGTCACGTGGGTACGTCACGTGGGTACGTCACTTGGGTCTGATGCTTGGGTGCATCATATGGGTGCGTCATGTGGGCACGTCATGTGCGTACGTCACGTGATTACGTCACATGGGAGCGTCATGTGAGTACGTCACGTGGGTACGTCACGTGGGTGCATCACGTCTGCGCGTCACGTGGGTGCGATGCATGGGTGTGTGCCTCGGGGTGCAGGGTACCACTGCCCAGTGCCCGTATGACATAAAAACTCACCATCAAATTGTCGCTTAACCGGATGGGACGGTGTGGATGGTTTCCGGTGTGGTAGGTCCTGGGTCCGAACCCCAGCCGAGTAAAATCAACGACTTAAAAATTGATGATTACGCTTATTTAGCCTGACACTTGGCATTGATAGGATATGGCAGGGTCTGGTTTGATCAGTATCCGGACAGTGTGACTGAGTGGGATATTGGGTAATGGTGCCAGTGGCCTGGTCTTCTAATGTGGGTGGGGGCATCACTGTAAAATCACTATGACTATGAGCGAAAACTGCCGCAGGTCAGTAGAACAAATAAACGAGCACATTCATCTCATTCCAGATTGTCTTTCTGCTTATTTCAATCATATTCACATGTGTGTCAACAGCAGGGCTGGCTTCGGTCAGTGCCTTCATTTACTTACAACCGGCCCCAGGATTGCTGGTACCCTGGGCAAGCTGAAATTTGTTAAAATTCAACACTAACGTGACGCCCCCTAGCATGTGGCACTCCGGGCGACTGCCCGAGTTACTGGTACCTTCAGACCTACAGTAAAACCTCTCTATACGGACCCCTCCACAGACACTTGTAAGCATATTCTAACTCTCTATACCGACCACCTCTCTAAATGGACCACTTATAGTCGGTCCCATTGTCGGTCGATTTAAGGAGGTTTTACTTATTGTGGTTACTGTAGTCCATGCCCCTTCAATCTATAATATATATTATTACAAATTAGGTATTTCTAAGGATTAATAATCATAACGTAATAAAGAGTGAATATCGTCTATCCACGATTAAGGTTACAGGAATTAATTATCGCGAACTGATGTCAAACAAGACTTGGCTGCTACAACGTGTACAGAGCTCTACGAGTTCTCCTCTAGTTTCATATCAATCTGTGAGAGGTGTATTCTGTAACCCTGATGGTGGGAGAAACTTCCTCAATTATATCTATATGTAATAGTACACACATGTATATATATATATATATATATATATATATATATATATATATATGCACCTATAGTTATATTACCTTTATACATATACACACACATATATATACTCATATACACATATTCATATATGGTGTGTATATACAAGCATGGTTGTTTGCTTCATTGGGTTTTACGTCCTAGCAATATTTAAGTTTATATCATGAGTGATATGTATAAGTATGTATATATTTGCACATGCCTATATATATGAATATACTTGAATATACATGAATGTATATATATAGCTAAGAAATATTTGGTTACAGCTATTGTAATTACATAATATTAATAGCAAGGTGCACCTTTTGTGTCCATAATTCTTCATGTATGTATGCGTGCGCATTCACATATAATATATGCACATGAACTCGCCCTATATACACATAGCTATTCATATGTATTTGTATATATATATATGTGTATAAATATAAATATATAGTTATTACTTGTGCTCATCCGCGACCTGTATTGGTTCCTGAAGTAGACATTCGGGGGGCTATTGGACATAGATTGGTTGGTTGTTGGAATTTTACGTCCTGGCAACATGTTGGACATAGAACATCGGTGGCTGTCAAACTGTGTGAATATGGGTGCAGTTCAGGCGATAATTGAGCTTTATTGTCCCCATATACTAGACTGGGCGCAGTCACACTGAGTGTCATCACAGCCGCCATGAAGGCTAACCAGCTTCCTGCCAGCGGCGGTCACGTGACATGTGTCACATGACTCGCACTGACCAATCACAGTTAGGCACGTGTACACTTGGCCTACGAAGGTTATGGTTGGGTCATATCGAACGGATGTTGGGGTGGGTGTCGGTGGGTGGGTGTGGGTGGGTGCTTTTTGGATGAGTGGGTGGGGGTGGAAGGGGTGTGTGGGTGTGGGGTGGATGTGGGTGTGGGTGGGTGTGCTTTGTGTGGGGTGTGGGTAGGTCTGGGTATGAGTGGGGGTGTGGTGTGGTGGGGGGATGCTTTGTGGGTGGATGTGGTTTGGATGTGGTGGGTGTGCTTTGTGAGGGTGGGGGTAGGTCTGGGAATGAGTGTGGTGTGTGGGTGTGTGAGTGTGTGGGTGTGTGGGGGGTAGGTGGGTGCTTTGTGAGTGGGTGGGTGGGTGTGGGTGTGGGTGGGTGTTTTGTGGGTGGGTGGGTGTTTTGTGGGTGGGTGGATGTGGGTGTGGATGTGGGTGTGGATGTGGGTGGATGTGCTTTGTGAGGGTGGGGGTAGGTCTGGGTATGAGTGTCGGTGTGTGGGGGGGGGGGGAGGTGTGTGCTTTTGTGAGTCGGTGGGTGGGTGGGTGTGGGTCGATGTGCGGGTGTGGGTGTGGGTGATTGGTGAGGGTTGTGGTGTAGGTCGGTATGTGTGTTGGCATGGCTGTGAGTAACTTTACTCCCACCGTCCATGTTTCATGGACAGGGCCGCTAAACAACCATATGGAAAAACCATCAGGTTGCTGGGCTCTGGACATGTTTACACCTAGGTACAAGATTCACCCCGTACTGCTGCAGTAGGGGTGCAAACCAACCCTATGTAAAAGGTGGCGAAAATGCGGGTCAAAGAATTGAGAGCCTAATTTCACAATCTAAGAAGCAACATTTATTCTTTACATATGTATTATTGAGAGCCCGCTACCTTTGAGTTGAAAAATATAATATAATAGCTAGTTTAATCAGATTTAAAAGTGAAATCGACGGCGTTCTGCGGCCGCCATCTTGTCTTTTTGCATTCTCTCCCATTTCACCAACTCTGTGCCTACATGGGTAGCCATTTGATACTGGAGCCTCAGTTTCTAGGTGATGTTCCATACTAACGCTATTTTAGCCCGTATTTTTAATTAAGGCTGATCTTCACCCGTGTACTACAAGTACTGGGTGAATCTTTTATCTAGTTTACACCAATCTCTAATCTAAGCACTGGAATGTACTCTCTATACGCTTTTCTTTCATATCCCTCTGCTTTTGGAGTGTGTAAATCGATGCAATCATGTAACTTGATAAACTTTAAAAATTGAATCGACATATCCACTGTGGCCACCACTTGGCAACGTGAAAGGAAGTGAAGGGTAATAATTCAATTTAGGTCGGGGAGTGTTCATTGTTGTTAGTACAGCATCATCTAGAAACAGTTTATTATGTTACTTTGGTGCTTGAATATCTCCTAGATATATGGCATGAACTTTACCCTTTCTTTTTTAAACCAGTTTGAAATAATTTCCAGCTAGGTGAATTTGAAGCATACATTTGGAAACTTTCAGTATGTACTCTATATCATGTATATACAGTGAAACCTCTATAAATCGACCGACCTTGGGACCGACTTTAAGCAGTCGATTTATGGAGGTGGTCGGTTTAGGGAGTTAGAATATGGTTACAATGGTATTGTTGGGACCCAAATAAAGCGATAGATATAAGGGGGGGGAGGGGGGGTCGATCTGTGAAGGTGGTCAGTTAGAGAGGTTTTACTGTAGATACATATATATATGGATATATATATATATATGACTCGCCGTGAATATGGCCTATGCTGCCGACACGGCGTAAAGCAACCACCAATCAGTCAATCAATATATATATATGTAGTTAAGCGCAGACAAAGGAGACAATTAATGGCTGACACGGATTTATTCAACAACAAATAGGATAATGACATAATGACAATCCCTTAATGAAAACGTATCTGGCTGGGACTAACAATGCCCTACCGACAGTAGAAGAACTTAATAGCAATAATGCGGAAAAAGAATTCAGGAACTCATAAGAGTGTGTGTGCTGTCATCTGTGCCGGTGTGGCAGTAAATCGCAAACCCCTGGAAATTGCACACCCCGGGGTTTGCGATTTACTAGGAAATCACAAACCCCCCCTGGAAATCGCAAACCCCCCTGTGTTTTGGGACTGATTCGGGCCAAATCTATTCAATGCGACCATATTTAACAGAATTACATACTCAAATCGTGAAATTTCATTAAATTAACCCTAAATTCGAAGCGTTATTAAGGCTACCGCCGTAACGGCGGAGATATTAGCAGTAGGGTAAAATACGCCGTGATGTGTGCTGCGGCAATGCTATGTCTATGGGGAGCATTTATTTTTGTAAAATAAATAAAAAAACTTTCATCGAATCGATTAAAAATATCTCAATGCGCGATTGAAGAGGAAGATCTGAGGTATTTAATTTAACCTAAGAGCAATTTTATGTGAAAGTATTAAAAACAGAGATAATAGTGAAAGTTGGGATATTCTGAGTGTCAGTGCCAGTGTTAGCCTTACCAGATCATGGTAAGGCTAACACTCAGAATGGGGGGTTTGCGATCTCCAGGGGGGATATGCGATTTCCTAGGAAATCGCAAACCCCCCATGCCCATATATGGCATGGGGGTTTGCGATTTCCTAGGAAATCACAAGTGGGGGTTTGCGATTTACAGGGTTTGCGATTTCCTGCTACACCCCGGGCCGGCAGTGACTGTCTCGACAGGCATGCCCACCTCTCGCCTGGCATGACAGTGCCGTCTGGCGAGTCTGGGTGGTAATTAGATCAGTAAATACAGTAGTAACAATTAACAGCAGAGGAGGCTCTGTGCCATCACCAGACCGGTTCCCGCCTGGTGCAACTAGGCTGTCAATGAACAATAACCGTCATAGATAAGTAATAACCTTCATAGCCCAAAGGGGGGAGGAGGGGAGTCCAAGCCGTCCCTACACCAGGATATAGAGATATATCCAAGCTATATAGCATGTCGTCTATGTTTACTTATGCGGAAGTGAAGCAGAGAATAAATATGGTTGATTTTGGTCATGGAGTCCATCGATTCAGACTAATTTAGTGTCATTAACCGTTTAAATAATGCGATATGGACGCCCTGGATAGTAATATATGCTAAGATATGATAGATGACAGGATTGACTGACACAATCTGGGAATCTCAAACGGGGCCATGTACAGTCAGCCACATTTTCGCTCAGTTTTAAGTAGGGTTGGCTTTCAACTTAGTACTGAGTCAAGCCTCAGTCACACTACTGCTTGCAACAACTTTGCGGCAACTTTGCGACCACCCAAAAATGGGTGGTCGCAGAATGCCGACCTCCTTGTGACCATTTTGGTAGTAAGGAGGACACAAAGAGGTCACAAGGAGATGCGTTCTTTGGTCCAATGTGGTCGCAGAGTGGTCACCAGGTGGTCGCAAGTGGTTGCAAGCAATAGTGTGACCGGGGTATCAGAGGTGAATCTTGTATCTAGGCAATGAGTTGGGTGGCATAGCCCCGCTACATCTGAATCACGAGGGACTCGTTGCAGTGTGCTGCATGAATTACTGGGAAATTGAGATTAAGTCAACTTTACTTTCAATCAATCAATAGTTCCGTCCTCTAGTCGAGGGTTGGATGCAATGGTTCTCCACTTGTCCCGATGGTGTGCTGTTCTGGTAGACTGTGAATAATTCAAGCCTGTCCACTGTGAAATATTTGTAAACCATGATGTTCTTGGTCTCCCTCTCCCTCTGCTGCCATTCACCTTCCCTTCCAACAATGTACGGTATATTGAACTCTGACAGATGATGTGGCCAAAATATAACTTTACTTTAGTATTACATATTGATTGGTTGGCAGAGTTTTAGGTCCTGGCAACATCTGAGGTCATATCAGGACAGGCACCGAATTGTGACAGTGCACACTCATGTCGACTTTATAGTGCTGCCCCACGGGGAGACCAAACCACCAGCACAATGACCTGATATCCCACTCAGTCACATTATCCTGCCACTTAGCCAACCAGTCCTTGCCCTATCCTAATAATGCTGAGCGCCTGGCTAGGAAGCAACAAGTATCAAGTGTTAAGTCATTGGTTTGACTCGACCAGTATTCCATATTGTAAGGTGTAATTGGTCAAGGTGCGCTTAGGTGGTGGTCGTGTTTCTTGAAATAAAATTGAAGCAGCTACCTTGATTAAATCATGTCAGTTCTGATAGGGAATTAATGTAAAATGATGATAGCTTCTTGATCAGGGCCTGTATGCAGGAGTCGGTGGTAGTGGGTTTTGGTGTTACAGCCTATTACCGGTTAGCTATCGCTGACGTCGGGAACTGTGTCAAGTCGTATGCAGGAGCGCGTAGCACTTACATTATAGATAAACATGAAGATATTTATAGATTTGGGAATTCCCTCGAGTCGACAATATGAATAATGCCACCAATGCGGCGACGGCGTTAATATTGGTTCGAATTTAGGGTTAAATTGATAAGATTTCACTTATTGCGTATGTAATTCTGTTAAATATTACAGCATTGAATAGATTTGGGCCTGCGGCGGCACCGGCGCCAGCGATTTGCGACAGTATGGCTATCGGCGTCGATGCGGCAGCGGCGATTTGTTTACTTTACATTCGTCGATTTGAAAATATAAATATTAGTATCGCTGCCATTGTGGCGGCAGCGTTAATCTCACTTCGATTTTAGGGTTAATTTAATAAAATTTCACTTATTGCGTATGTAATTCTGTTAAATATGACAGCCTTGAATAGATTTGGGCCTAATGAACTCGCTATACCTCTTATTTTCCAGGGGTAACCTAACACCGGTTAAGCTTTTGGTGTTAGGCCTATCACCGACTCGTGCATACCACTTTTCACCCCTACCCGGGAAAATCCCTCCTACCACCGTTTTGGCTCGCTACCACCGAATACCACCGACTCCTGCATACGGGCCCAGCAGGACTAACACAGGGACTAGTTACAGTTCAAATCACTAAATCGAAATTTAGAGATATCTGGATCCAGGTCTCGACATATCTTGACCTAAATGTAGAAAATCCAAATATCTTAACAAGAATATGCTGTTGCAAGAGCTTGCATAGAATTGTAGCTACTTCAATTTTCTATACTTGTTGTTCAGTATAAATAATGAAAGCCTGAGTGAAATAAGAGAATTGTCACTATCCAAGTTGGCGTCTATACCAGCAATATAAGTATCACTGCTGAGCCCTGTCCTTTATTTACGATTGTTATGAACCGAGCTAAATAAGGATTTTGTTTGGTGTTGTGTTACGTCCTAGCAACATCAAAGGTCATATCAAAATGGGTTAAATAAGGAAGTGGAGTGATTTAAAATAGGCCAACATCTAAAGACAGGGCTATTTGAAATCAATGCACACAGCCACCCTCTCATACTACCGCAATGTTCATTAATATGTACAACCAGAGCTTTCGTCCTGGACACATACAGAGCTATTTTCCATCCTACAGGTGGTACGCGTATCATTAGGCCAACACAATAACGTGTGTGCAATGGTTTCTCTTCCAGTGGGTAGCGCAACCAAGACCGTGAGGCTGGCAGAGGGAGGCAGTATTCAGGTCACGTGCCCCCGCACACCACCTGGCACAGTGCTCGCCACGTCCTTCGTCAAGAAGCTGAATGGCCGCTATGTCACCTTGTTCACACGACGCAACACTGTCTCCTTCGAGCGAGGCAACACTGGTGAAGACCAGGTAAAGATCAGTTTTTTACTTTTCGTCAGGGGAGGTAACTATTAATACCCCAGTCACACTGCTGGTCGAAGTGGGGTATTAAAGAGGTTGGTGACCATTGCTTTGGTCGCAAGCAGGTCACAAGGAGATGGGTTCTTTGGTCCAAAGTGGTCGCAAAGTGGTCGCCAAGTGGTCTCAAGCCGTAGTTTAACTGGGCCTTTATTCTTCTGAGCAATCTTGTGTTAGCACCAA
This sequence comes from Branchipolynoe longqiensis, assembly GCA_030323885.1. NCBI lineage: Eukaryota > Metazoa > Annelida > Polychaeta > Phyllodocida > Polynoidae > Branchipolynoe > Branchipolynoe longqiensis. The sequence goes on along the minus strand of CM059191.1, from coordinate 55,854,933 downwards.
AGTATGGATATTCCAACGATGAATAATCTCAGGTATTTAGTACTTTCTTTTTCTTTGGATTGGATGTAAATATTTAGTTTTCTGAAAAGGTGTGTGTCACCACCGAGGCACTGGTGCTCCAGCTATTCACTTCTTTTGGGATGGACTGGTAAATATTTATTCTTTTGGGGTGAGGGCTAAATATGTATTCGTCCGAACAAACTTGTGTCATCACCGAGGCATCGGTGTTCCAGTCATGCAATATCAGTTATTCACTTTTTATTTGGGGAGGGGGGGCTACATATTTATTCTTCTGAACAATATTGTGTCACTACCGAGGCATCGGTGTTCGAGTCATGCATAATGATAATTATTCCGTTCATTTTGGGGAGAATGACAAAAAATAGTTATCCTTCTGAACAATTACGTCAGTATCGAGGCATTCCAACAATGGTATTCGAACCATGCATGACCACGGTTATATATTCTCTCTTTGGGAGAGGGGGGGGGGGACGTGTTAAATATATATATTCTTCTGATCAATTTCATGTTACCACTGGGAGACGTATTGCTGTTTCAGCCATGTATAATGAGTTATTTTCTCTTTTTTTTTTTTACATATATTAAGATGTATTAGAAAGACAATTCAGCAATTAATAGGTAAATAAATAAGGGAAGTACATGCGAGTGCAATCAGACTTCTCGAGGAAGAGAAAATGCTTCTATAAAGGTAAGTGGCTCCCGTGTCGTTTCTAAGGCTCTTACTGGTCTTGCTCTAGACCGGGCGCGGTGGCCTAATCGGTAGAGGACGAGCTTCACGTGTTGAAGGTCGGGAGTTCGGTTCCCGGTTGAGTCAACCCACTTACTTATCAAATTGATATTTGTCGCTTCCTAGCCTGGCATTAATAGGATAGGGCAAGGACTGGTTAGATCAGTTACAGGATAATGTGACTGAGTGGGATATCAGGTCATGGTTCCATCAGCCTGATTTCCCAGTGGGGTAGCACTATAAAATTGCTATGAGTGTGCACTGTCACAAGTCGGTACCTGTCCTGATATGACCTTAGATGTTGCCAGGATGTAAAACTCCAACAACCAACCATCTTGCTCTAGTTCCCAGTACGACGAGACCAGACTAATTGGCGAGTCAACTGTTCTCTACATTCAAATCTTCATGCCAATTTCTCCACCTTGGATGTGCATGAAGTCAAAATTCACAACTCCTAGAGTCCCAGCTTAGCAATTCTGAGACTAATTTCGTTCCCAGATGTGAGCTCATTAACTAGGTCAGTGTACCATGCAATCACGGCGAGGTGGGAAACTGGGTTCAACCACAAGAGGTTTTTTTTTATACTTGTCATCATTATTTGACATGCTTTCACCGCAAATATCTCCAAGTTAGCCATGTGTGATAAAGCTTAGTCCTGACAATGATGAGAGATTATAATGATCAATCTGATATAGTTCTTTTTTTTAAGAATCTTTACAAAAATCAGAACTCCATCAGGCTGCGTAAGTTTAAATGAACTTTTCACTGGAAATGGTTTGAGGGTTACTCGTTAGGAATGTTAGGTCTCGTTGTTGTGACAGGTACATGTGATAGATAACTGTGACAGATAACTGTGACAGGTACATGTCATAGGTGCATGTGACAGCTACATGTGACATCTACATGTGACAGCTAACTGTGACAGGTACATGTGACATGTACATGTGATAGGTACATGTGACAGGTACATGTGACAGTTACATGTGACAGCTAACTGTGACAGGTACATGCGACAGGTACATGTGATAGGTACATGTGACAGCTACATGTGACAGCTACATGTGACAGCTAACTCTGAGAGGTACATGTGACAGCTACTTGTGACAGCTACCTGTGACAGCTACCTGGGCAGTCTGTTACATACAGTAGGTCTTGTGCTTGTCTTCAAAAGATACCTTTGCTTCCATATCAACGTTCTCTTGACATAACAGGTGACGCCGGTCACAAAGGTGGTTGAAGACATGTTCTACTGTCGTAGATGATATATGGCTTGATAAATCATGATATCTAACTCAGGTCTGCTGGTATCAGGACCAGAACATCGTATTCACATAAATACTCTATGACACCGCCATGCATGAATTTCTACTATATTTACCCAATGTAAAATAAAGTACTGAGATTCCTCTAATAACATTTGAGTTTGTTTTATGTGTTAGTTGTTTGACGTCCTAGCAACATCTAGGGTTATATCAGGACGGGAATAACATTTTACAAATATATAAAAGATTATTGTATCAGTTGTGCTATTCATCGGAGTACAATATGCCAGCTTGATTAGGTGGTGGTGATTGTGAGCGGCATTCAACATCGGCATTCAGGCAGTGTCACTAACAAACAGGCTTGGAAGGTCAGACATGTGCTATTCGCTGCAGGTGTCCTTGGACGAGTCGACGATGACGATGACTGTGTATAAGTTAACTATAAGGGACAATGGAGCTGTCTTCATGTGCAAGATGTTCTCCACTGTCCAAGAGGCACATAACAGCATCATCGTCACTGTCACAGGTCAGTCAAACCTCTTTATTATGTGCTATGTAATCTGTTATATGAATATAAAACAAGTAGAAAGTCTATGCTATTCTCACTGCTGTTATGCAGTAAAACACTCTAGTTACTTATCCCTACCACTCGGCGTCACCTGCTGCATGAACTGCCAGGTTCAGTTGGAGATTTGTATATTTACTTATACTTACATATACTTAACCTTTTCTATTTATATAGTTAGGCATAATAGCCTATTAACAGATTTGGCATGTCCATATATGACCTGTCATAATCATAGTGGTCATGCACCGAGGACTTGTTATACTGATACTGCCTCCAAACATGATCGAGTCTAATTTTTCAATGCATTTAGTGATGAAACTTTGACTAATTAATGCTTATACTTGTGCACATTCTGACATGCGCAATGTGTAAACTTGTGTACATTATGCTATGTGTAATAATTGTTAATATGTACTTGCCATATTATATATGCTATATTATGTTATATTATCAGCTGATTATATGATATATTATGGAATATTGTATGTTATATTATGTTATATTATATATTATATTAATAATTATATGTTATATTATATGGTATATGATATATTTTATGCTATGCTATATGTTATAATATATGTTATATTATCTGTTATATTATCTGTTATATTATCTGTTATATTTTCTGTTATATTATCTGTTATATTATCTGTTATATTATATTATATATTATGTTATATTAATTATTATGTCATATTATATGCTATATTCTGTCATATTATATGCTATATTATGTCATATTATATATTATGTTATGTTATATGTTATATTATATTATGTTTTTTATATAAAGTAAATTGCGTTATATTATGTCATATTCTATGTTATAATGTATTATTTTATTTTATACTATATGTTATATTATACATTATATAATTTATATTGTGTGTTATATTATATTACATGACATATGTTATACTATATATTTCATTTGTATATGCTATATTATATACACGACATCATAATTAATATCCCCATCACATCCCCTCGCACCAGTGCCACCGGAAATAGAATTCAACGTATCCCCGGCGCCGCCGTACAAGGACCGGACGGTGATCACAGTCACGTGCACCGTGATCCGGGTCAGCCCCACCCTCAAAGCGGGCGGCATGTCGCTCAGCGTCGTCGGAGAAAGCTTCAAGGAGGTCAAGGTCACCCGGAACCAGGACAACACCTACCGGTACGTGGTGACGCGACGTCACATGATCACCAAGAAAGACGACAACAAAGAGGCCAACTGCAAGGTGGTCACATCCCGCGGCAAGCACCACAAGAAGTCCGTCCTGGTCAGGCTTGTCCGTGAGTGCCACCTTATTTATATATTAGGACCCACTCACACGACGGCTTGCAACCACTTGTAAAGTCGCCGGCTGGTGGTGTGAGTGGTGTGGACAAGTTAATGAGAAATCAATACGGGTAATGAAGGAAGGTAGAGAAAGAGTGAAAAGTAGGAGAGTGAGACTCCCTGGGTTATTATCTTATATAGGTTTCTAGAATCCAAGATGGTGGTGGTCACATGGGTTGATCCACCAATCAGGGTTCAATCTGCTGTATCCAAGGCCTTGTCATGCTGGCTACAGTGCCTTGTGGTGGCCAGTGATCCATAAATAACATCTGGGGGGAGGGGGTATGTGAGGTGACTCCTCCAGAGACTGTATCTAAGAAGTGACACTCCTCCTCTATACTATTTTACTATACAATTTCTATACCTAATGAGTAATAGTTTACCAACTCCACATATCCCTCATATGCCTTTGGATTTTATATATCACCATTTACCATTATATAGATAAGTTGCAATTTATTATAGTAGAGTTCAATATATCCTCATGCCATTAGATCGGAAAATTTTACACACTGGTGACCACTTTGCGACCACTTTGCGACCAAAATGTCTACTGGTCACCACTGGTCACTGACTGGTCACCAAGCTGTGAAAATGATCGGCCACCATTTTGGTCGCAAAGTGGTTTTTGGTACAGCAGCTGCAACCTCCTTGTGACCAAATTGGTTGCCTGGAGATCGATGATCACTGAGGACCATTTTACGACCATTTTGCGATCGTTTTTGTGGTCGCAAGCATAGTGTGACTGGGGCATTACGGGGTCAGGGTCGGGGTGGGGTGAGTATTGGGGGAGGGGAGAAGGCTGTGTTTTTATTTGTGGTTTTTTTTACATTTCTTTTTAACTTTTTGGGGGATAAATTATTCAGTTCAAGAGTAGTGGACTACGATAGATAAGCATTTGAACAATATATTGACCATATTAGATTGTGAATTCATGTGGTTCTCTCCATAACCCAACCTGTCGATGCTTTGTTCTATAAGGTTGACAAGCAGCCCTGTATCATCATGTACATGGCTGCACAAGTAACTGACACATAGCCTACTAGTAGGGCATACTACTAATAGGATGGTACAGTTACCCCAGCACTTACCTACCAGCATTCAATATAACAGTGGTAACGGGTAGCCTAGTAGGACAGTACACTTACCCTGAAACTTAGCCTACTAGCATTCAATATAACAGTGGTAACGGATAAGCCTAGTGGACAGTACACTTACCCAACTCGCATTCAACATAACAGTGGTAAGCCTAGTAGGACGGTACACTTACTCTAACACTTACCTAGTAGCATTCAATATAACCGTGGTAACGGATAAGCCTAGTGGTCAGTACACTTACCCAACTCGCATTCGATAAGCCTAGTGGGACAGTACACTTACCCTAAAGCTAGGATTCCATATACGCGTAATGCGTTCTGCGTTACGCGTTATGCGTTATGCGAATGCCAGCATTCCATATACGCGTAATGCGTATTGCGTTATACAGGGTTTAAAAGACTCTTTGCTGCCTATCTTCTACAACCGCCCTTCTACAACCGTCCTCCTCCCGGTTGTCCTTAAATATCAGTCGCCTCCTCCAGCCTTATATCAATGGACAAATGCGACTGATGCTTTTCTGTTCGCACCACCTATGCGGCGGACCTGTTAGGAAGCATGGGACGGTGCAAACATGGCTCAGTTTAGCTTGCTTCGAGGGATGTTAGGACCGTCCCAAATATGAAGACTGCTTCCTAACAGGTCCGCCTCATAAACCTACATGTTTGCACCGTCCCCTTCTCCATACTGCTCTGTATATGACCAAATATTGCATTCATATCTATGTAACTTTTTGTACGTCACATGGGGGTTCCTACCTTTATTATAACCAAATTATAGATAAGTATTCATATTTTTGTGGCTCTGGTAGCATTTTTACCAACCCGAACCCCCACCAACCTTGAAGACTGCTTCCTAACAGGTCCGCGCTCCACCTTGTCCCGGCTGTCCGTAATTATCAGTCGCTTCCTCCAACCTTATATCAATGGACAAAGGTGACTGAGGACTTTCTATTCGAACCACCTTTACACATTACGCATTACGCACCGATCGCTACATGGAGCGATCGGGATAATGGGTTTCTTTCGCATTCGCATTCGCATTACGCGTGTATGGAATGTAGCTCATAGGTTTCAAGGCGTTTCGATTTTTTGTCGCATTCGCATTCGCATTACGCATTACGCGTATATGGAATCCTAGCTTTATACTTAGCCTACTACTACTAGCATTCAACATAACAGTGGTAATCCTAGTACTAGTAGGACAGTAGGCATACACTTACTCTAATAGTAATAGTAACTTAACCTACTCGCATTCAACATAACAGCGGTAAGCCTAGTAGGAGAGCACACTTAGAGTTACACTAACTGTAACTAGCACTCACCCTACTAGCATTCACTACAACAGCGGTAAGCCTAACAGTAACACTCACTACTGTTGCTACCCGACTTAGGTCCCCCTACCGGCAAGCCTAAGCTGAGCAGCAGCAAGACTGTGCTGCACCCTGGTGACTCGCTGAGGCTCACGTGTAACCTGGCCAGGAAGGGCATCCCCAGAGCGCACCACTACACGTGGTACAAGAACGGGCACTCCTTCAAGAATACCAGTGCTGCTACCTACACGCAGAAGGTCGCCTCGTCCGCCTCGGCCGGCAGTTTCTCATGCCGGGCGTTGAACACAGAGGGCGCCAGTGAGGTGTCGGCGGGGAGGTGTATCGCCTTCACGAAGGAGCATCAGCAAGGTGAGCAACGCCCGTGTATGTTTGTGTGCGTGTGTGTGTGCGTGTGTGAGGAGTGGGACAGGGAGGGGGGTCGGGAGCTAGGGAACTATGCAGAGTTAATAATTTCGGGATTTGGATTTCATCAAAATTGATTCACTCATCAAAGACCCATTGTGGCTACTTGTGAATATGCTTTTAAAAGTCTTTAACAAACAAAGAAGAAGACGAAGAAGAAGAAAAAGAAGAATGGCAATAATAATAATAATAATAATAACAACAACAATAATAATAATATATGAAGAGTTCAGGTGCAAAAACCGACAAATCCATTTTAGCTGTTTTCTGTCAAATCGAATTTAGTGTTGCACTTTCCTGTTGCTTAAAGTATATCAAGTTCATATTGATATTGATATTACATAGGAGATGTGGCAGCATTTGTGAACAAATAGATTTGATTATCAGAATGATGGCGCCCTCAGCTCCAACGTGGTATGCTTCGTTTTATTTCGGCCCCGGAGTCAACGGCAACCACTGCCATGTTTCGTGAGAACTAAAATATTGACGAATACTAGTTAGTGGGGGTGCTTGGGAAGCGGGAGGAGTCTGGACAAGTAATACTCTATAGAATGATGAAAATGTTGGGGGGGGGGGGACCTAACTTTGGATGGTGACACCTAACTGTCTGTGTGCACCTCCATCTCACCCCATATGTGTGCCTCCCTCCCCCCGGTCAGGGTCACCCATCGCCGTGTGGGTCTCCGTGCTCAGCTTCCTGCTGAACATTGCCGCTGTCGTCTTCGTCGTCATGGTTCACATCAAGCCCAGAGTGGAGAAGTTCCTGGCAGACAGGAAGCGGAAGTCCTCCAATACGCCCAGCGAAGGTATCACCACAGTAGTTGTGACACACTGACAAATAATAATAAATACTAATATAGGCCCCATTGTAGCTGACAGTCAGCTTAACATTAACCAATTACATAAAACATGTATTATGAATATTATATATATATAACATATATATATATAATATATATATATTGAAAGTGAGCAGAGAGTGACCGTTTGGTGCCAGTTCGGAGTTGGCGGGAGTCAGAGAGTGCCCCTGGCAGAGTTAGTTTGGTATGCATGGAAGTGTCACAGGAGGAAACCAACAAACAGTAAGTAGGCATTCTTGATTTATATCCACATAATAAATTATATAGTACATAAATGAATACATATATCAATATAAGGTTATATATATAAATATGTATATAGGTTTGTTACACATCCCATGAATCTATTTGTGACGTCATCCAATAGATATTGAGTGATATATATATATATATATACAGTAAACCCCCCCTAACCGACCACCTCACAGATTGACCACTCCCCTATATCGATCGCTTTATTTGGGTCCCAACAATACCATTGTAACCATATTCTAACTCCCTAAACCGACCACCTCCCCAAATGGACCACTTAAAGCCGGTCCCAATGTCGGTCGATTTAGAGAGGTTTTACTATATATATATTCTCCCATAGCCAGCACCTAATACTAGGTAATAGAAATTGATGTGCGCATACCAATAGCCCGCTCGTGACCTTTTACATTATAAATTAATTAATTACTGCCATAACAATAATTACACTGAATGCACAATAAGAACAATTGGGTTCACTTACCGGTCTACTCTGTTAAATTACATGTAATCATAATTGCAGCCCTGTCATTTAAAAACAAAACCGCCCAAAACGATTCCCCAAAAGGCCCCCCTGGGATTTGAACCCAGGATCTCCTGTTTACTAGACAGGCGCTTTGCCAACTAAGCCACGGAGCCAAATGCTCGGTTCCGCTGCTACCAGCTGGCTACTGGAGTACTCAATCTATGTTGGCTGGAAATGTCAGTGGCTGATCATTGTACACGTGTGAGGTATCTGAGGTCGATCAACATTTATATCAGGATCAATATGCATACATGTATGTGCATGTATGTATGTATGTATGTAAGTATGTATGTGTATATATGCACATTTGTACGTATATACAGATGTATATAGTATATGTGTATGTATATAGACATAAATGTATATACGTATATATGCATATGAAAATATATATATATGTGTATATGAATGTACATATGTAGACAATTTTGGCGGTACAGTGAGTGAAGTTAGGTTTGTTCGTTGTTGTTTTACGTCCTAGCAACATCTAAGGTCATATCAGGACGGGTACCGACTTGTGACAGTGCACATTCATAGTTTGAGTTCCCTGTCTTTCTGACATTGCTCATCAGCCCTGCCTACATACACCGTGGTCAATACATAACCAGATTTCCTCGTGCCTCAACCTGCATATCGGGTAACAACTGCTTAGTGTGGCCTCTTTGTGTCATTATCCATCAGATCAGGACAAGAAAGACATTCCGGAAGTTGACTCCACAGACCTTCAGAAGCAGGCGGACAGTGAGTTGGACTCGACAGGCGGGGTCTTGAACAGTCTAGTCCACCCCCACGACCAGGTGAGCCGGGCGTTAGAGAACTAGTGGAGTTCTTTTCAATTAAGTTTCTTCATGTGTTCTATTAGTTTTAATTGACGGAGGTTCTAACACAAAGGTGATGTCCTTATATTTTACTCATTTTCATAGCTGTATCAAATATACTATTAAAGTGAATGTATGCTAAAGGTTGCAAGGCCAGTGCATTTTCTGAGTGAGGTTCTACTCCCGTTCACGTTATTAACAGCCGGTGGTGGCGCCACGTGTCTCACCGGGGAGGTACGGGGAGGTGGACATAGTAGCAACGGTATACAATAATATAATAATAGTAATGAAGGAGTTCCCTACCGAGTCTTTATACTCGCATAATGCATTATACATCACATATATATGCTATGTATACGATATGATAAAAGGCGAATACATTTTCCATAACTATATATATGCTATATAATAGTATTAATACTTAAAGCTGTGTAGTCCGATGAAAACATCAATTTTTCTAAGCCAAAACACTGACCTAGATTTGATTCTACCTATCTAACTTAGATGCTGATGCACTTATTAAGCATTTGTCGCCACATGTAAGGGAAAGCCAAGTCAATATAATAGCACCCGTTACTGCTGAAGCCTATGGTGTCAGAGTTTTGGCATGCTTCCCAAAATTAATTTAGCATTTTTTGCACTTCAAATATCTCAAAAGTTAGTCATTTAAAATCAAAGTTACTTCAAACTAAAATCAAATAGATTATAATCATGAACCTAATATATTTATCTCAGAAAATGACAAAAACTCAAAACCATCGGACTGTGCAACTTTAACTACTGCAGGTGGGTGACGATGAGAAGAAGCACCCCGAGCAGTTGATTGCGCAGGCGCCGTCCAGTGGGAAGCCTGGCGACGAGCTGAATGAGCAGCTTGCTGAGCAGCTCCAGGCCGACACCCCGCCGGGCACTGCGGACATCAGGCTCTAACGGAGCGTCGGTGAGAGGAACCATGGATGGCAGACAGGTGGACAGGAACAGGAGCAGTGAGAAGAACAAGGTCATGAACGTCATGGTAATGATGGTGAGGAGGTGGAGGAGGAGAAGGAGAAGGTGGTGGAGGAGAAGATGAAAGAGGAGGAGGCGACGAAAGAGGAGGAGAAGAAGAAGGAGGGGGAAGGAAGGAGAACGAGTGAAGGAAAAGGAAGGAAAGGGAAGAAGACGAAGAAGAAGAAAAACATAAAGAAGAAGAACAAAGAGGAGGGGGAGGATGGGGGGAGGATAACGAAGAAGACGAAGAAGAAGAAGAAGAACAAGAAGAAGGAGAACAAGAAGAGGATGAGAGCAAAGAGGACACAACGGAAAAAGGATAAAGAAGACACAAAAGGAGGAGGAGGAGAAGGGGGAGAGATGAAAAGAAGAAAACGAAGAGGAATTATGAGAAAATAGTAATGATGATAGTGAAGATGAAAAAGAAGAAGAAGAAGAAGAAGAAGGAGTATTAATACTAATATAATAGCTCAAAATCAGGAGTGTGACTCTTTCGCCGCATCTGTATATGGTAATTCGGTGATCAATATGGTAATATCTCAATATGGTCATGTCAGTCTCGTAATATGGTAATATGGTAACATGGAAATATGATAATATGGTAATATGGTAAGGTGCCACTCGGACGGCGACCAGCACAAGGTAATTGTTACATGTTGAAGAGTGCCTTCGGGTCATTGCATTACTGGTGTGTTTTATTGGTTGTGTTTGGTTGTTTGTGTTAGTTTTTATTTGGTTTTTTTATGAGAGGAGAAGAATGCAGGATCCTCCGTATGGATCCATACATCAACTGCTATCAAGTGGACAATGGGGTTAAAAGGCAGCCATGCCCTTCTCTATTGTTGGTGATGACAATCAGTAAACGAGGAGCGCGGTTTATCTACCTGGTCACATGAAGTCTGACATGCACATTAAGTGCTTCTTTTTTGTTGGTGCGATATTTCAATAGTGTTCACATTCCACAGCCTTCTCAAGGTTTATCTATTATCATGCAGTCACAATTGTTCACTGCCAACTCGGCGATAATAATTCAGGGACAATTAGCTATTAACTGTTTAAATTAAAGCTACAACTTACAAGTATAAAAACCAGTTCTGGAAATCCGGTGCCCTTGAAGAGTTTGATTCTCTTCTCGGCCGCCAGTTCCCTGCTTTTTTTATGGAGTCTAATTTAGGAAAGAGCTGGCTTCTTCTTTTTCTTCTGTTTCTTCTTCTTCTTCTTCTTCCTCTCAAAAGAGTCCAGTTAGAAATGCATGTACTCTATGTCACAACCGTCAGGGACGTACAACTGCCTTGCCAAAAAGGTTCCGCCTAGATAAGATACATGTACACCAAGACATACCTATGACGTCATATCCTGACTTTAACCTTCCTACTTTTGAGTCAGTGCATCAAGGATTTAATTACTGATTTATAAATCGCACATACAGACACATGAGGTGGCAGCAAGATGGCTCCGACTCTTGCCATCAGTTGGAGAAGGTGCTATTTGTTTATAGTATTGCTTAGTGAACCGGCAGTGTGTAAGTAAGTGATGTCACGCGAACGGAAATGATTTGAGTGTTGAACCGTTTTTGTTTGCAACGGTAATGGTATGTGAACAAGGGCGGATGGACCGCTACTTGGCTTTGGGAAGAATGATTTATAAAATATATGATATCTAAGTCAAAGTTCATGGATCTAAAGATTCATGGTGGTTAATATGAGGTGACACACAGAACACACTAGCAACTAATAGGTCGAGCGAACCGTAGTCGTCTAAAGCTGTGTATCCATAGACTGTTCCCTTGTGGCATGTTCCCTTGTTCCATGTTCGCTTGTGACCTTGTGACACACCACACAGACAATGAACATGTTCATTCACTATGTTCCCCGTCAGTATGTCACATATGCCATGCACAAGGCCATACGGTCCCTAGGTCAAACCTATGGGAACAGCAACTATTCAAGACACGATTTATTGTCTGTGTGGCATGTCACAAGATTACAAGTGAACATGGAACAAGGGAACACGCCACAAGGGAACAGTCTATGGATGCACGGCCTAATGAAGCAACTTTCTCCATGTTCTACATCTGACTTTCCGGCATTCACAATGAAACTTTATGAGACTCTGCGCTACTAAATCTCATTTTTAATCTTTCTTTATTTTTTAAATTGTATTCCTGTCAGTTCTTTTCTTTTCCCAACATCCGGATCTGTCACGTATCAGTCATCGCAAAATTATGGAACGGTGTTGTATTTTTATTTAAATTATAATTTTATTGGAGCTGACATGGTGTCTTAAAATAGTAGTGCTTGTGCTATTACTAATATTAGCATGCATCCCCTTTGATAGTTTTGAAACTTCGATATTGAAGGCAGTGTCTCCGTGTTGTAACGGGTTCAGGGAAGTGAGGGTTAATATTTATGGTATTGGGTCCTGCTGTATATGGTGTGTTGCTATCTGGGCCATTAGGGGTTCGGCTGGTGCTATAACCTAAGTATATGTGTGTTATATAATCTATTATGTGAATATAAAAGAGCAATTAACCTATATTGTTATCACAGCTATTATGTATATTCTCCTCTGGGTCTTAGTAGTTTTCCCTTCTACCGTATATATATACATATATGTATATATACTCTATTAAAAGTATTATGGGAAAATAAACAAGGACACTATCCATATTCAGTTCCCTATACTATACTATATTATACTATACTATACTGTACTCACTATATCCTATCTACTGGTCTTGTGTAGTTACAGTATTAGCCGCATCGGCGCCACCTGTGAGGGGCTCTGACCACTGTATATCAGCTGTCTGGTCGTTATCGCCTATAGACCCGTTTGGACGGTCACATTTTTAACTGAGGCTCGGACATTCAGTGTTCACTATGGATGCATAGGTGCTAAATCCTACGATTTCCACGACTTTCTAGTTGTCAGTGTGCATCGAAAATTATATAGAAACAACTAAATAAGTCAACTCAATTTGAGAATTAGCTTTTTCTTGTTCATGGATCTTTTCGGGAACTAATCTTGAAGGTGTGTTTGTTGTCAGTGGTAGTTTGTTTTGTATGCAACATTCTGATATAGATAGTAGTTTAGCAAATGACATACTCCATAATATATGAATAGGTAAATCATGTTCAATCGAATGATCCAGTTGGTTTCAATGTACATACTGTGTTGACAGAAGCTAAGAAACCGATCTGCAGATATTTAATCTTGATTAGTGTTCATTTTTAATTATCACGTTAGAATTTGATATATGTATATTAGTTGATAATAGCATCATTTATTCTGTTCAGGTATTAAGACTTGTACCTTTCTAAACGCGGATGTGTTATATTGGAGAATTAGTCAAAATTGTCTATATGGTGTGTATGTATTTGTTAGTATTTCTAATATTGTATGCAAACTGAGGAATATAATCAAAGGTTCATAGATTTCGCAACTAACAGACGTCTATTTGAACGAATAGATAATAAGTACATGTTCTAATCTCGGCATTTGACTAAATTATAAGGTATACAAGGAAGTATATAACTTGTTTTTAAGTTGCATGATTACTGAATATTAGGAAAGCTTGTACATAATCTAAGTACCAAGTGTAAGTTCGACTTTCCTCATAAACTATACATAGTTCACAGAGAATTCTGGTGAATAATAAAGTACTTTCAATTTATTCAGATGCGCAAACGGAGGTGTGTTTTTCTGAGTTGCATAATCCGATCGTTCTGAGTTTCTGCCTAATTTTATAATTAACTGTTTGCAAATCCCACATGGCACTGGTTCGCTCATCATGTGGGTTGGTTGGTTGGTGGAGTTTTACGTCCTGGCAACATCTAAGGCCAGGAGAGGTACTGACTTGTGAGAGTGTGCACTCATGGCAACTTTATAGTGCTGCCCAACTGGGATTTTAAGCCACCAGCACCATGACCTGATATCCCACTCAGTCACATTATCCTGACACTGAGCCAACCAGTCCTTGCCCTATCCTAATAATGCCGAGCTCCTGGCTAGGAAGCGACAAGTATCAATTTATAAGTCATTGGTTTGGCTCGACCAGCGTTCTAACCCATGAGTTCAAATTACATGATCTACCACAATGGGAGACGGACGCTCAACTCATTCCGTCTCGTCATAACGTGGGTCGCTGAAGGCAGGTACTACTCTTCAAATACTGTTATTCAATCTCTGCTGATTTCCAAAAGAAATAGTATGCAGTACTACCTGTCTTTAAAGAAGAACTGCATCACAAACCGCATCGTGAATTCTGGCTACGGAAGAAGAAATAACACGAACTGAGGCTAGGTTGAGGCTTTATAATTTCTGCCTATACAGGTAAATACAAAAAGCAAAATTCCAAAATAGGAAGGAGAACCCCTGCAGGTGGCGCCACTGCCTGCTTGTTTGTTGGTGATTAGCGTCCTGATAACATCTAAGGTCATATCAGGACAGACTCATCAATCAATGGGTGCCGTCTTCTTGAAGAAGGTTGGCTGCAATGGACCTCCATCTCTTCCTGTCATTCGTTCCTCTCACGCATTCCGCATAGCTCATTGCTGTCCACTCAGTGATGTTGTCCATCCATGTTGTTCTCCTTCTCCCTCTTGGTCTTTTCCCTTCTATCTTCCCTTCCAGTATTCTTCTCTGTGATTCCTGGTGTCGTATCATGTGGCCAAAGTATTTAATTTTTCTGTTTTTGATCGTTTGTATTATCTGTCTCTTTATTTTCATTCTTGTTAGGACCTCCACGTTGCTTATCATTGCTGTCCATGGAATTTTTAACATTCTTCTGTATTGCCACATTTCAAATGCCTCAAGCTTTGTTGTTATTGCTTTCTTCAAAGTCCATGTCTCGCAGCAATATAAAAGTGTAGACCACACATAGCATTTTAGCAGTCGGAGTCTTGTTTTTATATTTATGTCTCTAGATGTTAGTACTTTCTGCATCTTTAGAAATGTTGTTTTGGCAATGTTTATTCTCCGTTTAATCTCTCTTTCACATCCGCCATCACTAGTTATTAAATGGCCCAGATACACAAATGACTCTACCTGCTCCAAGATTACACCATTAACTTTTATCTCTGCTCTTGGTTTGTATTCCTTTCTGCTGACAACCATGGATTTTGTCTTCTTTACATTCATTTTGAGGCCACATCTCTCACTTTTTTCTTTTACTTCATCCACTATATCTTGTAGTCGATTTGACGTTAAGGCTAGCAGTGCTGTATCGTCTGCGTATCTTGTGTTATTGATATTTCCACCTCCAACATTTATTCCTATGATGTCATCTATTTCTCTGAAAATCATTTCCGTATAAATGTTGAAAAGACTAGGTGATAGAACACATCCTTGTCGCACTCCACATTTGATCTTCACTTCTGGTGTCAATGACAGACTACTGCCTGTATAATTCGGAAGTCAAAGACTGTCCCACAGCCAACCTTACCGGATTCCGACAATATTAATAATAAAAACATTACTTAACCCAATCATATCCCCCCGCCTCTTTATATTTGTATAATTCATTATATGCCATATATATATATATCGTTGTACTGCATTTAAACTTCCACATGACACACATGGCACTTTATATAGACCTATGCATGATAATGGTATCACAGTTTAATTGTGTGTCAGCAGATTTAGCTCACACATTCATGAGCTGTATGTATGTGTTCTCGTACCACTGAAACCCTGGTCGCGTCAAACCAATGACTTAAAAATGTATACTTGTCGCCTCCTAGACTGGCACTCGGCATTATTAGGATAGGACAAGGACTGGTTAGCTCAGTGTCCGGATAGCATGACTGAGTGGGATATCAGGGCATTGTGCTAATGAGTTGGTCTCCCAGTTGGGCAGCACTATAGATTTGCCATGAGTGCGTACTGTTACAAGTCGGTACCCGTCCTAATATGACTGATGACATAATGCCGTGTTACTAGTGGGCTGACAACAAAGACTGTCTTTTACCGCGAAAAAAGAGGTCAGCCCATCTCAGCACTTAAAGTGCTATAAAAATAACTAACAAAATACCACCACACCAGTTGTGCTAAATGGAATAGAATTGATCAAAATAGTCGTTTGATATACATCCTCTGATTGTATTGTACACACTGTTACAGGGATATGTAAATGAATTCTTAGCGCGGGAAGACTGCGGAGTACCATCTTTAATTTAAAGCTGTATTGCCTGATGAAAGCATCAACTTTTGTTGAACCAAAATTATTACTTAGATTTGATCCGATACTGTACTGTATTTTAGATACTCGACTGCACTTAAATCCACATCATGCGCAGGTGAAAATTCATTATCTCTGCCTTAAATACAACCTGAAGAAATGTAATCTCAATACTGAAACCTGGGAAATAGTGGCCAAGGACAGGAGTTCATGACGTGCTGTTATTCGAAGAGGCATACCACAGTTTGAAACTGATCATATATCTCAAGCTAAACAAAAGTGTCAGCCTACCAGACTTTCCGACTGCAAATTCTGAGCGCAAATTGGACTCATCAGTCATCAACAAGTTCACAACAAATGATGAGTTGCTGTCATCATTGCCACCGATGGACAACCAAGAAGCAAAAGATACTGGTGCACTTATTAAGCATTTGTTGAGCACTACATTGAAGGAAAACTAAGTCAATTTAATAGAATCTGTTACTGCTGATGTCTATGGTATCTACATTTGTATATGCATGTAAAGAAATTCATGTTCTCACTTCAAATATCTCTAATGTTAACCATTTAAAATAAAAGTTATTTCTAAAATATTTTAAAGTAAATCCATATAGTTTACATCCACCACATCCTCGTAACCTATCATGTGTATGTCAATGGCTGATACTCCAATGTAATGCATTTCCTCACAAGTTATGTGTGCCCTCCAGAAAAAGGTCATATGCAGCTACTGGGGCTTACCCTATTTCTGTTTCCGTTTCCTTTAAATCCAAGCTCCCAATTACCTTCAAAGAATTACACTGAAGGTAATTGGGAGCTTGGATTTATTTCAGAATCCCTCCAGCAGTCCACCTCCCCCCCCCCCCCCCCCCCCTAAGGACTGCAGGGGTCCTGAAATATCGCGCGCACATACAACAATAATAGAAGTTTCACCTCAAATACCCGCATATCCTTACCACTCCCACAATTCCCACCACACCACCCCCGTCCTGATATGACATTAGATGTTGCCAGGATTTAAATTCCAACAACCAGCCAACCACCACTAACACGAAGCAGTGAATGTATGGAGTTGTTTCCTATATATTCCTATATATGTACCCTTCCCTCCTTCCTTCCTTCCTTCCCTCCTTCCTTCCTTCCTTCCTTCACTCCTTCCCTACTTCTCTCCCTCCTTCCCTCCTTCCTTCCCTCCTTCCTTCACTCCTTCCCTACTTCTCTCCCTCCTTCCCTCCTTCCTTCCCTCCTTCCTTCCTTCACTCCTTCCCTACTTCTCTCCCTCCTTCCCTCCTTCCTTCCCTCCTTCCTTCCTTCACTCCTTCCCTACTTCTCTCCCTCCTTCCCTCCTTCTTTCCCTCCTTCCTTCCTTCACTCCTTCCCTCCTTCCCTACCTCTCTGCTCCTCTCCTTCCTTCCTTCCCTCCCTCCCTCTCCTCTTCTCTCCTATCTTCCTTCCCTTCTTCCTCCTCCCTCTCTCCCTCCCCTCCAAATGGTGTAGTCTCCCCTTAAAAGACTAAAGTCTCAACCCTCACTTCTAGAAAATTTAGTCTCAAACCCTTCTTAAAGAGTATTAGAGTTTTAAGCCTTCTATTCTCATATTAAAATCGTCCATCTCACCCATTTAATCGGTAGAAGCGGAAACCTTACGATATTTGAATATATAACTAGCCAAAGACAATATAACTATAGTCCAGAAAAGTGATATCGGACTAGAGCCATGCTGATATGATGTTTATCACAATATGTAGTTTAATGGATATAACTATACAGAACTAAAATGAGGAGTTCGGGCGCAAAACCCCGTAAACAGCAATCCAAAAATTGAGATAAACATTGGAGTCAAACCGTTAAAAGTTAATTTTTGTGCATTCATATTTTCTTGTTCATTGCTCCAGAACCATTTCAACAGAAGAAAAGTGGAATGAGGGAGAATTAAAATTACCTTCAGGTAAAGAATCTCTTATTTTAATTACATTTTTGGATTGGTGCATCCAGGTTTTTTTTTTGCACATTAACTCATCAAATGTCAACAACACAACTTAGGCAAATATATTATGACATATTTTTAGTAGCCCGCTGATTCAGTGTCTACGTCAATTATTAGTAGAACATTAACTGATTGTTCAGACCAATCGTGCTTTAGTTAGCATTGTATTACGTAATTACATAGCAATAAAGTGGCACCCACATACTTAACGCTGAAGGGCATGTGTATAGCCAGACTGTCCCAGAGAAACATTCCTGCACGAAGAGGGGTGGGCCGACACAGCGCCTACATCTATAGGGGTTCCCGCTTAAAGGGTTGGCACTTAAAGGGGCACTTAAGTATTAATACAAATATATTACGACCCCCTCATCTCTCTAATTATTGCATACAGCAGTCAATGGAGAAGTGTTATATTATTAAATCTGCATAGTCCGATCAAAACATCAAATTTTCAAAAACAAACCAATTACCTATATTTGATTATATGTATATATCTACCTTAGATACCAGTGCATTTATTAAACTCTTGTTGCCACATAAAATGGAACACCGAGGTGATTTAATAGAACCTGTTACTGTTGAACCATATGGTGTCAGAGTTTTGGTATGCTTGCCAAAATTAATTTAGCGTGGTTGGACTTCAAATATCTCAAAAGTTAAACAATTAATATAAAAGATACTTCAAACTAAATTAAGATAGATCATAATGATCAACCTAATATATTTATCTCAGAAAATCACAGAAACTCAAAACCATCAGACTATGCAACATAAATGGAATTCAAAATGGTTTTAAAATCCAAGACACACACAAAAAAAGTAGGAATGAAGATCAGGTAAGCATGACTTGGCGACAGATTACTCAACCCGATAGACAGTGAGACTACTTGATTCCAGATTATCTTGGATAGCTGTGAACTCACATAGTTTCTCAATCAGAAATACTCATGGTCAAAAATTTTGCGGCCATTTTCTGAGGATTGGTTGTTTGTTTGAGATTTACATCCTGGCAACATATAAGATCATATCAGGATGGGTACTGACTTGTGGCAGTGCACACTCATGGTGACTTTTATAGTGCTGCCCCACTGGGAGATCCCGTCCTGATATGACCTTAGATGTTGCCAGGATGTAAAGCTCCAACAACCACTAACCCACTGGGAGACCAGGCCACTGGCACCATGACCCACCTTCCCACCCAGTTACATTATCCTGATACTGAGCTAACCAGTCCTTGCCTTATCCTAGTAATGCCTGGTGCCAAGATAGGTAGCCACACGTATCAATTTAGTAAATCATTGATTTGACTCGACCAGGGATCGAACCCTCGGCCTTCCGCATGGGAAGTCTGTGCTCTACCGACTCCGCCACAGCAAGCATCCAGTCCATTTTTTCAGAAGCGAGCATGTGAAACCATAGTTCTAAATATGCCAGAGCCTCGGGTCAGTGACCAATACATA
>CM059191.1:55789424-55834607 GCA_030323885.1 Branchipolynoe longqiensis | reverse complement strand
GACCTGTGCCTATTCATATGTGATGTCATTTGGTGACAGGTTCGATTACATCATGTGTAGGGCCTGTGCCTATTCATATGTGACATCATTTGGTAACAGGTTCGATTACATCGTGTGTAGGACCTGTGCCTATTCATGTGTGATGTCATTTGGTAACAGGTTCAATTACATTGTGTGTAGGACCTGTGCCGATTCATGTGTGATGTCATTTGGTAACAGGTTCGATTACATCGTGTGTAGGACCTGTGCCTATTCATGTGCAATGTCATTTGGTAACAGGTTCGAATACATCGTGTGTAGGACCTGTGCCTATTCATGTGTGATGTCATTTGGCAACAAGTCCGATTACATCATGCATAGGACGGTCCATAGTCATATGTGATGTCATTTGTCATCAGGTCCTATTACATCACACCCAGCGGATTTTCAGCTTCTCAGGTTCTTACGCCCAACTTACTGACTGATTTTGGAATTACATTCAACATTTCACAAAAGCTGGTAATGAGGACTTGAACCAGTAAATGCCATAGGCTACTGATTACAGTGTTAGTTCGAACCACCAGGTGGAAGCACCTGACAAGAACACCTGACAAACATTAATGCATTGTTAGTAGGTCCTCATTGCTACAAATTTCCAAATGTGCCTAAATGCTTTAGCTATTGCAATGATCTCCAGTGAGTTCCAATGAAATATCAAATGCATTTGTGGGCTTGCTTAGATTGATTAATCAGACAACCTACATAGTCCAATGGTTTAAGCATTTATTTTTGCAGAAGGACATACATTTGTGTTCGAGCCCCACTCTAGTTCTAGTACCGCATATATTTCCAATGACATATATTTGCTATGCCAGTATAATACCGACCCATAAAAAGTCAATATGTCAATACCCAGCCTTCTAAGTTATGTAAGTATTAACATGTTTGAATAGTGGTTATGTAAGTATTAACATGTTTGAATAATAGTCATGTAAGTACTAACATGTTTGAATAATAGTCATGTAAATAGTAACATGTTTGAAAAATAATCACTTAAGTCTTAACATGTTTGAATAGTAGTTATGTAAGTATTAACATGTTTGATTAAATGGTTATGTAGGTGTTAGCATGTTTCAATAGTGGTTATGTAAGTATTAACATGTTTGAATAACGGTTATGTAAGTATTATCATGTTTGAATAATAGTCATGTAAGTAGTAACATGTTTGAATAATGGCCATGTAAGTATTAACATGTTTGAATAATAGTTATGTGAGTAACATGTTTGAATAATAGTCATGTAAGTAGTGACATGTTTAAATAATATTCATGTAAGTAGTGACATGTTTAAATAATATTCATGTAAGTAGCAACATGTTTGAATAAAAATCATGTAAGTAGTAACATGTTTGAATAATAGTCACCTAAGCATTAACGTGTTTGAATAATAGTCACTTAAGTATTAACATGTTTGAATAGTAGTTATGTAAGTATTAACATGTTTGATTAAATGGTTATGTAGGTGTTAGCATGTTTCAATAGTGGTTATGTAAGTATTAACATGTTTGAATAACGGTTATGTAAGTATTATCGTGTTTGAATAATAGTCATGTAAGTAGTAACATGTTTGAATAATGGCCATGTAAGTATTAACATGTTTGAATAATAGTTATGTGAGTAACATGTTTGAATAATAGTCATGTAAGTAGTGACATGTTTAAATAATATTCATGTAAGTAGCAACATGTTTGAATAAAAATCATGTAAGTAGTAACATGTTTGAATAATAGTCACTTAAGCATCAACGTGTTTGAATAATAGTCACTTAAGTATTAACATGTTTGAATAGTAGTTATGTAAGTATTAACATTTTTGATTAAATGGTTATGTAGGTGTTAGCATGTTTCAATAGTGGTTATGTAAGTATTAACATGTTTGAATAACGGTTATGTAAGTATTATCATGTTTGAATAATAGTCATGTAAGTAGTAACATGTTTGAATAATGGCCATGTAAGTATTAACATGTTTGAATAATAGTCATGTAAGTAGTAACATGTTTGAATAATAGTCACTTAAGCATTAACATGTTTGAATAATAGTCACTTAAGTATTATCATATTTGATTAATGGTTATGTAAGTGTTAGCATGTTTCAATCATAGTCACATAAGTATTAACATGTTTGAATAATGGTCATGTAAGTATTAACATGTTTGAATAATGGTCACATAGTATTAACATGTTTGATTAATGGTTATGTAAGTTTTAGCATGTTCCAATAATGGTCACATAAGTATTAACACGTTTGAATAATGGTCACATAAGTATTAACACGTTTGAATAATGGTCACTTAAGTATTAACATGTTTGAATAATAGTTCTGTAAGTATTAACATGTTTGATTAATGGTTATGTAAGTGTTAGCATGTTCCAATAATGGTTATATAAGTTTTAACATCTTTGAATAATGGTCACGCTTGCTTGCTTGGGGTTCTTTGTAACCTTACGATGGTTACTGGTTGCAGAACTGCAACATTTTAGAGAGGCTCCGATAAATTGGCTCAATCTTTGGTTGAAGATTCATTGAGTAGGGATGGTTGTAGAAGCTGGGGACATCTTTACAACTTTGAAACGGTGAAGCGTTGCGGCGGCACTGAATCTCTTCGGTCTGGCGGTAGTTGAGCACTTGTATCCAGCAGACAGCAGCAAGGGTTTCGAGGAATGGCGGGTAAAGATTGGGGCAGTGGTGGTTCCAGCAATGCGAACAAAGCGAGAGAAACGTAAAGGTACAGGGACCCACCCAAGTACACAACTCCCCTGGTCAGGGTGAGGAGTATGCCTGGGAGGGGAAAAAAGAGGGTAGAGTCTAGGAAAGAGAAATGAGGAGAGTTGAGTCAAAGGACCGTGTCTGTTTGCTCTATGGTGACCAGCCAGCGAGCCAAAGACACGGAGAGAGTAAGAGTAGAAAGTGAAATGCTGGCGGGCTCCCCCTCCTGGAACTCTTTTAAGATACATCAAGGAGGAGCAAGGCCAGCGGAGAGGAGATAGAGAGAGGTGTGGACGAAGTGCAGTCCAGATAGCAAGTTAATGGTCATGTAAGTATTATCATGCTTGAATAATGGATTGACAGGTTCTGGAAGGATCAAGCTATTGTGTATAATGAATAATAAGGCGGATCTTACTTCATGTCGCACAGATCAGTCTAACAATATTTCTCCAGGTTCACTAGATAGCCATTTATCTGGATGCACAGGTCTAAAAAACAACTTTCACCAGTAAAGGCCTAAGCAAACCGACGTCAATATGTAAAGGGTCAGTTTAGATAAGAACTTATCTGTCGGGTAAAGTACTCATCTGACTTGTAATTTCAGTATTCCTTGGGTGCACCCCCCCCCCCCCCAGGAGGGGATTGGGGGGGGGATGCACCCATCCCCAACCCATATTCACAACTCCCGACCGCCACCCGCACCCAGATACGAAACTCCACCCCCACCCCCTCTCCTCCCACCCGCCATAATTTCGGCGCATCCTGATGCGCGAAAAGGAAGAAGGCAAGGCGGAGGTGGGAAAAGAGGCGCTTTATTGACAACACCTCAGGAGAGAACTACAGTATGTACAGGGCAACGGTGAAATCAACTAGGGCAGGCGCCTCAGGAGATAAACAAAGTAAGTGCAGGGAAGCGGTAAGAAAGAGCTAAGGTACAGTAAACTTAAGGCTGGCACCTCAGGAGATAATGAGTCTGTAAGGAGGCGGTAAGGTAACCTAATGCTAAGGAGCTCCGGGAGAGCTTAGAGTTCGTGGCGAGGGGTGCCGAAGAGCCCTCCACCAGCTGTAAGAGAGAGAGGTTAGATAGACAGTTGGGTGGGTGGGTGGAGGAAAAAGGCAGAGCGTCGAGGAGGCTGGAGGGCGAGTGACTGAGGGAGGCCGGTGGGTGGCCTTATAAGGGAAGCAGGAGGGCGATGGCAGGGGAGGTGAGAAAGCAGCGGGCCCGGGGGAAGGTGAGGGAGAAAGCTGAGAGGCGGACGTCGCACGAGGTGCGAATGCTGCGCGACGACCGCGGAGGCGGGGGAAGGGTCTCTTCCTCTCCACGCATCAAACGCAATGCTCGCATTACGACCGATGCGCGAAAAGGAAGAAGGCAAGGCGGAGGTGGGAAAAGAGGCGCTTTATTAACAACACCTCAGGAGAGAACTACAGTATGTACAGGGCAACGGTGAAATCAACTAGGGCAGGCGCCTCAGGAGATAAACAAAGTAAGTGCAGGGAAGCGGTAAGAAAGAGCTAAGGTACAGTAAACTTAAGGCTGGCACCTCAGGAGATAACGAGTCTGTAAGGAGGCGGTAAGGTAACCTAATGCTAAGGAGCTCCCGGGGAGCTTAGAGTTTGTGGCGAGGGGTGCCGAAGAGCCCTCCACCAAAAGAGGAGGAGAGGGCTCGAGGCGCGCCCGAGGCGAGGGCCCGAGGCGTAGGCCGCGTCTGAGGTCCAGGGCCTGGGCCGGGGTAGTGTGGGGGGGTTACCCAGGCGAGGCTTGGGCGGGGTTCTTGGCGGAGGCTGGGGAAGTTAAAGGTCTGGGTGTGGTGATGTGTCCGGGGCCTACGAGGGCAGGGAGCGGGCGGCCAAAAGGTTGGGGAGGCCCGCTCCTTGGAGAGCTGCGGTGAGGAGGTCCGGCGAGGATCGAGCAGGGGGGCAGCGATGTCCTCAGGGCTGGGTGGGGTGGGGGTCGGGGTCGGGTCGGGCGGGTTGATGAAGGCGGTGTCGTGGAGGTCGTGATGGTCGGCGGCTGTGCTGTCTGGGGAGGGTTCGTCCTGAGGAGGGGCGGCGCCTGGGGCCTGCGGTGCGAGGTGATGGTCCCCGGCTCTGTCTGGGCGGTGTTTCAGTCGGTGGTCGCTGGGGGGTTGTCGGTGGTGGTCAGGGGTTGTCGGCAGTGGTGTGCGTGAGGTGCTGGGAAGGGCCCCCTGGGCCGGCCATGGGTGGCCGGCAGATCAAAAATCCGCCGAGGCGGCCGGGGTCTGGCGCTCACGGGCTTGCTTGGTGAGGCACCCGGCCTCGCTGTGCATCGTGAGGATGTGCCGTACATTGGCGGGGTGGGGGTCGGGTTCGGGTCGGGCGGGTTGATGAAGGCGGTGTCGTGGAGGCCGTGATGGTCGGCGGCTGTGCTGTCTGGGGAGGATTCGTCGTCTGAGTGGGCAGGGTCTGGGGCCTGCGGTGCGAGGTGATGGTCCCCGGCTGTGTCTGGGCGGTGTTTCGGTCGGTGATCTCTGGGGGGTTGTCGGTAGTGGTGACGGGGTTGTCGGCATGGGTGTGGGTGAGGCGCCGGAGATGGCCCCCCCGGCCGGCCGGGGGGGGGGGGGCGGCGGATCAAAAATCCGCCGAGGCGGCCGGGGTCTGGCGTCTCCCGCTGTGCTGCATCTCGGCCGATGCCAGGATCTCCTGGAGGGCGTCGGCCGCGGATGCCCATGTGTGGTCGACGGCACCCTGGATGCAGGGCGGGGGGGGGTGCGCTCCCCCGGCGACGTGTGCCCGAGGTGCTGGGATGGGCGGTATGCTGTACGCCGTCCGCCGCCTCGGGGTGGGTGGTGGCATCCCCTCGGGCTCGCGGGCGGCTCCGCACTCCAGGGCGTCGAGGTGGGCCGTGATCTGTTGAGGCGCCTGGAGGGTGGTGGCCTCGGTGCCCGAGGGCTGGTCCCGAGGCGCTGGGGAGGAACCCGGGGTCGAGCGAGGCGAGGCGCCTCCCGGCGTGCCCGAGGAGGGGCCCGGCGTGGCCGCGGCGGTGGTCCGAGCTCCCTTCCGCGGTGCTTGAGGTGGCGGGGGAGGGTGCGCCCCCCCGGCGACGTGTGCCCGAGGTGCTGGGATGGGCGGTGTGCTGTACGCCGACCGCCGCCTCGGGGTGGGCGGTGGCGTCCCCTCGGTCTCGCGGGCGGCTCCGCACTCCAGGGCGTCGAGGCACGCCGTGAGCTGTCGAAGCGCCTGGAGGATGGCGGCCCCCAGGGCCGAGCTCGACGAGGTGCCTCCCGGCATGCCCGAGGAGGGGCCCGGCGAGGCGCTTCCCGGCGTGCCCGAGGAGGGGTCCGGCGTGGCCGCGGCGGTGGTCCGATTTCCGTTCCGTCCCTTTCCGCTTCCGGGCATGATGCTGGTGTTGGAGTGGTCCGATGTGGAGAGACGGTCCGAGGTCCGAGGTGACGGCCAACGGTCCGAGGTGAAGGCCAGAGTAGGAAAAAGGCAGAGCGTCGAGGAGGCTGGAGGGCGAGTGACTGAGGGAGGCCGGCGGGCGGCCTTATAAGGGAAGCAGGAGGGCGATGGCAGGGGAGGTGAGAAAGCAGCGGGCCCGGGGGAGGGCGAGGGAGAAAGCTGAGAGGCGGACATCACGCGAGGTGCGAATGCTGCGCGACGACCGGGGAGGCAGGGGGAGGGTCTCTTCCTCTCCACGCATCAAACGCAATGCTCGCATTACGACCAATTACACTGTACATCGCTGAGTATTTAAAGAGGCCACGCTGTCTCCTGACAGTCACACATCTATCGGATTACCAGAAAAATGGCCGCCGGAACCTCGACATGTGTCATCCACTCCTCATACACACGGTCCTCTAACTATCTGCCCACATGACAGTTCACTATCTGGTAATTGTGAGAGAGAAAAGAACCCGATACCTATAAACTCATGAATAATTAATTAAATATTTCAAAATGGGTCCATGTGAATCCGGATAACAGAGGAGCTCTATAACCAATCCTGTAATATAATATCGTAAGTGCAGTATATAATGCAGTGAATAAGCCCCGCAGTGCTAACCACGATAAATCCTGCACACGCTGTGGCTAGTGATAAGCCCTGTTCACACACAGGCATTAAGTCGCCTCAACTAGTTCGCCTTGTCTAGTTCGCCTCACATTGGTCGTGTAGACGCTATGCTGAAGCGGATTAGGGCTGAGTCGATTCATCTAGTTCGCTTCAAGTAAACCACCTAGCGAGGTAGTCTAGATGAAGCGAACTAGCTTAAGTCAGCCCACGTTGCTTGTGTGGACGGTAGTGGTTTACTTTGAGGCAGCTTAAGCACGTCACACGCATGTGCAGTCGAGACCTGAGTTTGTTGACTTTCCGGTCAGTCAAAAGCACATATTATATAATTTGGTCTATGAAACCACTAGCTGTGCACAGATATTTTTTTCATCATTTATTTTTAGGTTTTCACTGCCCAGCAGAAGTTTTGACCATTCCAAAACAATACAACTCAGTCTATACATATCTAGGTCGAACCCACACTCTCTCGTGGTGACGTCGACTAACCGAAAGTGGCACTGGTTAGTATGGACTTGCTCATGCACAGATATTGATATCCGGCTTAAACTGCCCCAAGTACTGCATGTGTGGACACGACACACTTTCACGCCTAGTTCGTCTCATCTAGTTCACCTTATCTAGTTTGGCCTAAAGTTGTGTGTGTGAACGGGGCATTAGACGTGCAGAACCACAACCACTCAATCTCACATGAAGCGACATCACCAACCTGCCCTGTCAGCGAGCCAAAACCAGGACAGCACTAATTGCATACAAATTGACTCCACTCTGCCATATAACTCTCCAAGCCGAGGTCATGCCTGCCTGCATTCATGCATACTACACTGGAGGGGAACTGTGCTTGGAGAACAATCCGTACCTGTCTAGCGCATGCTCCAAGCATGTGACCTATTTCTACTACCCCGTAGCATGACAACGTCACGGCTATCAATTCACTTTCAATTAAATTACTACACATAGGATATTATATTACAGCTTGAAGTTGCATAGTCCGATGGTTCTGAGTTTCTATCATTTCTCTGAGATAAATATATTAAATTGATTGTTATAATATACCTTACTTTAGTTTGAAGTAACTTTTATTTTAAATGGCTAACTTTTGAGATATTTGAAATGCAAACATGTCAAATTAGTTCTGGCAAGCACGCAAACACTCTGACACCATAGGCCTCAGCAGTAACGGGTTCTATTAATCTGTCTCAGTATCCTCTTCTATGTGGCAACAATTGCTTAATAAGTGCATCAGTGTCTAAGTCAGATATATAGAATCAAATCTAGATCATTGTTTTGTTTTGGAACATTGATGCTCGATCGGACTATGCAGCTTTAAGGTATGCATGGCTATATAATTAAGAGCGTCAGTTATAGAGCTCCTGTCTTATCCGAGTAGCTCCTGTGTCATCCAATACATGCATACTCTGCAATACCTGCAGACTATGCAGGTATTGCAGGTATATCAATACCTCAGGGAGTTTAATGCCCCTGCCCTGCAGAGTTGTAAACCACTGCCTTGTGGTGCAGGTTCTTGACATAACCGAAGGCTAAGGGAGCAAACCCTAAACAGAAAACCATGTCACTGTGGCAGCATTAAGGGCGGTTGATGTATAGAACTCGCAACATCTCCCGACCACCCAATGCAGGGACAAATAGTTTTGCGCCTGTCTTGACATGTTCTTGCCGGTGTGAAACCTCTATTTGCTCCCCGAGAAAGTGCCGCTGGTAACTTGCAAAAGCCAGCAGCACTTCAACACTTTTGCAGGTAGCTTTCATGAAATGAGGAGAGTGGCAGTCAAGTAATGAAAGCAGTCTTTGTCGCATCGCGACTGACAGCATGATGATGATGATGATGATGATGATGTTATCCGTATTCATATGTACCCAGTTTGAGATATTTAATTCGTTATTTATGAGTATATAGTAATCAGGACTTTTCTCTCTCCCACAATTATGTAAGCTGGTATGTTAGTAACACATACTCCACCTAATAGCCTACATGCAACACCAACAGCAACCACCTTCAAATTCTTTAACTGGGCACTTTCACTTATCCACCACTGATTTAGTAGGCTATAAACCTGTATTACGATGTCTATCGCACATAATATTACCAGCTGGTCATCCGTCAGTAATGACATGTTTCCGGGTTAGGTCTAACCCCTTCAGCAGAGTCCGACAGATGTAGGGTTTGGTAGCCTATAAATACCAGGCACATGGACGCCCCAGTCCTAAAGGAAGTCATAAGCAACACAACAATCCATGAAAGGAGTACATTTGCTATGGCCGCCCAAGCCTGGAATAAACAACACCCAATAGCAAGATCGATAACAGATTTCTAAAAGAACAAACGAGAAGAGACATGCAGAATTAGCATAGAAAATAACATAAACAAATACAAATATACGTATCAACCCAGCTTCATAACTGTTCAGCGACGAAAACAAGCACCGTCAAAGGAGCTTAATCGATATTGGCAGAATAAATACTGTATCAATAAAAGAAAGAAAAAAAAAGTATAATCCTGTATCAGGATATCGATAGCATATTGTCTTCTCAGGTGGTCCCTCAGTCAAGTACTGACGACATTGAAGACTGCATAACTCTGGTAATAAAACGAGAACTGGTGTTTCCAATGTCATATTGGTCACACTTCAATCGTCAAATTAATGACTTATACAATTGACACTAGTCACTACCTAACCTTGTGATCAGCATTAATAGAATAGGGCATGGACTGGTTGGTTCAGTGTGATAATATCACAGAGTGGGATATTGGGGCATGGTGCCAGTGGGGCAGCACTATAACTATAAGTCACTATGACTAGTATGAGTGTGCACTGTCATAAGTCAGTCGCCACACTGATATGACCTTAGATATTGCTAGGACGTAAATCCCCCTTCCAACAAACAGAAGATGAGGCGAACAATAAGTTGGAGGCCTGGGTGAACATTCCCTGAATCTCATTAGGAAGAGGGAGTATTTATACTCTCCCTCACTCTCCCCCCATCTCACCACCCATCCTGCCTCCTACCCCCACCCCATCACCCCACCGCTTCCCACCTCCTCTCACCGCCCTTACCCTTTACCTCCCACCCACCCTCCCCTCCTCCCAGCAGCCTTCGCCCTCCGTCGCACCTCGCCGCCCCCACCCCCACCCTCTCCCCCCACACAGCAGCCCCCTCCCACCCCTACCCATCCCAGTCCATACCTGCTGCTCCAATTACATCGGGATTCAGGCGGCATCAATTAACATTCCAATTAACATTCCAACATAACTTCCCAATTAATTATTACACTGGTATAACTGAGAAATGGGGGAAAGTAATGTCTCCATGAATTGAATACCTTAATGGAAAATATACGAAACAGTTGTGTCTAAAATCCAATCTGATTCAGCCAGATCATGCCAAGAATAGCAAAAGACTATCTTAAGAAAGAACTCTCCCTGTTTTCTATTTTGATTTATGTAACTTATTAGGAAATAAAGTACATCAAGAATATAATAACATAGCATTAGCTAACCAAATAAATAAATACCTGTATAATATATACCTCATTCCATCGTGCACATGCCTGCATGTTATGACTACTCATTACCACATGCAATCGCTAACCGCCATCTCACACCTTTAGACACTCACACAGATGCTCACACACACCCTCATACACCTTCAGACACTCACACACATGCTCACACACACCCTCATTCACACCTTCAGACACACTCACACCTACTTACACACTCACACACCTCTCCATACACACCCTGACACACACGCTCACACACACCCTCATACACACTTTCAGACACACTCACACACACACACACTCACGCACACGCTCACACCCCCACTCACACACCTCTTCACACACACCCTGACACACACGCACACCCACCCTCACCCACATTCTCACAAACCCTCACCCACACGCTCACACACACCCTCACACACACTCACACACCCTCACACATACCCTCACCCACACCCTCACACACCCTCACCCACGCCCCCACCCACACTCTCACCAACACCCTCACAACTGTGCCCTTACAAACACCCTCACCCCCACCCTCACACATACCCTCACCCACGCCCTCACCCACACTCTCACCCACACCCTTACACCCAAACCCTCATACACACCCTCACCCACGCCCTCACCCACACCCTCGCACATTCCCTCACCCACGCCCCCACCCACACTCTCACCCACACCCTTACCCTTACACCCACACCCTCACCAATCCCCTCACCCACACTCTCACCCACACCCTTACACCCACACCCTCACACATACCCTCACCCACGCCCTCACCCCCACAACCCACCCACACCCACACCAAACCCTCCACACCCCTCAACACGCCCTCCCCCACCACCCCACCCACACCCTCACCCACACTCTCACCCACACAAACCACACACCCCCACAACCCACACCCACACTCACCCACACTCTCACCCACACCCACACTCTCCCACACTCACACCCACACTCTCACCCACACCCTCACTCTCACCCACACCCACACTCTCACCCACTCACCCACACCCTATACACAACCCTCACCCACACCCTCAACCACACTCTCCCCACACCCCTACACCCACACCCCTCACACAACCCTCACCCACGCCCTCACCCACACTCTCACCCACACCCTCACACCACACCCCACACACACCCTCACCCACACCCCACCCCACACCTCACCCACCCCCACAACCCAAACCCTCACAACACCACACCCACACCCTCACCCACACCCTCACACATCCCTCACCCACAACCCCACCCACACTCTCACCCACACCCTTACACTTACACCCACACCCTCACCAATGCCCTCACCCACACTCTCACCCACACCCTTACACCCACACCCTCAACCCACACCCACACCCACCCCTCACCCCACACCCACACCCACACCCACACCCACACCCACCCCACACCCTCACACCCTCACCCACGTCCTCACCCACACTCTCACCCACACCCTCACACCTATGCCCTTACACACACCCTCACCCCCACCCTCATACATACCCTCACCCACACTCTCACCCACACCCTTACACCAACACCCTCACAGACCCTCACCCACGACCTCACCCACACTCTCACCCACACCCTTACACCCACACCCTCACCAACGCCCTCACCCACACTCTCACCCACACCCTTACACCCAAACCCTCACACACATCCTCACCCACGCCCTCACCCACACCCTCACACATGCCCTCACCCACGGCCCCACCCACACTCTCACCCACACCCTTACCCTTACACCCACACCCTCACCAATGCCCTCACCCACACTCTCACCCACACCCTTACACCCACACCCTCACACATACCCTCACCCACGCCCTCACCCATACTCTCACCCACACCCTTATACCCACACCCTTACACACACCGTCACTCACACCCTCCACACAAATACCCCCCACCCCACACATCATCATCATCATCATCATCATTCTCCTTGCAAAGTGTTGAGGTGCTGCTGGCTTTTGCAAGTTACTAGCAGCACTCTCTCGGGGAGCAAATAGAGGTCTCACACCGGCAAGAACATGTCAAGACAGGCGCAAAATATTTGTCCCTGCAGTAGCTGGCCGAGAGATGTTGGGAGTTCCCTTCATAACCGCCCTTAATGCTGCCACGGAAGCATGGCTTTCTGTTAGGGTTTGCTCCCTTAGCCTTTGGTTCTATCAAGAACCTATACCACAAGGCAGTGCTTTATAACTTTGCAAGGCAGGGGCGTCAAACTCCCTGAGGTATTTTAGCAGATAGGTACTGCATTACACGCACACGCTCACACACCCACTCACACACCTCTTCACACACACCTTGACACACACGCGCCCACCCACCCTCACACACATTCTCACAAACCCTCACCCACATGCTCACACACACCCTCACACACCCTCACACACGCTCACACACACCCTCACACACCCTCACCCACGCCCTCACCCACGCTCTCACCCACACACACACCATCTTACGCACCGGGGAAGCACACAGTGTGCACAAATCAGAAATCAAAACGCCACTCTATACACAATAGCAACACGATAACGCCGTACCCATGGGAACCATGTGCAGGCACTTGCAGATATTTCCCAGGGGATCAAAATGGGTGCGGTATGCGTGACAACGTGGAATGACTGGGGTCAAAGGTCGACATGGACCGGGCTGGCACTACAAGCGATACTGCAACAATTTGACGCAATCACGAAAATGAGCCCTACTGCGTGCAATAAGCTTACCTTGGAGGAAGCTCTGACAATATGATAAAGTCACGGCCGGGAATCTCGAGTTCCGCTGGTCCCCCAGTAAAGACTAATGCTAGGTACACACATACCGTATAGGATTCGCGCACTAAAACACCCGATCCGCTTAAAACTGAAAACGGGCCGATTCATTTTTCGAATCACGAATCGCAATCGTAATGGTAGTACACACCTACCGTTTTAGCCCTAAAAATGAGTTTTTAGTCGTGAATCGCAATCGGTAGGGGTGCTAGGGGAGTGCACACCTCATGACTTTTGGGCAGTTTTAGATCGTATACGGTAGGTGGGTGCGGAAAAACGATCGTATATGGTAGGTGTGTACCTAGCATTAGGGTGAGACCCAGCATGCTTAGTCCGGCAGATACGCGTAATATTTGAGGGAATTGTGCCTTTGACGATACTAGAATGAGCTTTGGCACATGGTTATAACATGCCACAAGGAAGATTTTTAGATTTAGGGCTATTGCAGATTTATCCCATGGCCATAATGGCAGGCATTTTACAAAATGGCTGCCATTGGTTGTTATTTTACCAATATCTCAGGGTCTAGACCACATAGAATCTTGATTCCAGTGGTTAATCTTGCATTTTCAAAGATGAGGAATGCAGTGGTACTATTTACAACAAGCTAGCAACTACCTAGTTGAACATATATATCTAGCATTCAGGGAACTAAATAATAGTAAATCCATCAATATATTTAACATTGGCAGAGCTATAGATGCTTTCAAACTATGAAATGTGAGAGTAGAATTAAGTAGAATTAAAGTTAGAATTGTGTACAATTAAATAGCAGAATCTTATAATACATTTCTTATAATACAATAATTGTAATAATAAATTTGTTTAGAGAAATTGAAAAGGAAAGGAAAATGGGGCTCTATATAGAGAAAGAATAATGGTGCGATTAAATTGTTTAAACGAAATTTAAAAGGATTTTGGGGTATTATAATATATGTATATGGGTCATTCTTTAAAATTGGGCATAAAAGTGTGACATGGAAACCAGAGTGAAAACCTTCCAAATAATAACCTAATCCAATGTCCTATGAAAGTTTGCATGTTGTGCATATGTCAGAGTTGAATAAAATGAATTTCAATTTTTGAATTAGATCTTATACAAATTGAGCAATACATTAATATCACTCGTGTAACATGACAATCAGACACATCCAGAACCTCATGGTAGTATTTTGTCAGGCCGCCGAAAAAAGTTTGGATTAACCGATCGTTTGGTTTAACCGATCGTTTGGTTTAACCGGGTTGTACTGTATGTGGTGCTCAGTTTTAAAGAATGCCCCATATACATATATATAGAATAATTGGAAAATGAACTTTCTTTGAAGCAATTTAAAAGGAACAGAAAAACATCATCCTATACTTATAATGAGAGAATAATAGTAAAATGATCAATTTGAGAGGAATTTAAAGGAATAGAAGCATACTATCATATACATAATATGTGGGTTCAATTTGACTCAGTGCATGCCGGGATAGTTTATTATCTGCAACGCGCATAAAGTAGGGTGGTATTTATTTAAATGCACTACATATTTTTTAATTAACACACAAGGTTCATTTTCGTGAAGACGCATGGTTTGTAGAAGATAAATGATTATGTTAATAGTAATACATACTTGTGGTTAGGCTGACCAGGAGAGCTTCAATAATAGTACACAGAGTCGATCAGTGCGTGAACACAAGTTGCTGGTTTATATTCACATAATGCATTATGTAGCATATAAATCAAATCAAATATGTTGGTGGGGAGGGGAGGGGGGGGGGGGGGAGAGAGAAAAGGGTATTCGGCCATAACTGAACGGACTGTGATTGAATGGTTTGTGATCATGTCTCCTTACTGTTGCCGTAGTGCGGGCAGTGTGTGATGTAAATGTAAACCTGATCAGGGAGTCAGATGATTAAATTACACAGGGCTCATGTTTTATAGCGAATAAGGGGTGTTACAAGTATGCTTTACTCTCCCACGAGAAAACCTGAAAGTGAAACAGACAGATCCGCCTGAGGGGATTAGCCTCGAGCAAATATAGAGTTAAAGACCAGGATACCACATTGGTACAGAGATGGACTCCACCTGGGCATTTAAACTGCAGTGAGATCCGAAAAAGAGCACACAGATTTGAATTAGAAATGTGTATTACCCAGTACGAGATGTTTGGCTGGGGTTTATATGGGAAGGAGAGACACAGTGATAAACGCTGAATTAGTAATTAAAACCAAAGAGAAAAATAGACCAATTTAGTTCTGGCATAGGTTTCAAATAACCATTTATCAAATTCAAATCAGATCAGAGAATGATATAGGTTTTAATTTGATATACATATTGGTATATATATATATGTATATATATATATATATATATATATATATACAGACTACATATATATATATACAGACTATATAAATATACACACAGACACAAAATATATATATATACAGACTAATAGTACATATACAACATTTAGATTCTTTATATGTTATTGATGGAACACAAATATTAATATGTGAACAGGATTTTGACGTCTTAATCTATTATGTACCACAATGCTATTTCGAAACACAACGGTAATACTAATAACAAAATTAAAACATCAGCAAGAGAATACAATATTAAGTGAGTAAAGTACGTTAACTCATACAGGCAACGTCTTCCCAGTTTTCAATATTTTCCTATTCGTAGAGAGAGTACCAATTATGAGACCTCCCTCCGAGTCCCAAATTAGTACTCTCACATAGGGGCTGTGATAATTGTGTCTGACACTGAAATCTACATACTTTCACATAGGGGCTGTGATAATTGTGTATGACACTAAAATCTACATACTTTCACATAGGCTGTGGTATTTGTGTCTGACACTAAAATCTACATACTTTCCCATAGGGGCTGTGATAATTATGTCTGACACTGAAATCTACATACTTTCACATAGGCTGTGATAATTGTGTCTGACACTAAAATCTAAATACTTTCACATAGGGGATGTGCTAATTGTGTCTGACACCAAAATCGACATACTTTCCCATAGGGGCTGTGATAATTATGTCTGACACTGAAATCTACATACTTTCACATAGGCTGTGATAATTGTGTCTGACACTAAAATCTACATACTTTCACACAGGGGCTCTGATAATTGTGTCTGACACTAAAATCTACATACTTTCGCATAGGGGCTGCGATAATTGGGTCTGACACTAAAATCTACATACTTTCACATAGGGGCTGCGATAATTGTGTTTGATACTGAAATCTATATACTTTCACATAAGGGCTGTGATAATTGTGTCTGACACTAAAATCTACATACTTTCACATAGGGCCTGCAATAATTGGGCCGACACTAAAATCTACATACTTTCACACAGGGGCTGTGATAATTGTGTCTGACACTAAAATCTACATACTTTCACATAAGGTCTGTGATAATTGTGTCTGACACTGAAATCTAGATACTTTCACATAGGGGCTGCGATAATTGTGTCCGACACTAAAATCTGCACAATGTTCACCCAGGCACTGTACCAAATGTGCTGACACTAAAGCATCAACACTTTTAAACTAGGGGCTGTGAACAAAGTGTGCTAATTGTGTCTGACACTGAAATCTTTACCCCCCCCCCCCCCCCCCCACACCCGTTTACAGTCTAGCTATGACGCCAAATGACGTCACTAAGCTACAGACAGACCACAGGCGCCGTGTGGAGAGTAGAGCCAGTCGTTTGCGGAACTGGTTTCTCCGGCTAGAAGTCACCCGACAGGGGACACGTCCCGAACTAATAAAAGACGTGACAGAGAGAACGGTCGGGGCAGGGAGGCGTGTGTCGCAAAGCGCATGCGCGTCCACACACACGTGTCAGGTATTATGTTAGATAGACACGGACACCTTACCTTGGAGGGATCGCCGTGACCGGATCATGACTGCCTTGTCCACACGTCCACCGCCGATGGAGTCGAAATCCCCGAGTCTTTAACCTGCGGCGTGGCGCCCCCGTCCCGAGCCGGATAAATCCGTTGTTATTTGAGTTGTTTTTGTTTATCTTGCCGCCGTGTGACAACTGAAGATGACGCTACACTGGTCCGCTTACCCGAACACCGCGTCCCGCCACCACTCCCCGCCCCGTCCCGCCCGTCATGCCGCCTGCCTGCCCGCCCTCTCCCGCCCCTCCCGCCTGCCGTAGAGGAGGGTGGTGTGGGGGTATGTGCGTACATATATAGGTCTATGCGC
Organism: Branchipolynoe longqiensis; assembly: GCA_030323885.1. Taxonomy (NCBI): domain Eukaryota; kingdom Metazoa; phylum Annelida; class Polychaeta; order Phyllodocida; family Polynoidae; genus Branchipolynoe; species Branchipolynoe longqiensis. The sequence goes on along the minus strand of CM059191.1, from coordinate 55,817,276 downwards.
GTGTGTGTATGTATGTATGTATGCACCTGTCGCACTGAGAGATCTGCGCCGGGACCTTATGGTGGGATGAGGTGAGGATTCGGTGTGAAGATGAACAATGGAACGGATGGGGGATTGGGGTGGGGGAACAAGGGCGAGATTGGAGAACAGAGTGGGTGTGCGTGTGGGGGCGGGGGTGGGGGCGAGGGTGAGGGCGGTGTGGGGAAGAAAATGGGGGTATGGGGGGATTTGGGTGAGGATGGGATGGGGAATGGCAGTGGTGGTGATTGTGAAGGGTGTGGGAGTGAGAAAATGAGGGTGTGATGGTGGGGTGAGTGTGGGTGGAGAATGGGAGTGTGGTGGTGGGGTGAGGATGGGGGTGGGGGCTGGAGTGAGTGTGAGGGTGGCGGTGTAACGCTGGAGTGAGTGTGAGAATGGGAGTGAAGGGCTGGAGTGAGTGTGAGGGTCTGAGAATGAGGGTGCAGGGCTGGAGTGAGTGTGACGGTGTGAGAATGAGGGTGCAGGGCTGGAGTGAGTGTGATGGTGTGAGAATGAGGGTGCAGGGTTGGAGTGAGTGTGAGGGGGTGAGAATGAGAGTGTAGGGTTGAGTGAGCGTGAGGGTCTGATAATGAGGGTGCAGGGTTGGAGTGAGTTTGAGGGTGTGAAAATGAGGGTGTAGGGCTGGAGTGAGTGTGAGGGTGTGATAATGAGTGTGTAGGGCTGTGATGAGTATGGGGATGTGGTGGTTGGGTGAATGTGGGGTTTATGAGGTTAGATGCATGGTGCTAGGATGAGTGTGAGGATGTGACTGTGAGAATCGGGTGTGAAATGCAGAATTAGGGTGTGTGGGTGGCTAATACTGTAATAGCTGTTGGAGTGGCGGGGTGTGGGTGGGGTGTGAGCCGGGCGGACGTTGGTAATCCTCCTCGTAAATCTGTCTTATTTTTCTATTTCCCCTTCTCTTTCCCCCCTCCCCCAAAATAAAGAATAACCAGCTCGTCGGGTATCACCGTCCACAAACAGCGACTTGGTTTGTCGAAGTGGGATGGGCGGGGTTCACACTGCACCGACTCCCCTTGTCGCCTTAATGCGGGCGTGAAACACCCCAGAAGAGTTGTGATGCAGAATGTGTGCTGTGTGATCAGGTAGGGAGCTTGGGGGTGACCGTGGTCGTGGTGGGGGAGGTTGGCGGGGGTGAGGGGTGGGAAAGGCGGTTGGTGGTGGGGTAGGAGGTTGGTGGTGTGTGGGTGAGGTTGGTGGTGTGTGGGGATGAGGTTGGTGGTGTGTGGGGGTGAGGTTAGTCGTGGAGGGAGGAGGTTTGTGGTGGAGGAGGAGGTTGGTGGAGGGGAGGAGGTTGGTAGTGGAGGGGAGGAGGTTTGTGGTGGGGAAGAAGGTCGGTGGTGTGTGGGTGAGGGTGGTGGTGTGTGGGTGAGGTTGGTGGTGTGTAGGTGAGGTTGGTGGTGGGTGGGTGAGGTTGGTGGTGTGTGGGGGTGAGGTTGGTGGTGTGTGGGTGAGGTTGTGATGTGGTGGGGTGGTTGGTGGGTGTGGGGTGAGGTTGGTGGTGTGTGTGGGTGAGGTTGTGGGTGTGGGGGTGAGGTTAGTAGTGGAGGGAGGAGGTTGTGGTGCAGGAGGAGGTTGGTGGTAGGGAGGAGGTTGGTAGTGGAGGGGAGGGGTGGTGGTGGGGAGGAGGTTGGTGGTGGGAGGAGGTGGTAGTTGGAGGGGAGGAGGTTGGTGGTGTGTGGGTGAGGTTGATGGTGTGTGGGTGAGGTTGGTGGTGTGTGGGTGAGGTTGGTGGTGTGTGGGTGAGGTTGGTGGTGTGTGTGGGTGAGGTTGGTGGTGTGTGGGGGTGAGGTTGGTGGTGTGTGGGTGAGGTTGGTGGTGTGTGGGTGAGGTTGGTGGTGTGTGGGGGTGAGGTTGGTGGTGTGTGGGGGTGAGGTTAGTAGTGGAGGGAGGAGGTTTGTGGTGCAGGAGGAGGTTGGTGGAGGGAGGAGGTTGGTAGTGGAGGGGAGGAGGTTGGTGGTGGGGAAGAAGGTTGGTGGTGGAGGGAGGAGGTTGGTGGTGGGGAGGAGGTTGGTGGTGGAGGGAGGAGGTTGGTGGTGGGGAAGAAGGTTGTTGGTGTGTGTGTGGGTGCACGTCACGCTGGGTATTCAGTATGCCATGAGGGAGTCGGGGTGGGGTTGCGGTGAAAGTGAAGATGGGAGTGGTGGAGGTGGAGGTACATCTGTAATCTGTAGATGTTACAATAATCTCACACTGCTCGCGTCCCCTTTTAATTCACGCCCGTCCGTGTAGACATGACTCGATCCACCGCCTGCAACGACGACATTCACAGTGCGGTGTTCGATACCAGGTAGAGTCCAACTGGCATGTGTAACGCGCGCATGCGTATTCGCCCAGTGCGCTTCCACACACAGGCTGCCGTCTGCAACAACTGGTATATGTGTGTATAAGAAGTGGCATGTATGTAGTACTGCTTCTACTTCTAGAACTGAGAAGGGTGGGGGGCGCCACCCCGGCACACTGCTGCACTTCTACTTCTGAAACTGGATGGGTGCATGTGTGGTGTGTGGCAGGCATATCGCTGTCCAGTGTATCGGCGCAGGAAGTCGCGGCCCCAATCGCTCTGTCCACGCGCGCACAATGGAAGCGGCGGGTCACGTGGTACAGGGTCATTAGTTTACTGTTACATGCTCACATGTAGGCTGGGTCAGGTGCCAGTGTCTTCACCATCCCAACCTGCCCACCTTCCCACCTGCTCACCTACCCACCTGTAGACTGGGTTAGGTCAATCCTTCCCATATTCCTACTTTCCCATCGGTGGGTCAATCGCATTCCTACCTGCCCTGCTGCCCAACTATAGGCTGGGTCAGTAGCCAATGTCTCCAACTTGCCAGCCTCCCCACTTGCCCAATTGTCAACATGCGCAACTGCCCACTTGCCCACTGGCCCAACTGCACCTGTCAATTCCTTGTAAAAATATACGGATTTTCGGTTAAGAATTATATATTGGCAGAGAGCATTATTGGTCTTGGGCGACGGAGTGGGGACGATGTTATATAAACTAAAAGTAATAATATCCCACTCCCATTATGACATGATATAAGCTGTGTGAAATATATGTTCATATATTATGCCTGAGATTAATGAAGAGATGTTCCTATATAAGAGGCAGTACATGATTGTTGAAATATTTCTCTATGCATCCATAAAGAGTGCAATTGGAGAAAAGACCATTTTAACAGAGATCTATTGTAACTGTATAACTACCTGCCCCCCCTGCCTTGACCACTGGCCGGTCCACCAGCCTAATTTGCATATACACACAGGGCACCACCTGCAGCTGGGTTGAGTGACAGCTACCCCTACTGGGGGAGGGTGCCACCCACCCTGACTGTGGAGGTGCCTGATTGGCTGGCTGTGGACTGCCCAGTCACCTGCATCCCATTGGCCCTCTGACCACACTAGCCTCAAACCAAGATCTTAATTCTAGACTCTGCTTCAGACCCCCTGGAGAGAGATCACTCTACTCCTGACTCTGGAGTGAGGCGCACCTACTCTTGAGCAGGAACCCCAGACACTCTGTCTGATGCTATCAAAATTCATCTATTCTAATTGAGTGTGAACACAGCTATAGGACTCCTGTCCCATAAGCTGTAAGCACTGCTTTCTATACAGGCTAAAGTAGTAATGAGATCTTGTGTGGCTAGAAGGCAAGGGGTGTGGATGATAGGTCACTGGTAGGTGGACAGGAGTTGGTGTTAGTAAAGCACAACTTCTCCACTGTTTATCTGTGTCTTGACTTCATTCTTCCTTAGCATTGGTTAATGAGTTGATAGACAAGTGATATGAAGGGGAGAGTTTCTGTAGTATTCTCTGGTGTCCCAAACGTGGCCGGGCATCCAGTAATATTATAGCCTGGTTGATACTTAGGGCATTGTTTATTTGGGGTTTCACGTCCTATCAACACCTAAAGTCATTATCAGGCCGGATATCGACTTGGGACAGTGCAGACTCTTTTTGGCAACTTTATGGTGCTCCCCCCCCACCAGAATTCCGATGATGCGACATCCCACTCAGTCACATTATCATGACACCGAACCAACCAGTCCATGCATTACCATAGTCGCGTTGAACGCCCAGGTAAGGTAGCAACAAGTGTCAACTTGGTAAGTAACTGAGTTTACTCGTCTTATTGACTCGGATCTTTTTGTTATTGACATAACCCGTAATCACACCCCAAACACACATTATACCAACCCCTAACCCCCAACAATCGGAGTCAGTTTCGAAAGAGGCTCATGGGAGACCTCGTTTTGGTAGATGTGCGCTAGCCACAAACCAATAACTAATGAATTCAGTGCATGTGGTTGGTGTATACATATGAATATATACGTATGCATATAATTATATGTGCATTTTTGTGGTTTGCCTTCTTGATAACTTCTTTTATGTTATCATTGTAGCTTAGTTTCCTATCAAGATTCATCCCTAGATATCTGTAGTTGGTCTCATAATCAAGAACTTTTCCTCCCAACATTATTGCCTCCTCATTGCCATAGTTGATTTTCCCCCTGCCAAACACTAGGACCTTCGACTTCTTGTGGTTTATGGAAATCTTGTTGGAGTTACACCAGTTATCTGAAGCTACTACTTTCTCATTTAGCTTATCTCTGTTCTCTTTTCTGCTATTGCTTGTTGTGAATATCACGGTGTCATCAGCATATAGTTGGAATTTGATTCTGTTAAGGACTTCTCCAGATCATTGATGTAAATGATGAAGAGGAGTGGGCCTAACACTGAACCTTCAGGGACTCCACAGGTTACCTATATACTTTCTGATATTTTGCCATTTACTTTTGTTTTCTGACTTCTCTCACTGATGTAATTCCTTATCCAGTCTAGTGTTCTTCCTCTTATTCCTACTCTTTCTAGCTTTTGTATCAGTATATCATGATTCACTGTATCGAATGCCTTGCTAAAATCTATGAATGTGGCAGTTGTCTGGTCACCTTCATTCATACCTCTCAGGATGTCATTTGTTAGACTGGATATAGTTTTTGTTGTGGAGAATCCCTTTCTGAACCCTCCCTGTTTGTCATTTAGTATTTTCTCACTATCTAGATGTTTCATGGTGTGCTTGTACATTAATTTCTCTATCAGCTTGCCTGGCAGAGGTAGGAGTGATATGGACTGCAGTTGCCCATGTCCCCTTTGCCTCCACCCTTGTGTATTGGTACCACTGTAGCCTGCTTCTAGGCCATGGGAAAAATACCCATCTCAAATGAATTATTGATTAAGTCACATATAACATTTGGTATGGCTAGCATAACATCCTTAATTATTCTGGCTTGTAGGTTCTGTATTCCTGATGACTTTCCTAGATCTATTCTCTTAACTAGTCTAATCACTTCATTCTCTCTTACTCTTGATGTCTCTGTACTATTTTCAACTGCATCAGCTGTGTATTCCCAGCTTCCTCTGAATTGTTTTGCTAACTTTGCTCCTATTTCTGTGAAGTGTTTATTTAGTCTATCTGGTGCTCTCTCATTTGAAATGGTGTTCCCTTCTCCATCTGTTAGCACTATTTTGCTTTTCTCCTTATCTCCTGGTAATGCCATCTCTACATTTTTCCAGAACTTCTTGGAGTCATTACCCGATTTATTATCTTGTTCTTCAATGTAAGTGGTTCTTCAATGTAAGCCTGTCTGACTAGCCGTAGGGTTTTTCTTTTCGCAGTTTTGTAGTTGTTGATGTCATCTATCTTATTTTTGATTCTAGCCTTCTCTCCAAATTTCCTCTTCAAGTTGATACTATCTATTATTTCCTCACCTATCCATGGGTCCTGGTTGTCCCTCATCTTGATTGTCTTAGTTGGACACATTTTATCCATTAATTCTTGAATCCTACCTAAAACACTTTCCCATTTCTGATTTGGGTCCCTAGAGTCTATTACATTATTCCAATCTGTTCCCTGCATCTGCTGTGTGAAATCAAAGACATCATAGGCTTTGTAGGACCTACCTAGTTTTACTTCGATCTTCTGGTTCACTATGATTTTTTTCTAGTTGCATAGACTAATTCATGGTCACTTATCCCCCATGGTCTCGTGCCCTTTTTTCTTGATATGTACACTGTTTGTCAAAATTAGGTCTAGAGTAGAGCTGGTGTCTGCCAGTCTTGCCTTTTCTTCTATCAGTTGCTGTAGGCCCATTTGCTTTGCTAATAATTTCATTTGTTCTTGATCCTTATTTGTTTTACTATAGTCTATATTTATATCTCCCAGGATAAAAACATCTATATTCTTGTTTCTTGTGATATTTTCAATTGCCTCTTCTAGGTGGTCTATAGATTTATTTACATTACCCCTTGGTGGCCTATATACTGAGGCTACCACTATGTTGATTTGCTTGCTGTTTTCAATTAGTACCCACATAATTTCTATGTCATCGGTTGATGTGTTGTATTCACTCACTTTGTTTTCTATAACCTGGTGCTTGCTATTTACATATATGGCCACACACCCTCCTCGTTTGACATTTCCATCCTCTCCTGTAGATTCTCGATCTAATCTGAATAGTTCATACCCCTCCATGTTGTATGCCTGCTTCTTGTGGTTTTTATTGAGCCATGTTTCTGATAAGGTTAATACATCAAATTTATCATACTTTATGTGTAGCTTAATTAAGTCAATTTGCTGGTAAGACCTTGACAGTTTAAGTGTGCTATGTGCAACCCCCTGCTTAGTCTGTTTTTGATACTTGCTAACATACTCATTATTATATTTTCTTTCTTTCTTTATTTGTTTCTTTCTTTCGTTCTTTATGTATTTTTGTTGTTGTTTAATTCACTTAGTTTGTTATTTTATCTTTAGTGCTTGGGCTAGGTTAGTATTGTTTATTATGAGTCACCTGAATAGAGACTTTTAGCATATGGCACTTCAGTCGCTGTGCCGTTTGTAAGTCAAAAAGTGTGGTGTGTCAGCTGTACAGTCCCTAGGATTTCCTAGCTGCATAGTCCGATGAAGCATCAAATTTTCAAAACCCAAAAAATTATTTAGATTTGACTCTACATATCTAAATTAGATATTGATGCGCATATTAAAGTTGCATAGTCCGATGGTTTTGAATTTCTGTATTTTTTCTGAGATAATTATATTAGATCGATCACTAGTATCTACTTTACATTACTTCAAAGTTACTTTTATTTTAAATGGTAAATTTTGAGATATTTTGAGTGCAAACATGGAAAATTAGTTTTGGCAAGCTTGCCAAAACTCTGACACCATAGACTTCTGCAGTAACAGGTTTTGTTAAATTGACTCAGTATTGCCTTCTATGCAGAAACAAATGCTTAATAAGTGCATCAGTAATAATTGGTTTTGTTTTGAAAATTTAATATTTCATCAAACTATGCAGCTTTAAGCATTTATTGCCACATAGAAGGGAACACTGAGACAATTTGACAATTTGATAGAACGTGTTACTGTTGAAGCCTATGGGGTCAGAGTTTTGACATGCTTGCCAAAACTAAGTTTACATGTTTGAATTTCAAATATCTCAAAACTTATCCATTTAAAATCAAAGTTACTTTAACCTGAAATAATTTATCTCAGAAAAATGACCAAAACGCAACGCAACCATCGGACTATGCAACTTTAACTGACCTAATCCTATAATTACATAAGCACCTTTAACATCCACGACCTCACACAAGAGTAGAAAGTACAACTACCATATGACACCAATTGCCACTGTACTGTGTACATGCCATCGGACGCGGTGGCCTAATGGGTAGAGCGCAGGCTTCTTGTCGGGAGTTGATTCATGGGCGAGTCAAGCCAATGACTTACAAAATTGAAGCTTTTCGCTACCTAGCTTGGCACTCAACATTATTAGGATAGGCATGGTGGTTAGCTCAGGATCAGGATAATATAACTGAGTGGGGAATTGGGTCATGATGCTGGTGGCCGGATATTCCAGATATGAAGTTGCCATGAGTGCGCACTGTCCCAAGTCGGTACCCATCCTCATGTTGCTAGGACTTAAAGTTAGAGCCCAATTAAAAAACAACAGCCTCTTTTTCTCCGCAGTTCCAGCTGTACAAAGGTAGGCCTGGTACATAAACATAAACAATAATCGTACGTGCTGCCCGCACTATTTAGGATTCACTGCGTATTTACACAATGCAGCCCCCGAGGCAATGTTAGCGCCGCCACTTGACGCCGCTAGATGGCGTAGCATTAAGGCTGCAACGAGTCGGTCATGGCGGCCAGCGTCCAGTAGCAGTTGGCAGCCTCAGTTCACCAAAGGCCGCCTCACACTGCACGACAATCCGAATATATTTGTATTTGTTGTTCTACATCATAGCAATGTAACGTCAACACCACAACCTGGGAAACAGTGGGCAGGAACAGGAGTTCAAGGCGCGCTTCTATTCATAAAGGCACAACACAGTTTGAAAAATTGTCTCCTTCATCTAGCAGACACTCTGACAGTAGCTACACAATTGTCTAACATGCCACCGCACATTCCTAGCACAAATTGGACTCATCAGCAATCAACAAATGATGAGTTGTTTTCATCGTCGCCACCGATTGACAACCAAGAAGAAACCATCATAGCAACATCTAAGGTCATATCAAGATGGATAGCGACTTGTGACAGTGTGCATTCATGATAACTTTAAAGTACTGCCCAACTGGGAGACAATGAGACCGGCACCATGACCCAATATCCCACACAGTCACATTATCCTACATTAACTGCTGGCCGGTATTCCGGTTACTGCTACTTACTTCCGGTCATTTTCAGTTACTTTCAGTAACTGCTGGTTATGTTGGGTCTATTTATGTGCATACAGACACTTGCTAATAACCAGGCAGTGCTGGTTTTGAATTCCACACAGTCTGAATGTGTTTTAAGTGTGTGGAGCAATGTATACGAGTGTGATCTAGCATAGACTTTGCTTTGTACTCAGTCCATATTGATAGATGCAGGCGATTCTGAAAACATTTAAATTCATGAAAATCTTGGAAGTGTCTGTTGGGACACTGTTTAAAAGAATTTGATTCTTTTAACATTTCAATTTATTTTGTTATTTTAGTATGTTGTATGCATAGCATGATATCCACCAAGCCCGGTTATTATTAGTACATTGACATGCACTGTTTTTGTTTTGGCTACCACATTTCAAATGTCAATAAACTTTTGATGCTATTTGGGACGCCATAGATTAAAGTTGCATAGTCCAATGGTTTTGAATTTGTGTATTTTTTTTGAGATAAATATATTAGATCGATCACTAGCGACTTTACATTAGTTTAAAGTTACTTTTATTTTAAATGGTAAACTTTTGAGATATTTTGAGTGCTAACATGGAAAATTAGTTTTGGCAAGCTTGCCAAAAGTCTGGCACTATAGACTTCTGCAATAACAGGTTCTGTAAAATTGACTCAGTATTGCCTTCTATGCAGAAACTAATGCTTAATAAGTGCATCAGTATCTAAGTTAGATATGTAAAATCAAAACTAGATCATTGGTTTGGTTTTGAAAATTTGATATTTCATCGGACTATGCAGCTTTAATGAGACCCAATCTCTATGACACAGCAGGGACCCATGTGACCTGGGGCCAGGAGCGAGATTGGGGAGTTTATCCTCACAAGCACACACATACAAACAGCCACACACATTCACAAACACATATATATACATATATATGCCATATAATATATTATATTAATAGAAGTTACGAGTGTAGTTATTTGTATATGGCGGTGAATATATATATATATATTATATATATATATATTATATATATATATATATATTATATATATATATATATGCACATATACAAATTAATATACCCCCATCTTGATATTCTGACAGCAGCTTTACACTGTTCTTTTTATTCACAGAGGGCGCTACCACATTGATTAGGATTTGTTTTCTTGATTTTTTTAATAGCTAATTTAAGTCAGAAATAGTTAAATATGCACCAATATTGAATAGTGAGCGCTTCATTCAGCGATATATATCTGTATGTAATCTTTTGGGTGGGGACACATATTTAGACTGTAAATAACTTGGTTTGATGTGGCTACCTGAATTATTGGAGATGTATACCCATACCCTGTCATATCCTTGCGACAGACCGGACGCAGTAGCTGAATCGGTAAGAGTGCAGGCTTTTCGTGGGGAAGGTTGGGAGTTCCAATCTCGACCGAATCAAAGCAATTACTTTCAAAATTGATACTTGTCACTACCTATCCTGACACTCAGCATTGGTCGTAATGCTCACATTGCGTTTGATTCGTGGCGGGGGAGGAGGACCCCCCCCCCTCTCTATCCCTCCCCTGCCGCGACCGTTGGGTCGCTGACATAACCCCCCCCCCCTCCCTCGGCCCTTATAACCGGCCGCCCTTGCTGCTCCTAGCCACTCGCCTCCTCTCACCCTCCTGGCCCGGACATAATTTTCTTTGGCCCCATCCACGCCTCCACGCCTCCACGCCTCCACGCCTCACGCCTCGCGCCTCTACGCCTCACGCCTCCAGGCCTCCCGGTCTGCACACTTACGCACACACCGCTGTCATGCCAGCCGGGCCCCGCCCCCGAGGCCGCCCCCCGGGCCGCCGAGGACCACGCCGAGGGAGGAGCGCCTCTGCCGCCTCACACGACGCCGCCTCCGCGACCTCTACCGCCCCCAGCCTCCAGTCGGAGGCCACCTCCTGGGCAACCGCCATAGACGCCCGCATGGATGCCCAGGCCGCGGGAATGCAGTGCCAGTCCGGCGCCATTGATCACCTCACAGCTCTCGTGGAATCCATCACCCTCGCCCCACCTCGGGCGCCAGCCCTCCCGGAGCCGGCCGCCGCGCCCCCGCCTCGGGCCGCAGCCATGCCACCCCCATCCGTCGCGGACCGCCTAGCCGACCTCCTGCAAGAACTCACCGCTGGGACTGGAGGAGCCGCCTACCCGCCCACCCACCCTCGCCTCCTCCCCGCCTCCGCGACTGCGGCCGAGGACGTCCACCCCACCTACCAGCGCTACACGAGGCGCGGCCTATACACCACACAGCATGCCGCCTCCGCAGCTCGGCTCCCCGCTGCCGCCCACCCCGCCCCCGACCGCTCCCCCGCATCCGCGGCCGACGCGGTCAGGGAGATACTGGAGTCCGCCGAGGCGCAGGGCAGCGGACGCCGAAAAGGTATACCCTCTGGATACCTCTTCCCTCACGACCTCATTGAGAGAGGCGCCGAGGCGAAGGCCCTAAAGCGCGGCGAGTCGACCATGGAGGAATATAACCTCGCCCTCCGAATGCTAGAGTCGCACCCTGCCTTCCCCACCAACTCCCTCCCCGGATTACTCCACCACAACATGACCGTGCTCAGAGACTGTGTCACCCATCCCTGGCCGACCGTACGGCGATACTCCGAGACCATATTCGCATGGGTCGCCGACGGACGGCTCCCGGATGGGTGGCGCGACCCAGTCGCCATTAACACAGTCCGCATGGATGTCATCACCGCCCCCGCGACTGCCTCCGGGGGCGGAGCCAGAACCCACCAGCCCCCACCCGCGCCCCCGCCCGACTAGCCCCTCCCCCCACACACCCCCGCTCCACCCAGGCTGACCCACGCACACCCTATACCCGCGAAGCCTACGGGATACCCTGCCCCGCCTGGAACAGGGACCCCGCCTCATGCGACCTCGCCCCCCCCGGAGAGGCCCACGGCGACCAGGGCGCGAGGAGGAGGCACGCATGCGCGTACTGTGCAAACGTACGCCGCATCCTCACCGTCCATAGCGAGGCCGTTTGCTATACCAAACGCACCCGCGACCGAGACCCAGACCGCGATGCGGCCCCACCCCCGCCCCCACCACCACAGCCAGCACCCACGCCGCACCCACCCCCACCGCACCCACCCCCACCACCCCCCACCGCCCTGGGAACCCAGAAACCCCCCGCCGCACACCGGAAGCCCAGAAACCACCTCGCCGGCCCCGACCGGATGTCCGCCACAGGGTGCCCCGCCACCAAAGCAATCCGCCGCCTACACCCGACACCACCCCCAACCGCCTCCCTAAACACCGCCGCACTGCCCGCGCCAACCGCCACCCCTGTATCCTCACATCTCACGCCGGCCCAGATGGCTCCCATCACACCACCCCTCACATCTCCGCCGCAACCCCCACGACCCCCCCCCCCCCACACCAAACGCCGCACCCGCACCAACCACCGCACCCCCGGCCCCGGCGACACTGCATACATCGGCGGCCTCCCCGGCCTCCGCCCCCCCCCGCACCCGCCGCCCCCCCCTCCCCCACGCCTTCGCCCTTCCCCTCTCCACCCTTCCCGCACCTCCTCCCCACTCCCCCCCCCCCCCCCCCCACGACCTCGGCAACCATGGCAACCCCCACGCCCCCCCCCCCCGCCAAAGCTCTCGCAGCTCCCGCCGCTCCAGATGGCTCCCATCACACCACCCCTCACATCTCCGCCGCAACCGCCATGACCCCTCCCCGCCACACCAAAGCCGCACCCACACCCGCACCCGCACCTGCACCGCACCAACCACACCACCACCCCCCCGCCCCCGGCCCCGGGACACTGCATACATCGGCCGCCTCCCCGGCCTCCCCCCCGCCCCCCCCCGCCCCCGCACCCGCCGCCCCGCCCCTCCGCCCACGCCTTCGCCCTTCCCCTCTCCCACCCTTCCCACACCTCTTCCCCACTCCCCTCCCCACCCTCCCCCACCTCCTCCCCCCCCTCCCACTCCCCCACCCCCCAAGCGACCTCGGCGATCAGTCGCCGAGGTCGTCAACCCAGGCATCCAGGACACCCTCCCCGCCGCCCCCTCCTGCGGCCCCCACAGCCTACCGCCCCACCCTCCTCTCCATATGGCCCCACCTCTCCGGCACCGCCTGGAGCCGCCACCCCACCTTCTCCCAGGCCTACCACGCCCTCCGAGCTGCGGGCCTCCCTAATTTTTTGGCCGCCCGCATCCCCCTCCCCTCAGGCCTACACATCCCCGCATGGCGCCTCGCCTCCGAGACCACCCCGACAAGGACCTAGTCGACCTCCTCGAGTTCGGCTTTCCAGCCAATTACTCCGCCAGCACCCCTCCCCGGCCTACCTACACCAACCACCGCGAGGCCCCGGAGCACCAGGTCCACCTCCGGGACTTCATTGCTACCGAGCTCGCACACGGCGCCCTCGCCGGCCCCTTTCTCGCCCCCCCATTCACCCCCTGGGCCCAGGTCTCCCCCATGATGACCCGCCCCAAATCTGACCCGGGCAAGAGGCGGCTCATCGTCGACCTTTCTTACCCCCCCGGCCACAGCGTCAATGCTGGGATACCCCGCCGTGAGTACCTGGGTAGGCCCCACGCCTACCGGCTCCCCTCCGTGGCCGACGTGGGCCGCCGCATCGTCGGAGAGGGCACCGGGGCCTACACCTGGACCGCGGACATATCCAGGGCCTACCGCCAGCTCCGGGCCGACCCCCTCTCCTGCCCCCTCTACAGGATCGCCTTCGAGGGGGCCACCTATGTTGACCTCGCCCTCCCCTTTGGCTGCCGCTCCTCGGGCGCCGCCTGCGTCAGGGTGACCGCTGCGGTGGCCTGGATCCTCCGGCGCGAGGGCTTCCATGCCCTCGTATACGTCGACGACTTTGTCGGGTGCGAGCTCACCTACCTGAGGGCCCGCCAGGCCTTCGACGGTTTCATCGCCCTCGTCGGCGCCCTCGGGCTGGAGGTCGCCTCAGGGAAGTGCCACCCCCCGGCGGTGCGGGTCTCCTGGCTCGGATTCGCCATCGACAGCGACGCCATGACCATCCGCATCGCCCCCGACAAAGTCGACGAGCTCGTCGCCGACTGCGAGGCCCGGGTCGCCCAGCCTACCCTCGGGCGCCAGGAGCTTCAGAGCATCCTCGGCCGCCTCAACCACGTCGGCAGCTGCATCCTGCCCGCGAGAAAATTCATGGCACGCCTCCTCGCGGCCCTGCGCAGCTGCCACGGGTTCGCCACCATCACCCTCGGGGACGATGCCCTCCGGGACCTGGCGTGGTTCGCGGCCTACAGGCGCGCCTCCAATGGGCTCCACCTCCTCCGCCCACCGAGGACCCGGAGGATCGTCATCGGATGCGACTCATGCCTCACCGGGGGTGGGGCCTACTCCCCCAGGCGATATTACGCCCGAGGGTACTCCGAGGCCTTCCGCCCTCGCTTCCTCGCCATCCACGAGCTCGAGGCGGTCAACCTGGTGGTCGCGCTCCGCGCCCTCCTCCCGGCTGATGTCGCGGGGGCCAACGTTGTCGTCAACACGGACAACATGGCCTCCGCCGCCGCCCTCGAGTCGGGGCGGGCCCGCGACCCCACCCTCGGGACATGCGCCCGGGAACTCTGGCTGATGGCGGCCGAGGCCTGCTTTGAGCTCACTATTGTGCACAAGCCCGGCGCCGACCTCGTCCTTGCCGACGCCCTCAGCCGCGCCCACCTCCCTGGTCGCTGGGCCGGCGTGGCCCGAGACGAGGTCGCCCGCCTCGGGCTTGAGCGCGCCGATGCCGACCACGATGACTTTCCTTACAACCCCGGCCTTTGATCCAGGGTACACCGCCTCCGAGGTCGCCGCCGTCGACGGGCTGCGCATTGCTGCCCTCGCCCCCTCCACCTGGAGGAACCGTCATCGACAGGCCCGAGGATACGTCGAGTTCGCCTCGGGCCACCACAGGGACCCTCTCACCCCGACGCCCTTCGACGTCGCCGCCTACACCGCCTTGCTCTACGCCCGCCCCCTGGCGCCGGCCTCCATCCCGAATGCCCTCTCCGGGGCGCGCTCCTGGCTGGAGGCGGCCGGGGGCGACCCCAGCGCCTTCACCTCGCGCCTCGCCAGAGACGTCTGTCACAGTGGAGAGCGGGCGTCCGGGCACGTCGCCCGCCCCGCCCCTCCTCTGACGCCCGCCACCCTCGCGGCCGTGGCCCGCCACCTCGCCCTCGCCGGGCCCTCGGGCGTCGTCCCCCGGGCCGCTCTGCTCCTCGGGTACTACGGGATGCTACGGCAGTCCAGCCTCCTCTCCCCCAGCCCCGAGGTGTGGGGCGGCCCCCACACCATCACACGCAGCAACGTCGCCCCCGCCCCCGGGGGGCTGCGGGTCACCCCCCGCACCACCAAGACCATCGCACTGCCCTCGGGGGCGGTCGCCCTCTTCATCCCCACCCTCGCCTCCGTCGCGCTGGTCGCTGCCTGCCCCGCCGACATCGCCTTCATATTGCCCTCCGGCCGCCCCCTCGACCCTCGGACACTGACGGCCGTTCTGCGAGGCGCCCTCTCGGCCCTCGGGGTGCCCACCCCCGACGGCTACACCCTCCACAGCCTGCGCCGGGGGGCGGCCCAGGCTTGCCAGCGCGCCGGCGTCCCCCTCGGGGACATAATGGAGCAGGGGACCTGGACCCCCGCCTCGGTCCATGCCTACGTCCCCCGCCTCGCCGCCTCGGGCGCCCCTCGAGCCCTCTCCTCAGTTTTGGTGGAGGGCTCCTCGGGGCGCCTCCCTCCCATGTGACTTCAACCCTGATATGACATTTAACCTCGGACATGGTCCAATGCACCTCTTGACATTGTAAATTTATTGCCCGAGGATACTGCACTTTATCTTCATTGCTACATGTTATACCGTCATACTATTTTTATCTACCTACATTGTACACTATAACATTGATGCTCTTTTGTGTGAATAAAGTGTGTTTTATTCCAACACCTGCTTCCCTCTCCTCCTTCGTCACGTATCATGAAAATATCATGGACAAAGAAGATCACCAACAAAGAAGTTCTCAGAAAAATTAAAAATAAGAAACGCTTCTTTGCCACTATACAGACAAAGAAACTTATTTATTTTGGCTACATCATTCGTCAGTGTTCAATATACCGTACATTGTTGGAAGGGAAGGTGAATGGCAGCAGAGGGAGAGGGAGACCAAAAACATCATGGTTTACAAATATTTCACAGTGGACAGGCTTGAATTATTCACAGTCTATCAGAACAGCACACCATCGGGACAAGTGGAGAACCATTGCATCCAACCCTCGACTAGAGGACGGAACTATTGATTGATTGATAACATGTCTATGCATTATTTTTTCCCATCAATTTACCAGGCAGTGGGAGTATAGAGATCGGTCTGAGGTTGCCTAGTATCTGTTTATCCCCTCCTTTGTGGAGCGGTGTTACCTTAGCTAGTTTCCAGCAGTCCAGATAATTACCTTCTGTGAATGATTTGTTGTATAGGTCACATATAACATCTGGGATGCATCCGAATGCATCTTTCAATACTATACTTGAGGTATTGTCAATGCCTGAGGGCTTGTTGCAGTCAATTGATTTTATGAGTTCACTTATCTCTTTTATTGTGGTTGTGCAATCTGCAATGTCGGTGTTTAATTGTTGTGCTTTTGTGGTTCAGTTTGAGTTGAACTGTTTGGATAGTTTATTGCCTATGGTAAAGAAATGCTTGTTCATTATATTAGCTGATTTCTATTCCCTCGTTGTTGTATAGGGTAATCGATTCTTAATTTTATTGGTTGGTATTAGTATTTTCACGTTGTTCCAGAATTTATGTGAGTTTTTCCCCCATTGTTGGTTGGTCCTGTTTGACAATGTACCGTTTTTGTATTTTTCCCACTGATTTCTGGCTTAGATTTCTTGCTTTATGGTAGTTTTCTATGTCTAGTAGTTGCCCGCTTGATTTAGCTAATCTGCCTGTTTTATATTTGTCCATAATTAGATTGATTAATTCTGGAGTTACCCATGGGTCTTGGTTGTTTAAAAAAAAAAAATAAAAAATATTGGGCAGGTGGTGTCAAGATGCTTTTTTTTTTCTTGAAGATTTATACTGCCTATCATGGATAAGTCTGAATATTCTTGTTTTCACCATTAGACAGTTTGTCGATAGAAAGCCCGAGTCTACACTTTTACCAACCCAACGGATTTTTAACCTCCCACACCACATAGACATGGTATGAGAGCAACTGGCCTTTGATGACGCTGTAAGTTATACACAACGGTGGAAATCCAAATTGGCAGAGATGGGGGACGGGGAATCGAACTACCTACCTTCAGATTAGGAGTCCGACCTGGAAAAAAGTCAGACACTCTAACCACTCCGCCACAGAGAACACCACATCTGACTTCCCTAATGGCCCTGTCACATTATGACGCCTCTCGCCGGCGTGCAGCCAACGTGCAAAATAAGTTGTATGCGTCGAGACACATCCAACTTTATTTTAGGAGGCTTGGCTCATGCACTACTTGTCGGGTTCTTTTCTTTTCCGTATCTGACACATGTAAGAGACGACAGCACACCTGATGTCTGAGTTCCAACTGGTTTATTCAATGTCACGTACAGTGGTTCCGCTGGTTCCTCCGTTGGTCCCGCTGGTTCCCTGGCTGGTCACTCACCTACCTCTCACACAGTTGGGTATCTATCTCTATACACTGCAATACATTACAGGAGGCATGTAGCACCGGTACATAGGGAAGGGAGGTGAGCCTGCTTGTGTAGGCTGTCACACTCAGCCTGCTCATGTAGGCTGTCACACTCAGCCTTCTAGTGTAGGCTGTCCCAATCAGCCTGCTCATGTAGGCTATCACACTCAGTCTTCTAGTGTAGGCTGTCCCAATCAGCCTGCTCACGTAGGCTGTCACAATCAGCCTTCTAGTGTAGGCTGTCCCAATCAGCCTGCTAGTGTAGGCTATCACACTTAGCCTGCTAGTGTAGGCTGTCCCAATCAGCCTGCTATTGTAGGCTGTCACACTTAGCCTGCTAGTGTAGGCTGTCACACTCAGCCTGCTAGTGTAGGCTGTCACACTCAGCCTGCTCGTGTAGACTGTCACACTCAACTTGTTTGTGTATGCTGTCACAAATTGTTTTGACATATGTTGAAGACGAGAACAGAATTGTGTCCAACGATCAGAGAAGCCATGACGTGTCGTGTGAGGACGTCCGGTTTAACTGTAAGGTACCATGTAAGTTGCCGTGTAAGTTACCATGTCTCCGTCATGCACTCTTTGCTAACATCTCGCCTTTTCCTTCACAGATGAGACAACAGATGAGAACCGGATATCGCTGCAGCCTGACGCCGTGTTCCCGGCCGACCCCGGCCCGCAGTCAGACCCCGGCCCGCAGTCCGACCCCGGCCCTCAGTCAGACCCCGGCCCGCAGTCAGACCCTGGCCCGCAGTCAGACCCTGGCCCACAGTCAGACCCCGGCCCGCAGTCAGACCCCGGCCCGCAGTCCCACCCAGGCCCGCAGTCAGACCCCGGCCCGCAGTCCCACCCTAGCCCGCAGTCCCACCACAGCCCGCAGTCCCACCCCAGCCCGCAGTCCCACCCCAGCCCGCAGTCCCATCCTAGCCCGCACTCCCACCCCGGCCCGCAGTCCCACCATGGCCCGCAGTCCCACCATGGCCCGCAGTCCCACCCCGGCCCGCAGTCCCACCCTAGCCCGCAGTCCCACCCCAGCCCACAGTCCCACCCTACCCCAAGTCCCACCCCAGCCCGCAGTCCCACCCTAGCCCCGCAGTCCCACCCCAGCCCGCAGTCCCACCCTAGCCCGCAGCCCACCCCAGCCCGGAGTCCGGCACCGGCCTGCAGTCCCACCCCGGCCGAGTACCCCACCCCGCCCGCATCCCACCCCGGCCCGCAGTCAGACCCCGGCCCGCAGTCCCACCCCGGCCCAGACGAGTCATCGGGCGGCTCTCAGGGAGACAGGTCGGGAAGCACCTCGCCTACACAAGACTCAGCCTCCGAGCGCCTCAGCTGCTCGGACGAGCAGGAGGTGAACACGAGCGTGCAGGACCTGGACCAGGAACGGTAAGCATGGGGTTGTCAAGGGGGAGGAGCGTCTAGTCTAACACTCCCCACAGATCATCAGTAGCATAACACCGCCCACAGAACATCAGCAGCATAACACTCACCACAGAACATCAGCAGCCTAACACCCCCCACAGAACATCAGCAGCCTAACACCCCCCACAGAACATCAGCAGCATAACAACCCCAAAGAACATCAGCAGCCTAACACCCCCCACAGAACATCAGCAGCCTAACAACCCTACAGAACATCAGCAGCCTAACAACCCCACAGAACATCAGCAGCCTAACAAGCCCCACAGAACATCAGCAGCCTACCAACCCCACAGAACATCAGCAGCCTAACAACCCCATAGAACATCAGCAGCCTAACAACCCCACAGAACATCAGCAGCCTAAGACCCCCCACATAACATCAGTAGCCTAACAACCCCAGAGAACATCAGCAGCCTAACAACCCCATAGAACATCAGCAGCCTAACAACCCCACAGAACATCGGCAGCCTAACAACCCCACAGAACATCAGCAGCCTAACAACCCTCACAGCACATCAGCAGCCTAACAACCCCACAGAACATCAGCAGCCTCACACCCCCCACAGAACATCAGCAGCCTAACAACCTCACAGAACATCAGCAGCCTAACACCCCACAGACCATCAGCAGCCTAACAACCCCACAGAATATCAGCAGCCTAACACCCCCCACAGAACATCAGCAGCCTAACAACCCCACAGAACATCAGCAGCCTAACAACCCCACAGAACATCAGCAGCCTAACAACCCCCACAGAACATCAGCAGCCTAACACTCCCCACAGAACATCAGCAGCCTAATAGCCCCCACAGAACATCAGCACCCTAACACCCCCCACAGAACATCAGCAGCCTAATAGCCCCCACAGAACATCAGCACCCTAACACCCCCCACAGAACATCAGCAGCCTACCACTCCCCACAGAACATCAGCAGCCTAATAGCCCCCACAGAACATCAGCACCCTAACACCCCCCACAGAACATCAGCAGCCTAACACTCCCCACAGACCATCAGCAGCCTAATAGCCCCCACAGAACATCAGCACCCTAACACCCCCCACAGAACATCAGCAGCCTACCACTCCCCCCAGAATATTCACATGTCTAGCAACCTTCCACAATTCTCAGAACATTCACATGTCTAGCAGCCTAACACTCCCCACAGAACATTCAAACATATAGCAGCCTAACACTCCCCCAAGAACATTCACATGTCTAGCAGCCTAACACTCCCCACAGAACATTCACATGTCTAGCAGCCTAGGCCCGGTCACACCCACGTTAGCCTAATGCCCGGTACACACCTACCGTTTACGATCGTTTTTCCGCACCCACCTAGCGTATACGATCTAAAACTGCCCAAAAATCGTGAGGTGTGCACTCCCCTAGCACACCTACCGATTGCGATTCGCGATTTTTAGGACTAAAACGGTATGTGTGCGCTAGGATTACGATTGCGATTCGCGATTCGAAAAATGAATCGGCCCGTTTTCAGTTTTAAGCGGATCGGGAGTTTTAGTGCGCGAATCCTATACGGTATGTGTGTACATGGCATAACACTCCCCACAGAACATTCACACATCTAGCAGCCTAACACTCCCCCCCAAACATTCACATGTCTAGCAGCCTAACACTCCCCACAGAACATTCACATGTCTAGTAGCCTAACACTCCCCCCAGAACATTCACATGTCTAGCAGCCTAACACTCCCCACAGAAAATTCACATGTCTAGCAGCCTAGGCCCGGTCACACCCACGTTAGCTTCCACTACGTTCACCTACGTTCAACTCCGTCCACTAACCTGTAGTAGTACAACACACAGTGAGACTGACAGGATACAACCTGTAGTAGTACAACACACAGTGAGACTGACAGGACACAACCTGTAATAGTACAACACACAGTGGGACTGACAGGACACACCCTGTAGTAGTACAACACACAGTGAGTCTGACAGGACACAACCTGTAGGAGTACAACACACAGTGAGACTGACAGGACACAACCTGTAGGAGTACAACACACAGTGGGACTGACAGGACACACCCTGTAGTAGTACAACACACAGTGAGTCTGACAGGACACAACCTGTAGGAGTACAACACACAGTGAGACTGACAGGACACAACCTGTAGGAGTACAACACACAGTGGGACTGACAGGACACACCCTGTAGTAGTACAACACACAGTGAGTCTGACAGGACACAACCTGTAGGAGTACAACACACAGTGAGACTGACAGGACACAACCTGTAGGAGTACAACACACAGTGAGACTGACAGGACACAACCTGTAGTAGTACAACACACAGTGAGACTGACAGGACACAACCTGTAGGAGTACAACACACAGTGAGACTGACAGGACACAACCTGTAGGAGTACAACACACAGTGAGACTGACAGGACACAACCTGTAGTAGTACAACACACAGTGAGACTGACAGGACACAACCTGTAGGAGTACAACACACAGTGAGACTGACAGGACACAACCGGTAGGAGTACAACACACAGTGAGACTGACAGAACACAACCTGTAGAGTACAACACACAGTGAGACTGACAGGACACAACCTGTAGGAGTACAACACACAGTGAGACTGACAGTACACAACCTGTAGGAGTACACCACACAGTGAGACTGACATGACACAACCTGTAGAGTACAAGAGGCAGTCAGACTGGTCGTAATCGATTAACACGACCCGAGTGACTCCGGTCACCCGAGTCGTCAGAATTTCAAATAGAACACCGCGAGTAGAGTTGACAAAGTGTCCACCCGAGCGCGAAGCGTATTTGATTATTCGACCCGAGTCTGTAGGATGTGCGCATGCGCCAAAAAATGGCTCGGGTGACCAGAGTCTATTAATCGATTACGCCCACTGATGTATCCCACAGTCTCGTGTACGGTCACGTGTCCGCAGCTAATTCCCGTCTGGTTGTTGCCATGGCAGCAGGGTTGTGCTGTGGTCGGCCGTGGAGGCGGGCTGCACCGTGCCGCCGAACAGCGCCTCTGGTGGCGGGCGCTGATTGGCTGACGTCCGCCCGACTCAGTTCGCGAGGTGTGTGGCCACCTGATCCTGCAGACGCAACCACCCGCAACACTGGTCCCCTGTACAACACCGCAGGGAGTAGCACAGTGCAGCCCCTTTTACTACATATACACTGGTCCCCTGTACAACACCGCAGGGAGTAGCACAGTGCAGCCCCTTTTACTACATATACACTGGTCCCCTGTACAACACCGCAGGGAGTAGCACAGTGCAGCCCCTTTTACTACATATACACTGGTCCCCTGTACAACACCGCAGGGGTAGCACAGTGCAGCCCCTTTTACTACATATACACTGGTCCCTGTACAACACCGCAGGGAGTAGCACAGTGCAGCCCCTTTTACTACATATACACTGGTCCCCTGTACAACACCGCAGGGAGTAGCACAGTGCAGCCCCTTTTACTACATATACACTGGTCCCCCGTAGAACACCGCAGGGAGTAGCAAAGTGCAGCCCTGTTTACTACATATACACTGGTCCCATGTAGAAAACCCCACAGGGAGTAGCACAGTGCAGCCCTGTTTACTACATATACACTGGTCCCCCGTAGAACACCGCAGGGAGTAGCAAAGTGCAGCCCCTTTTACTACATATACACTGGTCCCCTGTAGAACACCGCAGGGAGTAGCACAGTGCAGCCCCTTTTACTACATATACACTGGTCCCCTGTAGAACACCGCAGGGAGTAGCACAGTGCAGCCCCTTTTACTACATATACACTGGTCCCCCGTAGAACACCACAGGGAGTAGCACAGTGCAGCCCTGTTTACTACATATACACTGGTCCCATGTAGAACACCCCACAGGGAGTAGCACAGTGCAGCCCTGTTTACTACATATACACTGGTCCCATGTAGAACACCCCACAGGGAGTAGCAAAGTGCAGCCCTTTTTACTACAT
Organism: Branchipolynoe longqiensis; assembly: GCA_030323885.1. NCBI lineage: Eukaryota > Metazoa > Annelida > Polychaeta > Phyllodocida > Polynoidae > Branchipolynoe > Branchipolynoe longqiensis. The sequence goes on along the minus strand of CM059191.1, from coordinate 55,794,433 downwards.
ATACACTGGTCCCATGTAGAACACCCCACAGGGAGTAGCACAGTGCAGCCCTGTTTACTACATATACACTGGTCCCATGTAGAACACCCCACAGGGAGTAGCACAGTGCAGCCCTGTTTACTACATATACACTGGGCCCATGTCGAACACCCACAGGGAGTAGCACAGTGCAGCCCTGTTTACTACATATACACTGGTCCCATGTAGAACACCGCACAGGGAGTAGCACAGTGCAGCCCTGTTTACTACGTATACACTGGTCCCCCGTAGAACACCGCAGGGAGTAGCACAGTGCAGCCCTGTTTATTACATATACACTGGTCCCCCGTAGAACACCGCAGGGAGTAGCACAGTGCAGCCTGTTTACTACATATACACTGGTCCCATGTAGAACACCACAGGGAGTAGCACGGTGCAGCCCTGTTTACTACATATACACTGGTCCCATGTAGAACACCCCACAGGGAGTAGCACAGTGCAGCCCTGTTTACTACATATACACTGGTCCCATGTAGAACACCCCACAGGGAGTAGCACAGTGCAGCCCTGTTTACTACATATACACTGGTCCCATGTAGAACACCCCACAGGGAGTAGCACAGTGCAGCCCTGTTTACTACATATACACTGGTCCCATGTAGAACACCCCACAGGGAGTAGCACAGTGCAGCCCTGTTTACTACATATACACTGGTCCCATGTAGAACACCGCACAGGGAGTAGCACAGTGCAGCCCTGTTTACTACATATACACTGGGCCCATGTAGAACACCCCACAGGGAGTAGCAAAGTGCAGCCCTGTTTACTACGTATACACTGGCCCATGTAGAACACCCACAGGGAGTAGCACAGTGCAGCCTGTTTACTACATATACACTGGTCCATGTAGAACACCCCACAGGGAGTAGCACGGTGCAGCCCTGTTTACTACATATACACTGGGCCCATGTAGAACACCCCACAGGGAGTAGCAAAGTGCAGCCCTGTTTACTACATATACACTGGTCCCATGTAGAACACCCCACAGGGAGTAGCACAGTGCAGCCCTGTTTACTACGTATACACTGGTCCCATGTAGAAAACCCCACAGGGAGTAGCACAGTGCAGCCCTGTTTACTACATATACACTGGTCCCCCGTAGAACACCGCAGGGAGTAGCACAGTGCAGCCCTGTTTACTACATATACACTGGTCCCATGTAGAACACCCCACAGGGAGTAGCACAGTGCAGCCCTGTTTACTACATATACACTGGTCCCATGTCGAACACCCACAGGGAGTAGCACAGTGCAGCCCTGTTTACTACATATACACTGGTCCCATGTAGAACACCCCACAGGGAGTAGCACAGTGCAGCCCTGTTTACTACGTATACACTGGGCCCATGTAGAACACCCCACAGGGAGTAGCACAGTGCAGCCCTGTTTACTACATATACACTGGTCCCATGTAGAACACCCCACAGGGAGTAGCACAGTGCAGCCCTGTTTACTACGTATACACTGGCCATGTAGAACACCCCACAGGGAGTAGCACAGTGCAGCTGTTTACTACATATACACTGGTCCCATGTAGAACACCCCACAGGGAGTAGCACAGTGCAGCCCTGTTTACTACGTATACACTGGGCCCATGTAGAACACCCCACAGGGAGTAGCACAGTGCAGCCCTGTTTACTACGTATACACTGGGCCCATGTAGAACACCCCACAGGGAGTAGCACAGTGCAGCCCTGTTTACTACGTATACACTGGGCCCATGTAGAACACCCCACAGGGAGTAGCACAGTGCAGCCCTGTTTACTACGTATACACTGGGCCCACGTCGAACACCCACATGGAGTAGCACGGTGCAGCCCTGTTTACTATATATGTACACTGGTTGTTGGGTTTGGGTTGTTGGGGTTTGTGTGGGTTGTTTGTTGTGGTTGGTTTTGGGGGTGGGGTGTGTTGTGGGTTGGGGTTGTGTTGGTTTTGGTGGGGTGTTTTGGTGTTTGTGTTTGGGTGTGTTTTTGTGGGGTGGTGGTTTGGGGTTTTTTGGGTTTTGTGTGGGGGGGTGTTGGGTTTTGTGTGGGGTGTGTGTGTGTGGTCCCATGTAGAACACCGCACAGGGAGTGGCACAGTGTAACCCTGTTTATTACATATACACAGGTCCCATGTAGAACACCATGTAGAACACCTGCATGGAGTAGTACAGTGCAGCCCTGTTTACTACATATACACTGGTCCCATGTGGCTATATACCACTTCACAATAGCATACAGTAGATATATTTAGCTACAATGGCCTCCTAGTAAAGTTACATAGTCCGAATCTTTTGAGTTTTTGCTATTTTCTGAGATAAATATATTATACTACTCGTTATAATCTACTTTACTTTAATTTGAAGTAACTTTAATTTTAAATGGCTAAGTTTATAGGGAGATATTTGACGTCAAAACATGCCAAAATAATTTTGGCAAGCACGCCAAAACTCTGACACCATAGACTTCCGTAGTACCAGGTTCTATTAATTGACTTCTTACGCCCTTCTATGCAGCAACAAATGCTTAATAAGTGAATCAGTATTTAAGTTGAATATGTAGAATCAAATCTAGATAAGTGTTTTGGTTTAGAAAATTTGATGGTTTCATCGGACTATCCAACTTTAAGGTAATCTATCACGAGTCTCATAAGGGTATGTTTAGCTACATTGGTCCCCTATTAAGGTGCACTGTCATGAGTGTAATACAGGGTATGTTTAGCTACATTGGTTCCCTATTAAGGTGCACTGTCATGAGTGTAATACAGGGTATGTTTAGCTACATTCATCCCTATTAAGGTGCATGTCATGAGTGTAATACAGGGTATGTTTAGCTACATTCATCCCCTATTAAGGTGCAATGTCATGAGTGTAATACAGGGTATGTTTAGCTACATTGGTTCCCTATTAAGGTGCACTGTCATGAGTGTAATACAGGGTATGTTTAGCTACATTGGTTCCCTATTAAGGTGCACTGTCATGAGTGTAATACAGGGTATGTTTAGCTACATTGGTTCCCTATTAAGGTGCAATGTCATGAGTGTAATACAGGGTATGTTTAGCTACATTCATCCCCTATTAAGGTGCACTGTCATGAGTGTAATACAGGGTATGTTTAGCTACATTGGTTCCCTATTAAGGTGCACTGTCATGAGTGAAATCAGGGTATGTTTAGCTACATTAATCCCCTATTAAGGTGCACTGTCATGAGTGTAATACAGGGTATGTTTAGCTACATTCATCCCCTATTAAGGTGCACTGTCATGAGTGTAATACAGGGTATGTTTAGCTACATTAGTCCCCTATTAAGGTGCACTGTCATGAGTGTAATACAGGGTATGTTTAGCTACATTAGTCCCCTATTAAGGTGCACTGTCATGAGTGTAATACAGGGTATGTTTAGCTACATTGGTCCCCTATTAAGGTGCACTGTCATGAGTGTAATACAGGGTATGTTTAGCTACATTGGTCCCCTATTAAGGTGCACTGTCATGAGTGTAATACAGGGTATGTTTAGCTACATTAATCCCCTATTAAGGTGCACTGTCATGAGTGTAATACAGGGTATGTTTAGCTACATTAATCCCCTATTAAGGTGCACTGTCATGAGTGTAATACAGGGTATGTTTAGCTACATTGGTCCCCTATTAAGGTGCACTGTCATGAGTGTAATACAGGGTATGTTTAGCTACATTGGTCCCCTATTAAGGTGCACTGTCATGAGTGTAATACAGGGTATGTTTAGCTACATTAATCCCCTATTAAGGTGCACTGTCATGAGTGTAATACAGGGTATGTTTAGCTACATTGGTCCCCTATTAAGGTGCACTGTGGTGTTTTTAGCTACATTGGTCCCCTATTAAGGTGCACTGTCATGAGTGTAATACAGGGTATGTTTAGCTACATTCATCCCCTATTAAGGTGCACTGTCATGAGTGTAATACAGGGTATGTTTAGCTACATTGGTCCCCTATTAAGGTGCACTGTCATGAGTGTAATATGGGTATGTTTAGCTACATTCATCCCCTATTAAGGTGCACTGTCATGAGTGTAATACAGGGTATGTTTAGCTACATTCATCCCCTATTAAGGTGCACTGTCATGAGTGTAATACAGGGTATGTTTAGCTACATTGGTCCCCTATTAAGGTGCAATGTCATGAGTGTAATACAGGGTATGTTTAGCTACATTAATCCCCTATTAAGGTGCACTGTCATGAGTGTAATACAGGGTATGTTTAGCTACATTAATCCCCTATTAAGGTGCACTGTCATGAGTGTAATATGGGTATGTTTTGCTAGATTGGTCCCCTATTAAGGTGCACTGTCATGAGTGTAATACAGGGTATGTTTAGCTACATTGGTCCCCTATTAAGGTGCAATGTCATGAGTGTAATACAGGGTATGTTTAGCTACATTAATCCCCTATTAAGGTGCACTGTCATGAGTGTAATACAGGGTATGTTTAGCTACATTAATCCCCTATTAAGGTGCACTGTCATGAGTGTAATACAGGGTATGTTTAGCTACATTAGTCCCCTATTAAGGTGCACTGTCATGAGTGTAATACAGGGTATGTTTAGCTACATTGGTCCCCTATTAAGGTGCACTGTCATGAGTGTAATACAGGGTATGTTTAGCTACATTAATCCCCTATTAAGGTGCACTGTCATGAGTGTAATACAGGGTATGTTTAGCTACATTAATCCCCTATTAAGGTGCACTGTCATGAGTGTAATACAGGGTATGTTTAGCTACATTAGTCCCCTATTAAGGTGCACTGTCATGAGTGTAATACAGGGTATGTTTAGCTACATTAATCCCCTATTAAGGTGCACTGTCATGAGTGTAATACAGGGTATGTTTAGCTACATTAGTCCCCTATTAAGGTGCAATGTCATGAGTGTAATACAGGGTATGTTTAGCTACATTAATCCCCTATTAAGGTGCACTGTCATGAGTGTAATACAGGGTATGTTTAGCTACATT
>CM059191.1:55485395-55788924 GCA_030323885.1 Branchipolynoe longqiensis | reverse complement strand
AGGACTGCAAATATATACCTCAGTCGTTCCGACCATGTGGTCTCTGTACTGGCACGTGGGCGTCATCTTGTGCTTCCCACCTCTGGTCGGCAGCACCGACCTATTTAAAGATGATGGCGTCCTAGTACGTAGCCAAGGAGAAGTGAGGACGGTGTCTGCTGTGTGGCAGCTGGTGGTGCTGATCACGCCACCTAGCCGGCCGCTGGTGGATCACTGGGTCTCGCAAGTACGGGGCTATATGGGGAAGCTGACTGCGAACCGATGGTCGGTGAATATTCATCATTGGAACATGAAGCTCGGAGTCCTGCAGGCCAGAGTAAAACATGACTCTGTAGATATCCTACAGTTGGTAACTAAACTGCCTAAGCGGGGACTGGTTAATGCGATAGGGGAGGCAGCGTCGTGGTTGTTCGGTACGGTAAGCCAAGCACAACTAAAAAGGGTGCAACTGGCTATTTCTTCCCACAGACTACAGACGCAGGCCCTGAGGCATAACCATTTGCACATGATTTCCATGATGAATAGAACACGAAGTATCCAGCTGCAATTAGCGAAGCATGTTTCTGTAGTCGAATCAATGATAGCCTTGGTGAGAGACGAAGCGAAGAACATGACGGCAGACTCCAATGATTTAGTGTTGCTGCAACGAGTGAGGCTGGCGGTGGAGGAGCTGGAGAGCGTAGTGGGCAATTATGTGACGAAGCAGGCCCTGTACCACCGCATGGTGATCCAGCTGGAGCGCGGCATGTTAACATAGACATTACTGAGGCCGGCGCAGCTGACACTGGTGAAGGAGGCGGCGAGGGAGATAGGCTTTCGCAGTCTCCATCTGCACTGGTACTATCGCAATACAAGGATAGAGGCCGTGTGGGGTCCGGACGCGTCGATCGCCTTCCGCATGGGACTGCAAATGGTTGGCCCGGAGAGGTATTCGGCATACCACTTAACATACCTGCCAGTGCTGCTGGACAACAAACACTTGAGGACCGTGGTGGGGAAGGCCAGGATTGCGGTGAGCACAGGACGGAAAGCGAGCTTCTATCCAGAGGCTTGCATGGGCAAGCGGCCCATGGTGTGCTATCCCGCCATGGAGATGACCTACCAGACCTGCGAAGTGGCGCTCGTGACGGGGACGAAACCGGAGGACTGCAAGCTGCGGATCACGAAGATCCAAAAGACTGTGTCGGCCACCGTAGTGGCACCGGTAGAGGGCATGGGTGACGTATGCGTTGCACCCCACGGGCCGTATGTTGACGTAACGGTTCGTTGTACGGGAATGCCGCAAAATGACCAGAGGATCACCGGCCCGGCATTGCTGCAAGTGCCGGAGGCGTGCTTGGTGGAGGGCAGAGGTTGGCTTCTGCGAACATTGACAGTGAAACATGAGACCGTGAACATACGACGGATGCCGCCAAGGCTGGATCTACCGGCCTTGAATGTCTCATGGCCTCCCGTCCTCCACCAAGTAATGAGAGAGCAGCTCGAGCGGCTGCCCGAGTTACAAGTCCCCCTGATGTCGATGGACGGTCTGGTGCAAGTGCCGGACGATTATGTCCGTGTTGAACATTTTAGTACACTGTGGTATTGTTTGTTGGCAGCAGCTGGTATAGTAGTGTTGTGTGGTGCCGCGTATTGTCATTACAGATGCCAAGCTCGTTGTAAAAGATGCAGACGCTCAAGAAAAGGGAAAGGTAAAGTGACGAGGTGCAGGGAGGGGGTGGTTGATGAGTCCGAAGAACTACCCGCCCCTTCCCCATTGATGATCTAGAGGGATCCGGTTGCACGGTATAGGGCGCAGGGCGCAGTGTTGGAGCTGGGTACGCTCCCGTATGGAGGGCAGTAAAGGTTACCAACAAGTGTGTACAGTACCCGTGCACCGGAACCATAAAGTTTGGGGACGGGCAGGGACGCTGTATAACTTGGGTGGTTATTGACAGGTTTTTCCGAGCTGTTTTTGTAATATGTATTACGCAGGTGTATGCACTCTGGTGCGTCTGAACCATAAAATTGGGGAGGAGCGGGGACATTGTATAAGTTGCGTAGTTATGTATACGTTTCCGAGCTGTCTATTAAGGGTACAGAGGGTATGCACTTCTCGTGCGTCAGAACCAAATTGAGGGGGATGAGCAGGGACGTTGTATAAATGTCAAGACAGACGGAGTTGCTCATTCCGACATAAGTAACGGGTCGAAAGTGACCGAGTTGTATGGTAAATGGAGTGAGAGTTGCTCGGAACCGCTGGAGCTTGCCATCAAAGGATTTCCAGCCACCTACTCCCTAACCCTTCCCAAGCCTTTCGGTTGGGCGACGGATAGCTAACCGGGATCCTGGTAGATGCTTGGGGTAATTGGGAATAACGGGAAATTAGGCTCCCCGCCCAACCCACAATGAACAAGGAAGGGGGGGAGGATTTAATTAAATATTATACGCCTCTCTGATTCCTGCTCGTAAGATACAAGTATAGGGGGGGAAGCTAATTACAGCAATTGGTCTTTCCTCGGTTTCCTGCTTGCAATAAACCCGCAGTCGCGAAGTAAGGGGGGGAGGATTTAATGTAACATTATGCGCCTCTCTGATTCCTGCTTGCATAAAACTGGCGTGGTATAGCCATGGGAAGGTCCTAGCGGCCACCTGACCCATCAGGCACAGGTTGAGCCGTAGACGAGTTCGCGCCTCGGGCTGCTCCCATGATCGAACCGGACGACGCTGTCCGACAGGGACGAGTCCGCGTGTACGACAATAAGAGATAAGAGAGAAAGACGACCTAGGGTAGGACGGACGCTGCGGTGACGCGCTGTGTGCGCACCGCCTCGCTCCATGTACAAGTACTCGTAGGTTAGTGTGCGGCAGGGACGGGGTCCGAGCACCAGTCAGAATTTGTGGAAACCAGGGAGGTGGTTGTTAGATAAGGGAGAAAAGACGACCTAGGGTAGGACGGACGGTGCGGTGACGCGATGCGTGCCCACCGATTCCCTCCAAATACATGTACTCATGGGTTAGTGTGCAACAGGGACGTGATCCAAGCACCAGTCAGATTTTTTTTGGGTTGTGTGTTAAAACCAAGGAGGTGATTGTTAGATAAGGGAGAAAAAGACGGCCTAGGGTAGGACGGACGGTGCGGTGACGCGATGCGTGTCCACCGATTCCCTCCAGTGACATGTACTCGTGGGTTAGTGTGCGACAGGGACGTAATCCGAGCACCAGTCAGATGTTGTTGTGTAAGAATCCAAGGGGGTTTCTGGATAAATACAATAAGTGCAGGCGCTGATCGCGGTACGCGTATTACCATGATTGGGGCCCGGATCCGTTAGTCGCATCCGTACGTCCAATCGGTGGTGTGAGGTGCTGGACAGGCTGCGGACAGGAGTGGGCTCACGACGATGTGCACACCACAGGTGTGGGCATCGGCGGCGGGTGCCGCGTTTGAGTGATTCGGGGCAGTTGATTGATTCGAGTCAGCTGATTGACTCGGGTCGGTTGATTGACCTTCGGGTCCGGAATTGACGGGGTCAATAAGTAGGAGGGTCGATGGACCAGTGAGGGAAGAAAAATGATTGAGTTCATTTGAGGGATTCTAGGCGGTTGATTGATTCGGGTCATCTGATTGATCCGGGTCATTTGATTGAGCTGGGATCAATGATCGACGGGATCAAATAAGTTAGGAGGGTCAATGGACCATGGAGGGAAGAAAAAAATGATTGAGTTCATTTGAGGGATTCTAGGCGGTTGATTGATTCGGGTCATCTGATTGATCCGGGTCATTTGATTGAGCTAGGATCAATGATCGACGGGATCAATAAATTAGGAAGGTCAGGGGACCATCAAGGGAGGTGAGGATTCAAGTCAGTTGATTGATGCGAGTCATCTGGTTGATTCGGGCCATTCAAGTGATGGAGGATCGAAGGACCAAGTGGTCGATGATTGGGGGAAGCAATCATGGCAGAGTTGATTTGATTATCTTGTGTGGTAATCGGCATTGGTTGATTGGATCAATCACTGCTGGAAATATTTGACCGGATTGTCTTACACAAGATCTGACCCGTCATGGTTCCCTGCTGGTGTCATTATTCTGTCCTGCTTACCCTATTTTTAAAACTAATTTATTTTTATTTTTTATCATGAGTTTTAAAGGGGGCATGGGCGCGCAAGAGAATTGGCTGACACAGCCTGGGCAATGACGGGAGGATAAAAAGACATCCGGTTAAATATAAAAACAATATTAATTAAGGGGGGAGTAGTACTAGTGTAGATAGGTAGCAAACTAGCCGGGTCAAAGCCACCGTCTACTTTGGGACCACCACTCTAACTGTAGATTTTGGGGCTGTTCTTGTCTAAAAACAATTAGTGTAAACAAGTAGATAGGAATGGTCCTCAAGGTGGTGGAGAACTGGGAAAAAGACAGAAAACTTGAAAGAAAAACTTAACAGTGACTAAGGGAGGAGTAGCCAATACAGTGGAGAATCTACCTAAGTAAAATGCAAAATTCTATTGACCTCTCATAATGGGTACAGAGTATGAGGGCTAGTGACCTCATAATGGGTACAGAGTACAAGGGCTAGTGACCTCATAATGGGTACAGAGTACAAGGGCTAGTGACCTCATAATGGGTACAGAGTACAAGGGCTAGTGACCTCATAATGGGTACAGAGTACAAGGGCTAGGGACCTCATAATGGGTACAGAGTACAAGGGCTAGTGACCTCATAATGGGTACAGAGTACAAGGGCTAGTGACCTCATAATGGGTGCAGATTACAAGGGCTAGTGACCTCATAAGTGGTACAGAGTACAAGGTCTACTGACAATTCATAATGGGTACAGAGTACTAGGGCTAGTGACCTCATCAAGGTCTACTGACAACTCATAAGTGGTACAGAGTACAAGGTCTACTGACAACTCATAATTGATACAGAGTACAAGGTCTACTGACAACTCATAATTGGTACAGAGTACAAGGTCTACTGACAACTACTAATTGGTACAGAAGGTACAAACTCTATGGACAACTCATAATTGCTCCACTGTATGGCACTCGCTCTGGCTTAAAAACCGAAAACAACGTAATGTTTAAGGGCTTCCATTTTCCTTGGCCGTTATGCACAAGTAGAAATGGAAGAGGGACGTTGTAAAAATATACGGATTTTCGGTTAAGAATTATATATTGGCAGAGAGCATTATTATTCTTGGATGCTGGAGTGGGACTGATAGTATGTAAACTAAAAGTAACTAAAGTCAACAAAAGTCCACTCCCATTGTACATGATACTGAGTGAGGTAAACTATATGTTATCTACTAAGAGTGGAGTTGATGGAAATGTACATGATGCTGAATAGAGTAAACTATCTGTTATATATGATGTTTGGAGTTAATGAAAAGAGTTCCTTTGTAAGAAACAGTACATGATGGGTGAAATGTTCTCTTGGTGTTCATAAAGAATACAAAAGAGGAAAAGAAAGATTTTACTATATATAAATCTGTAACTGTTGCAACATCCTGTCCACCCAAGACCACCGACTGACCCACCAGCCTCATTAGCATATGTATAGAGTGCACCACCTGCAGATGGCTTGAGTGACAGCCCCCAATGGGGTGGTCACCCACCCAGTCTGTGGGGAGGTGTCTCATTGGCTGGTTGGGGAAGGTCTGGTCACCTGACTCCCTTGGCCTATCCTGACCCACACACTAGTCTCAGCTAATTAATTATTCATGAGTTTGCTTCAGACACACTGAAGGAGAATCACTCTCATCCTGGCTCTTGAGTGAGACAGACCAACTTCTGAGCAGGACCCCAGACACTCTGTCTGATGCTATCAAAATTCAGCTATTCTAATTGAGTGTATCCATAGCCATAGGACTCCTGTCCCATGGGTTGTAGGCACTGGTTCAACATACAGGCTAAAAGACTATGAGACATAGTGTGGGCAGTATAGGAGGAGTACAGGTGCTAGGTCACATGAATGGGGGATGACAGGAGTTGCTGCCAATAAAGCACAACTTATTCACTGTTCATCCTTGTGACTAGTTTTCCTTCCTCTTTATAGACATGGTTAAATTGATCAGGCTAAATTGCATCACAGGTGAAATGAAGGGGGAGAGTATTGTAATCACATAGGGTGCTCACAGCGGCAGAGACCCGTGTTTTTATAACATGTTTGGTTGCACGAACTGAAAAATATAGCAAAGGTGTGCTTGGAGATTAGAGCTATTCAGAATTTGTTTGTCCCAGGGCGACGTACACTGGGCGCCTTTAGCTATTTGTTACTGTATGGGAAGGAATATTAAGTCAATTTAATAGAACCCATCAATGCTGAAACATATTGCATCGAATATCTGCAAAGTTAACCCTTTGAAAGAATGGTTACCGCAAAGTAAAGTAACATATAATGCTCAACCTCAGCACTTATGTTTATCTATATATTAAAAAAGCCATAGCAACACCCTCAAAACCACCTGGTTAGGTAAATTTATGCAATCATATTTACTTTGTTATTGAAAACTACTTATTTATTAAATATATATATGCTATCTATCTCAACGTTAGGTGTTTTAGTGATTCCCGTGTGGAAGGTCGGGGTTTCGAATCCCGGTCGGGTGAAACCAATGGCTTTTAAATTGATTATTGTCACTACCCAGCCTGGCACTCGGCACTAATATACATGGGCAAGAACTGGTTAACTCAGTATCAGGATAATGTGACTGAGTAGGATATTGGGTCCAGGTGTCGGCGGCCATATCTCCCAGTGGGACAACACTACAAAGTCGCCATGACGGCGCACTATCACAAGTCAGTACCCATCCTGATGTTGCTGGGACATAACACCCCAACAAACAAAGTAATGTGCAGTTCAGCGATCTGTGATTATCTTAGAATGCCTAGGTGAGGTTAATGAATGTGTTCAATGTTAATCGATAACTCAGGGTGTAAACCAGCTTCTAGTCTTAACCAACAAGACACAAGTTTAGTCTCAAACGTCCACACAATGATTCCGCATGAGCAACGGGTTGGTGATAATTTCAAGTGCTAACTCTCCACTCGGCCCCCTCTCTTCTCCCCCTCCCCCAACGCCCCACCCTCACAGGGTCGCACAGACATCACAGAAGTCGAGGGACAAGTTAATGTATATGACCAGACGAGATGGCCGAATGAGTTGAGCGTCTGGCTCCCGTTTTAGTAGATCGTGGGATTGGAACCCATGGGTTCGAGCCATGGTCGAGTCAAACTAATGACTTAACAATTTATACTTGTCGCTTCATAGCCAGGCACTTGACATTATTAGGATAGTGCAAGAACTGCTTGGCTCTGTCAGGATAATGTGACTGAGTGGGATATCAGGCTCCCAGTGAGGCAGCACTATAAAGTCACCATGAGTGCGCAGTGTCACAAGTCGGTACCCATCCTGATATGACCCTAGATATTGCCAGGATGTAAAACTCCAACAACCAACCAACCAGTTAATGTAAATAGGTCACCTCAGTCATACCTTTTCCGGCTGGAGAAATTCTCCAAGCCTCACCCACTCCCCTCGGTTGTTTGAGAATAACTTGTGTTCATTAGAGGTATGGAAGATTGGTCATGTTGCTACTTCATTTACTCTACACACAGGGAGGATTATATCTTGCGCAGGGAGTTGTGTAATGAGTTGCACTCACATCCCCAGGTGAATCACGCATACACAACCAGGGGTGACCGGACGCGGTGTCCTAACCAGTGTGGAAGGTAGGAAGTTCGAATCCCAGCGGAATCAAACCGATGACATATCAAATTTATACTTGTCGCTACTCACCTAGTACTCTTAATAGGATAGAACAAGGACTGGTTTCCACAGTATCAGGATAATGTGACTGGGTGGGATATGGGGTTATGGTGCTGGCAGCCCGGTCTCCCAGTGGGGCAGCACTATAAAGTCGCCATGAGTGCGCACTGTCGCAAGTCGGAACCCTCCTTATATGACATTAGATGTTGCTAGGACCTAAACCAACAAACAACAACAACTAGGCGTGAGTAGGTGGATTGCATCAGGGAGAACACTAATGTCTATTGGTTAAGACACTCGCCCAAGAATGGCAGAGATGTGAGTTTGAGTCCCACATTAGGGAGCCTAGATAACCTAATAGTTATGAACCCACCCAGGAATGCAAAAATATAGGTTTGAATCCGCTCTAGGCAGATTATTATTACAATTTTCTTGCGACACCTCTGCCACCATGTTGTAAAAATATACGGATTTTCGGTTTGGATTTATATTGGCAAAGAGCATTACTATTCTCCGGCGACGGAGTGGGGCCCAGGATTATGCAACAGAGAAGCAATGGGTGCCCCACTCGCTTTGTGACATAAGCGCCTGTGTGGAAAATGTGATAACACATAGTGACCGAGATTGTGATGTGATGCTCATACTTAAGAGACGGTTAATGATTAGTGAAATGTCCCCCTCCATGCACCAGAAAGAATGCAAGTGGAGGGGAAGGGCATTTTCAATATATGTTTATTGTAACTGTCTGCAACAACCTGTTACCACGGGGCCCGATGGGCAAGCACACCCAGCCATCCTGCATACATTATGGACACCACCTGCAGCTATTGGTTGAGTGACAGCTGCCCCCTATTAGGGCATCACCACACAGGCTGTAGAGGGTGTCTGATTGGCTGGCTGTGGGAGCCCACTCACCTACATTCCTTATACCTGACACACAGACCCCACTCTGGGAACTCTTGTCCAGGGGCCAAATGTATGAAAACCTTTTTATCAGCCCCGGTGTTAAGAGCTGCCACCGGGTTAGCTAATGCCCATGTTAGGAAATGGGTCACGGGAAATGTATGGGGCCAAAGCGCGGTGGCGCTAGCTAACCTATGCATTATTTATAGATTTGGGGAACCCCTCTGAGCCTGTTGCCGACGAGCACCGCTATTTAACAATATCGCCGCCGATGCGGCAGGGGCGGCGGCGGCGTTAATATCGTGTCGATTTTTGGTTTAATTTGACCAAATTTCACTTAGTGAGGATGTTATTCTGTTAAATATGATAGCATTGAATAGATTTGGGCCTAATTGGTACCTAACACGGCAGAGCACCAGCAAGCCTTGTTATTGCTGAGCCTGTTCCCGGCAGTGCCATTAATATTGGTTCGATTATTGTTTTAAGTTGACCAAAATTCAGCGGCGGCGTTAATATCGCTTCGATTTTAGGGTTAATTTGATCAAATTTCACTTTTTGAGTATGTAATTCTGTTAAATATGATAGCATTGAATAGATTTGGTCCTAATATATTGCCGCCGATATGGCGGCGGTGGCGGCGGGCAACGCCGTTTTGTTTATAATCGACAGTATGAATATCGCCGCCGATGTAGCCGTGGCATTAATATCGCTTCGATTATCGGGTTAATTTGACCAAATTTCACTTTTTGAGTATGTAATTCTGTTAAATATGATAGCATTGAATAGATTCGGGCCTAATCGATCCCTAACACCGATGTTAAACTTGCTATGTCTTGGTGTTAGCGGAGGCGACGTTAAACTCATGGTGTTTCCCTAACACCATGACATACATACGGACTTTTCGCCGCTAAACCAGAAATCCCGTCCAAAACCAGTTTCGGCATGCTAACACCAACACATACATATGGCCCCAGGGGCCATATGCAGGAGTCAGTGTTAGCGGGGTTTGGTGTTAGAGCCTATTACCGTTTACCTATCACTGACATCGGGAACTGTGTCAAGTCGTATGCAGGAGCACGTAACACTTTCATTATAGCTAAACGTGAATGTATTTATAGATTTGGGAAATCCCTCTGCGTCTGTGCCCATATATTAGGCTTAAATATATTAAATGCTGTCATATTTAACAGAATTAGATACGCAATAAGTGACATTTGATGAAATTAACCCTAAATTCGAAGCAATATTAACGCTGCCGCCGTAACGGTGGCGATATTAATAGTTATATTTTCGAATCGACAAACGTAAAGTAAACAAACCGTCGCCGCCGCCAGTATGGAAAGCAACGTCGATGCGGTGGCAGCGGCGATTTGTTTACTTTACATTCGTTGATTCGAAAATATAACTATTAATATCGCCGTCAATGCGGTGGTAGCCTTAATAACGCTTCGAATTTAGGGTTAAATTGATCAAATTTCACTTATTGCGTATTTAATTCTGTTAAATATGATAGCATTGAATAGAATTGGCGACAACCTTACGCTAAAACCACCCTTAAACGTCATATGAAACGGGGTTAGTGTCGCAGGCCTTAAAGGTGCGGTGTTAGGCCTATCACTGACTCGTGCATACCAACTTTTCAGCGCTAATCCAGAAATCCCATCTAAACGCATGTTGGCTCACTAACACTGACTCCTGCATATGGCCCCTGGACTCCAGACACTCTTATCTCGGACTCCACTTTCTACACACAAACTAGCAGCAGCTAATCAAAAGGCACTGAGCTGTGTGCAACAACCATGGGACTCAAGTTCCATGGGCTGTAGGCTGGTAGGCACTGATTCTTAGATACACCAGCAAGAGTCATGAGGATCTGTGAGGGCAGTTGGTAAGGAATGAGGGTGATAGGTCGCCAGTTGGAGAAAAGGAGTTGATGCCAATAAAGCACAACTTCTTCACAATCAATCTTCGTGACTTGTTTTCCTTTCTTCCTTATGAGTTTGTTGAGAGGGCAACCAGGTGGGGACTGACAGACAGTTGTCAGACCACACCTGGGGAGAATATTGATATCCGGGGCTCTGACAGCCGAGCTGCACAAATATTACAATATGGAATTAGTGTCAGAAAGAGGTATTTATTCGAAGAATGATCATATTCAGCTATTGCTGTAACGAATGCAGCCGGTTAAACATAACAAAGAAAAACTTATGTAAGGACGTGCTCTAACGTTGCACTAATAGTAATACATATAATAACATCGATTCCCGAAGATAGCACAGCCATAACTGTCGCATCAAGGAGCTAACTCACACAATCAACTTACTGGAGAGTACTACCCATTTAAAGAAAATGTCAGAAGCCTGGGTTATGGAAATATCCAAATGATTTTGTAATCTATAATCCTAAATACATAGTTCAAGAGATTGTGTTTGTAAGCCAAATCGAGGACTTTCTATGGCCGCTAGCTTGTTTTATCGTGTTTTTGTGTGTGTGCATTCTCTCTCAATTTCTCAACTTGATTTATGCCAACGCAGTTATAAACTGCACACTAGATCCACCACAGCCACAGGTAATTGTGAAAGTACGACTTCTGAACACTTTGACTTCTGGATACTGAATGGTTTATTCACCTCCAGGGCCCTAGACCACCGGCACCCTTTCAACTATGATGTCATGTCATTTACATATTCCTTTGTTCTCCACACATGCCTGGATGTCTTTTATGCATATATTACATCCCCCCTTCAAAAGTATTTCTGAGATCTGCAATATCTCAAAAAACGTTAAAATACAATAATACAGTAATACAATAATACAGTAAGGTAATATCACAGGTACTTAGCTTTCAACCATAGGTTAGCCAATGTCCAACTGTACTCAGTCACTCATGTCCTTTGAGAAAATGTCCGGCTGCTTAGCCTCCTCTACGATACAGTTTCCCGTTTGACATACAATAAAATATAATGACTCTGAAAGCAAACAATACTTAAGCTAACATGCAAACAATACTTAAACTAATATACTTGAAGATTTATACTGCCTATCATGGATAAGTCTGAATAGACTTGCTTTCACCATTAGACAGTTAGTCGATAGAAAGCCCGAGCCTACACTTTTACCAACCCAAGGGACTTTTAACATCACACACCACATAGACATGGTATGAGAGCAACCGGCCTTTGATGACGCTGTAAGTTATACACAGCAGTGGAAATCCAAATTGGCAGAGCTGGGGGCACGCGGAATCGAACCACTGACCTTCAGATTAGGAGTCCGACCTAGAAAAAAGTCAGACACTCTAACCACTCTGCAGCTGACTAACTTATAGGTCTAGCCTGTCTGCCGGTCTAATCACCCAACGTGAACTAGTTAGATTAGTTGCGTTGTTTACATTTGACTGCGCTGTCGGCACACTCTGTGCCTGCCCGACTGGCTCGGGCTGTACCACTTCTGGAGCACTTATAACTTGAACCCTGTTCCTATACAACATGTTGCCTGACTCATTTAAAATTTGATACTCCCTTCCCGAAATACCTGTACGACCCAAAATCACCCCTTTCTTCCATTCCCCCGCATGGTTTTTGTACTTGACGCTGTCACCAGATTTCAGTGGTTTGTGTGTTTTGCCACATTTTTTGTCATGGAAACTTTTCTGACTTTGTCGGCGCTTCGCCATTTGTGCCCTTTTTGGATTTTGTTGTTTTCGGGTATTAAATTATCTTCCGCCATTGGCAACCTCCCCCTTTACCTTCTGCTCATGAGCAGCTGAGCCGGAGATGCATTCTGTTTTCGTGTCTAAGCATTTTTTTAACATGTTTTTGATTGTTTGCACAAATCTTTTGATTTGGTCGTTGCTTCTGGGGTACTGTGGATTCGAATATGTGGCCGTAAACCCATAGTGTTGTGCAAATTCTTCGTACTCATGGCTCTTAAACTGCGGACCATTGTCCCAAATCACTTGGCTCGGAATACCATGCCTAGCGAAATTATCCTTCATGGCCTCGATAACCGTGGCAGATGCGGTATCCTTCAACAAAGTTACCTCTGGCTATTTAGTGTAGTAATCTATGGTTATTATGTAATTCTCATGATTTATTTCAAATAAATCCACCCCAATTTTTTTTGTACGGTTGACATGCTATCGGGTGATTTATCAATGGTTCGTTATGCAAATTCTTTCGGTTATTTTGGCATATGTCACACCGACTGACTTTTTCCTCAATTTGTTTATTGATGTTAGGCCAGAACATGCAGTCATGTGATAACTGCTTGGACTTAGTGATACCCAAGTGCATCTCATGCAATGCTTCAATCATTTCAGCACGGTGCTTTGGAGGTACCACAACCCGATTGCCTTTCATCACTAAGTTGTTCTCTACAGTTAGTTTGTCTTTTTGTGGAATGTATTGCCGTAGACATGGCGCTGTCTGTATGCATGTAGTGTCCCAACCATTATCAATATGTGTTATTAACATGGACATGGATACATCATTTTCATACCCTTTGACAATTTTACTTAACAGACTGGATGATTGCATGTCCACTGCAGCAATGCTGAGCGTGTCGTCAAATAGGTCAGCGTGATCTACATTGGCACTGTGTGCTCTGGACAACGTCTCAGATCTTCGGCTCGCGAGCTGTGGATGTTGTTCGGGGTGGAAATGTTTGTTGGCATACCAGAGCGCACCTCGTCCACGCACGCCGACAAGTTCAACACAACACAAGCCTGTTTACCCAAGATGGGCTGGCAGCCCCGAACCACTTTGAACGTAAAGCTTTTGCCATCAATCACGATCACCGGCTCACCATCAGGAGTGATCCGATGGCCCGAAAAAGTCAGAAGCGAACAGCGGGTGTTCACCAGCTGCCCCGGCGCAACCCTGTCGAAGATGTTCCTCGGAAGAACGTTCGCCTCCGATCCTGTGTCGGGCTTGAACTTGACTGGATGACCGTTCACTCGGACGGTTGCATACCAGAGTTTGGCATCCTGTTCGGTGCTGCGGTCGATGGCACCGACAAACAAATCCGTCGTCAACACATTGACTTCCGCCGGATCTGGGTCTTGTTCCGCGTTGTGCGGGTCGCGTTCTTCCAGGGTCAACTCATTCACTTTGCCAAGTTTACTCCGGCAAACTTTCCCAAAGTGCCCGACCTTCTTGCAGGCAACACATGTCTTGGTGTTTGTACCCACAGTTCTGACATTGAACACTGAATTCGGCTGCACCGGTGCTGCCGCCAGCTTTCCAAGATGACGACTTCCAAGATGGCGGCCCAGACGGATGAACCACTGGTGCACCAGTACGCGCAGTTGTATATCTGTTCAGAAAATCTATTTCCTTAACTTCTACGTACAATTTCTTCTCCTCCAACTGATCGGAACTGAACTCACTGAGCTCGCACATGTTTATGCATTTTTCCAGAGTCAGATCGGCTGTCTGAAGCAATTTCTTTCTCAAATAAATGTTCTTGACACCAGCCACCAACCGATCGCACAAAAGCGATTCTTCCACTGCCCATAATCACAATCTTTAACCCTGTCTCTAAGGGCCGTGATATACATGGACATGTTTTCTGTGGCTTGATTATGAGAATTGAAACGGTAGCGTGTTATTATCAAATTACATTTACCGGTACAATATGCTTGAAATGCCTCCGTGAGCGGTCCGATCTTGTCTTGCTCAACGAGCATGATGGACATGTTGGCGAAAACCTTTTGGGCTTCTGTCTTCATTACAACTCCTGCGGCTGTGGCATTATATTATATGCTCTGATCCATGTTTTCCATTTTGATCTTGCGTTATTGCAGAGGATGAGCTGTCCTTTGTGGCCTGAGGCCTGGCAGCGTGTTAGCAGGCAGCATTGTCCTTATCTGACACCATGTGAAAGTATGACGTCTGAACACTTTGACTTCTGGATACTGAATGGTTTATTCACCTCCAGGGCCCTAGACTGCCGCCACCCTTTCAACTATGACGTCATCTCATTTACATTTTCCTTTGTTCTCCACACATGCCTGGATGTCTTTTATGCAAATATTACAGTAATTACTACTGCAGCATTTTTTGTTCTGGAGGGTTGTCATTCATCCATTACTCTGGATAGGGGGTGAATCTTGTATAGATCTACCTTCCTCCCCTGCCTTCTATGACTTGGACTCGTCTTTGGGTGGAAGTGGTTGGTTGTTGGAGTTTTATATACTTGCAATATCTATGGTCATATCAGGACCAGTACCGACTTGTGCACTCATGGCGACTTCATAGGGCTTCCCTACTGAGAGACCAGGCCACTAGCACCATGACTTGATATCCCACTCAGTCACATTTTCCTTACACTGAGCAAACCAGTCCTAGACCTATCCTAATAATGCCGAGCGCCTGGCTATAGGAAGTGAACAGTATAAATTTGTAAATCATTGATTTGACTGGATAAGGGTTTGAACCCCACAATCTCCCAAAACGCTCAACTCATTCGGTCATCTCCGTTAAAATATGTCGGCTATAAATAAATAAAATGCTGGCTTGTTATGTATGTAGGGGGGAGTGGCAGATTTGTTGTTGTCCTGTCACCGTGGTGACCGGACGTAGTGGCCCTACCTTCCACTAAGGCCGTATTCGATTATGATGCTCCGGGGCGATTCATGTCACCCGAGTTGTCAGGATTTCAAATAGAACACCCCGAGTGGAACCTAAAAGTACACGAGCAGTGTGCAAAAAGACCCAACCCCAGTCCCCCACGTCTTGGCTGGGGGTGATATGAGCAATGACGTCACATTTGTGCTGATACCGTCGTGTAGGATAACAGCTACTAGTACCAGTCATACATGTTTTTTTGTGGTAATAATCTAGATTAATGAAATGGAAATATAACTAAACTATGCCATCATACAATACTTTAAATCCTATTTTGCTGTAGTTATATTGGTTATTAAAAAAAACAGTTTTGGATTAAGCCACCATTTTTTCCACCCAGATCGTATTCGTCTATGCAACCCGAGGTTGTAGGGCCTGCGCATGCGCCAAAAAGTGGTTTGGGTGACACGAGTTATTTCATCGAATACAGCCTAATGCCCGGTACACACCTCCCGTATACGACCTAAAACTGCCCGTTTCGCGACGAAGTTTGAGTTTTAGTCGTTAGGTGTGGAACCCCCTAGCACACCAGAGCCTTGCGATTCACGACTTAAAACTCAGTTTTAGGGGTTAAAACTGAAATCGCAAGGGCTTCGAAAAATGAATCGGGCAGTGTTAGATCGTATACGGGACAGGTCGGGGTCATGATGCGCAGCCAGTTTTAGTGCGTGAATCGTAAACGGGAGGTGTGTGCCTGGCATAAGACACAGTTGGATGGCCGCCAGAGGTAGGGTGAGGGGGCGCCACCCCACGCTGACAGTCGGCTAGGTGTAGCCGTAACCTGGGCAGCGTTCCCGTAACCGATGCTCCTTGGAGAAATTCCTGACGTCATTCTAGTCTGAAGGACTTTAGCTGTTGGTTGCCTCGAAAATGGAAAAGAAGAACTCTGATTCTCTGAAACCACTGAATTCGGCGGCCATTTTCTCTGCGCTTTTTGCCTCCTACCTGAAAAGGGAGACATCTCCGAGTCGACTCCTAGGTGTACCCTGAACGCAAATAGGCCCAAAAGACGTCGCGGAGCCATCTCCGAGTCAACTGCGAGGCATACCCTGAATGCCGCCTTGGTCCCATGGCCTTTGTGTTCTATTCACAGGTGTCGCCACTGTGGCCGTTTGCATCTGGGCCGTTGTTGCGGTTTCCTAGGGACACCAGTTTGCGAGGGACACATCGCTTCTGCACATGCGTCAAAATCGAACAGCATCGTCACTAACCTTATAAATTTAATATAATGTTTTTTGTAAAGATGTTTTCTATATGTGTACCAAACGATTTGTTTCTAGATGGTGTAATTTGAGAGATATTTGACTTCTTCTGTATTTTCTGTATGAACATTGCTCATGACCATTGACAATGCCTTGAGTTACGTTAGTTTTATTCAAAATTAATAGAATTCAAGAACCCTAACCTTATAAATTTAATATAGTCTTTATGGTAAAGATGTTTTCTATATGTGTACCAAGCGATTTGTTTCTAGATGGTGTAATTTGGGAGATATTTGACTTCTTCTGTATGAAAATTTGCTCACGGCCGTTAACAATGCATTTGAATGGAAGTGTCCCTGGCAAACTGGTGTCCCTCGGAATCCGCATCACCGTAATCGATTAACATGACCTGGGAGACTCGGGTCACCCGAGTCGTCAGAATTTCAAATCGAACATCGCGAGTAGAGTCGACAAATACACGTGCCGTGTGCAAAGTGACCCGACCCCAGTAACCCACCTCTTGGCTGGGGGTGGCTAGGAGCGATGACATCACATTTGCGCTGGTACCGTCCTGCAGGGTAACAGCTACAAGTACCAGTCATACATGTTTTTTTTTGGTAATAACCTAGATTAATGAAATAGAAATATAACTGAACTATGCCATCATAAAATACTTAAAACCTATTTTGCTGCAGTTACATCGGTTATTAAAACAACAAAAAAGGTTTTGTATTAAGCCACCATATTTTCCACCCCGAGTGTGGAGAAGCGTATTCGATTATTTGATCCGAGTCTGTAGCGCCAAAAAGTGGCTTGGGTGACACGAGTTGATTAATCGATAATGCGGGGAATTATGCAGATATTATGTGAACAGAGAAATTGCTGTGTGTACGGATCTAGAATTTTCTGAAGGTGCTGTTGGAGCTGCCCGGGCGGCAGGTGGCCTATGATAAGGCATGTGTATCCTGTGTTGGTCAGCAGGCTGTAGCGAATATAGCGTGGTAAAATATTGTCAGATTTTGGCCTCACTACTTACCTAAGCTGCATCTCTTGTTGTCAGCAGCCTGCCAGTACCCAGCTGCACATGTGCAGGTGAAGTCAGGGGTGGCATCCACACAGATCGCTGGTGTCAAACAGGTGCTTTGCAACTGAGATGTGCATTCGTTGATATCTGTTGATTGTATTGAAAACATTTAGATATCAGAAACAAGGATCTAGCCATTTGAATTCGCTAATACTAACATCGAAAGGCTAACTGAGTTATCCATTAACCTACTCACTCACCCACACACTCACTTACTCACTCTTCTATTGACTCTTGTACATACACTCACAACACCACTCATCCATTCAGCCAGGCACTGACTCACTTACTAATTCACTCAGCTGCTCACTTACACACTGAACACCACTTCTGAAGGATGGTCCCACTCACTCATGCACTGATTCACTCCCAGACCAAAGCATTCTGCCACCCACATGCACCCACCCACTTACTCACCCACATGTAAATGAGCATTACTAACTTGAGCCTGTCTTCTTCACATCATCCCACCCGGCCATGTGCGTGCTTGAATCTTCTGCGCACACTGCTGTGAAGGTGTTTAGCTCATTTGTGATTCCGTAGCCACTGTTGCATGTGATAGTAATCTCCTGGCCGTAACTGAACCCAGTGCCAGTAGAAGGTTCCACAGTCGCCAGGGTAATACTTGGGAGACTTTCACATGTCAGTGCTGTGTATACAGAGGTAGAGTGAATGAAACAGAGTACAGGCTGGTTATATTTCTGCTTCAGATCTGTTAGCAAAATACATACACGTTATACATAATTTATTTGCGGTGACCCTCATTCCCACAAACAGTATATTCTCAGTTACTATATTTACCAATGTTATTTATTTTAATATTACACTATCGATATTAATGCTACAGTAAATTGTTATTGAAGAGAATGTCAAATAATTTAGGTCCTTAGTTTCTGTCGAAATTTTAAGATGAATATATAAGGCTACTGGGTATAATCTACAATTAATGAGATGCACATGAAACAGCTAATACAAAACATAATAATACTTTGACTCACCAATGCCTGCACCAGTGGTCTGCCGTGCTGGTCCACTGCCTGTCAGGGTGCATCTGCTAGTAAACGTGTCCACATTGGATGCGGAACCCTTTGACATGACCCAGCCATCGTTACATATGTTGGTTATCTCAGTTTCAATAAAAAAGATTGATGACAGTCATATGACAAGCATAATTACTTGTATTCATCTTCATCAATATGAATTATCATCTTATAGTAAACTAACTATCTGGAATACCTACCTGGCAAAAAGTAAGGTGTATGGTGAGAGAGTGCGAGCAAGTATCATGCTTGGTATGGCATCAACATCTGCTGTCTGGTATCTGGCAGCCACAGACATGTGGCTATGAAGGCCTCCTATTGTCACAGCTACCGTTTAACACTCAACCTTCTAACTGTCTTCCTGACATTAACTCTTTTGTGAGTGGAATATACGAATCAGTAAAAAAGATTGACAATTGGTAAATATGCCTGATACACAACTAGTAATACATTTATCCTCATTTGGGGAAGATTTCTACTTATTTGTGTTAGTCAGGGTTCCACATACAGGCAAATAATAATATTTGCATACTTTGATTTACATGACATTATTTGTGGCTCGAGTTGCCTTTTCCCTCACATTGTTTCACCTGCATGCACTCACTTTGATGTATGGTCCATTCCATAACATCTGGCTGTGGTTCTGGACTCAACAGGCACATAAACTAGAGAAGCAACACTACACTATCTTTGCACTCCACATCTTCTGGAATGCAAGCAGGGAGCTGCCAAGTTGCTTTGAAAGTTGAACTCCTCACACACACTTTGCTCCACCTTGTGAAAGTACAACGTCTGAACACTTTGACTTCTGGATACTGAATGGTTTATTCACGGCCCAGGGCTCGCTGAACCCGCCGGCTAAACTTTCCATGATGTCATCTCATTTACATAATCCTTTGTCCAAACCTTTGCATCTCATTACCATATATTAGCCACACGCCTACATGTCTATTATGCATATATCACCCACCTGGTTTTGTCAGTTGCCCAAGAGTTGCCGCATTGCATTCATACTGAGCTGTTGCGAAGACACCAGTGCCTACAATTATCATTTTAGTGAGGGGTGCAGCTGGGGGACTAGTCACACAGATGATTTCTGGAATGATCATATGGATTTACCATCTAAAATGCTAAATGCCAAAATGCTAAATACTCATCTATCATAGTGTAAAAATATACGGATTTTCGGTTAAGAATTATATATTGGCAGAGAGCATTATTATTCTTGGATGTCGGAGTGGGACTTAAGTTATGTAAACTAAAAGTAACTAAAATCAATAGAATCCCACTCCCATTGTACATGATGCTGAAGGAGGTAAACTATATGTTATATATTATGAGTGGAGTTGATGGAAATGTATATGATGCTGAATGATGTAAGCTATCTGTTATATATGATGTTTGGAGTTAATGGAAAGAGTTCCTTTGCAAGAAACAGTACATGATGATTGAAATGTTCTCTATGTGTTCATAAAGAATACAAAAGAGGAAAAGAATGATTTTACTATATACAATATCTGTAACTGTTGCAAGATCCTGTCCACCCAAGACCACCCGACTGACCCACCTGCCTAATTTGCATATGTATGGAGTACACCACCTGCAGCTGGTTTGAGTGACAGCCCCTAATGGGGTGGTCACCCACCCAGTCTGTGGGGGAGTGTCTCATTGGCTGGCTGGGGAATGTCCGGTCACCTGACTCCCTTGTCCTATCCTGACCACACACTAGTCTCAACTAATTAATTATTCAAGATTTTGCTTCTAACACACTAAAGGAAAATCACTCTCATCCTGGCTCTTGAGTGAGACAGACCTACTCTAGAGCAGGACCCCAGACACTCTGTCTGATGCTATCCAAATTCAGATATTCAAATTGAGTGCATCCACAGCCATAGGACTCCTGTCCCATGGGTTGTTGGCACTGTTTCAATATACAGGCTAAAGTGGCAATGAGACATAGTGTGGGCAGTATATGAGGAGTACAGGTGCTAGGTCACATGTAAGGGGGATGACAGGAGTTGCTGCCAATAAAGCACAACTTATTCACTGTTCATCCTTGTGACTAGTTTTCCTTCCTCTTTCAGACATGGTTAAATTGACTAGGCTAATTGCATCACAGGTGAAATGAAGGGGGAGAGTTTTGTAATTACATAGGGTGCTCACAGCGGCAGAGCATCCGTGTTTTTATAATAGGCTGCTACTTTCGCTTGAATAATGTTAGTATAATTTACAAGTCGAATCAACAGCTTTCCGTGGCCACCATATTGAGGTTATTTGTTTTCATTTCATTCTCTAGCAATTCCTTTAAGCACGATTGTCATTCGCCGCATAGGGGTGAATCTTGTATCTATGTCTTGTTCAGATGGACGGCCCATGTAGGCCTATTGACTGACGGTAGCCCGACTCACTGTAATCGAACCCACAAACAGAGGTGCTAGTATTCACACCATGCATCATTATTTCACTTCACGTGGTTGATAGAAGTGAAAATGACTCTTCTGTTTAGAATAACACATACTGAAAATGACCTAGTAAGACGCAAATTTAAGCAGGGATACATTGAGTTAATCCTAAATATATTTTTATTTGCCATTTTTCAAAATGGTAAAGAATCATTAATTTCGGATAGTACTAGCTACATTAGTCATAAAGATAATTCACTATTTGAGCATGACTAATGTGGCCAGTCCTATCTGTAATTCACGAACGAGGCAGGTCAACACTCAGCATGTGACCACTCCACCACTCGCCCCCACTTCGCTCTCGACTCTCGTCAGAGCAGCACTACTTCACCCTCCCACCCAGCCCTCTTATATAGGGGCTAAGTGCTGAGCTTGACTGTTATATTGTTGATTGTACGATTCTCATCATGTCAGTTATCTCAATCCAGGCACAAAATCATATTGATTACGCCTAACAACCTGAACATTAACTGCACATCTCGGAAGCCAGCCTTCCATGTTCCCAAGGTGCCAGCAGCCTTCCATAAGCCGGGTTTACACGGGCGAGTTAAGTCGCTTCATATAAATCACCTTGCCTAGTTCGCCTCACATTCGCCGTGTAAACGCGACTCTGAGGCGGTTTAGGGCCGATTCGCTTCCTATGATTCAGTTTATGTAAACCACCTTGCCAGGTGGTTTATATGAAGCGATTCAGCTGGTTCCCGGGCGGCGATAGTGTAAAATAGTGGTGCTCGCCGGCTACAAGCTAAGCTGTAACTATCGCTGGTGCCCAGCAGTGTTAGGGACCGATTAGGCCGAAATCTATTAAATGCGATCATATTTAACAGAATTACATACTCAAATAATGAAATTTAATTAAATTAACCTTAAATTCCAAGCGATATTAACGTAGCAGCTACATCGACGTCGAATCGACGAGTGTAAACTAAACCAATAGCAGTGCTCGCTGGCTACAGGCAAACCACTAAGGCTGCTGGTTCCCGGTCGCCGACACACTTTCAAACTCGCTCGTGTAAACGCGCCACTACTTCGCTTCATATAAATCGCTTTGCCTAATTCGCTTCACAATTCCCCGTGTAAACATGGCTATAGAGCCAGCCTCACCCGCCTCCCGAGGCACTGAACTGTTGACCCAGCTTCGTCCGCCTTCCGAGGCACTGTTATGTTTATTATGAAATATAAATACATTATATTAATATTATTAACGGAGTGCCTGGCATCTCGTCCACCGGACGCGACTATCGCCCAAACCGCTGATGGCAGTGGCCTGTGCGACTTGCGTTTGCACGCAGGGTGGCAAACCCACCGCGAGTAGCCGCCGAGCTGGCACGAGCACCACTATCACTATCACTCCCGTTGGAAATTTTGACCGGAGCAGACCTTTGGACTCTAGCTCCACGCGCACCACGTGTTCACTCGTTAGTAGCGTGGGCCGTCGTTCGTCGCCGGAGATATTGAGCGATGGGAGTGGAGCTGTGTTCGGGTTGTGGAGATGAGCATGAGGGTCCGAGAGGGAGTAAATGCAAGATGATTAAGTCTAAGTCGAGTAGGAAAGTGAAAGTGGAGTGGGATCTTGACAGTGACGGGAGTGGTCAGGACAAATCGGCGGTGCAGGATATCGAGATGGCGGGATTGCTGGTGGCAGAGCCGGCTAAAGAGCCGAGGAAGCACAGCGTGTCTAATTCTGAGAACAAGGGCACAACAGAGAGCGACGCCGAGGAGGAAGCCTTGATCTGTGAGATCGCAGAGTTAGATTGGGACAGGAGGAAGGCGAAACTCAAGGCGGTCGTGGAGAAGAAAAAGAAGAAGTTAGCAGCAGACAGTGCACGCGTGGGAAGCAGGAGTCGGTCTACGAAGAAGCACTCGAGGAAAGGTCACCGTCATGGGCATAGGAGGAATAGATCGCCGGGATCTAGCCCAAGTGGGAGCAGTAGTAGCTCCTCTTCGTCATCCTCATCTTCGGATGTGGATGAGAGCAGGTCACGGAGCCGTGCAAGGCATAGGCGGCGCCGCCGCGGTAAGTTTGCACTTGATCGATAAGGGGAAGAAATGTGTCTCTAAACTGGTATTGAGTGAACTGTTGTATGCAGCTTGTATGTGGGGACACACACGCTCAGTGAAAATGGACTGGAATGTAGAGCAATCGTCAGGATACATGGGCCATCTCGCATTCATGTGCATGCACGCCACATCTAACAACTACGCGGATGAGGCGTATCGTGGCTCTGATGCGACCATATGGGGGAAGGCATGGGAGAAGGGTATGAAGGCCTTCCGCATGGGTGATAATGATTTGTCATTGCTTCACTTCAATATGGACAACCCTAGTTCAAACCAGGAGAACAGGAAATCGGTTGTGAGATCTTCCAAAAAGTCGGGCGTGACTGACAATACTAAGACAGTGAAAGGGGTGTGCTACGGCTACAACTACAACAAGGAGGGGTGTAGCATAAAAAAATGTGATTGGGATCATCGCTGTGTGACATGCAAAAGCTGGGACCATTCATATGAGAACTGCCCATCAAAAAAGTTATGACTTAACACTAGTGAGCTGAGCGCAGTGCAGGGGGCCACACTCATATCTGGAGAAGCCAGGGACGCGGATGTGCTCAACCGGAGCACTACACGTGGTTGTGTACTGGTGTCACAGTTTCATTTCCCAGCAGTTGAAGTTCCCACAATTGCTTCTGCGCATGCATCAACATCTAACGGCATCGTCTGTGCATTGTCAATGGTCGTGAGCAATCTTCACAGATAAAAAGTGAAATATCTCTAAAACCAAACCAGCTAGAAACAAATCGCTTGGTACACATATAGAAAACATTTTTACCAACACGATTATATTAAATTGATATGGTTAGGGTTCTGGATTTCTATTAATTTTGAATAATGTTTTGCACTGTGCGTACCACCAAACTCAACGCATTGTCAATGTTCGTGAGCAATCTTCATGCAGAAAAAGTGAAATATCTCTAAAACCACACCACCTAGGAACAAATCGCTTGGTACACATATAGAAAACATGTTTACCGAAAAGATTATATTAAATTTATAAGGTTAGTCACACTGACACTATAGTGACACTGATTGGCTACGGGTGCTGAGCCCAGACTATGCACAGCCAATATATATAGCTGGCCTCGTGTGCATGGACAGAAATGGCGAGGACTATGCTGAAAAGACGATCGATGTGTTTGATGCATGTTTTGAAGGTACTTGTTCGTGCTCATACTATATTGAGGGTGCGATGGTGCAGATGAAGCCATATCGCATGTTTGTCGCGTGTTTTTCCCGTGGGGATAATGATCCCGATTGGGAATAAATTATGTTCTGCGCACTGTGGGTTTTGGGTTTTGGGTGATTGATGATGACTGTGATAGCAGTTACGGTGTGGAGAACTACGGCTCGGCCACGAAACCCGGTGTGGCGGTTTCAGCTTGTTCCCGTGCTCAGCCGTGTCCCTCGCTTCTGCGCATGCGTCAGAATCTAATAAGCATGGCCGTAATCGATTAACACTACCCGGGCGACTCGGGTCATCCCAGTCGTCAGAATTTCAAATAGAACACGGCGAGTGGAGTCGACAAATACACGCACCGTGTGCAAAAAAAGAATAACTTAGATTAATTAAATGGAAATATAGGTAAACTAGGCCATCATAAAATACTTTAAATCCTATTTTGCTGTAGTTTTATCGGTTATTAAAAAAAAAAAAAAAAATTGTTCACCCGAGCGCGGAGAAGTGTATTCGATTATTCTACCCGAGTTTGTAGGATGTGCGCATGCGCCAATAAGTGTCTCGGGTGACCCGAGTTGATGCGAAATCCGCGCATGCGCAGAAGCAACGGGACACGGCTGAGCACGGGAACAAGCTGAAACCGCCACACCGGTGTCGCAGTTTCAGCGCCCGGTCAGTTTCAGCGCCTGGTCAGTTTCATGCGCATGCATCAAAATCTAACATCATCATCACTAACCTTATAAATTTAATATAATGTTTTTGGAAATATGTTTTCTACATGTGTACAAAGCGATTTGTTTCTAGGTGGTGTTGTTTTAGAGATATATCACTTTTCCTGTATTTTCTGTATGAAGATTGCTAGCGACCATTGACAATGCCTTGAGTTTGACGGTACGCGCAGTGCAAAACCTTAGTTTTATTCAAAATTAATACAAATCAAGAACCCTAACCTTATAAATTTAATAGTCTTTTTGGTAAAGATGTTTTATATATGTGTACCAAGCGATTTGTTAATAGGTGGTGTAGTTTTAGAGATATTTCACTTTTGCTGTATTTTCTGTATGAAGATTGCTCACGACCATTGACAATGCCTTGAGTTTGAGTCTATACGGGCCGCTGAAACTGACCGGGCGCTGAAACTGCGACACCGGCGTGCGGGAAGTGTTGACGAGCAGGCTGGTGGCCGAGATTGCAGAACAATATTTAACTGTTGTTGATAAACCATGTGGGTGCATGCATCCGCTGGGTAGCGTTCCCAAAAGTGTGGATGATTTTCGTACTATCGTAGACTGCTCTAGTCCTGTTGGGGTCTGCATCAATGATCATACGGGTGGCTGCCGGGCACAGTTCTGCTATAATTCAGTGGCAAGTGTCACTGACATGGTGCTACAGAGAGATCACCTCGCAACTGTTGATATTAAGAATGCATACAGAGCTGATTGATTGGCTACGGGTGCATATATGGGTGCATATATAAAAAACCGTGATTTGTGTGTTTTATATATAATTGTATGCAGGTATTGCAGGTATTGCAATACGTAAGGGGGTTTGATGCCCCTTCCCTGCAGAGTTGTAAACCACTGCCTTGTGGTACAGGTTCTTCACAGAACCGAAGGCTAAGGGAGCAAACCATAAAAAGAAAACCATGTCGCTGTGGCAGCATTGAGGGCGGTTGATGTATGGAACTCCCAACATCTCCCGACCAGCCACTGCTGGGATAAATAGTTGTGCGCCTGTCTGGACATGTTCTTGCTGGTGTGAAGCCTCTATTTGCTCCCTGAGAGAGTGCCACTGGTAACTTGCAAAAGCCAGCAGCACTTCAAACTTTTGCAGGCAGCTTTCATGAAATGTATTCCAACCATGGTTGAGATAGCTAGAGCAATCGCCAGCCTCAAAGATGGCAAAGCACCTGGGGGTGATGGAATTCCTGCTGAAGAATGGAAGCGTGGAAGAGACAATCTGTTCAACAGACAGCATCAACTGATCACCAATGCCTGGGAGGAGGGTTCTGTACCCCAAGCATGGAAGGATGCCAGCATTGTAACCATCTACAAGAAAGGTGATCAAACAGACTGTGGGAACTATAGAGGAATCTCTCTTCTTTCCATAGCAGGCAAGATCTTCGCCAGGATCCTCCTCAACAGACTATCTATTCACATAACACCTGATGTAGTTCCGGAGTCACAGTGTGGCTTCAGAGGTAACCAGAGCACTGTGGATATGATATTTTGTCTCCTACAGCTACAAGAAAAGTGCATTGAGCAGGACCAACCACTGTACATGGTACTTGTCGATTTCACTAAGGCGTTTGATACAGTCGGGAAGACTGGGCCATGGCAGCTACTGAGGAAGTATGGATGCCCAGAGAAGTTCACAACTATGATCGAGGCTCTACATACAGGAATGATGGCGAACGTTAGTGTTGGAGGGGAAGTCTCAGAATCGTTTGGGGTTACCAATGGGGTCAAGCAAGGTTGTGTACAGGCCCCCACGCTCTTCTCCATCTTCCTATCAGCAATGCTCGATCAGGCTTTCCGAGACATGCGGGATGGCATCTATATACAGTCCAGACAGAGCGCTCACCTATTCAATGTCGCACACTTCAGAGCGAAGACCAAGACTTCTCGGATACCGGTGAGAGAGCTGCTATTCGCAGATGACAGTGCACTGGTTGACCACTCTGCTGAAGAGATCCAGAAAAGAGTGGACGCTTTCTCCGATGCATCAAAAAAGTTCGGCCTGAAGATTAACATCAAGAAGAAGGAGGTTCTGTACCAACCCAACTCTACAAGAACCCAAGAGGAGGATATCATGGCCAGAGACTCTGGAACAACCACCATGTGTCCATGCGGGTCAAAGGCAAGATCTACCATGCAATCGTGCTATCCACCCTACTATACGGAGCCGAGGCCTGGACAGTGTACAGACGACAGGTGAAAAAGCTGCGGGTAAGGCATGATGCGACATCTGCGTTCAATCATGAGGATAACCTGGAAGGACAAAGTGACAAATGAGGAAATACTCAAACGGACTGGGCTGCCCT
Organism: Branchipolynoe longqiensis; assembly: GCA_030323885.1. Classification (NCBI taxonomy): domain Eukaryota; kingdom Metazoa; phylum Annelida; class Polychaeta; order Phyllodocida; family Polynoidae; genus Branchipolynoe; species Branchipolynoe longqiensis. The sequence continues at coordinate 55,761,574 of CM059191.1, read as the reverse complement.
CTATGGAAGATCTTTTGATCAAAAAGAATCTCCAGTGGACTGGACACCTCATGAGGATGTCATCAGACAGGCTACCAAAGCAGATCCTCTATTCTCAACTGTCTTCTGGTTACAGAAAGAGAGGGCGCCCTCGTCTCCAGTTCAAGGATACCATCAAGAGAAACCTGAAGCTGAGAGACATTAAGACCGACTCATGGACATCACTCTCACAGCAGAGAGCTAAATGGAGAGTGGCAGTCAAGTAATGAAAGCAGTCTTTGTCGCATCGTGACCGACAGCATGATGATGATGAGATGCCCTAAATATTCGCAGAGACAAGCACCTATTAGGCCTAATGTACCACAGCGCGAAAGACCCATATTACATAGACACACCTACACAAACCACACATGCAGCACAAACCACCCTCCTGAAAGTGCCGCATGTTAAAACTAGTAAAATGAAAAAGTCACCGGTTGTTCTGGGGGGAGCACTCTGGAACCAACTACCAGCACGTGTCAGGAACAGTGATTGTTACAAAACTTTCAAGATAAACCTCCATGCACATTTAAATCAACCAGCCTAGGCCAAAGCAGATCAATGATACACTGGGTCGGTGTTGCCATTCCTTTCCCTGTCCCCCTGCTCCCCCCCCCCCCCCAAACAAACACTGTAAACTCACCCAGTAGCGGCCAACTAGACCAAAAACCCCATCTACAATGGAATGAGCCTGGAAATGATTCTAGTTGGATCCTACTGAGGTACATGGTTAATCAATATTAACCTACCTACTAACTCAATAGGCCCCACCTGAGATTACCATGAACACAAGTTTAATCACAAAGGCCCACCCTACATCCCCCATCACCCTTTCAACGAGTATGTTACTACTAGAAAGATAATCAGTTATGCCCCACCCCCTACTAACGTCTACCATACTGGTCTAACATAGTTACCTTCCCGCATATGTTTCTTTTTCGCTTATCTTGTTCTTTACCTATCATTCATGTACCGATGATTTGCTTATGTTCCTGTAATTGTCTATCTGTATATTGTTATAGATTTGTTTGCTCTGTAGAGGCAATTGTGATTAGGGCTGGAAGACCAGTGCATTAGCACTGACAACATGTTATTCAGAGGAATAAAAACACTTGAACAAAAAAAATTGATAATGGAAATTGATCCGTTGCGGATTATGACTGCTACTGCACAGAGGCGAAAACAACTGCATGCGCTTAACCATTATGAGCAGAATAAACAAACAATCACTAAAAACAAACAAACAATACTGGGCCCATTTAGAAGCAGGGACTGAGGGCCAGACTCGAGAAGAAACACTCAGCAAATACCCAGATGTGTGTCAGTGGACTGCCTTACCATAGCTGCCCCTAATGCGCAGTTCATCAACAATTCACAGACAAATAGACCCCACCAGTTAAGCTGGAAAGTACCCGACTAGAGTAGTTCCAGATTCCGCCGATAGATGTCACTAGCTTCACTGACGGAAAAGGTCTAATATGTAGGTTATTTCCATTAGCAACCTGTCATCTGCCCTGTCCTGCCCCACCACGCCTCACCCCATCTCGTGTCAACACACACACATGGCGTCCTCTACAACTCCTGCTATGTTTGCGCGCTCTCAATCGAGGCATAGAAGGATTGATTGAATGGTGGTTGCTTTACGCCATGTTGGCAGCATAGGCCATATTCACGGTGAGAAATGTTTGTTTTTGTTCAAACCATCACTTTTACATGTAAAAGCATAATATCAATTTTGTGTCAATGAACACTCATGAATTTTGTAAACTCACAATCATATAGTTTCTGGTCAAGCTAAATAAAATTCTGAATGATAGTACTATTCACCGATGAAATTTGTTTAAAAACCTATATGAGATGGTACAAACCAGCTGCCCTCAAAAAGGCTAAAATGCTTTCCTGTTTTACTTTAGTAAAAATGTCATGCATACTGTTTGCAGTGTAAAACTGTTGGCACAGGGCCATGGAATCCACACAGTTTAATAAAGTGTGTTTCAATGTAAATGGGGACTGACATCCAATACATTCAGGGGGAGGGTCCCCCTTGAGCAGAAAAATGTGCGTTAGCCACGAGTGGCCAATACAGCATCTTGTTAAAACAACCTGGTCGTGTCGCCCTTCAAGGCGACTCTGCGGCAGTCCATTCACGGAAGGGGTAATTCTATGGAGTTTGTTTGGGTGTTGATCCCATTCGATCTGCCATAGGTTCCAGATGTATTTTTGAATGGTAGGTTTCAGATCAGAGTGGGGAATATGACAGTGTTCCAAAGGAGCAGTCAGGGCCCGAATGGCCGCTTGATCTACTCTCTCATTTCCTGGGATACCCACATGACTGGGCACCCAACATAGGTGAATGTCAAATTTTGCTATTGAAAGAGAGTTTAGTTTAATGAGTACTTTAAGTAGTATTGGGTGGTCCAGTTTCCTATTGTTTAAAGCCTGAAGGCAGGAAAAAGAGTGAGTGAAAATGATGAATTTATGACTGGCTGCGGTTTCGATGCACTCTACAGCGAGTAGGAGTGCTCATGCCTCAGCAGTAAAGATGGAACTCTGATCTGGAATATGCGTACCTAATTCACGTCCGTGGACGATTGCTGCCGCAGAGACTCTGTTGTCTGTCTTTGACCCATCCGTGTAAACGGCTAGGCGGGAACTAAAAGCACTTCGCACATCGATAAAGCTTTCATGATATGAAAGTGGGTGCGTTTGAGATTTCTTCGACATGGCCAGCTGGAGGAGGATGTTTGGTTTCCTCAGCTGCCAGGGAGGAACATCTGAATATTGCGAGGGTGCTATATTATGTCGATTTGCTCCCAGATCCTCCAAATGAGGCTTTATGTATGTTGGCCGTGCTTCATAGAGGTGTTCATATGGTGGCATAAAAATGCACTTATATGCAGGGTTTAAAATGTTTCCTTTTAATTTGACCACATATTGCATAGACAGTTTGAGCCTTCTACTCTTAAGGGAGGGCTCTCGGCCTTCAACATAGAGGCTCTGGACGGGCGAGGTTCTAAAAGCCCCCAGGGTGAGCCCAAGGCCTTGATGGTGTATAGTGTCTAACTGTGATATGTATGATTTTCTGGCTGAACCATAAATAGTACAGCCATAGTCCAGTTTTGAACGTATTAATGTTCTATATAATTGGAGCAAGACAGTGCTGTCTGCTCCCCACTGTGTGTGGGCTAGAACTTTTAAAATGTCCAGTGCCTTAAGGCATCTGGACTTTAAATACTTAATATGAGGGATAAAAGACAATTTGTTGTCAAATATGATTCCCAAGAACTTGGTCTCTTTGAAAACTTTGATGGGTTCATTTCCAATTGTTAAATTAAGGTCATGGTGCAAAGTCTGTAAAAGAAAAAAGTGCATGCAAACGGTTTTCGATTTGGAAAATCGAAAACCATTTTCCATTGCCCATGAGGAAAGGCTATTTATGTTTAATTGGAGTTGCCGTTCTATAGCGTTCATATTTTTACCTTTATAACATATTAAAAAGTCATCTACATAGAGACTGCAGGATACAGTACTTTTTATGGATTTTACTATTTTGTTAATTTTAATGCCAAAAAGGCTAACAGATAGAATGCTACCCTGAGGTACTCCCATCTCTTGATCAAAAGGATCAGAGAGGGTAGCATTGACCCGAACTCTAAAGTTTCGGTGTGATACAAATTTAGAAATGAAAATGGGCAAGCACCCTCTAAACCCCATATTGAACAAATCCTTCAGGATGCCGTATTTCCATGTCGTGTCGTACGCCTTTTCAAGGTTGAAAAAAACGGACACAACATGTTCTTTGTTTATGAAGGCATTTCGAACGAACGACTCCAATCGGACCAAGTGGTCGAGGATACTCCTCCCCCACCTGGAACCACACTGGAAGTCGGTCAGATGGCGCTCTGACTCCAGGATCCAGACGAGGCGATCGTTAATCATTCATTCGAAAGTTTTACAAATGCAACTTTTAAGCGCTATCGGGTGGTAGTTCGCGGGCTCGCTATGGTCTTTTTCGGTTTGGGAATGGGAATAATGATCGCCTCTTGCCAGGAGGTTGGGATGTCTCCTGTGCACCAGATATTATTAAAGAGTTGCAGAAGCAGTTGAACTGCTGGTGGTGGGAGGTGTTTTAAAAATTGGTAGTGTATTTTATCTGGACCTATTGCAGTGTTTTGCGACCTATTTAAAGCGTGCTTTAATTCATCTGTTGTGAAGAAACTATTGTAGTGGTCAGTGTTATTAGATTTGAAATTGATTGGATGTTGCTTCATATGCAACTTCATCTGCGCAAATGCTGGAAGGCAGTTTTGTACAGATGAGTTCTGGGAAAATGTGGTTGCAAGAAGGTTGGCTACGTCGGTTACGGAGGTTAAAAGAATGTTATTGTGTTTTAGGTGTTGGATTGATGATCCAGCAGCCTTCAGTTTTATTCACCGGATCATGGTCCATACTTTAGAAAGTGGGGTGCGAGTGGTTATGCTGGAGACATATTGTCTCCAACACAGCCTCCTCGCCTCCCTAATAGTTTGGCGAGCCCGAGCCCTTAGAATTTTAAAGCGAATGTGGTTTTCGGCGGTAGGCCGCCGGAAGAAAGCACGTTGTGCCTTTTTCCGCTCATTGATCGCATTCTTACAAGTTGCATTAAACCAAAGATTTTTAAAAAAAGCAGAGGTCTTAGGAATGGTTTCCTCTGCAATCGATCCCAAGATCTCTGTAAATGTTTTCATTGCAACAGGATCATTGCGGGCTACTCCCGCAAACCTCTAACAGGCGAGTGACTGGAACAGTGACCAGTCGGCTTTGTTCAGTCGCCAGCTCGGTTCCTTCCGTTTCCGAGCTGGTCCTTTAGTCGTACTTCCACAAAGGTCGTTCCAGACTCTCCATGAGAAGTCCAGCAGGAGATCCGGTTGCAAAATAGTGAGGTCGATCGCAGAGGAGGTCCCATACCCAGGATGAACGTAGGTATGGGACCCATCATTTAGAAAGCTCAAAGCGCGATTTCCCAGGAAATTCTCAACTCCCCTGCCCTTGCTGTTTGTGTTGCACTACCCCACAGGGGTTGTGTGCATTGAAGTCCCCCATTAAAATATAGGGGGAAGGCAACTGATCCTTTAAAGCTTCTAAATCTTGTGTTGAAAAATTGGAGTTAAGGGGGATATATATGGAGCATATTGTAATGGTTTTATCCAGACTAATTCGAATGGCTATTGCTTGAAAAGTTGTATTTAAGGTTATGGGGGTATGTATCACGTCTTCACGCACCAGAACGGACGAGCCACCAGTTGCTCGTTCCCCATCCGGCGCACAACAGTGATACATATTGTAGTGTTTTAGGGAGATCTGATCAGTAGCCTTTATATATGTTTCTTGTAAGCAAAGGGCAAGAGGGTCAAGCCTCTCACAAAGCAATCGCACCTCACTGAAGTTTGCTCTAAAACCTCGGCAGTTCCATTGTATTATATGTGCACCTGTCATATTGGCGGCGTGACAGGCACATGTCCCACAAGTTTCACCTTGGGGGACACGCTACGGCCACGGCTCGGGGTAACCTCGGCCATATCAATATCCTGCAGCGTAGAAAACTGATTTCCGGTGGGTATGGGGGATGCTGCCCCCTTGGGCATACGGCCCGATAGTGGTCTTTTGCACACTAAAGCGCTTTTCTTTGTTACTTCTTTTTTTCCCTTTTCAATTGTTTTGTGTATAGAACTTGAAGCAGCCTCTGTCTGAACAGAGGCAGACTTTATTTCTGATTTTTTTCCAGATGGCTTTACACTCGGACTCTGGGTCGGTGAGCAGACCATGGGCCTCTCCCCCGACAGCCATGTCAAATCGGTCTGGCAATCGATTGTCCTGGTAACGGGCTTTGCCACCGTGGCGTAGCTCTTGGCAAGTGGTGAAGGGGTAAGCCCCTCAACCTGCTTCCGAGCCTCCGGGTAGCTTATCCGGTTTTCAGTTTTAACCTGCTGGATTTGTTTTTCTTTCATCCAAACAGGACAATCCTTCGACACGGACATATGGGGACCCAGGCAATTGGCACATTTTGCCTGGTTCTGACAATCAGTGTTGTCATGACCCGTCTGGCCGCATCGGAAGCAGGTTACCTCGTGTTTGCAGTTATCCTTTCTGTGTCCGTACTTTTGGCATTTAAAACAGCAAAGAGGATTCGGGATGAAAGCATCCACGCCAACACTGAGCTAACCAACTTTAAGATTCTGGGGTGGCACTAGTGTACTAAACGTGAGGATGTAGGTATTTGTTTTTATTTCCTTACCTTCTTTCCATATCATTATCCTTCTAACGTTTTGTACACCTTGTGGTTTCAGCTCGAGTGCGATCTCATCCTCACCGACCCCACTTAGATCTCTAGTTCGGATTACTCCTCTACTAGAGTTGAGGGTACGGTGAGGAGAGGCCTTTATGCTGACACCTGCCAACGTGCTTGCACGTTGCAGGTTGTCGGCTTGGGCCTTCTTTGAGCAGTCAACCAGAAAATCAGCAGACTTCATCCATATGACATTTGTGATGGTGCCCGCTATCCCATTGATGCCCTTATCAATGGCAAGGAAGAGAGCGGCAGTGAAACCCAGACAAAAATACAATATAGTTGTCTTTAAAAATACATATATTACAAGTATAAGAGCTTTATGCCTGTTGCGATATGAATATTATACAGCAAAAGCCTATGGGGTCAAAGTTTTGCGATGCTTGCCAAAATTAAATTGATAAAAATCTGAAAATTGAGCTATTTTAAACAAAAGTTACTTGAGATTAAGGCTGCATAGTCCGATGAAGTTTCAAATTTTCAAATCCAAAACAATTATCTAGATTTTATTCAACATATGTAACTTAGATACTGATGCATATATTAAGCCTTTGTTGTTACATAGAAGGGCATACTATCAATGTAATAGAAGCTCTTACCGCAGAAGTCTATGGGGTCAGAGTTTCGGCATGCTTGCCGAAACGAATTTGAGTGTGTGCTTCAAATATTTCAAGCGTTTACCATTTCAAATAAAAGTTTCTTCAAACTAAAGTGAAGTAGATAATAATGATCAACCTAAGATATTTATCTCAGAAAAATGACAGAAACTCAAAACCATCGGATTATGCCACTTTAAAGTAAGGTAGATTAGAGCTATCAATTTAATATATTTATCTCAGAAAAATTACATAAGAACCAAACATAATTTTGGCAAGCTTGCCAAAAGTCCAGTTGTTTTGGTCCAGATTCACATGTCGTGATGGTCACGTGATGAGGAATGACCTACTAATCTGTAGATAATCTGGTCCCCTATCAATATCTACTGGCCAACTGTGTGTCGAGGGTGGGAGTAGTTGTGGGAATGGGTATGTGGAGGGGAGGGAGGCTAGAAGCTGGTGTCAGTGTGTGTATTATTATTATTTACATTTTTTTAATTTACTCTGCCCATAACATATAAGCGCCTGCGAGTGTGCTTGTTTTCAACGGTGGACAACTGTGGTGCAATCTTCGTCTGGTCCCTTGCCCAGTAGTGTTTACCCGTTTCTGCTCAGGCCAGCCTTTTACGATTTTGGGTGTTAGTAGCCTATGTTAGTTTTTTTGTATTTTTCCTGAGTTTTGTCTAGTATGATTATGATACTTTAGCCTACTATGTACATCTACTTCCCAGATAGCGCAGAGCCGTCGGGCCGACGTTGGCTATTGGTCGCACCGTCGCTACATATTTTCCACCGTCGGGCCACCGTCAGTCCAACGGTGGTGGTCCGCCGCTCTTTGCCATTTTTTGTGCACACATTTGCCAACGTCGGGCCGTCGGTGGTGGTCCGCCGCACTTTGCCATTTTTTTTGCACACATTTGCCACCACCGGGCCACCGTCGGGCCGAGGGTGGTGGTCCGCCGCTTTTTGGCATTCTTTTTACATATTTGCCACCGTCGGACCACCGTCTGGCCATCGGTGGTGGTCCACCGCTCTTTGCCATTCTTTTTGCACACATTTTCCACCGTTGGGCCGTCGGTGGTGGTCCGCCACTTTTTGCCATTCATTTTACATATTTGCCACCGTCGGGCCACCGTCTGGCCGTCGGTGGTGGTCCGCCGCTCTTTGCCATTCTTTTTGCACACATTTTCCACCGTTGGGCCATCGGTGGTGGTCCGCCACTTTTTGCCATTCTTTTTACATATTTCCCACCATCGGGCCACCGTCGGGCCGACCATGGTGGCCCACCGCTCTTTGCCATTTTTTTTTGCACACATTTGCCACCGTCGGGCCAACAGTGGTTGTCCGCCGCTTCTTGCCATTCTTTTTACATATTTGCCACCGTCGGACCACCGTCGGTGGTGGTCCGCCGCTCTGTGCCATTCTTTTTGCACACATTTTCCACCGTCGGGCCGTCGGTGGTGGTCCGCCGCTCTTTGCCATTCTTTTTACATATTTGCCACTGTCGGGCCACCGTCGGGCCGACCGTGGTGGCCAGCCGCTCTTTGCCATTTTTTTGCACACATTTGCCACCGTCGGGCCACTGTTGGGCCATCGGTGGTGGTCCACCCCTCTTTGCCATTCTTTTTGCACACATTTTCCACCATCGGCCCACCGTCGGTGGTGGTCCGCCGCTCTTTGCCATTCTTTTTGCACACATTTGCCACCGTCGGGCCACCGTCGGTGGTGGTCCGTCGCTCTTTGCCATTCTTTTTACATATTTCCCACCATCGGGCCACTATTGGGCCGACCGTGGTGGCCCACCGCTCTTTGCCATTTCTTTTGCACACATTTGCCACCATCAAGCCACCGTTGGGCCATCGGTGGTGGTCCACCGCTCTTTGCCATTTTTTTTGCACACATTTGCCACCGTCTTGGGGCACCATCGGGCTGACGGTGGTGGTCCCCCGCTCTTTGCCATTTTTTTTGCACACATTTGCCACCGTCGGGCCGACGGCGGTGGTCCGCCCCTTCTTGCCATTCTTTTTACATATTTGCCACCGTCGGGCTGTCGGGCCGACCGTGGTGGCCAGCCGCTCTTTGCCATTTTTTTGCACACATTTGCCACCGTCGGGCCACCATCGGGGCGACGGCGGTGGTCCGCAACTTTTTGCCATTCTTTTTACATAGTTGCCACCGTCAGACCACCGTCGGGCCGTCGGTGGTGGTCCGCCCCTCTTTGCCATTCTTTTTGCACACATTTTCCACCGTCGGTGGTGGTCCGCTGCTCTTTGAGATTCTTTTTGCACACATTTTCCACCGTCGTGCCACCATCGGGCCGTCGGTGGTGGTCCGCCGCTCTTTGCCATTCTTTTTACATATTTCCCACCATCGGGCCACGTCGGGCCGACCGTGGTGGCCCACCGCTCTTTGCCATTTTTTTTTGCACACATTTGCCACCGTCGGGCCACCGTCGGGCCGACGGTGGTTGGCCACCGCTTCTTGCCATTCTTTTTACATATTTGCCACCGTCGGACCACCGTCGCTGGTGGTCCGCCGCTCTTTGCCATTCTTTTTGCACACATTTGCCACCGTCGGGCCACCGTCGGGCCGACCGTGGTGGCCAGCCACTCTTTGCCATTTTTTTTGCACACATTTGCCACCGTCGGGCCACCGTTGGGCCGTCGGTGGTGGTCCACCCCTCTTTGCCATTCTTTTTGCACACATTTTCCACCATCGGCCCACCGTCGGTGGTGGTCCGCTGCTCTTTGCCATTCTTTTTGCACACATTTTCCACCGTCAGTGGTGGTCCGCCGCTCTTTGCCATTCTTTTTACATATTTCCCACCATCGGGCCACCGTCGGGCCGACCGTGGTGGCCCACCGCTCTTTGACATTTTTTTTGCACACATTTGCCACCGTCAGGCCACTGTTGGGCCGTCGGTGGTGGTCCTCCGCTCTTTGCCATTTTTTTTGCACACATTTGCCACCGTCGGGCCGACGGTGGTGGTCCGCCGCTCTTCGCCATTTTTTATTACATATTTGCCACTGTCGGGCTGTCGGTGGTGGTCCGCCGCTCTTTGCCATTCTTTTTGCACACATTCGGGCCACCGTCGGGCCGTCGGTGGTGGTCCGCTGCTCCTTGCCATTCTTTTTACATATTTGCCACCGTCGGGCCACCGTCGGGCCACCGTGGTGGCCAGCCGCTCTATGCCATTTTTTTGCCATTTTTTTGCACACATTTGCCACCGTCGCGGCGACGGCGGTGATCCGCCACTTTTTGCCATTCTTTTTACATATTTGCCACCGTCGGACCACCGTTGGGCCGTCGGTGGTGGTCCGCCGCTCTTTGCCATTCTTTTTGCACACATTTTCCACCGTCGGGCCGTCGGTGGTGGTCCGCCGCTCTTTGCCATTCTTTTTACATATTTACCACCATCGTGCCGACCGTGGTGGCCCGCCGCTCTTTGCCATTTTTTTGCACACATTTGCCACCGTCGGGCCACCGTCGGTGGTGGTCCGCCATTCTTTTTGCACACCTTTTCCACCGTTGGGCCGTCGGTGGTGGTTCGTTGCTCTTTGCCATTATTTTTGCACACAATTTCCACCGTCGGACCGCCGTCGGGCCATCGGTAGTGCTCCGCCGCTTTTTGAAATTCTTTTAGCACACATTTTCCACAGTAGACTAATACCTCTCGGAATCACACAAATTTGAGGGTATTCATTTTTTAAACGACCATATTCATCCTTGCATACCTGTTTTCTATCTATTGGCCAATTTTCATGAAGATTTGGTGACCCTTGCATGGTGATTTTCCCATTCTTTAACTACAATGTAACTGTCAACTTCAACTGTCTGCATAGTTCTGGTGGTTTCATTTAATGCAGCACTGTCAGCGTAGTTATCTGTGCAACACAGTTTATGACCCAGTCACACGACGGCCTGCATTCGCTTGCGATCACTTGCCGACCAAAAGTCTGCGAGCTCCTTGTGACAAAATTGAATAAATTTGTTACAAAATAGTTTAATATGTCACCATGTCGACAATGATCCACCAGGCGACATTGTGACGTCATCATACATGCGCCACATCGCATCAGTCGCCGACCGATCGCCGACTGATCTGCGACCATAGTAGCTGTACTCAAGCATCACACGAGGCCTGCGTTTGCTTATGATCGCTTCGCGAGCATTTTGCAGTTAAATTACGACCATCTTACAACCACTTTACGACCACATTACGACTAATCGCCGAGCGATCGTCGACTGACGCGATGTGGTGCATGTACGACGATGTCACAATGTCGCCTGGTGCATCATTGTCCACATGGCAACTTATTAAAATAGTTTGTAACAAATTGTTTCAATTTAGTCGCAAGGAACTCACAAGCTTTTGGTCGGCAAGTGATCGCAAGCGAACGCAGCCCGTTGTGTGACTGGGGCTTTAATAGATATGGGAGATCCGGCGTAGTGGTAATGTATGTCGACGCATAAGGCATGCCAATAGACAGGCAAGTACAGAGCCTTCCCCATCCATCAAGTGGTTGATTGATTGATTGATTGGTGGTTGCTTTACGCCGTGTCGGCAGCATAGGCCATATTCACGGTGAGAAATGTTTGTTTTTTGTTCAAACCATCGCTTTTACATGTAAAAGCAGACAATCAATTATGTGCCAATAGACACTATTAAATTAGAAAGCTCACAATCATATATTTGTGGTCAAGGGAAACAAATTCCCATAGAAAAAGAAAAGTTTTATTAATAATTGATAGAATCTATTTAGTAAACTATATGAGGTGGTACAGTCCAGCTGCCCTCAAAAAGGCTAAAATGTTTTCCTGTTTTATCTTAGTAAAAAGGTCATGCATACTGTCTGCAGTGTAGAACCGTTGGCGCAGGGCCAAAAAATCAACGCAACTTAGTAAAATGTGTTTGAGTGTCAGTGGGGACTGACACCCAATACATTCACGGGGAGGTTCCCCCTTGAGCAGAAAAGCATGTGTAAGCCACGAGTGGCCAATACGGCAGCGGCTAAGGACCACTTGGTCCCGCCGACCTCCCGCATGAGTCTGTGGTGGCTTTCCCACAGATGGTTCAATTTCTTTAAGTTTATTAATGTTTTCATCCCACTCATGTTGCCATTTGGATTTTATGTGGGTGGCTATTAGTGGTTTCAGATCAGAGTGAGGGATCAGACACGGTTCAAGATCACAGTTCAGGGCCTTCTTCGCAGCCTGATCAGCTCGTTCGTTTCCTTGTATGCCGGCATGGCCAGGCACCCAGCACAGGTGGATATCATACCCATCCGTTGTCAGTTGGTTCATTTTATAAATGACCGTTGCTAGAATAGGGTGATTCATTAAGTGGTAAATAGATATGGTTGAGAAGGATGTTAAAATGTGTCTAACTAACAATCATAGGTGCTGTGTCATACGGTTACTTTCGGAACAGGTCAGTAGAGAGTTGGAAGTGACAAATGCCTGCCAGAGCTTATGAAACACCATTTTCATTGCAAAACTGTTTTAGTGAGGAGTGCTGAGTTTTGTTTAGTAGTCATCACTTTTTTGCTTATCTTTTTAGCTAATATTAGTGCCTTATCATCTTAATATCTAATGTGAGGCGCATTCACCTCTATTATATTAAACTGATATTTTTTTAATTGGCAAACCCAGTGCCATCTGTGGTAACTGCTTTGTGACTCTGGATACCACATCTTCTCCATGTGATATCCGCAGATTCCTGTTTGGGGCCCAGAATAACCAATATATGGACCCAAGATGAGCTCTGTGACAGTGACCCCTTTGGGCCAATGGTGGCATATGCTGGTATGGGTCTCTTGCCACCATTGGCCCGATGGTGGGTCAGTGGACAAAACAACGTCGGCCCGATGGCGACTTGCCACCATTGGCCCGATGGCGGCTTGCCACCATTGGGCCACCGTTGGGCCACCATTGGGCAAATGGTGGCATATGCTGGTATGGGTGGCTTGCCACCGTTGGGCCAACGGGTCAGTGGACAAAACAACGTCGGCCCGACGGCGCAGCGACCTTCGGGCCAACATCGGCCCAACGGCTCTGTGCTATCTGGGTTGGGTGTCATGCAGGCTTGCGGGAGAGGATCCCGTCCCATTTTGATACAGCATCCTTTCGCTGAAGCCCTGTCTTTAGATAGTGCACCAGTGTGCCAGAACACACTCGGACCCTTTAGGACTGCGACCAGGTTGGATGGTTGTGTTGTTTCCTTAGCCATTTTGTATTTCAGGGTGGATCAGATGCATGACCGTTTCCTGTCCATTTCTGTGTTGGTTTGTGCCATTACGCATATCCAGGTGGACTGCACCATATGGTGATAGCCTTCCTGATTTCCTTTGTACTTAGGAGGGCTAATTGTCCTATTTTTAATACCTACCATTTTTTCTGGCCTGTCTTGCTGCTCTAGTTTGCTGTTTTCCCGGAGACACTTTATTTTATTGTTACTGGTTAATCTGGTACCAAATAGGACTTGTCTTCGATTTATTGTTATTTACAGTTATCTTATTTAGATGGCACCACTCTGTTAGTTTCTTTAGTTTTTGATTTAGTTTTGTTTCTATTTCTTCAGATGATTCACCTGCGGTATACACCACAGTATCATCTGCATATAGTTGGATGTTTTCAATGTCTAGCCAGTTGTTTAGATCATTTATATATATATATATGAAGAAGGGTAGTGGTCCCAGAACTGACCCTGTGGCACCCCACAGCTTATTCTTTCCTCGTTTGATATGGCTCCATTTACTGCGGTGCATTGCTTTCAATTTTGTAGGTAGCTTGCTAGCCATTTCCCAGTTACTCCCGTTATTCCCATTTGGGATAGTTTGCTAATTAGAATAGTGTGGTCCACCATGTCAAAGCCCCGTCCTGATGGGACCTTAGATGTTGCCAGGACGTAAGACTCCCAACAACCAACCAACCTTGTCAGAGGACAGACACATAGATGAATAATGGTTTGAATTGTCTTAAAGCACCAGAACATCTTCGTATGGGATGGCCTTGCTGAAAACAAACAAGAAAAAATAAGGGTTGGTTGGTTGTTGGAGTTTTACATCCTGGCAACATCTAAGGTCATATGAGGATCTGTACCGACTTGTGACAGTGTGCACTCATGGCAACTTCATAGTGCTGCCCCATTGGAAAATCATGCTGCTGGCACCATGACCCGATATCCCACTTAGTGACATTATCCTGACACTGAGCTAACCAGTCCTCACCCTATCCTATTAATGCTGAGTGCCAGGGTAGGAAGCGCCAAGTATCAATATTAAAATTGTTAGTTTGACTCGACTGGGAACCAAACTCTTGACCTGAGGATAGGGCAAGGACTGCTCAGCTCAATCAATCAATAGTTCCATCCTCTAGTCGAGGGTTGGATGCAATGGTTCTCCACTTGTCCCGATGTTGTGCTGTTCTGATAGACTGTGAATAATTCAAGCCTGTCCACTGTGAAATATTTGTAAACCATGATGTTCTTGGTCTCCCTCTCCCTCTGCTGCCATTCACCTTCCCTTCCAACAATGTACGGTATATTGAACTCTGACGAATGATGTGGCCAAAATAAATAAGTTTCTTTGTCTGTATAGTGGCAAACAAGCTTTTCTTATTTTTAATTTTTCTGAGAACTTCTTTGTTGGTGATCTTCTTTGTCCATGATATTTTCATCATCCTTCGATAAGTCCACATCTCAAATGCTGCTAAACGTTTGTACATTTTCTTAGAGATTGTCCATGTCTCTGCCCCATACATTAGAGTAGACCACACATAACACTGAAGAATACGCTTCCTTGTTTGTATTAATATCTTACTTGATGTTAACACTCTATTCATTTTGGAGAATGTTGTTCGGGCTATTGTTATCCTTCTTTTAATTTCTTCCTCACATCTCCCATCATTTGTAATCTTTTGTCCGAGATATATGAATTCGGATACTTGTTCTATGTTTGTGCCATCTATGGTTATATTGACATTTGGTTTATCTGTCTTTTTACTTATAACCATTGTTTTGGTCTTCCTGGCATTCATCTTCATGTTGAATAGTATTCCAGCTTTATTGATTCTATTCACTATATCTTGTAGGTTTTTCTCACTGTCTGCTAGTATTACACTGTCATCGGCATATCTAAGATTGTTGATGTTCATGCCACCTATTGTCACTCCCTTGCAATCTTCAATGTGTCTGAAAATCATCTCTGTGTACAGGTTAAATAGACATGGTGACAATACACACCCCTGTCGAACTCCTCGTTTAATCATAACTTCATCCGATAGGCCCTGCTCCATTTTTATAAATGCACGTTGTGTCCAGTATAAGTTCACAATTAGTTTAATGTCTTTGCCATTGACACCAATATCTTGTAAACATTTGATTAACAGTTCATGATTGACTCGGTCGAAGGCCTTCTCATAGTCAATAAAGCAGGCATAAAGCAGCTCAGCTCAGTGTCCGGATAATGTGACTGAATGGGATATTGGGTTATGTTGCCAGTGGCCTGATTTCCCAGTGGGGCAGCACTATAAAGTTTCCATGAGTGCGCATTGTCACAAGTTGCTACCCGTCCGGACATAACCTTAGATGTTGCCAGGACGTAAAACTCCAACAACCAACCACTGAATACATGCGTAACTACTTTTTGTCCAAAAATACTACTTGGATGCCATAGTTTAGAAATGCGATCATTATGTGGGAAATGGCCGGCCATAGACGTTAGCAGTAACATTTCAAAACCAAAACAATTATCAATGATTGATTCTATATATCTAACTTAGATACTGATGCACCTGTTATTAAATATTAAGTATTTGTTGCCACATAGAAGTGAATACATAGGCAATTTAATATAACCTGTTACTGCTAACGTCTATCGCATCAGAGTTTTGGCCTGCTTACCAAATCTAGGTTTATGTGTTTGCACTTCAAATATTTTAAAACTTAAACATTTCAAATAAAAGTAACCTAGTTACTTCAAACTAAAGCAAAGACCCTATAATACTAAGACAGCTCACTCAGCCTCTACTGTGTAATCAAAATGATCCAACCCACCACTTGGTGCACTGGCTGTTCTCTTGGTTAAACAGTTGCTATATTATATGTATAAATGTATATATGAATGTGAAAGATGTGTGATGATGGTGATGATGATGATGTGTATTTGTTCATAGCAATTTCATATTGATGTGTATTCATACTTACCTATCTCATGTATAATATAATTGTATGTGTTTACATGTGAAACACCAACCAGAGCCGGGCTGATCAAACCCCCCACAAGGTGGTACTGCAAAATTTACATTACCATGGGAGAGATAGGGAGTGAGCCGTCTTAGTATTATGGGGTCTTTGGTGGTGGTGAAGATAGGCCAGGGGAGGCCAGGGGAGGCAGAAACCGCGTGGTAAGAGGCGGTCATGCAGGATAGTGTAGTGTTGATGGGCCAACGACAGTATAGATCGGCCGATGGTGGTGAAGATAGGCCAGGGGAGGCAGAGACCGCGTGTAGAGGCGTGTAGGGGCATGGTGTAGATTGGCCACGGCAGTGGTGAGAGAGGCCGTCGTGCAGGATAGTGTAGGTCGGCCAGCGATAGTGTAGATGGGCCAACGACAGTGTAGAGTGGCCACGGTAGTGTGGATGGGCCAATGATAGTGTAGGTCGGCCAATGCCGGTGATGATAGGCCTCATGCAGGATAGTGTAGATGCCAAAAAAATATAAATGGCAGGGAGCGCTACTTGAGGTGGCTGGAGGCGGAATGGCGGGAGGCATGTGTGTATGTCAGGGTTGTTTGTAACCTTACGCCGGTTACCAGTTGCAGAACTGTAACATTAATACAGAGGCTCTGATAAATCGGCCCAATCTTTGGTTGAAGACTTAACTTCAGTAGGGAGTGTTGTAGAAGCTGGGGACATCTTTACAACGTTGTAACGGTGAGGCGTTGGGGCGGCAGCGAATCTCTTCGGTCTGGCGGTAGTTGAGCGGTAGTTGGGCAGTAGTTGAGCACTTGTATCCAGTTGACACCAGCAAGGGATTCGAGGAAGGGCAGGTAAAGATGGGTGCAGCGGTCGTTCCAGCAACGAGAACAAGACAGAGAAATCATAACGGTGAAGGGCCCCACCCAAAAACACAACTACCCTGGTCAGGGGAAGAAGTATGCCTGGGAGAAATCGAAAGGGCATAGTCTAGGAAAGAGAAATGAGGAGAGTTGAGTCAAAGGACCATGTCTATTTGCTCTATGGTGACCAACCAGCGAGCCATAAACACGGACAGAGTAAGAGTAGAAAATGAAAATGCCGGCGGGCTCCCCCTCCTGGAACTCTTTTCAGACATATCAAGGAGGAGCAAGGCTGGTGGAGAGGAGATAGAGAGAGGAGTGGACAGAGTGCGGTCCGGATAGCAAGTGGCAGGGTCAGGGCCCGGTTATAAGGGCTGAGGAGAGGGGGGGGGGGGTATTGCATAACCCAACAGTCAGCGGCGCGGTAGGCAGGAGGAGAAGGCGGGGCACTCCTCCTTTGCCGCGAATCAAACACAATGCCAGCATTAAGACCAACCATACTAATTTTCTAGTTCTACATATGTCATTAACCATATATGATATAAATAATAACATGAATAAAATAAGTAAAAGTGACTCTAGCTATGGCTCTAACACTAGTCTGAGTGGCCAGATTTGTTTAAATCTAAATGCACATGGCATAAGATGTGCTGATTATCTTGATGTAAATGCAATGCTATATAAAAGATTAACATCTTACTTTATTATATATATTCATTTACTTGGTATTCTATATTTCAAACAAGGGCTGAGATGAGCTGAAATTAGCACATTTCATAACTGCACCCAGTGTCTTAGCATTGAAATGTTATGGGCGCTTAATGTCAGGTTAAACCTCAAAGCTCTACTCCTATTTTGTGAATATGGTGGATATGCAGCTCTGAAGTCTGTAAATGATGCACAGTGGACTGCCAAACATGTGGAATTCACAATTGATATTTTTCATTGTACTGCCAGGAAGACAAACTTAGCTGAAATCCAGTCATAATGTCTCATATAATAGTAAGTATATTCTCTTAATAGTATACCAGTTAATAGGTTACACATCTATCATTGCATGATGGTGAACTGTACTAGTATTATACATAGATGTTAATAAAATATTCAGCCATACCTAGAGTAGAAGTGAAGAACAACCTATTAGTATTAGAAAAAGTGGCGAGAGGCTGGATAAATGAAACCAGCAAATAAATTGCTATTTAGATTAAAGTTCCATAATGCAATATAAACTTTTCTAAAACCTAGATAAGCTACTAGAACAAAATACTAATTTAATAATTCATAACATGAAACCAATATAGGGAAATTATTTATTTACATATTCATGATAGTGATATCACATGACATTGGGGGTAGGTGTGTATGGTGGAGGTTGGTTGGGGGTGTGTGGTTTGGATGTAGGTGTGTGTGGTGGGTGTAGGTGTGTGTGGTGGAGGTGTAATAGGGTGGTGAGGCGTGTGGGGATTTAATGGTGTGTTGTTGGGGTGTAGGGATGTGTGGTCAGGGGCCTAGCTTTCAAATAGCTTTGTTTATATCCACCTTTTTAGGTTCTGCTTGTAGATGACAGCTAGGTCAGCAGACTGAAAAAAGCAGCAACTAAGGTACAGGCTGAACAATTTTTATTTATAGGGAAAGGTGGGTTAAGAACTGAAGGCCTAAAGCTGCGAACACACTGGACGCGGACGTCAAGCGGTTCTCGTGCGGATGTCATGCGGCAAAAATCGAAATGTATGTAACAAAAGAGAAGCCAAACACACTGGCGTGGGCGGTTCTCGCGCGGTTCTCGCGGCAGGATAGGATCGCTTTTGGAGCGAGTTTTGCCATTTGACGCGTGGTGCCACTTGGCTTTTAACTGACTTTTCCCGACTTTGCCCAACTCATTGGCCTCCAGCCTTCAGTCCGAGGCCACCACCTGGGCTGCCTCGGTCGATGCCAGAGTGGAACGCCTCACCGGACTCATGGAGGCTCTCACCCGGGCCATCCCCATCGCCCCGTCAGCCCCGGTAGTGGCGCCCGCCCCTCCGTCGGCCTTGGAACGCCTCGCCGACATAGTTCAAGAGCTGGCGCTGGGCGCCCCCTGCCAGCCCCTCGCCGCGCCCCCGCCGCCTGCACTGACCGCCTGGGATCTCCACCCCCTCTACCGGCGCCTCGGATTGCACTACATCGCCTCACACCACTCCGCCACCGCCCGCCCTGCCCTGGTCCACACACCAGCCACCGCCTACGAGGCGGTGAGGGAGATCCTCGAGTCCGCCGAGGCGCAGAACATGGGACGACGAAAAGGTATTCCATCTTCCTATATCTTCCCCCACGACCTCATCGAGAGGGGGGCCAAGGGGAAGGCCATCAAGAAGGGCGAGGCGATGATGGAGGAATACAGCCTCGCCCTCCGCACGCTTGAGGCCCATCCCTCCTTCCCCTAGGACTCCGTCCCCTGACTTGTTCACCACAACCTTGTCCTCCTCCGGGACTGCCTGACACACCCCTGGGCTACCGTCCGCAGATACTCCGAGACAGTGTTCACCTGGATCGTGGATGGTAGGCTCCCGGACGGATGGCACGACCCCATCGCCATCATCACCGTCCGGATGGACATCATTACCACCCCCGCGACGGCCCCCTCTACCTCCCGGGCCTCCTCTACCTCCGGCCCCCGTGACGGCCCCCTCTACCTCCGGGGCTCCTGCCCGCCCGGCGGCCGCTGCCCAGCCGCGCTCATCCCCGGCCGACCCCCGCACCCTCTACACTCGGGAGGTCTATGTCGTACCATGCCCGCCTTCGAACCATGACCCCCGCCTCGTGCGACCTCCGATCGGCCGGCGGGGCACACAGGGAGCAGGGCGTCCGGAAGCACCTCACATCACCCCACCACCCACCGCACTCACAACAACCCCGCCGCTGATGATGTCACACCCGACGTCAACACTCAACCCTCACATCACCCCGCCATTCGGCGCCCTCCCAACACCCCCACCTCTGATGATGTCACACTTGACGTCAACAGTCACCCCGCCACCCCTGATGCCACCCGCCAGTCATTCAGTATCCATAAGTCAAAGTGTTCAAACGTTGTACTTTCACAGATACCACTTTCATCCCTGTTATTCAAGTCTAGTGAAAATTGACCTTTAACCTCTTACCAACACCTATTAGCTTTAGAGAATTACTGTTGTATTATTTTGTACCTGATATGAAGTGATAATGCCAATGCTATAGGTTTAAATCACATGTCAAATTGAAGATAAAGTTGCTAATGTTGCACATATTATTTAAATGTATGTTATATTGGTGGTAACGGTTTTTAGCAATAGGAAAAAATGCAGCAAAATAAAAGGATGAAGGATCTCTGTGATTTTGTTGATTACTTGGATTTTTTATATTTACTAATTGGTTGTAATGCTTGCATTGCGTTTGATTCGCGGTGAAGGAGGAGTGGCCCCCCCCTGACCTCCTCCGGCATACCTGTTCCGACCGTTGGGGTTACGTAAACCCCCCTCTTCCCGGCCCTTATAACCCGGGCCCTCTGCTGCTCCCAGCCACTCCGCCTCCAACCGCCTGCAGTAGCGCTCCCCTACACTTTTCCTTTTGGCTACTATCCCTCTTCACGCCCCACGGACTCAGCCCCACCGAATCTCCGGCCTACACCAAGCTCATCATGCCTTCACTCCCCCGAGGACGAGGCCACCCTGCCGACCGCTGCGGAACCTGCAGATCCGCGACCTCATTGGCCTCCAGCCTCCAGTCAGAGGCCACCACCTGGGCTGCCTCGGTCGACGCCAGAGTAGAAAGCCTCACCGTACTCATGGAGGCTCTCACCTGGGCCCTCCCCATGGCCCCGTCACCCCCGGTAGTGGCGCCCGCCCCTCCGTCGGCCCTGGAACGCCTCACCGACATAGTTCAAGAGTTGGCGCTGGCCGCCCCCGCGACGCCCCGCCAGCCCGTCGCCGTGCCCCCCCCGCCTGCAGCGACCGCCCTGGAGCGCCACCCCCTCTGTAGTGTATGTAGAGATACGAACGCCTTGAAGTCTGTGTACCAAGTGTCTTTATTCAGCACCATAATAATAACAATAACAATTTTCAACAATAATAATAATAAAAATAACAATAACAATTTTCTTTCATTAATTCACATAAATTTCTAACCAACTCATCACATTCAATCAACACCCCGAAGGTGAACCACAATCAATGTGCTTGATCCGATTTTCAATTACCCATTCGGTCATTTTTCATTAACAAGTTCATCTACACTTTGCCTAACTCCATATATATCTATATATCGAACTGCATCTCGACTACTGTGAGTCGCAATGAACTTATGTTTAATAACCTAAACGGTGTACCGGTTTTACTGTTCTCCCTACTCGGGTTACATGACCCGTAGATTGCGTACCTGTACTTTTGAGGGGTGTTAATGCCTCCCCCCCTGACCTACCATGATTTGTTATTTTGCTGTTGGCTGACTCAGGTGCTCGTATAATCATTGTGCGATTTCTTCTTATTGTTTTGCCCTCACTGTTTCGAATGTAGTAGTCTCGCCCGTGCTGTGCATTTCTTTGTATGATCCTACCTTCCTTCCATTCTTTTCTTTCATTTAAGTAACGTATGCGTTCGCCAATTTTTACTGCCGTATGTGATCTTACTGCACGCACGTCATGATATGCTTTCTGTTTATGCTGTCTATTCATTATTTGTATTTTGCGCGACGGCACTGGTTTAGCTTTCAATAACTCTGGCATGGTTGGTATCCTACTTCTTAACTTTCTGCTCATGAGCAGCTGTGATGGCAATGCTTCTAGATCTTGAATTATCGTATTTCGGTAATCTAGTAATGCTAGGCTAAAATCCGACTTGTCCATGATTGATTTTTTAAGCATCGATTTCATAGTCTGTACACATCGTTCTGCCTGGCCATTACTCCTGGGGTATAATGGGCTTGAGAACTTGGGAGTGAAATTGTAACTTACAGCAAAATTTGTATATTCCTCACTTGAAAATTGTGGCCCATTATCGGACACCACAATCCTTGGTATCCCATGTCGTGCAAAAACTTGCTTCATATTGTCAATCACACCCTTACTCGTTGTGTCTGTTATTTGTATTACTTCAGGATACTTTGAATAATAGTCTGCGATCACCAGATAATTCATACTTTTGCATTGGAACAAATCCACACCAACCTTCCAAAACAGAATGTCTGGAATGTCATGATTGACTAGTGGCTCTGTATGTGGCCGTGCCCTCACCGACTGGCATACCTGGCACCTAGTGACTTTGTCTTGCAACTGGCTATCTATGCCTGGCCAGAATACACTGTCACGTGCTAACTGTTTACTCCAAACAATGCCCCAATGTGCACTATGTAGCTTGTTCAGCATTTGTCTTTGCAAGCTTTCTGGGACCACTATTCTGTTCTGTTTAAGCACAACATTTTCCTGAACTGTTAACTCATCCCTGTACGTGTGATATGGTTTTATGTTACACGGTATTTCGCTGTCCTGCACCGGCCATCCCTCGCGGATGTACCCGATGAGTTGTTGCAGCGTGCGATCTTGTGCTGTCGCTTCAGCAATTTGGGCTAGATCGTCATCGCTGTAGTCTAACACTGCAATATACATGTCATCATCATATAAGTCTACTGGTTTACTATTTTTGACCGGTGCTCTCGATAGAGCATCCGCAAAAAACATATTAACACCTTTTACATATTCTAGCTGCACATCGTAATTTTGTAACCGCAACCTCATTCTCTGAAGCCTCGCTGTCAATGTGTGTATGGGTTTTGACATAATGCTCACTAGAGGCTTGTGATCTGTCTCGACTGTGACTTGCTTACCAAATATGTAATCGTGGAACTTCGCACAGCCGAAACAGATCGCAAGCATCTCCCTCTCTATTACAGCGTAGTTACCCTGACACTTGTTCAACGCCTTTGAAGCTATACTAACTGGTCGATCATCTTGAAATAGCACAGCACCCAGCCCGGTCATTGAAGCATCCACTTGCATTTTCACTGGCTTTTTTACTTCATAATACTTTAAGACAGGGGCTGCTACTAATAGTTTCTTTAACTTAACAAATGCATCATTTTGCTCTACCTCCCAGTGCCAAGCAACTTCCTTAGACAGTAATAGCCTCAATGGTTTCGCAATCTCCGATAACTTCGGAATGAACTTATGGACATAGCCCACCATCCCCAGGAACCGCTGGACACTCGCCCTGTCGGTCGGTGTTGGCATATCAGTGATTGCCTGGACCCTTTCAGGGTTGGGCTTGACACCATCCCCAGTTAGTAGGTGTCCCACGTACTCTACCTGTGTCTTACACAATTTTGATTTTGTCAGGTTCAATTTTAGCCCGACCTGCTCTGCACGCTTCAGCACTGACTCTAGCCTTTCATTATGCTCATGTATGGTACTGCCATAAATTAAAATATCATCAGCTACCACGTCCACGCCCGGGAGGCCCTTCAAAATACTCTCCATCTCCTGTATAAAAATGTCCCCGGCTGTCTTTATACCGAATGGGAGCCGGGTATATCTATACCTCCCCATGGCGTGTTAAACGTGCACAGCAGCGAGCTTGGTTTGTCCAACACTATCTGCCAATACCCGCTCTGGGCGTCCAACACCGAAAAAAAACTTTGCACCCGCTGTCTTAGCCACTACTTGTTCTACTGTCTTAATTGGGTATGGGCACCGCAAAATGGCTTTGTTCAACTTTGTCGGATCTAAACATACACATAATTTATTTGGTTTCCGCACAATCGTGATAGAGTTCACCCACGGTGTTGGGTCTAGCTGCTCAACAATGACCCCTATTTTAACCATTCTATCTAACTCATCTCGTACAGCATCATTTATTGCATGTGGAATACGTCTTGGAGGATCAATCACTGGAGGTACATTTTCATCAACATGGATGCTGGCATCTACTTTAATACATCCTAAATCTGTAAACACATTATGATATTTATTTACCAGGGATTTAGCTGCGCCATCGACTGCATCTTGCCCTCTGTCGGAGTCCGGCTTCTTAACCGCATTCAATGTCATCACTCGATTGAGAAGATTCAGAGTCACGCATGCATCCTTTCCTAGTATCGCACACCCGCTGTCCATGACTTGAAACACAATGGGCTCCCCTCGTATCTTGATTGTGACCTCTCCCCGGGGCCAGATTCACTCCCCCGTGTATGTGACGAGTCTGCACAGCGGTTCTCGTAAAACCATGTTTGGTAGGGCCATAAACACTTTTTCGGGTATGATACTGGCCTCCGAGCTACTGTCAAGCTTGAACTGCACCATTTCACCATCTATGCGCGCATTCTCATACCACAAAGTTTTACCTATGGCTCCCACAAACAGGTCTTGTTGCTCGTCGTCCACGTCCTCGTCTTGCCACATGGGTGAGTTGTCCTCACCATCCACGTCCAATGCATTCACCGGAGTTCGCTGCCGCTGCTCTCTTCCTCTGCAAACCCTCGCGAAATGCCCAACTCGGCCGCACACCAGACATTCCTTGTTTCTGGCCGGACAATTATCTCGGGGGTGTGAATACCCACACCTGTTACACTTATCACGGCTGGGTGCGTCTCTGTAACTTCCACCTCTCCAATTCTCACTGCCGTCTCGCCTATTGCCACTCCCAGCGCGCACCGGTGGGCGCGTCAGGGGGCGTGTAGGGGGGCGTGTCGGGGCCCATGTTGGGGGGCGTACCCCTCGCCTGTCATTCCAGTTGACTGCATGCACTTCAGCGTCGTCAGTGTCATTTCCGTCCCCTGTCACCTGTTCCGAGCTATGCTCACTGAGCCGACACATTTCTAGATTTGCTGTTTGCAGTAGTTTATCCCATATCTTGTTGTCTTTTATACCAGAAACCAGTCTGTCACATAATATAGACTCCTCCGCCGCACCATAGTCACACAATTCCACTCGATACTGCAGTTCTCGTATATAAGTTTCCATGTCTTCCGTCGTCTGGTTATACATGTTAAACTTATACCGAACTATGGTGCGGTTTGACTTCCCATGGCAGTACTTCCGAAAGGCTGCCGTCAGCGCGCCTATCTTGTCACGTTCGTCACTTGCTATGTCCATTATGTGAAACAACTTCTCTGCTTCCAACCCTGCTATGTGCAAAAATGCACAACATTGCACCTTTTCAGTTTTCGTTGGCAGGCCAGTCGCTCCTGCGAAAAATGTGTAAGCCCCATGCCACACTCTCCAATTTAGCGCTAGGTTTCCTTTGAAACTAAGCGGTGCCGGCGGCTTCAAACCTGATAGCGCCATGTCCGTTCTATCACATCTGACACCATGTAGTGTATGTAGAGATACGAACGCCTTGAAGTCTGTGTACCAAGTGTCTTTATTCAGCACCTCACTCTCCCACGTCAGCTCGGTCATGTGACCCCTCTCGCTGGTTACCTATACACCACACCCTCTACCGGCTCCTAGGCCTGCACTACACCGCCCCATACCACTCCGCCTCCACGACTCCCTCTGCAACCGCCGCGGCGCCGCCCGCCCGCCCTGCCCCGGTCCATACATCAGCCACCGCCGCGGAGGCGGTGAGGGAGATCCTCGAATCCGCCGAGGCGCAGAACATGGGACGACGAAAAGGTATTCCATCTTCCTATATCTTCCCCCATGACCTCATCGAGAGGGGGGCCGAGGGGAAGGCCTTCAAGAAGGGCGAGGCGACGATGGAGGAATACAGCCTCGCCCGCCGCACGCTTGAGGCCCATCCCTCCTTCCCCTAGGACTCCGTGTCGGGACTTGTTCACCACAACCTTGTCCTCCTCCGGAACTGCCTGACACACCCCTGGCCTACCGTCCGCAGGTACTCTGAGACGGTGTTCACCTGCATCACGGACGGTAGGCTCCCAGACGGATGGCACGACCCCGTCGTCATCGTCACCGGCCGGATGGACATCATTACCACCCCCGCGACGGCCCCCTCTACCTCCCGAGCCTCCATGTCCCGCTCTGCGGCTCCTGCTCACACCGCGGCCGCTGCCCAGCCGCGCTCATCCCCGGCCGACCCCCGCACCCCCTACACCCGGGCGGACTACGGCGTACCATGCTCGGCTTGGAACCGCGACCCCGCGTCGTGCGACCTCGCCCAGGCCGGCGAGGCACACGGGGAGTAGGGCGCTCGGAAGCACCTCACATCACGCCACCACCCACCGCACTCACAACATCCCAGCCGCTGATGACGTCAGACCCGACGTCAACACTCAACCCTCACATCACCCCACCACTCGCCACCCTCCCAACACCCACGCCTCTGATGATGCAAGACTTGAAGTCAACAGTCACCCCGCCACCCCTGATGCCACCCGCCAGACACCGGAAGTACCCATGGAGATGGCGGAAGTCGCGCCCCAGGTGGCCGGACCGCCGACCACCCTTCCCAGGTTACACAACACCCACGGCCCTCACATCAGCCACCACCTCCAGGACTACCATGACTGCGACCTGGTCGACCTCCTCGAGTTCGGCTTTCCTCAAATTACTCTGCCGACGCCCCTCCCTGTCCCAATTACACCGACCACCGGGAGGCCCGAGAACATGAGGCCCACCTCCGTGACTTTGTCCGGGCGGAACTCGCTCATGGCGCCCTCGCCAGCCCCTTCCACATCCCCCATCTTCTCACCCTGGGCCCAGGTCTCGCCCATGATGACACCCCAAGTCCGATCCCGGGAAAAGGCAGGTCATCGTCGACCTCTCCTACCCTCCCGAAGGCAGCGTCAACGCCGGCATCCCCAGGCGCGAATACCTCGGGAAACTTCACGCATACAAACTCCCCTGCATCGCCGACGTTGGCCGCCGCCTCATCCATGAGGGGACCGGGGCCTAGACCTGGACAGCCGACATCTCCCGGGCCTACCATGAGCTCCGTGCCGACACGCTGTCCTGCCCCCTCTACGGCATCACCCTCGACGGCCCCACCTGCTTTGGCTGCCGCTCCTCGGGTGCGGCCTGCGGCTGGGTCACCTCGGCCGTTGCATGGATCCTCCGTCACGA
The DNA here is from genome assembly GCA_030323885.1 of Branchipolynoe longqiensis. Taxonomy (NCBI): domain Eukaryota; kingdom Metazoa; phylum Annelida; class Polychaeta; order Phyllodocida; family Polynoidae; genus Branchipolynoe; species Branchipolynoe longqiensis. The sequence continues at coordinate 55,734,550 of CM059191.1, read as the reverse complement.
GGGCTTCCACACCCTCGTGTACATTGACGACTTTGTCGGGTGTGAGCTCACCTACCTGAGGGCCCGCATGGCTTTCGACGTCTTCATCGGCCTCTTTCTCGGCCCTCGGGCTAGAGGTCGCCGCAGGCAAGTGCCATCCTCCCGCGGTGCGCCTCGCTTGGCTTGGTTTCGCCATAGATAGCGAGGCGATGACCATCCAGATCGTACCTGACAAGATCGAGGATCTCGTCGCTGAGTGCGACGGCAGATCGCTCGCCTAACCCTTAGGTGCCAGGAGCTCCAGAGCGTCCTCGGCTGCCTTAACCACGCCGGCAGCTGTGTCCTCCCCGCGAGGAAGTTCATGGGTCGGCTCCTCGCGGCGCTTCGCAGCTGCTTCGGCCCCGCCACCATCACCCTCGGGGAGGAGGCCCTCCGTGATCTCAGGTGGTTCGCAGCCTACGGGCACGCCTCCAACAGCCTTCTCCTCCTCCGCGCCCCTGAGATTCGCTGCGTCGTTATTGAGTGCGATTCTTCCCTCACCAGTGGGGGGGCCTTCTCCCCGACTTAGTTACCTTGTTTAGTTAGCCTTTGTTCATTTATTCCACTGCACTTTCATCGCACCAATAAAGTGCTCTTTTTCCACTCCTGCCTCTGTCTTCCTCCTTCGCGGCGGATAGGTCGTAATGCTTGCATTGCGTTTGATTCGCGGTGAAGGAGGGGTCCCCCCCCTTTCCGGCCCTTATAACCCGGGCCCTCTGCTGCTCCCAGCCACACTGCCTCGCCTCGCCTCCAGTAACCCACCCCTACACTTTTCCTCCACCCACCCACTAATTAACATTCACCAAAATACCAAAGAATTAGGATGTAAATGACAACAATTTGGTAGTTTGAATCCCATTCTTATATGACATTAGATGTTGCTAGAACATGATACCCAAACAAGAAAGAGTTAGGTATGGGTGATAGGATAGTTGAAACCTGACTTTGGGCATTCTCCCGCGATTCCATGATAATGTTAATCCTACGGAGGTAAAACCAGCATTTTCACAGAAATTTGGCGTCGATGTAATAATATCGATCAGGTGCGGTGGTCAAATCAGTAGAGCACAGGCTTCCCGTGAGGAAGGTAATGCATACAGATCCCAGCGAGTCAATCCAATGACTTATAAAATTGATACTTTGTATATACCCAAGTAGATGTTCTGTTTATGACCATTAATGCCTAAGTCACAAATCGCGTCTGGCCTGTGCCGGCAGTAAGTCACCAAATTGGCAAAACGGTGTGGGGACCATGCGGTCGGATATAAGGCGGCTGTGCGGCAACCCTGCGGTTTTCTGCTTACCGTAAAAAGTTGCGATTTGTTTAACTTGACATGAAACTTTTTCAGAAATTGCGAGGCTGTATGCCGCAACCCTGCCGCATAGCATTACAAGGTGGCTGTACGGTGTCCATACGATAACCCCAATCGTGCAGCGGCCAAAAGAAACCTTGGGACGGCATTGCGGTGGCAGAAAAAAAATTAGATTTGTGAACATTTCTCCCGCAGACCACGACACCATATGATCTGCAGAACCATACGGTGGCAGCATGATATGTGTGACCCAAACGTTAGGTGACTTCTTACCCCAATTTAAGAATCCAGAGAAAATAATTTGTGTTTAGATGTAAGGAACCCCACCCTATCTCTAAGGAATGTGTAATGTGTGTTAGTAGTAACTCTACTGTATCTCAAGTTTGTTGCAAAGTCCAAGAAATACCCATCAACAAGGCAATGTACCTCTGAGCTATTCATATCTCTCTTTCATGTGCAACCTCAATCATTCACTCAGCCTCACTTTCAGGTCTGCCTCTTTTGAATAACATTGATATGAATAATAACACACAGCCCTTCTTACAATGGCCATTACAATATAGATTAATTTTCATAGCTGCTATGGTGCCACTAGTATTTGCCTGTATACATGTGTAGAAATTGCATGAATACTGCTTACGGTGTGTTCTCTCAGTTTATTAAGGTATTTAAAAAACACCAAGTATTAAAATATAACAAACTGAACACAGATGACATACTGCTAGGGGCCTGTTGGCAGATGGCTTTGTGCCTATGGTAACTGCACCTCCAATAAAAGGGGAGGAACATGCTTTAAAATAAAACCAAATAATCAGCTTCATGCAATTATATTAAATATCTTTCTTACCAGTGAATTTCACTTTCGAATACCCTAATCTAACCTGTCATGGAAATCCTAGAGTAGCAATTGGCACCATATGATATTAGGCAAGAAATTGAGCGAAACATGTTTGAAATATTAAATACTGAAATTTATTCATAATTTTCTAACACATAAGGAAAATGCAAGCTGATTGTGACAAAGCAATAACTACCTACTGATTTTACTTTGGGAGATTAAGTGATTAATATTGCAATTGAACTGCAGCCTAAAAAAAAGAAGGATTTTCTAAAATAGCTAGGTTGTAATTTCTGAAAAATTATCATCATCATCATCATCATGCTGTCGGTCGCGATGCGACAAAGACTGCTTTCATTACTTGACTGCCGCTCTCCATTTTGCTCTCTGCTGTGAGAGTGATGTCCATGAGTCGTTTTTAATGTCTCTCAGCTTCAGGTTTCTCTTGATGGTATCCTTGAACTGGAGTCAAGGGTACCCTCTCTTTCTGTAACCAGAAGACAGTTGAGAATAGAGGATCTGCTTTGGTAGCCTGTCTGATGACATCCTCATAAGGTGTCCAGTCCACCGGAGATTCTTTTTGATCAGAAGATCTTCCATAGAGGGCAGCCCCGTCCGTTCGAGTATTTCCTTATTTGTCACTTTGTCCTTCCAGGTTAGCCTCGTGATTGATTGAACGCAGACATTTCATGAAAGCTGCCTGCAAAAGTGTTGAAGTGCTGCTGGCTTTTGCAAGTTACCAGCGGCACTCTCTCAGGGAGCAAATAGAGGTTTCACACCGGCAAGAACATGTTCAGACAGGCGCAAAACTATTTGACCCTGCAGTGGCTGGTCGGGAGATGTTGGGAGTTCCATATATCAACCACCCTTAATGGTGCCACAGTGACATGGTTTTCTGCTTAGGGTTTGCTCCCTTAGCCTTCGGTTCTGTCAAGAATCTGTACCACAAGGCAGTGGTTTACAACTCTGCAGGGCAGGGGCGTCAAACTCCCTGAGGTATTGCAATACCTGTAATACCTGCATTATAGTGTCATCCAAAAAGCTGGGTATAGTAAGTAATTTGATTCACTTCAATTTTGAGGCAATACAATAGACTACATCACCATTCCAGCGGCGTGGTGCATTGTGGGATGCGTCAGAGCAAAACAAACCCACGACAAGTACATGACACATGCTAATACACTGGATGCAGCTATGAAATGTGCTAGATTCAGCTCATCTCAGCTCTTGTTTGTTACATAGAATACCAACTAAAAAAATATATATAATAAATTAAGATATTAATCTTTTATCCAGCATTGCATTTGCATCAATATAATCAGCACATCTTATGCTATGTGCATTTAGATTTAGACAAATCTGGGCACTCGGACTAGTGTTAGATCCATAGCCAGAGTCAGTTTTACTTATTTTATTCATGTTTTTATTTATATCCTATGGTTAATGACATATGTAGAAATAGAAAATGAGTAGGGGTAATCAGATATTGGTTATATATTTCTTTGAAACAAGTTTTTGTTGACACATTTGACAATTTAATATTTAGAACAGGAATTACTTATGGCTAATCAATGGTGATGTAAACAGGGATGAAAGATCTCGGCGGTTTCGTGGATTTCCGGGATTGTTTATATTCACCGATTAATATTAAGCCTATTTTTTTAAAATGGGATGTATATGACACCAGTGGGGCGGTTCAAATCCCTTTCTTATATGACCTTAGATGTAGCTAGAACATCAAATCTAAACAAGAAAGTGTTTGGTATGGGCGATAATGTAATCACAACAAGGCTAGTTGAAACCTTATTTCCGGTACTTTTCCGCGATTCCCTGACAATGCTAAGCCTATGGGAGAATATCTGTATTTCCGCTTTTTTCCCCCAGAGACTACTTTCATCCCTGTGTAAACATCAGCTTGTAAAGTGACTGAAATTGTATGTTTCTTAGCTCAAAATGCTTAATTATGGAGAGTTGTGTCTTAAACATATTCATTATATTATTATATTGCATCCTTCCATCCATGTTTGTGCCAAATTGTTATGTATTTTAACTAATTAATTTTGAATAAAATCAAAGTTTCGCCCTACACGTATCGGCAAATTCAATGGCTGTACGCCTTTGCTTTGCTACCAACGCCGTTTTCAGTGCATGCCCAGTCCGAACCGTGATCCCGTCTATAGGTGACCTTGTTCTATGACAGACAATATACCTTCACAGGTAAAATATATAAATGTATCTGTGGATAAAGTTTTGACCTGGATTTTGGCCATAGAAAACAATCCTTTACATTTGTGATATTGCTGTTAAACATAAATTATTGGTATCAGAAATGATTATTATGGGGGAATTTGTAGGATGGATTGATTGTAATCAACAATTCCTGTAAATAGCACACCCACACTCCTATATGTTTGTATCTTACAGATTTCTATGAATCCAAGTACGTAAACAGACCTGGACAAGCTAACACATAGAGAAGCAACTACTTGTAAATTCTAGCCATTTGTTATCAAGATGAGACTCAATGGCTTTAATTTGTGAATGGTGGCTAATCTCTTCAAAAATCTCAAGAATGCTGACATTTTGAAGACCTGATGATGGACCACCATTTTATACTATTTTGTGGTAGTGGAGCTCATGTACAGACTACTAAAGTGTTATTGATTGCATACAATACAAAAATATAAATATTGTGCAGATTGTGAATATTTATTCCAAATAAAAACTGCAAATTACATTCTTGTTTTTCAGTCTCATTTTAGATAAGGGGGGGTGTGTGGTGGGGATTATGTGAAATAGATTACTTACAGTCCTTAACATAGCAGTGTACAGGGCCGGGTGGGGGTGGGGGTGGGGTGGGGATAACCAGTGCAAAATCAATGGCAAAATACCATATTATCACTCAGTGTGACAAACCAGCTCAAGGATTGCCTGTTCATATGATAATAAATGCTTTAGAAATAAAAATAGACACAGAATCCATATATATACCAACTCCCTCCCATTGTGTAACTGGAATATATTGTAAGATGCTCCTAAGTCCTTTAATTCATCTCAAATGTGTCAAGATATTCTATACTACAGAAATCTACCAAGGCAGTAGCCATTTTGAATTGTTTAGCATATGAAACAAGCCCTCTGATTGGCTTAGCATGACCACCCCCAAAGCCCTTGAAAGCTTATATCATCTGATTACCTTATACCCCTGTCACACTACGACGTAACGAGCCAACGTGAGCCTGACGTGATCACTTTACGTCATTATGTTGCCGTACATTTGGTTACGTTATGATGACGTCATAATGACGTTAGACTGACGTCGAGCTACGTCACGTTACATCGTGTTACGTCGGGGCGCGTCAAGGTTTTGAACCTGTTCAAAACTTTTGACGTGACGCAAACGTAAGGGTTTACGTTCGCCATACGTTCTGTACACGTTCGGCGAACGTCAATGACGTTAAACGGACATTAGTCAAACATTCCTCACTACGTTCCACTATGTTCCACTCGTTGACCCACATTAAAGCCGGTGGAAACGTCCATGCAGCGTAATGGGAACGTCAGCAGAACGTCAGAACCTCAGGAGAACCTCAGGAGAATGTACGTTCAGCGTTTCGCCAACGTTTAATGACGTAAGTAACGTAAGTTAACGTAAAGCAATGTAGTTCTGGCGATGGAATAACGTTCATAACGTTCCGTGAGCGTAATTACGTCCTCTCTCGTTGAATGACGCTATCACTACGCTTTACCGCCGTTACTCTCTCGTCCACTACGCTGCATCCACGTTCAACTTGTGCCCAAATTTGCATACCACGCCGAGAAGTTCAACGTTCTTCACGTTCTCCCGTCGATACGTCGTAGTGTGACAGGGCCATTAGATGCCAGGGGTAGTGAGCGTGCTCCTATATTATATAGCGTTGGTATTCACCCGTACTGCAAGTACATGGTGAATCCTTTATCTAGGTAAAGAGGTGCAGCAATATCACTCAGTTTTAGGATCGGTAATGTAAACAATGTCAGATCTGGTAGAAGTTCAAAATAAAATATATAGCTGCCATGCTTAGAGTCATAAATGCTACAAAGCATAGGGTATTTTCGGTTTCCAGGGGGTGGGGGCGGTTGTGATTTCCTAGGAAATCGCAAACCACAGGGTGTGTGATTTCCAGGTGTTTGTGATTTCCTACTACACTGGGTCAAAGAACCTATAACACTAACACCGCTCACTCGATCCTATCTCTCCCGTGGTAATGTACATTTTCCAGTGCCACCTTGTGGTGGGTTTGATCAGCCCGGCTGCTGGTTGGTGTTTCACATGTAAACACATACAATAAACCAGGTCACGGTTCCGACTGCGCATGCGCTGAAAACGGCGTTGGGAGCAAAGCAAAGGCGTACGGCCATTCAGTTTGCCTATACGCGCAGTAAAAAACGTCAGTTTTATTCCAAATTAATAGAAATCCAAAACCTTAACCATATCAATAGACTACATCACGGTTCCAGCGGCGCGGTGCATTGTGGGATGCATCAGAGCAAAACAACCCCCCCAAAAGCACATGGCACATGCTAATACACTGGGTGCAGCTATCAAATGTGTTAGTTTCAGCTCATCTCAGCTCTTGTTTGAAACATAGAATACCAACTAAAAAAATATATATAATAAATTAAGATATTAATCTTTTATCCAGCATTGCATTTACATCAATATAATCAGCACATTTTATGCCATGTGCATTTAGATTTAGAAAGATCTAGGCACTCAGACTAGTGTTAGAGCCATAGCTAGAGTACTCAATGCATTGTCAATGGCAGTGAGCAATCTCCATACATAAAAAGTGAAATATTGATAAAACTACACCACCTAGAGACAAACCGCTTGGAACACATATAGAAAACATGTTTAACAAAAAGATTATATTAAATTGATAAGGTTAGGGTTTTGGATTTCTATTATTTTTTAATAAAACTAATGTTTTCACTGCGCGCATTGGCAAACTCAATGGCCGTATGCCTTTGCTTTGCTCCCAACGCCGTTTTCAGCGCATGCGCAGTCGGAACCGTGATGTAGTCTATTTAATATAGTCTTTTTGATAAACATGTTTTCTATATGTGTTCCAATCGGTTTGTCTCTAGGTGGTGTGGTTTTATCAATATTTTACTTTTTCTGTATGGAGATTGCTCACTGCCATTGACAATGCATTGAGTACTCTGGCTATGGCTCTAACACTAGTCTGAGTGGCTAGATCTTTCTAAATCTAAATGCACGTGGCATAAGATGTGCTAATTATATTGATATAAATGCAATGCTGGATACAAGATTAATATCTTAATTTATTATATATATTTTTTTAGTTGGTATTCTATGTTTCAAACAAGAGCTGAGATGATCTGAAACTAGCACATTTCATAGCTGCACCCAGTTTATTAGCATATGCCATGTGCTTTTTGGGGGTATGTTTTGCTCTGATGCATCCCACAATGCACCGCGCCGCTGTAGCCGTGATGTAGTCTATTCCATATTTCTGGTTTTAGGCAGGTGTTGCCATGCCCCCTTCCCCCTCAGCTTCGCAGATCTCTCAGCGTAGTGGTGCAAGTGACGTCAGGAATCTGCTTGGAACATTCGAGCAAACGGTCAAGATCTTGAAACTCAACCTAGTCAAGCGAGAACTGAAGGTAACAAATGTCTTATTTGAAGGTTGAGATTCACTTTCTTTTTGTTGATCAGCAAGGGACTCAAAACCGATATATAATAAGCAGAGTTTGTTAAGCATTTCAATGTAAACATTTATGTGTCATCGCTTTTTCAATTCATTCTATTCGCTGATGACATTACTACCTAAAGCCCCGTTCACACAGCACAACTTTAGGCCGAACTAGATAAGGCGAACTAGATGAGGCGAACTAGTGTCGTGTCCACACACGGAGCGGTTTAAGGCGGAAATCGATATCTGCGCATGGGCAAGTACCCCCCCATCTGTATCTGGCAAGCACTGCTATTTGTTTAGTTTTCACTGTCGATTCGACAATATGAATAACGACGCCGATGTAGCTGCTACGTTAATATCGCTTGGAATTTAGGGTTAATTTAATTAAATTTCATTATTTGAGTATGTAATTCTGTTAAATATGATCGCATTCAATAGATTTCCGCCTAATCGGGCCCTAACACTGCCGGGCACCAGCAATAGTTACACCTGAGCCTGTATCTGGCAAGCACTGCTCTTTTACACTATCACTGCCCAGGAACCAGATAAATTGCTTCATCTATACTACCTCCCGAGGTGGTTTGTTTGAAGCGAACTAGATGCATCGATTCAGCCCTAAATCGCATTAGCGTAGCGTCCACATGGCGAATCTGAGTCGAACTAGGCAAGTCGATTTATATGAATCAAATTAACTGCCCAGTGTGAACGGGGCTTAAGACTTTAGTAGGGACGCCGTTCGCCGCGTGTCGCGATTCGACGTCATTTTTAAGTATACACATAACGATCGGTATCCTACAAATGACTCACTTTACACCCCAATAAAATTATGAATTGTTAATAGAATTCTTACTTCATCTTCCGAATACCGGAAGTTAAGTATCCGGGGAGAGGACAAGCTCGGAAATTGATACGGCAGAAACGCCAAAAGTAACCAAATCAAAGCCACGAAAAAAGATGGCGGCTGAAGCTAAGGTGAAAGCGCGCGCAAAGCTCACCGATGGCGGTCAGAGGGAAGCGTAGGAACCCGTTCGAGCACCAAGGGAGAGGGGGCCCCGTTCACCTGTCACTTCAGGGGAAATGCGAGGTTCCGTGCAAGAGGCGTGAGAGGAAACTCAACCTGGGGCAACAAGGCGCACCCGCCAGAGAAAAAGTTTGGCAGGTCATCCGAGGATTACGTTCCGTACGGAAATACCCAGTCCTTCCCTAGAGGGGGGTGTGGTCGTGGGACGCTGAACCGGGGTTTTCAGAAGTGAGGCACCCTGACCAGGTGGCTGGCTCCACAGACTTGATCAAGGGTAAGGAACATTCCAAAATGTTTAAAGCAGGGAACATAAGTAATGTTTTTAAAAACTGGTCTTGTTTAACTAGTGATAAATGGATTTTAAATTGTGTAATAGGCCTAACTATACCATTTGTAAAGACCCCTGTACAGACAAGAGAACCTTCTCCATTTAGGATGGACAGTAGGGAAAGAGAATTTGTGAAATTGGAAGTAGCTACACTACTAAAAAAAGGGGGTCCTGGTGGAGGTGAGTCCAGTACAGGACCAGTGGATCTCAAATATATTTTTGAGACCTAAGCCAAGTGGTAAATTTCGCATGATCTTGGATTTGACTGAATTGAATAAAATAATTCATTACGAACACTTTAAGATGTTTAATTTAAAAACAGCATTAGATTTACTGAATGTAGATATGTGGATGGCGAGTGCAGACCTTATGGATGCATACTACTCTTTGAATATAAAGAAAGAACACCGGAAATACCTGAGATTTCGGTTAGATAACTATATACTCGAGTACCAGGTCCTGCCAAACGGGTTAGCACTGGGACCTCGCATCTTTACAAAGTTGCTTAAACCCATCTATTCAGAGATGGGAGAAAGGGGGCATATTTGTTTCCCTTATCTGGATGATAGTTTTGTCATAGGAAGGTCTTATGATGAATGTTTACTAGCCATAACGGAACTGGTAGAATTGTTTGAAAATTTAGGATTCACAATTAACAGAGAAAAATCATTATTAAAACCTACACGGTGTTTAACATTTTTGGGGTTTGATATAAACTCAACAGATATGATAGTCTCACTAACTGAGGAGAAAGTGGAGAAGTTATCACTGGTTATAGATCAAATTTTAGGAGATTTCCCGATCATCAGGCAGGTAGCAGGACTAGTAGGCCTTATGGTAGCTTATTCGCCAGCGGTAGAATACTCTGGGGCGCACTTTAAGCAATTAGAGAGAGATAAAATCAAGGCACTAAAAAGAACCAAAGGGGATTTCGATGGTACAATGTGGATCTCCGACGAGGGTAAATCCGATATTTACTGGTGGTTAAAAAATATGGGGATACCGAGAAAGATAAGAAGGGTATAACCCAAGGTTAAATTACGAACAGATGCCTCCCTAATGGGATGGGGGGCGCATAAAGAGACTAACCAAACGGGGGGACGTTGGCACCCTGAGGAGATAGCACACATAAATGTGTTAGAATTAAAAGCAATTTAGTTTGGCCTAAAAAGCTTATGTAAGATAGAGAATACTCATATTAGGGTAAGAACAGATAATACCACAACCTTAGCTTATATAAAAAATATGGGGGGCACCAAGTCAGGAGATTGTTTACTAGAAGCAGTCAAGGTTTGGGACTGGGCACAGGCAACTAACAATTGGTTAACGATCACTCATATACCGGGGGTAGAGAATGTGCTAGCGGACCTACGCTCAAGGAAGTTTTTAGATCATTTGGAGTGGAAGTTGCATGAAGATATTTTTGATAGTCTATGTGAAAAGTGGGGTACACCCCAAGTGGATATGTTCGCATCTAGACTAAATGCCCAGTTACCATTATATGTGAGTTGGGAACCAGAACCTGAAAACTGGAGAACAGATGCGTTCTCATTTAATTGGGGGAATAACTTTATTTATTGCTTCCCACCATTCAGCCTCATCCCCAGAGTAGTGAGGAAACTACAGAAGGACAGGACGAGGGCGATTGTAGTCGCCCCACACTGGCCAGCTCAACCGTGGCACCCACTTCTACAAGAGGAGTCTGTGGAACAGCAGCGTTTCCCAAGGAAGGAGGGAAACCTCTCTGGGACAGGGCACCTACAAGTAGGAAACACAGACGAGGGGCTAAGCAGTATAAAATTAACGGGGTACCTCTTTTGGCCAGAACTTTACAGGAATATGAGGTAGACAATAAAAAAAACTCTCCAGTATTTTAGGTTTACGTGGAGAGACTCAATGAGGAAGAATTATCTCACCCCTATTAATAGATGGGCCATTTGGGCTTTAGATCAAGGGGTGAAGGTGTTAAACCCTAGAATTGCAGACGTGTTATGTTACCTACGTATATATTTCGAGACGGGCGTAGGGTACGGTGCATTAAATACAGCACGGTGTGCACTTAGTTTGATTTTGCCTAGGTCACAGGGAAAGACTGTGGGTGAGCACTATTTAGTTAAGTGGTTATGTAAGAGCTGTCATGAGCAGCGACCGCCAAAACCCAGATACAACAGTTTCTGGAGTGTGGAGGTGGTCCTAAATTGGATTCTTAGGCTCAAAGGAAATTTACAGTTAAGTTTGAAAACATTGTCTTACAAACTAGTTGTGTTACTGTTATTGGTGTCATCACAAAGAGGACAGTAGAAAGAATGAGAGTCAAAGAGGACTCTAGTTTTTAAGATGAAAAGTTTACTTAAGCATAACCAATTGGGTCAACCAGTTGACTCGGTGAGGTTCTACAAATATTCAGCTGACAAAAGATTATGTGTGGTTAAAACAATAAAATGTTATGTGTTAAGGACTGAGAAAGTAAGGAGAAAGAATACACAGCTCTTGCTTTCTTACATAGGGCCCCATGGGCCTATTTCTAGAGCAATCTTGGCCCGTTGGACCAATGAGGTGCTAAGGTTAGCAGGTATCGACACTACTAAATATAAGGGCCATAGTACCAGAGGGCCGTCGGCATCCTCGGCTAAGGCCATGGGAGCAAATTTAAATGCGATTATGCAAAATGCATCCTGGAGGGACAGTGCTAGTTTTGCAAAAGTTTACCACAAATCAATTGAGGATCCTGGTGATCCTGAGCAGGACAATCCTGAGCAGGACAATCCTGAGAAATTAGACACTACAGTGGGTGTTTAAAAGAAAAAGACATTAAAGTATAGATATAAATGTTTATAAATATATATACATGCTATGAAGCTAAATCAAGCGAGGGCTTGTTATATATACTTTTAATTTTCATGCAGATATAGGCATGAAATAAGGGTTAAGGATAGTAAGAATGATAGTAAGTGGTGTTTTAAAAAACTACTAGGTACAGCCAGTAGTAGATACTGGTATTCGTTAAAAGAAACTACAACAAATAAAGAGCCCCAGTTGGGATCAATGAAAACAACTGATATATGAAAAGTAATTTTCTGTAAAGCTACGTTCGTTAACATGAAACGTACATAAGGTATACAAATAAATTGCTAAATTACTGTTGGTTAGCAATAGTAAACCTGGGAAAGCACGGTAATTATAAGGTTACAGAACAGATACCGATGCGAGAAAGAGCAGGAGAACAGAAAGAAATGGGAAGTAAGTAGAAGGGAAAAAGAAAAGAGTAAAAAAAGAAGGTCGGTACACAAAAAAACATGCTTCAAAGACTCTCCCCGGATACTTAACTTCCGGTATTCGGAAGATGAAGTAAGAATATATTAGTTATACTAGACTTACTTGTAAGTTGACGTATTACTAGGATTCTTACGAATCTACGAATACGAAGGTAAGGATCAGGGGCCCACCCTCCCACTCCTATAAGTTGAAAGGTACAACCCATTAACTCAAGTATAAAGAAAAAAAATCTAGGGTTGACTGGAAACTATAGGAATAGCTAAGGGAGATAGGGGTCCTGATCCTGGTTTTAGGTTTTTTGTTTACCTCCAACTACGAAGACTGAGGCTACTTCCAGCCTGCGCGAGCTTGTCCTCTCCCCTGATCCTTACCTTCGTATTCGTAGATTCGTAAGAATCCTAGTAATACGTCAACTTACAAGTAAGTCTAGTATAACTAATATATAACTTGAAACTTTGGATTTCAAACCTATGAAATGAGCTCTTTACATCAGTCCAATCGGCTAGGCTCTACTCCTATTTGCTGCTACATCGTGGAAATGTCATGATGAACTAGGCAGCAGTGAAGTCTGAAAATGGTGCCCAGTGGTCTGCCAAACATCCCAGATAGCACACAGCCGTCTGGCCGACGTTGGCTATTGGTCGCACCGTCGCCACATATTTGCCACCATCGGGCCACCGTCGGGCCGACGGTGATGGCCCCCCCACTGGGTTTCAATCGTTTTGCACATTTGGGCTACCGTCGAGCCAACGTCGGGCCAACGGTGGTGTCTCGCTGCTGGGTTTCAATCTTTTGCACATTTGGGCCACCATCGAGCCAACGTCGGGCCGACGGTGGTGTCCTGCCACTGGGTTTCAATCTTTTGCACATTTGCGCCACCGTCGAGCCACTGTCAAGCCGACGGTAGTGGCCCACCGCTGGTTTTCACTCATTTTGCACATTTGGGCCAACGTCGGGCCGATGGTGGTGATCCACGCATGCGCAGTTCTTTAAATATGGTTTCCGGTTCGAGTCGCCAGCGGAGGACGTGCGATCGTTGAGCAGCGTTCTTTTTCTACAAATAACTCCAGAAATCGCAGGAATTTTATAGAATTATTTAACAGGTTTGTTTATTAATATGTTTAGATTATTTTGTAAAAGTTTTGTAATTTATTATTACGTATTAATGCAATTATTCGTGTTAATACGATTTGAATTAGCCGGTACGGAATCTTGACGAAGCACCGCCATCTTGTTTTTTTTCTGAAAACATTAGTTTTATTCAAAATTAATAGAAATCAAGAACCCTAACCATATAAATTTAATATAATCTTTTTGGTAAAGATGTTTTCTATATGTGTACCAAGCGATTTGTTAATAGGTGGTGTGGTTTTAGAGATATTTCACTTTTTCTGTATTTAATTGAATTAAACCCTAAACCTAACCCTAACCATGAACCTAAACCTAACCCTAACCATAAACCTAACCCTAACCGATACAAAAGAAGTGAAATATCTCTAAAACCACACCATGTAGAGACAAATCGCTTGGTACACATATAGAAAACATGTTTACCAAAAAGATTATATTAAATTTATAAGGTTTTCTATTAATTTTGAATAAATATATTGTGTCGGGCCGACGGTGTTTGCAGCCGTCGGGCCAACGTTGTTTTGTCCAGCCTCCCGGCTTCGAGCCGACGGCGGCTGCCGCCGTTGGCCCGATGGCTGTGTGCTATCTGGGATGTGCTTTTTACATATCTGGGAATCGTTGGGAATTACTCTTAGAAAATTGAAAACACATTCACCTAGTGCAGAATAACCTGTAGATTATAAATCTGAATCAGCATGGATGATTTCTAAGGATTTCATTAATTTTTTTTTAAAGTTCCATGTGGAACTTACCATAGCAACCATACATATTTTAAAAGCACCATGACCTCTTTCAGATTTGGAATCTTTATTAAATTTTCTAGAAGAGGGAATAATGTTTTTTTTTCTACCAATAAATTATCCAATGATTCCTACTGAACATACCGTGGTGTCAAGTATTTCAGTGTCCTTTTTAAGAATATACACCATTTTACCAACTATGTTTGAAAACTCCAAGCATAACCCTGCAATGCTTGTCAGGGATTATCTTACTGAAAATGTGCATGGAGAGTGAGGTACGTTCCAATCACCTTAGTTACATAACAAATGCTAGCAAATCTGCCAATAGCTGAATTTCATTTCTTTTGCATTGGCAGTCTGCTGTGAGTATAGAATCTAGGTCTTTCTAACTTGAAAATAGATCTAGTTCATACCCACATGGTAATTTTTGCGAATATGAAGTTTTATTGAGGATATTACAACATATTCTCATATATATATCCGAATCAACTGTTGCTATTTTCAACAAGATGTGCTTCTTTCTTCATACTTTAGGCAGTTTTGTTGTTATGGAATAAGTTAAATTGACATGGTTTGTTATTATTTAAATGAATTCGTTTTGATTCTATTTCTACCAATATATTTCAACTTAGGCACACATGAAAACATGGTTGTGTAAACTAATATATATATATATATTTGTATGTCTGGAATTCTGGTGATTCTAATTGTCATAATGAAAGATCTATACCTATTGGTTATTGTTCTGATTTGTATTTTACTTACTTAAATATTTGTTTATTCTAGAAGTTCATGTAGGTGCTTGTAATAGATTATTTCTACCACCAACCCACCACTTGGTGCTGGTCGCAAGGGAAATAATAATTGGGAATAAAACTAACTAATGGGGGACCTCCGACTTTTTAGTTCAAATTCCTGCCGTTCGCGTCTCCACTGAACTAGTGGGCCTATTCGGCACACTGTCACACTGCAAACCCAATGGCTATGAGCAATCTTCATACAGAAGAAGTCAAATATCTCTAAAACCACATGACCTAGACACAAACCACTTGGTATACATATAGAAAACATACAACGAATACATTATATTAAATTTCTAAGGTTAGGGTTCTGTATTTCTATTAATTTTGAATAAAATAAACGTTTTGCACTGGGCGTACCGCCGAACTCAGTGCATTGTCAATGGCCGTGAGCAATCTTCATACAGAAGAAGTCAAATATCTCTAAAACCACAAGACCTAGAGACAAACCACTTGGTATACATATAGAAAACATACAACGAATACATTATATTAAATTTCTAAGGTTAGGGTTCTGTATTTCTATTAATTTTGAATAAAATAAACGTTTTGCACTGGGCGTACCGCCGAACTCAGTGCATTGTCAATGGCCGTGAGCAATCTTCATACAGAAGAAGTCAAATATCTCTAAAACCACAAGACCTAGAGACAAACCGCTTGGTATACATATAGAAAACATACAACGAATAGATTATATTAAATTTCTAAGGTTAGGGTTCTGTATTTCTATTAATTTTGAATAAAATATACGTATTGCACTGCGCGTACCGGCAAACTCAAAGCATTGTCAATGACCGTGTAGGCCCACTACTACCGATGCGCCACCAAGTGTCGGAAAATGAACTACGCCACATGTCCCTCCCCCATTAATGCACTGGGCACCCTATAAGCAACAGAAGCTGGCACACAACTTCAGCGAAATTGATTAGAATTAACAGATATTATAGCACATTCTACAATGGTAGAGTGCTTTAGTTGATGTTGATCAAATTGACATTTTCTGCATTTATGATTTATTAATTATAGAACTGAATGAATTTACAGTTACTACTGATCACATTTATGTTTCTTTATTAAGAAGCCAGGGCAACATAACACACTGATGGTCTTTGATATTTAATTTTCTTTATTCATCCATAGTATGGTTAAATTCTTTGCAATAAATATATATGGCCAAATAATTTGTTTAAATTAGTGATCATCCCCACCTGTGCCTGACATTTTTTTTTAAATGATTAAAAATGTGTCAGGCTAGTGGTAATCAATTTTTAATTCATTGGTTTGACTTGGCCAGATTTCTAACCCAGGAGTTCGAATCCCACGGCCTACCAGAAGGGGAAGCGGATGCTCAAATCATTGGGCCATCGCATCTGGCTACATATTACGCCTACATCAATTTTTTTTAATGACAATAAAAACCGCCAGTCTGACCCCTATTTCTATTTAAAAAGGATGATAATCAATTTTGTTTTATTTGGCCAACAATTGACCTTAGAGCTGCACAGTCTGATGAACACATCACATTTTCAAAAACAAAAGACTTATCTAGTTTGGAACCTACATATCCGAATTAGACACTGATGCTCTTTGTTTCAACACAGGAGAGAATACTAAGTCAATTTAATAGAACCTGTTAGTGCTGAAGCCTATAGGCCCAGTCACACCTTACCCAGATAGCACACAGTCGTCGGCCCGACGGCAGCGCGACGGCGGCCGCTCCGTCGGCCCGACGGTGGAAAACGCCGTCGGGCCGACGTTGTTTTGTCCAACCTCCCGCCGTCGGGGCGACGGCGGCTGCCGCCGTCGGGGCGACGGCGCCAAATGCCGTCGGGCCGACGTTGTTTTGTCCAACCATACACCGTCGCCCCGACGGCGGCTGCCGCCGACGGCGCCAAACGCCGTCGTTGTTTTGTCCAACCATACACCGTCGATTCGACGGCGGCTGCCGCCGTCGACCCGACGAGCCGAGAAGACACTGTCACTGTAGCCTACAGGTGCAAAAATATTAGTTTTATTCAAAATTAATAGAAATCGAGAACCCATACCTAATAAATTTAATATAGTCTGTACGTATTGACACTATAGTGACAGTGTCTTCTCGGAAAAACCAAGATGGCGGTCCTTCGTCAACATTCCGTACCGTTCAAATCGTATTAACACGAATAATTCCATTAATACATCGTAATAAATTACAAAACTTTTACAAAATAATCTAAACATATTAATAAACAAACCTGTTAAATAATTCCTTTAAATTCCTCCGATTTCTGGCGTTATTTGTTCAAATAGAACGCTGTCCAACGATCGCACGTGTTGTGCTGGCTACTCGAGCGGGATTCGAAGTAAACAAACCGTATCGGATGATTCAAATCGTATTAACACGAATAATTCCACTAATACTTCGTAATAAATTACAAAACTTTTACAAAATAATCTAAACATATTAATAAACATACCTGTTAAATAATTCCTTAAAATTCCTGGTATTTCTGGAGTTATTGGTAGAAAAAGAACACTGATCAACAATCGCACGTGTTCCGCGGGCGACTCGAGCCGGCAAGCAAATTTAAAGAACTGCGCAAGCGCGGCCCACCACGTCGGCTCGACGGTGGCTCGACGGTGGACCTGATGTGGAAAATGAATGCAAATCTGCGGCGGCCCACCACGGTCGAGTCGATGATGGCCCGACGGTGAATCAAAAGTGGAAAGGGATTGAACCCTAACGTTGGAACAACACCGTCGGGCCGACGGTGGCCCGACGGTGGCTCACAAGTGGAAAAGGATTGAAACCTAACGTCGGAACACCACCGTCGGGGCGACGGTGGCCCGACGGTGTACCAAGTGCGGAAAATGAATGCAAACCTACGGCGGCCCACCACCGTCGGGCCGACGGAGGCCCGACGGTGAATCAAAAGTGGAAAGGGATTGAACCCTAACGTCGGAACACCACCGGCGGCCCGACGGTGAATCAAAAGTGGAAAGGGATTGAACCCCAACGTCGGACCACCACCGGTGGCCCGACGGCGGCCCGACGGTGGAAAGTCGATCGCGACGGTGCGACCAAGAGCCGACGTCGGCCCGACGGCTGTGTGCTATCTGGGTACTGGACTGGGAAAACAGACGAGAACCGGACACTGTCCGGTACTGTATGGCGATGTCCGGTACCCATCCGGCGGTGTCCGGCGGTCTCCGGTACAAGTTTTGAACATGCACAAAACTTCTACCGGACACCACCGGACTGATGTGTCCGGTTGGTGTCCGGTATGTCCGGTACCCATCTGTACATGTCCGGTACCCATCCGTTGGTGTCCGGTTGGTGTCCGGTTTGTCCAGTGCATGTCCGGTACCCATCCGTTACGTGTCCGGTTCTCGTCCGGTACATGTACGGTACATGTACGGTTCCACTATGTAAGATTTTAGAGAGGAAGGAACATTTGACTGGAATGACTAAGGTATGATGAAATCACTGAATGTTTTGAGAGATGGCGAAATAATGCAAGCCCGTTGTTGGAAGGTAAAGCACAGCTTTTTGTAGAAGTTGAAGTCAACAAAGATGAAGTATACAAGAAATTGATTGGACAAAATGAGCTGGATGAGATGACAAAACAGCTGTTGGAAATGCTTTGTGCATGTTTTGAGAGACAGATTAAAAGAGTTGTGTGTGATGGGAGACAGAACCTTAAGCTGATGGAAGAAGCACAGTGTCCTTAGGTCAAATGTTGACTGTGGGCGAGATTTTGGAATGCTTGACCGAATGATGTGAGATCGGCCAAATGGGTACACAATTGCACTAGAAGGACTTATTCAAAGTTGTAAAAATGGAATAATTAAATGGAAACAGAGTATGGATGAATCAAAATTGAAAGAATATCTAGACAAGCCAAGAAGGAGTGTGGATAATCAGAGAAAATTATATTTGAGCCGAAAAGCATTTTATGAGTGAAAGTTTGGCTGGGGAGCCCAGAGCAAAAAAGATAGAGAGGGACAGAAAGGTACCATTTTTACATGAAGTGGATGATTTAGTAGGGAAGCGAGTAGAATACTTGACAATGAGAGCGGTCTGGAAGAAAGGAACTGTGTTGAGTGTTGGTAAGCAGTGTGGGAATAAATATTTGCATTTAGTTAAATGGGATAGTGAGGAAGTTTGTGAGGTGTATTTGAAAGAAATCCTCCAGAGTGGACCATTGAGAGTGATACCACTGTGTGTAAATGATTTGGTTGGTAAAAAGGTGGAGCAATGGTTTAGGGATGAGGAATCTAGTATGGAAAGTTGGTGGAGAGCAACTGTGGTAGATGTGGTAAATGCTAAATCTGAGAACCCAGACTTTGTAGTTGTTTTTGAAGAAGAAGATGATGAAAGTGAGGGAGAATAGCGATTTAAACTGTTGGATGATTATTTAAATGCAGATTTGATTGTGATTGCTGAGGAGTGGAACTAAATGGCTGGATGAATGTGTTTATATGAGTATCTTTGGAACTTTGACTGGCAGCGCCCATGGACACAGATTATGACTACGATTCAAACAGGAACAAAACTATGACTAAATGAATTTTACTGGATTGCCCACAGATTATAAATATCATTTTGTTATATATTTTTACATTGTTTATTTATCTTGTTATAACTTGTTATTTCTCTATTACTATTAGACTTGCAAGATGAAATTGTGTTTTGGATTATCCGATCAATCCTGCAAACTTCACCCAACTATAATACTTTTATTGTTAATTGATATCTGAGAAAACTTTCTTTCATTCCTCTGACAATTTCTTTGGATTGAATTGACTAATGGCATTTTATATGTACAGTTGGTTTGTTTAGCATCCTATAATATTCAATGTTTGCAAATATAATCTGAAACAAACAATTTCATCTCAGGCCATTATTTTCCTACTGAGACAACTTATATATTTATTGCTATATTTATTAGTGTCACTTTAAGCATCCACCGTAGTTCAATGTGTCCAAGTTTGGACGATAAAATAAGTATTTCTAATCCTACTAATGAGTTTTGTCCCATCCTCTATTTAATGTAATGGGCATCTGAAAGATAGTGTGTAAGAAATCGTTGACAGAACAAGTTCAATATATGCAGTAGATACCTGTAACCATTTCCTATTACAAATTTTCCTTTTTTCCTTTCAGTTATTATTATTCCTAGTAGTAGTACTAATAGTAGTGCAGTAATGGAAGCTTAAAGTTGCATGATTCAATAAGTTTTCAAAACCACAATGTAAACTTACATTTTCAAAACCACAATGTAAACTTACATTTTCAAAACCACAATGCTTACTTATATTTAATCCAAAATATCCATAATAGATACCTGTGCACATTTATTACAGTACAGAAGGAATACTAAGTAAAATTAATACAACATTTCACCGCTAAAACATGATGTCCAACATGTCGGTTTGCCACCATAATAAATTTGGCATATTTCCTCTTCAAATATCTCAAATGTTCACCCTTTAAAATAAAAGGTAATTTAAACTAAGACAAAATAGACAATGATGATTAACCTAAGATATATAATTTAAAATATGGCAATAATTTAAAACCATTGGATTATGCAACTTTTATAATCATGGAATATCAAATCTTAGTCCCTATGATGAGATTTTACCCCATCACCATCAATTGACGGAATGGGTAACCTCTCTGAGGGATATTAGATAATAAATTCATAGCAGGAAAAGAGAAATATGTGTGATGAATGTCCTAAAATTATTCGATGATTACAGGACCAATGTTATTAATCTCATATAATGTCAAATAATGTTTTTCCAACAAAATAATGATCTGTCAATTCATTTTTTCCAATGAAATAAAATTATGTTTGGGGGGAAATCATACAAATGAAGGTGGTCATGTTTGACCTGCCCTAAATACATCAAAATAATTCATATCAAGCCAAAATTGCTATATTATTGTTGCTATAGATCCATAAATTAAAGTTGCATAGTGCGATGGTTTTGGATTTCTACCATTTTTCTGAGATAAATATTTTAGATTGATCATTATTACTGACTTTACTTTAGTGTGAAGTAACTTTTATTTTAAATGGTAAACTTTGGATATATTTGAAATGCAAACACGTCAAATTAGTTTTGGCATGCATGCCAAACTCTGGGACCATAGACTTCTGCAGTAACAGGTTCTAGTAAATTGACTCAGTGTTTCCTTCTATGCAGAAACAAATGTTTAATAAATGCCCCAGTATCTAAATTAGATAATTGTTTTGGTTTTGAAAATGTGATACTTCATCGGACTATGCAGCTTTAAGTGCCAATCATTGGTAACAAAATTTTAATTAATTATTTTTTTTTTACATATTTCTATATTTTTTTCAGTTTTGTGCTCACTTGGACCGCTCTGAAAATGAATATGTCCAACAAGCCAAATTGTCCATATTGCTACGGTAATATGGGTAATTCGGGACCGAGTCGGAGCTGACCCGCCCTCCCCAACCACTACTCCCTCCCTTCAGCTCCCCTCCCCCAGCTTCTCCGCCCCCCCCCTTTCTTTCTACCTCTCCCGCCTCCCTACAGGTGGCGCCACCTGCCTCAAACCCGG
The DNA here is from genome assembly GCA_030323885.1 of Branchipolynoe longqiensis. NCBI lineage: Eukaryota > Metazoa > Annelida > Polychaeta > Phyllodocida > Polynoidae > Branchipolynoe > Branchipolynoe longqiensis. Next base: position 55,712,806 of record CM059191.1, on the reverse strand, counting down.
GAACCAGCCACCCCATGATGTCACTTCCCCTCCACTGCCCCAATACTGCCCGCGCACACGCTCAGCGCACTTCGCCTCCAGACGCCAGACCGACACGACCTCTCCCTCAATTCTCAGCATCACGCCACACACCATTAGGCTGATCTCCACACCACACGCAGCACACCATGCGTCCTCGTAAGACTAAACGCCGCGCCGTAGAGGACCAGACCCCCAACGCCACCGCAGACCTAGAAACCACCCGAACACCACGACTACGCAGTCGACCACGGTCGGTCATCGCAAAGCAGCCCCTGATGAACGAGGACACGAACAATGAAAACGACGACGGATCTATGGCGGCGCAAATCGCACTACTGCGCCAGACCGTGGCCGACTCAATAACCCACCAGGCAGCATGCGCGAATGCAATGGCGGACCGACTGCAGGCACTCGAATCGACCAGACGAGCTGGGCGAACCACAAGCATATCACCGGAGACGACACACGCCAAAAAACGGAGGAGACACGACGACACCGTATCCCCAAGATCACCGACAACATCACATGGCCGCAGGTGGCGCGACGCCTCCGACGACTCAAACCTCAGCAGCAGGCGCAAAGGGAAAGGATGGCGCGCCCCAGAGCACCCCGGGGCCCGCAGGAGCCGACAAGCGCGCAGCACTGTGTCTACGTCATCTAGCGAGGACGACAACCACCGCAAGGAATTCGTTGAGGTGGATGACGTAGCCCATACCTACGTCATCCGCGACGAGAAGAAGGGCAAGGTGGGGCTGGGGGAGAGCAACTGGCATGAGTACATGTCAGTGCTCGCGCCCATGAGGAAGGACCCGAAGCTACCCCATCACTGGATCAGGCCCATCCTGGACCAACAGGACCAGATATTTGAAATGGCGGCGGAATGGCAGTGGGAGACATGTCTGGCATGGTGGGAAAAAACTTTCGCCATGGTCGAGGACGGACGATTGCCTAGAGGGTGGCGCGACGAACAAGCCATCAAAGACTTACAGAGGGGAGCATGCCTGGCACGCTATGGAAAGAACAACAGAGACGTATAGCCAGGTCCAAACCTCCGACCCGCAACCTACACCGACAAGACGAACAGACAGCAGCTTCAACCCCATATAAAAGACCAGAATTTGTCCCCGAAATGGATGGACGCCCATGCCACAGATGGAACTGGGGCAACGACTGCAACTACACGGCAACACATGGAACGGGCAGCGAAAAATACACGCACTTGTGCGCATGGTGCGCCAATAAGTACCGCAAGTCCAATTCACACCGGGAGCAGGACTGTAACAACAAAAAAGGACAACTCGAGCAGAAAGCAGCGGCGTCCGAGGCCGACGATGCCCAGAAATCGGATTTTCATTAATCAGCCTGGGACGTGCTGAGAAAAACGCCACCCGAGACTCGGAACTGAAAAACGCTGAACTGGCCGCCACAAACACACCCCGCGCCCACAGCCCGCACGCCGCAACCAGCACGGATCGCCAAACTCCCACCAAAAACCCGTGTGGGGACGCTGTTAACCACCCGCCCGTTCCCGCCAAAACGCCACGAGGGACGCTAACCCCTCCTCCCCACTCTCCCGCCAAGCCAAGGTGCCGCGCACCTCAGACACAACACATGTGCGCAACCGACGCGGAGAGCAGCTCGCCCTATCTACAAACCGCCACCCCTAACGACCACAATCAGCGGCAACGCGCCACACAACACATGCTGCAACAACAATTAATCGCCGCCCCGGACACTAATGATCCGGCGGGCAACAGACCGGAACGGCCGATGGGCACTGCCACGGACACTAACGGGATACCCGCCATACCATGACACAGATGCGCCCCCAGCGGCCAAGACCTGACCGCCCACCTAATGTAGCAGTCACACTACGACGACAAGCGGCGACGACAGCCCAGCGACTTGGATTTTGTGAAAACCCGACGACATATGCAAATTCGGGCCAAGTTGGACGACAGTGCCACGACAGTGCCGCGACAGTGCCGCGACAGTGCCGCGACAGTGCCGCGACAGTGGCCCCGGAGCAGTTTCCATGAGAAATATGAAGAATGGGACAGTGCAAACATGTAGGTTTATGCGGCGGACCTGTTAGGAAGCAGTCTTCATATTTGGGACGGTCCTAACATCCCTCAAAGCAAGCTAAACTGAGCCATGTTTGGACCGTCCCATTCTGTGTGTGTGTGTCTGTGTGTGTGTCTCTCTGTGTGTGTCTGTGTTGTGTCTCTGTGTGTGTCTCTGTGTGTGTATCTGTGTGTGTCTCTGTGTGTGTCTGTGTCTCTTGTGTCTTTGTGTCTCTGTTGCTGTGTGTGTGTGAGTATGATAGTGAGTGTGATAGTGAGTGTGATAGTGAGTGTGATAGTGAGTGTGAGTGTGATAGTGAGTGTGAATCTGATAGTGAGTGTGATAGTGAGTGTGATAGTGTGTGATAGTGAGTGTGATAGTGAGTGTGATAGTGAGTATGAGTGTGATAGTGAGTGTGATAGTGAGTGTGATAGTGAGTGTGATAGTGAGTGTGATAGTGAGTGTGATAGTGAGTGTGATAGTGAGTGTGATAGTGAGTGTGTGTGGTTTATCGCACACACAGAGACAGACACAGAGACACACACACACACACAGACACACACACAGACACACACACAGACACAGAGACACAACACAGAGACTATGCGGCGGACCTGTGAGGAAGCATTCTCCATATGATATATGAAGAAATGGGACAGTACAAACATGTGAGTGTGAGTGTGATAGTGAGTGTGATAGTGAGTGTGATAGTGAGTGTGATAGTGAGTGTGATAGTGAGTGTGATAGTGAGTGTGTGTGGTTTATCGCACACACAGAGACACACACACACAGACACACACACAGAGACACAGAGACACAACACAGAGACTATGCGGCGGACCTGTGAGGAAGCAGTCTCCATATGATATATGAAGAAATGGGACGGTACAAACATGCGTGTTAGACTATGCGGCGGACCTGTGAGGAAGCAGTCTCCATATGATATATGAAGAAATGGGACGGTACAAACATGTGAGTGTGATAGTGAGTGTGATAGTGAGTGTGATAGTGAGTGTGATAGTGAGTGAGTGTGATAGTGAGTGTGATAGTGAGTGTGATAGTGAGTGTGATAGTGAGTGTGAATGTGAGTGAGTGTGAGTGTGTGTGGTTTATCGCACACACAGAGACACAACAGAGACACACACACAGAGACACACACACACAGAGACACACACACAGACACAGAGACACACAGACACAACACAGAGACACACACAGACAAAGAGACACACACAGACACATACACACACAGAGACGCACACACACAGACACAGAGACACACACACATACACAGATACACACACAGACACACACACACAGACACACCACTACACACACAGAGACACACAAGAAGCAGTTTCCATGAGAAATATGAAGAATAGGACGGTGCAAACATGTAGGTTTATGCGGCGGACCTGTGAGGAAGCAGTCTCCATATGATATATGAAGAAATGGGACGGTACAAACATGTGTATTAGACAATGCGGCGGACCTGTTAGGAAGCAGTCTTCATAAGAAATACACACACACACACAGATACACACACAGAGACACACACACACCACTACACACACAGAGACACACATGAAGCAGTTTCCATGAGAAATATGAAGAATGGGACGGTGCAAACATGTAGGTTTATGCGGCGGACCTGTTAGGAAGCAGTCTTCATATTTGGGACGGTCCTAACATCCCTCTAAGCAAGCTAAACTGAGCTATGTTTGGACCGTCCCATTCTGTGTGTGTCTGTGTGTGTGTCTCTGTGTGTGTCTCTGTGTGTGTCTCTGTGTGTGTATATGAAGAAACGGGCCCGGCGACAACTTAACGACAGCTTAGCGACAAGACGACAGCGTAGCGACAGCGTAGCGACAGCGTAGCGACAGCCGAACAACAGCGTCTGTCGCCGAGGTTTTTCAACATGCACAAAAACCCGACGACAACCGGGCGACAGTGGAGAAACTGGAGTTGTCGCGGAGGTGTCGCAGCGACAGCCGAACGACAACGTAACGACACCGTAGCGACAGCCGACGACAGAGCAAAACGACAAGTCGTTGGGCTGTCGTCGGCCTTGTCGTCGTAGTGTGACTGCTACATAACAGCCGCGACCCACCACCTGTCGGCAGCAGACGGCCAACCCGTCGGCACGCCTCCACCCGACTCTCACCACACCCACCCCCCAACTCCGCCGAGACAGCACACACACCGCACCAAAACCAACCCCCACACCCTCACCACCCTTGCCAGCCTCGCCCCCCACCTCCGCCTCCACCCCCAACCCCTACCCCGCCTCATCCCCCACTGCCAGCCAACAACCGCCCGCGCCTCCCACCCCAAGCCCACCAACCACCCCCCAACCCACACCCCAGACCCCCAACCCAACCCCACCGCCCAACCCCACCGCCCAACCCCCAACCCCCAACCCAGCGGCGCCCCCACAACACTCCCCCCCCCCCCATACACCGCCGATCCTTCCCGAACCCACCACACCCCCTAGCTCACCCAGAACCGCCAGATACATTCGCACACCCACCACACCCGATGCCACCACACCCACCTACCCAAACCTACCCCACCCGGCACCCACACCTCCGCCAAACACCTCCATCATAGAACCAACACCAATGGCGACATGGAGACTACGCCACAGCACCAGCGCTTAGCCCTAACCACACACAACGACCCCCGCCACATGTCATGCAGGACATCGGTGATAGTCCGCTACGAGCCGACGCGTACAACTGTCATCTGCATTCAACCAAAGACTCGGCCCGCGACCCAATGCCAGCCGGTGTAGGACGTTCAAAACACTACCCCGTTCAGAACACTACGGTAGTGTTTTGAACCTAGGTTCAAAACACTATGGTAGTGTTTTGAGCTTAGGTTCAAAACACTACTGTTAAGTTCAAAACACTACCCCTACGTACGTTGAAAACACTACCCAAGTTCAAAACACTCATGACATGGCAGTAGCATGACGTTGTGGTAAAAGTTTGATGCGCCGTCCTGATATGACCTTAGATGTTGCTAGGACATAAAGCAACAGTTTGGCGCAACGTGTGGGAACGACCCTCATGTGCGCGATGTCAGCCTAGCTGTAAAATATTTGGGAATTTCGGGGTGATTTATATTTAATGCTCTGAAGACAAGGACCTGCCGGGTACAGGCTAGGTCACCTGACTGGTACCTCGTTGCATTGGTACTCTGCAGGCAAGGGCCTGCCGGGTACAGGCTGGGTCACCTGACTGGTACCTGGTTGCATTAGCGTTCGCATAACGTTATTCCAGTGACTCTAACGTATCTCGACACGCCCCATACTTAGCTTATTGTTTGTTGTTGTTTTTATGTCCTACCCTAATACTTAACCTAACGTCAGGGGGGAACCCAGGAATTGGCTAGGGGATGATCCAAATATGGATCGACACTACCCCTATTTTAGGGTAATTTTTTTCACATGGGTTGCTGGAACAACACCCATTTTAGGGCAATATTTTACATGGTTTTCTGGTGCAACAACCCACATTTTGGTGCATTTTTTCACATAATCTTAAAATCTAGTGTTCCTTAATAAATTTAATGCAAGAATTTAGATCTATATGATTCATGAAATTATATATATATATTTTTATGGGGAGGGGGGATTTCCGGGCAACCAGGAAACCCCCTTGGGTGCGCCCCTGAACGTATCCATGAGTGTGCGCTGTCACAAGTCGGTGCCCGCCCTAATATGACCTTAGATGTTGCTAGGACATAAAACAACAATCAACAACAACAAAAACAACCCCTACTGCCCCACCTTACTGCATACTGCATCACGCTACTACAAATGAAACTGAATATGCAGCATTTATAACATATTTTTTAGAGTAGTGTTTTGAACTTAGGGGTAGTGTTTTGAACTCAATGATAGTGTTTTGAGCGTGGCCACTGTAGTGTTTTGAACCTACCTTCAACTAGGTTCAAAACACTATGGTAGTGTTTTGAACCTAGGTTCAAAACACTACCGTAGTGTTTTTGTGGGGTAGTGTTTTGAACTTACTACACCGGCCACCCATGCGCCCGATCCCAATGACGATGAACATACTTACCTGCCACCAGCGTGAGCACGCCACTGAGGATATCGATGACGTCACCGACGACCCAGCGACGCAACCAACACCACCCTACAATCCCCCCCCCCCACACACACACACTCCTCTCCTATAAGATCAAGAACATACTCGACCGCTTCTGGCCAACCTCTCAGCCGCACGTATGGAGGAATAACATCTATATATACATATGCGACGAGGTAGGAAGGACAGGGCTGCCCAACCACGGAGTCCCTGTCCCCTCTGACCTCAACATCCAGCATTGAACAATAGGTAATATCAAATGCGGTCAGACATGTATCCAGGTAATTAGATCAAAGTCCAGTGGCAGTAGAACAACAGGTAATAGGGCAACACGTTATGCGGTCAGGTATGATTGATAATGATGTGTAGGTCGGAGTAGGGAGAGGGCATGGGTCATGTGGGCAGGGAGGGTTGTATGGTGAGGTCTAGTAGGGGATGGGGAAGGGAACAGGGGGAGGCTGGGTTGCGATAGAGTCATTAGGGAAGATAGGTATGAAGGGTAGGTGTGGGGTCAGGTCACGATCCGGGCCTCAACCAAATAATGTTGAGAGTTTCCGGGTCGCGGCAGTGAATGCGTCAGCCCGCACATACTGCTGTACGGCCCTCAAGCGTCAGTGTCCGATTTGTTTGTTTGTTGTTGTTTTACGTCCTAGCAGTGTCCGATGTCTTGGACATCCTTGAGGGTCGCCCCATGGGCGGCACAGGCTTGGGCCGCACCCCTGCGGATGGTATGGAGGGTGTATTGTTTGTGGTCAGGTAGTCCGCTATGCTCGAGTGCGGATTGGAGGATCCGGGTGAGCGTTCGAGCCGTCAATGGGCCTTCGTCGGAGGTTAAGAAAGCTGGCCCTCTGGGCAGGGTGTGAGCGGAGGCGACATACCGGCGCCATGCACGGACAGGGCAGTACTTGGAGTTCGAGATCTGGGGCGTCCAAGGTCGATCTGGACGTCTTTGTGGAACAGACGTAGACGTTTAGGTGGTTGGCGTGGTCCGTGACGTCGGCGGCCCGTATGGTGTGTCCGGTATCGTGCCTGCGGCCGGTCACTAGGAGGTTCCCTTGCCGCAGGAGTGTGAAGTATCCCATTAGTAGTGCTGATGTCAGGACGTGGGCACGGGGGTCCCGCAGCGCCCAGGGCCCGTATGCATGGAGCGGTGTTAGTGAGCCAAAACGCGTTTATGGCGGGATTTCTGGTTTAGCGCCGAAAAGTTGGTATGCATGGAGCAGTGTTAGGCCTAACACCGAGCGTTTAAACTCGGAAATTCTAACTCTGCTCATAGCAGGTTTACAGCGGTGTTAGTGTTAGGTTAGTGTCAGGATGGAACCCAAATCTACTCAATGCTATCATATTTAACAGAATAACATACGCAATAAGTGAAATTGTTATCAATTTAACCCTAAATTCGAAGCAATATTAACCCTCCCCCCGCATTGGCGGCATTATTCATATTGTCCAATCGACGAATGCAAGCAACCCCTGCTTCGACGTCGATATCCATACTGTCGCATATCAACAAAACACATCGCCGCCGCCGCCGCCGAATCGGCGGCTATATATTAGGCTCAAATCTATTAAATGCTGTCATAGTTAACAGAATTACATACGCAATAAGTGAAATTTAATCAAATTAACCCTAAAAACGAAGCGATATTAACCCTCCCCCGCATTGGCGCCGTTATTCATATTGTCGAATCGAAGGATTTCCCAAATCTATAAATACATTCACGTTTAGCTAACACTCACCGTTTAAGCGCCCATGCATACGGCTTGACATAGTTCTCGACGCCGCTGATAACCGGTGTTAGCTACCCTGTGTTAGAGCGATAACACCACACGCCGCTAACACTGCTCCATGCATACGGGCCCAGGTAGTCGAGGACCTTTCGTAGTGGTCGGACCATCAAGGGAGGGGCTTGGTGGGTGGCGTGAAGGGATGACTTGAACACGCCTCGTTTGAGAGTGGAGACGAGGTACGTGTCGAAGGGGGCAGTGGCCCCTGTGCAGAGGCTCACCCATTTCCGGGCCGTGCTGAGATAGTTCATTACGGCCCCAGGTGCAGACAGGGCAGCGTCGAGGTGTGCAACGTAGGAGGCGACGTCCATCTGGGCTGAACCGGCTCCTGTGGCTGCACCGGATCCTGTAGCTGCACCGGCTCCTGTGGTTTGTATGCCATCAACAAGTAGCTTATACCAGCCTCAACCCCACCAGTGGACTCACCAGCCACCACCGGCATCACCCTGGGCGTCGCAGACACAGCAGTATGTGGAACAGTACATGGTGCAGCCGCCTCAGCCTCAGCCTCAACCTCTGCCCGTACAGCCACTCCACATGCGTCATGAGCTGGTCCCGCCTCAGCCTCAGTTGGTGCAACGGCCGTAGATGGCGATGGCGCAGCCGCCTGCTGCACACCGGACATTGGGCATGGCGGGCCACACCAGGGCCCCTCCAGGACTCGTTGCCCGCCCGGCTGGTGCGGCCACTGTCGGTGTGGGCTGGCCGTCGGCTGACAGTGCCATGGCGAGTTCCACTCCGACACGAGTCGCCCCCGTGCCAGGAACTTTGTCGGAGTCGGCCAGCCCGATGTCCGACAGACTATTGAACTTGTCGGGATCTTGGGAGTGTTGGGGGTCTCCAACTTGGACCTCTTCCCCCCGTCAGCCCCAATGTCACTAGGTGAGGCGGGCCACAACGGGACGACCGAAAAGTGATTGTAAATAGTTGTATATATGTGTAGATATGTAGCTATGTAGATATGTAGTCATATTTCGTATTTTTAGTAAAATCTTATGTTGTATTGTTTATCTTTGTATGTTTGTATATATATGAGCCTGTCTCAAAAGGTGATAACTCTTCTTTTTTTGTCCATTGTGATGATTGACATAAAAACAGCACAGAAACGGTTTCACTGAAAACACAAGGACATTTGCTTCAAATCAATATGTATTCTATTGGGATTATGAAACACCATGTAAAAAACAAATCAGTTTATCCTGAGCAAATGCATAAGCAGATAGTATGTTGATCGTTACAATGGACAAAGTTTTGTCCCATATTGCTTAGCACCTTTTGAGACAGTCTCATATATGTATATATATGTGTCAAGATGTGTAAATACAAAAATATTTAAACTAGAATTGTTGTGTCCGTGTTCAATAATGGCATGCCATAATGTAATTGTTATAAATTAAAGTACAATTAAAGTAAAATTGCAAATAAAGAATAATTATTAATATTAATATTAAGGACACAAGTCCCTATCCTCTCTTCCCCTTTCTCCCATCTCCCCCCTCTCTCTTCCACTCTCTCTTCCCCTCTCTTCACCCCTCTCTTCCCCCCTCTCTTCTCTTTTCCTCCCCTCTCTCTTCCCCTCTTTTCCCCTCTCTCCTCCGCTCTCCCTCTTTCCCTGTGTTCTTAGTATGTATGTAAAAACAGTGGTTATGCTTTCAAAAGTGTAATTCTTATAAAAAGAGCAATTTCATTACAAGTAGTGTTAATTAGATTACTTTAATTAGGGATAGAAATAATAGAACAGACATGTAATTGTGTTTTGATATCTAAAAATGGATATCGTTTATTTGAATGAATAGACATATAAACATTACCATCACATAACAGTAGACATGTCACAACATAACGGACATGTAAATAAGTGATAACTGTACAGTGTAAAAGAAAAGCATGTCAGTTTTCATAACAGTAACTGTGCATACAGAGAGATACAATGTTTTAGTACATCAGATCATGCTGTCTTGCCATGATAGAGCTCTGGTGGGCGAGATGACCCAGTCTTAAAAATTAGATTGTGCTGCTCCTTTCCTAGCTTGGAGGGGGTGTTGGGGCTAGGTAGAATGTCTACGTCTGGCAGGATTTTCCACTCTCGCCACGCTCCGGGGACAAAGTTGTTGGTCCCAGTCTTGGGACGATCCAGCTGCAGGTTCTGCAGCGCTGGGTAGCGCGTCCTCATGAGGTTGTGCACAACCATGCACGCCTTGACAATGACCTTGACGGTGGAGGGGTGATGTTGCATAGTGGTCAGCATCACTTGGAAGCGGTTGGCTAGAATGCCAAAGGCATTCTCCACCACTCTCCTAGCTCGGGAGAGCCGGTAGTTGAACAGTCGCTCCTCATTGGTCAACCCTCTCCTGTTGTACGGCTTCATCATGGTCGGCCACAGGGCGAAGGCATCATCACCAATGAGAAAATATGGCACATTCTTCTGGCCGTCCACGATCGGTTCAGGGTGCGGAAAGCCGATGGTGCCACCTTCAGTGCCCGCCTTCAGCTAGGAGTCGTTGTAGATCTGGGCATCAGACGCGGAACCCAAACCCCCAAGATCTGCCCATATAAACTTGTAGTCCGCGTCTACAAGCCCCAACAGGACCACGGAATAAAAGCTCTTGTAGTTGTAGTAAAGTGACCCACTCTTTGGAGGGCACTGGCAGGCGATGTGCTTCCCATCCAGAGCGCCACAGGTATGGGGGAAGTTCCACTTCTCTAGGAATTGGTCTGCGATGGCACGCCATCCTTGTGGAGTCGTCGGACATGTCATGACCTCGTTCAGGTACTCGTCGATGATGACCTGACAGACTTCACGCACTATGAGCGACTGTGTTGTGGGGGACCCTCCACCCGAACTTCATGGACGAGTATTTGTTCCCAGACACCACGTGCCACAGAGTAAGGGTGATCTTCAGCGAAGGCTCGAGTGGCACCTGGAATGTGGTGCGTTATTTTAAATCCTCGGTCCCATTCCCGCCACAATCTCGTCAAACAACTGGGGGGGCATCCACATGAAGTTCACGAACGACGCAGTGTCCTCGACCATAAGCTTCTCGTACAAACCAAACTGTGGCCGCCTTCCAATCCAGGGTCTGACCCACATTGTCCGCGTTCTCCTCTTGAGACAGGCGGCCAGAAGAACCATGAGGTAGAGACTTAGCTCATGCTGATAAAGGGCAATTGTGTACTGATGCTGGAACTGTAGATGGAGTGCCTGGACATCCATCCTGTCTGACCAGCGGAGCAGGAGTGACAGAAGCCTTGTGGCGCCTTTATATACCGAGACCATAGGTTGGCCATATGCTGGGTATACGCGTGACATACGTTTGTTATATGCTGGGAGTACACTAGGAGTACGCTCGAACACGTTACACATAAGCCAGGGGTATCCTATATACGCTAGAGATACACCGAGGGCACCGGTGCAATGTACGCCTAACCTATGCCGACATACCCCTAACTTATGCGGAACCTATGCTAGCATAAGTCTAGCATATGAGCAACCTATGAGCCACATGTCGGCATAGGTTGGAAATTGGTCGAAAACCTCATACGCCGGCATACGCTACCGCCATAGGTCGTAGTGTGGCAGGCCCTTTAGTTAAAGATTCAACCCATACATGTAGTACAGGGGTGAACAACAACATATTCTAAATACTGGCGAAAATAGCTTTAGTATGGAACAGGAAGTAGAATGCCTGGCACTTATATCAGCTCAGAGTTGGTGAAATGGGAGAGAATGCAAAAAGACAAGATGGCGGCGATAGAGGACCGGCGATTTCACTTTTAAAGTTGCCTGGTATACCTCACCCAGAAACAAACGAATCCAGCATCAAAGGCTCATAAAACATAACTTTGCTTAGTTTTTTCAGTCCAATCAACTGAACATGTGGGAGGAGAGTATTGAGGTCTGTGATGTATGAATGATGGGATTCCTTCATCACATGACCTAGAGGGGTTCCCCACACACACGGGAATCCATGGCAACCACCAAGATGGGAGCCACAAAAGGTCTCAATTCAACTTATAAACATTTGAACTTTATATTTCGAATTTTAGATTGCAAATTCTAACATTTGTCTATATGGTTGTCTAAAAACCTTGTCAGTGCTGCTGGACTAACTACAACAGAACAGGAGCAATCAATGTCAGCACTCCCCCCCACCCCCCCATGTATACCCCAGATAGCACACAGTCGGCGGCCCAACGGCGGCCGCTCCAGTGGCCCGACGGTGGAAAACGCCGTCGGGCCGACGTTGTTTTGTCCAACCTGCCGCCGTCGGGGCGACGGCGGCTGCCGCCGTCGCCCCGACGGCGCCAAATGCCGTCGGGCCGACATTGTTTTGTCCAACCATCCACCGTCGACTCGACGGCGACCAGACGTGGAAAATGAATGCAAACCTGCGGCGGCCCACCACCGTCGAGCCGACGATGGCCCGACGGTGAATCAAAAGTGGAAAGGGATTGAACCCTAACGTCGGAACACCACCGGCGGCCCGACGGTGGCCCGACGGTGGCTCAAAAGTGGAAAAGGTTTAAAACCTAAGGTCGGGACACCACCGTCGGGGCGACGGTGGCCCGACGGTGTACCAGACGTGGAAAATGAATGCAAACCTGCGGCGGCCCACCACCGTCGGGCCGACGATGGCCCGACGGTGAATCAAAAGTGGAAAGGGATTGAACCCTAACGTCGGAACACCACCGGCGGCCCGACGGCTCAAAAGTGGAAATTTGGATTGAACCCTAACGTCGGAACACCGCCGTCGGGCCGACGAAGGCCCGACGGTGACTCAAAAGTGGAAAGGGATTGAACCCTAACGTCGGAACACTACCGGCGGCCCGACGGTGGCCCGACGGCTCAAAAGTGGAAAGGGATTGAACCCTAACGTCGGAAATCAACCGGCGGCCCGACGGCGGCCCGACGGTGGCTCAAAAGTGGAAAGGGATTGAACCCTAACGTCGGAAATCAACCGGCGGCCCGACGGCGGCCCGACGGTGGCCCGACGGTGGCTCAAAAGTGGAAAGGGATTGATTCCCAACGTCGGAAATCCACCGGTGGCCCGACGGCGGCCCGACGGTGGAAAGTCGATCGCGACGGTGCGACCAATAGCCGACGTTGGTCCGACGGCTGTGTGCTATCTGGGACAGTTGCATAAACTGAAAACCTGCTTGGAGAGCATTTGTCGGCGTACGGTACGAGTCTCAGCAGCCTATACCAGTTCCGTTTAAAGTCTATTAAATTACATCTTTTATTATATTTTTCAACTCAAAAGTAGCGGGGAATTATGAAGCCATATATAAAGAATAAGTGTTGCTTCTTAGATTGTGAACTCAGGCTCTCATTTCATTTCCCCACTTTTTCGACAGCTTTTATATAGGGTTGATATTCACCCGTGTCCTGCAGTACAGGGTGAATCCTTTATCTAGGTGTAGGTGTCCCCTTTGAAGTTGCTATTCTCAATTTGGTGTGGTTAGGTGCCTAATTTATCTCAGAGAAAAAGGTTGATTGTAGATAAAGGATTCGCCCCTGATGCTGACACTGTATCAGAGGTGAACTCCATCCCCATGTAAAAGTTGGAGAAAATGTGTCTCAATATTGATGGCCTTAGAAAGGCTTAGTTTGGCAGTCTTCCCACACATTGATTAAAATCCAATAGGGACAATCAAAGTGGATATGTTTTCCCTCAAAACATACATTCCAGAGTGTTCAAATCACATAATATCAAGGCATGATGACACAAAATCAGTCTGAAGTGATAGTCCATTAAATAAATCCTCCATGTTGGAATGAACTGGCTGTACCACAGCGCTGCCACTTTTATATCGTTAAGTACTTGTTTATACTTTATTCTGCACAAAATTGCCAATCTGGTAATTGAATACTCTTCAGAATTAGAATTACAGGGTCCGTAAGGGGCTTGGAAATTCTTGAAAAGTCTAGAACTTCATTTTCCCCATTTCAAGGCCTTGAAAAGCATTGAATTTAACCTAGTGTGGGTAATTAGTCTTGAAAAGTGTTGAATTCCAATAAACTGTCACCATTGATCTAAATTAGTCCGAAATTGCCATTCGGAATGGCAATTTCGGACTAGATCCAAATTAAAACAGTCTTGAATTGCTATTAAAAACAGCCTTGAAAAGTAACAAATGGTTACAAATCCGGGTAAGTTGATCCTTATTTATCAGTTTATACCGACCCACCCAGCGGGGAGGCTAATGACTAACACGTGTATATATATATTTTACCTCAGTATACAGCCTCAGGCTAGCCTCAGGCTAGGGACAGGGAAGCACATCCGGTCCAGCAATTAGCAAAAACAACTCATGACCGGAGGATGTTCGTAGAGTTGCTCCAGTAGGATTTATCTACAAGTGAATTAACCGTAAGTAGCATTTTAAAAATTGATACGGATAGAACAAAGGATTCTTTGTGCATATCGAAACCATGGTTCTATCAACCCTCTTTGATACGGGTAGAGATGTTGGCACGGTCACATCTCCTGTGGAGATTCTCTTGGACCCTAATAGAGAGTGTTGTTGGGGATGATCCTGGGTTTCTTTTATAGATTCCCCTTTTGAATAAGGCGTTCCTCTGAGTTTCGTAGCATTTTCTCCAACTTGCTGGCGCAGAATGCCGCAGGAGGGAGAAGTGTACGCGACAGAGAGGTGGGAGGTCCCAGAGGCCTACCCCTCGTATGGTTGGTTTCGATACCAAAAAACCTACGCCAATACACTTAGCTTATCACGCCTGTGCTGAGAATGGTGTAAATACGTTACTCAATACCACAATGTTCCTCAACCCAGTATTCCTGGCGTCACTTCGGTGTTCAGTTGAGTTGATTCCGGTTTAATAAGTAATCTTATTTGGTTACAGAGTACCGATCGCTACGAAGCGAAACAAACCGCCGGCCGCTGCTGCAGAGGGGCGCATGCCGACCGGGTATGATTCATCGCCAGGGGTGACGGCTCCCCCGTCTCCACAGCCTGGGGCTGAGGTCGGTTCGGACCAAGATAGTGATGATGGTCCGATTTATCCGGGAGACCTAAAAGCCCAGATAAACCAGCTCATTGAGCAGAAGCTGAGAGAACTTCAGTCCACCAGCCGTATCGACACAGGTCGACAGCTCCCAGTCCTAGATTCAGATGGGGAGGACCTGTCGGAGCTGGAGGGAACTGACTCGGCTCTAGAGATCGTTGGGCCAACGAAGCCTAAGAAGCGAAAGAGAGCCGTAAGCTTGTCAGGTGATGAGTTTACGAAAGCAAGCAAAGGGAAGAAAGCTAAGAAGCCCAAGAAGAAGAGTAAGAAGAAGAAGAAGAAGAAACACTCTTCTTCCGACTCTTCATCGGACTCTTCTACTACAGAGTCCAACTCGGAGACCGAGAGAGCAGGTCTCTATGCGAAAATTGGAGGGAAAGTCCGTAAGCGCTGCCGCCAAGAAAAGGCGAAAAAGATAAAGACCACCACGATGATGCGCGAATCAATTAAAGGCCACTTTAATACGTTTAAGCCTGCGGAGATGATCAACAAGCTCACAGAGCAGATCACAGGGATCAAAGGAATCCCAGACACAGTGGTTAAGGAGATGGATTCCGGAGTTCATCTCAGTGAGGAGAAGAAACGCTTTGAAAGTGTGCTGTTCACTGTACACAAAGCTGTCCTAGGGGCACTGACTTCCGTAACTCCAGTAGCTAACAGAATGCAGACTGAGAATAAGTTCTCGTCGCTAGCGAGGGTGATGGATAAGAGCATCATCGCCTTGCTCATGGCTGCAAGTAACTTCCTAAGTTACCGGAGGTACAAGAATGTGTATAAGGCTGTCACTACATCGGCCGGGAAAGAGGTCGCAAGATCTAAGAAGGTGACAGACAATGATGGGAAGGAGTACACCCTCTTCCTGGCGCCTAACCCCATTAAAGGTAAGCCCCTTGATAAGTGGAAGATGTTTGGGGGCCAACTTCCGTATCTGTTCAAGGAAGTGGCAAGAACATGGAAACGGCCCGAAAGTTTGACAACACCTCCAGATTCCGCCGTCCTCGAGGGGAATTTCGGGCGCGCCGAGGCACCAGAGCTGGGAGGTCAGGCCACTCATACGGCTATCTACCGAGAGGCAGAGGACGGGGAGACCGTCAAGGCTGGAAGGACGGACACCGCCCGTTCCACAAGGAGTTTGCGCCCAAGCAGCTCTTCCCATGTCCAGGGAACAAATAAACACTGCTACACAAACAACACCAGTGGTAGCAGAGATGGTGGCAGAAGAGACACAAACTGACATAAGAAAATTTAATGCAGGCAATATTTCTAATTGTTTTTCAGAATGGGTCCAAATTACTAAAGATAAGGACATTTTAGAGATAGTAACAGGAGTTAAAATCCCATTTACGGAATTACCAGTTCAAAACCGAATTCCCTTTCCGTATAAATTTGATGTATTAGAGAAACAGGCCTTAAGTAATCAAGTTTTGCTTTTTGAATCTAAAGGTATTATAGAAAAAGTCGTTCACATGCCAGGGAAATTTATTTCTAATATTTTTTCCAGACCTAAGCCTAATGGTGACATCAGAATGATTCTTGATTTAACTAAATTAAATGAATTAATAGAGTATCGCCATTTTAAGATGTTTTCATTAGAAACTGCCAAGGATTTGGTGACACCTGATGCATGGATGGCCAGCGTAGATTTACAGGACGCGTATTATACAGTCCCTAATTGTACAGAACACTGAAAGTTTCTCAGATTTATTTGGAAGGATGAACTTTTCCAGTTTACATGTATGCCAAATGGTTTAGCTAGCACCCCACGCCTTTTTACTAAATTATTAAAGCGTTTTTTTTCGGCTATGGCTAGGAAAGGACACACTATGTTTCCTTACATAGATGATTCCTTTATTGTGGCGCAGTCATTTAATCACTGTAAAAATGCTGTCAGAGATCTATGTCAATTCCTGACCAGATTAGGATTTTACATTCATGAAAAGAAGTTGGTTTTCTTACCAACGACCAAACTTAAATGTTTGGGTTTCATTGTGAACACGCATGCAATGACAGTTTCACTTCCGAAACAGAAACTTGAGAAGTTTCTAGATACTGCGATCCGCTTGGTCGAGTTAACTAGGCCAAAGATAAGGCAGGTCGCCGTGTTGGTCGGTATAATGATATTATATGCCCCGGCTATTTTATACGGCAAGGCACACATTAAATCTCTAGAAATAGATAAGAATTTAGCTTTGGCTCGCACAAAAGGAAATTTCGAACGAAAGATGTTTATTTCTGAAGAAGGCATAAATGATATTAACTGGTGGTTTGAAAACATTCATAGCTCCCCCAATCCCATTAGAATGGCCGAACCCAACATGGTAGTAACCACCGACGCTTCACTAGAAGGTTGGGGGGCACATCGTAATGATGTGTTGACAGGAGGCAGATGGTTACAAAATGAAATTTCGGACCATATTAATGTTTTGGAGTTGAGAGCCATTTATTTAGGACTAGCAAGTCGTGTAAAGGTGCCACGAAAACATGTTAGAATACTAACTGACAATACAACTGCAATGGTATATGTAAAGAACATGGGAGGGACAAAGTCCAAACCATGTAATGACTTAGCAAAGATGATTTGGGATTGGGCGCAGCGAAACCAGGTTTGGCTAACAGTGGCACACATTCCAGGTATTCAAAATACGCTAGGTGACCGAAAGAGCAGACATTTCCATGATCATTAAGAATGGGCCCTTAATCCGAACATTTTTGAAATCATTTGTCAAAAATGGGGCCGACCTGAGGTCGACTTATTTGCATCCCGTAATAATTTTTAAATTGACAAATATGGTTCATGGCATCCAGAACCAAACGCCGGGCAGATAGATGCATTTTCTCTGATTTGGGGAAATTAATTTTACTATATTTTCTTCCCATTTAGCATGATCAGACAAGTGGCCAGAAAGATCAAGATGGACAAAGCGCACGCAATATTAATCGTTCCCGACTGGGACACACAACCTTGGCTACCGGGCATAGTGGCGACAGCCACAGATTGCCTGCGATTCCGAAGATCCCCAGGAAATCTGACACACCAAGGCCCACTGAAACAACACGGGGACGTGTCAACGACACCTTTGCTGGCATTCCTTTTCTAAATAACTATTTGAAACAATTTGGTCTAGACAAAATTACACAGCAAAGAATAGTTTCACATGCATGGCGGAAAGGCACAGTTAAAATGTATACCACTTATTTACGAAAGTGGGGCGTTCATTGCCTCATTAAGAAAGTTAAGGCTATGAACCCGACCATTTCCCAGGTCACGAGGTTCTTGCGTATGTTAGAAGATGAAGGTTTAGGCTTTGGAGCCATTAATGCTGCTAGGTGTGCTTTGTCGGTTATCCTTCCAAGGATAAATGGCCAGACTATAGGGAAACATCAAGTTATTCACTGGGTTCTCAGTCGATTTATGAAAGAAATCCACCCAAACCAAAGTATAGTCGTTTTTGGGATGTGTCTGTGGTATTAAAACTGTTTAAACAATGGCCATATAACAAACATTTAGATATTAGAAAATTAGGATTTAAAGTAACGATGCTCCTCTTACTAGTAACAGGACACAGAGGACAAACTATTGTTGCGTTATCACTGGATGGCCTTGAAATAGATAACAAAGAGGCCACGTTTGACTTGACACAATTGTTAAAGTCAAACAGATTAGGAGATCCTCTGTCTACAGTTAATCTAACAAGTTTTACAGAGGATCCAAAACTATGTGTAGTTTCAGCCATAAGGGCGTATATATCCAAGACGAAGGACTTAAGGACTTCAAGGCAGCTTTTGGTGAGCTTTATTAGGTCACATAAGGGCATTTCGCGAGACACGCTTGCACGATGGACAATTACAGTATTAAAGTTTGCAGTCGTCGATACAGACAAATATGCGTCTCATTCGACGTGAGGTGCTATGGTGTCAAAGGCACGTCTGCTAGGAATTTCCGTTAAACGTATCTTAGCCCATGCAGGATGGAAAACCGCACGATCGTTTGCAAGACATTATAACAAACGGTTGGAAAAGTCGAGCGGTGTTGCCCGACGGTTACTGAAAGACTAGACTACAGAGGTGAGAATACACTTTATTTTCTCCAAAAATCTTATCGATTACTGATTTACAACGTGATGTAACATGTCATTGAATAGTTAACAATACGATACAGGATAAAATGATGTTACGTAAACATCTCCCTAGCCTGAGGCTAGCCTGAGGCTGTATACCGAGGTAAAATAGATTAGTTAGACGAATCTTACCTGGGTATAGATGATGGATAACTGTTGTTTTACCGAGGTATAAGCCTCGGATAGATGTGGGCTAGGGCCCGCCCATCACACCCTTCCATGTCTATTCGGTTGGCTTGTACGAGGAAAACTTCACAGTTCTATTATCATTATCATTATTATTGTTTTATTTAGATCATTTTATCCTGAATAAGTAGGTAAAAATTGCTGGACCGGATGTGCTTCCCTCTCCCTAGCCCTCGTCTATCCAAGGCTTATACCTCGGTAAAACAACAGTTATCCATCATCTATACCCAGGTAAGATTCGTCTAACTAATCTATATATATATATACATAAACAAAACTCATACTCATAGAGGTAGACAATGAAATAACCAAAATCCAGCAAAGGGAAACGGAAATAGCTCGGCGAGCTTCGCTACGCAGCAAACAGGGTGGACGACAGCGATTGGTTAATAATACGATCGCGACTCGGGTCACCCGAGCCGCTAGAATTTCAAATCGAACACCATGAGTGGAGTAAAAAAATACTATCAAATACGGCCACCAAGGGGGGGGGGGGGGGGTCGGTCCTAAGCATTGCTTATTCATATTACTTTTTTAAAGATCATTTTGATACATCTTTTTTAAAGATTTTATTTTGTTGTCAAATCCAGAGTGGTTCATAGACCAAATGATATAATATGCGCTTTTGATCGACCGGAAAGTCAACAAACTAAGGTCTCGCCTGCGCATGCGTGTGACGTGCTTAAGCTAGTTCGCTTTATAAGCTACCTCGCGAGGCGGTTTACATAAAGTGAATAATATGAATCGAATCAGCTCTAATCCGCTTCAGCGTCGCGTCTACACGGCGAATGTGAGCCGAACTAGACAAGGCGAATTATTTGAGGCAGCTTAACTCGCCCGTGTAAACACGGCTTTACCAGTTCAAAAGTTGTGGGTAAATATATTGGCGTATGTATGGGATATATTTTGGTTCTTACTAATCTTAGATTGAGAATTTATGTTTTCATTTAATTTCCCCACATTTTCACCATCTTTTATATAGGGTTTGTCTTCACCCCTCCCGTGAGGCTGTGTCTACCGCAGCCGTGCGGGGTGAATCTTGTTGTTGATTGAGGTTCACAGTTATTTGTGTAGAAGTGAACAATTTAGTGGTCCTAGGGGGGGGGTGAGAGGAGAGGGATGATGCGGACATTAGGATGTATTTTCCTGCTATTGGAAAAAAAAAAAAAGGAGGGTATGAATATGCTGATAAGCCGAACCAGATTAAATGAATCGTTTCCCCTGTGGGTTAAGTGCATTAGCAATACTACATGTATGTTTAAATATGTCGCACAAAACGTATCAACAGTATGATGTTGTGCTAAAGTGAAAATGTAAAATTTTCACATCGACACCATGGATTTATCCAAACTTTTTTTTAACTTACTTTTTCAAACTTCTTTCTTGTTAGACAACATTGTTTACATAACTGTAATCAATCAAATCTTGTTTGAATTTATTGTGTAGTTTAACATGATTTTCTGGATGTATGTTTGATTTCCATGTTACACAAGTGATTTTAATGTATTGCTCAATTTGTATAAGATCAAAATCAAAAAATGAAATAGTTTTTTCAACTCTGACATAAACCTTCATATGAACATGGATTCTGTTATTGTTTGGAATGTTTTCTGCCATTATTTGGAAGGTTTTCACTCTTGGTTTCCATGTCACACTTTAATGCCAAGTTTCAGAGAATGTCCCATTATACACCTTCCAGTGCTGCCACATCATACCTTTTTTAAAGTATTATACTTTTTTTCAATAAAACCGACTCATTTCTTACTTTTTTTCATGTGAAAATACTTTTGTAATACTTTTTTTTGTGAAAAGAATTACCAATCTAGTAATTGAAAACTCTTCAGACTTAGAATTAGGAATTTGATGAGATTGAGAGATATGCTTTGCTAGTCTTTTTGCAGGAGTGGTGTGTGTTCTGTTGAGTGGAACTTTTGCTGAGCTCTCTGCTGTCAGTATGTAAAACTGAGGGCTCAACAGCCGCAACTCCTCACAACACTGCATACATCATTCCTGAAGCATGCTCACAAGCAGTACATGTTAGCTTAAAAAGGTAATACATGGTTGCAAATCAGGGTTAGTTGACCCTTTATTTATCTTTTTTAATACTGTTTTCAGACAATTTTTATAATTACAAAAAACAAGATGTTATACTTGTTTGTGTGTAGAATCCAGAGTGCCGGCACTGACCTCCACTTTCTATGGTGTTTTTTTTTCACCCAGACCTCGCCACAGCTGCACCAATGGCTTCCCGGGATCCAGATTTGGATAAGCAGGGGAACAACAGGGAGGAACGGGTAGAAAACCCTGTAATCAAGAAGAAACCTGGGTTAATCTCAGTGGCTGTCTTAGGGACCATCGCTTTGGTCATAATAATCGGTGAGTTGTGTAGTGAAGCATCGTTCAAAGCTAATGCACACATTCTTACTCAAGGGAAAAAGCTTGTTTTATTTAATGACGTCTCTAAGAGCACATTGATTTTCATACCCTCGGCTATTGGACGTCAAACATATTGTAAAAGCTAAGGCTCGAATCTGTGGCTGTGTATACAGGCTATGGTGAAATTACAGACAAAGAGAAAGGAAAAGTATAAAGTGTAAAGAAGAAGAGAGTGCAGCCCTCTGCTATATTATTTATATGGTTACGTGGGTTCATTGTAGAGCATCACCCCAACCCTTTCCCCCAATGGAAAACAAGCATTCTTGGCCCTACCAGCATTCCTGGTCCCCATGGATACCAGTGGTCTGCCCACCACCACAAGCTGTATGGCCCCATGGCCACCACCAACCTTGACCTTTGAGTGTGGTGATCCCTATCCCAGCAGAGGCGGTAGGCCCTGAGTGCACTCACACCCAGACCTGCCAGCACCAATATTTCTATTTATATCCCACTCAGGCACCACCAACACAAACATATATTTCACCTCGTCCCCTAGCCTCCTGGCTAATTATAGCACAGGGAGATGTAGCACTTCCTGTCGACCAATTTGCGTTTCCGACTCACCGAGTATGGTCGCAGGAAAGGTGAGCAGCAAGCTTTCTTTACTCAAACTCTTTTTGCCTTATGCTTTTGGTTTTCTTCTAGCAAATAAAACCCTAATTCCATCAGGGTTAACCAGAGGTAGTTATTTCATTAATAACTACTCACATTTACACAAAATTTATCATTCAAATAGCCGGGGTACGGTAACCACTGGTGTTGTTGTCGGTCCAAGGCGCTGTCACGCCAGCCTACGGGCGGACACTACGACAAAAGATCATGCACCTGCTGGCGCCAGTGCCTCAAAGGGTGGTCTATTACATGCCAATTATTAAGTTAATATGGTTAAGTTCTTTTATAGAACTCTTGGCATATTTATATATAAAGTTAGGCTATGTAATAAGTAGAGAAGGAAGACGAGTGTTGGGTCGGACACTTTATTGAGCGTCTAGGACATGCACAATAAAAGGGCATATCGGTAAAGTTTGAAATGTAGCGGCAGAGTGACGGCCCGGGGCAGATATCGCCCGGTGGTGGCGCTCGGGCCCGGCTAGCCGGGGCAAATCCCAGGCAGGTCAACGATTGGACAATAATATCGTAACAAAGTATACGAAATAATAAATAATAATGAAACTCCGCCTGTTTTTATACCTGCATAATTCATTATACATCCTATAAAGTTAGGCTATGTAATAAGTAGAGAAGGAAGACGAGTGTTGGGTCGGACACTTTATTGAGCGTCTAGGACATGCACAATAAAAGGGCCAAAGGAGAACGCCTAAGCGTCTCCCCCCAACCCAACACCCGCATCCTCCGAGCATAATGCCGCGGCCACCCTCAAGTCATTCACTATCCTCACCCCCAGGGGAGTCTTAAGGTAGCTGTAGACAGTCTCAGAGGCCCAGTCCCCCCTGGCCTTCAATTCCTCGATTGTGGCTCCGCACATGGATAGGAAGGTGCAGCCTCCCCTCCTCAAGGAGTGAGACGAGAGGGTGGACGTGTCAAAGCCAGCCCTGGTGGAGAATATCTTGAGGGTCTCCTGGTAACAGGCATATGGAAAAGGAGAGGAGACCCCCCCAGAACATGGTATGCGGTACGCAGGGTCAGACGGGCCCGCCCTGATCTGGTGAAAATGCCTTTCGGTCCAGTGGACCGCACAGAGAGTGGTGTCGCAAAACCTGGCGATCGGAATCTCAAGAACGCGTTCCGTAAATTGAATTGTTTTCGAACGGCGAACAGTCAGCAACATCCCCCAGTCATAGAATGAGAAGTCCGATCTGAGGAGGGTGGAGTCTGACATGGTAACCTGAGACTTGCGTAATAATCCCCTAAAGGAGCAGAGGACCGCCGCCCTCCATGCTACGTGGCCAGGGTTGTCAGAAAGGAGGGAGAAGATTTTCCGCAACATGTGTGGGAGCAGCGTCATTGCCTGGCGGGGAGTGTCGCCCTTGGCCCTACGGATTCCCTTAAGGGTAGCAGCCAGGACATAACCCCTATAGTCTATTGGCGGCTCATCGTTAATCCTTAAAAAGTGGTTCAGGCCGCTTAGGTAGTTAAGGATTGAACGGTATTTCAATGAGCGGGCCAGCCAGGTAGCATAGAGGGCCACCTGCTCCAAGGAACAAGGGATTGGAGCCCTGGAGGAGTGAAAAAGATTAACATATTCTAAATATTTGCGGATCTGCACCCCCCTTGTGATGGCCGAGTTTTTCGCGTACGACTGGCGCTGGTATTCCTGCTGCTCGCCCTTCAGCGCCAATATCACTGCAAAAAACGAAAGGTGCATCAAACACGTGGCTACAGCAGAGTGAGCCATTGACATCCCCAGCCCTGATCCTATCAACGCTATCAGCCTTATTTAGCCTACTTAGGGAGTCACAAATCACGTTTACGCTGCTGGGGATATAGACCGAGCTGAACGAGAAGTTGTTCTTGACCGACAGCCAGAATAGTTTACGGAGGAAGAACATGATCCCCTTACATCTGGACCTGCCAGTGTTCAGCGCTGCCCGAACAACCTCACTGTCGGTCACGATCATGACCGTGCTGTTTGACCAGCTTGTCTCCCAACGAAGGCAGGCTGCGTAGACCGCCCACATTTCTTGGATGTTGATGTGGGACGAGCCTACGTTGGGTGGAGAGGGCATGTGGTGGTGGCCGGCATAGGAAACGAGGGGTTTGTTGGCTCCGTCGATAAAGGAGCCCACCACCCAGTCGCGACCATGGAGAGCTCCAAATCCCCACTTAGAGGCATCGCTGTAGGTTGCTACTACCGGAGCAAACTTCCCGAGGATCCTAGCCTTGCCGTTGAATCGCCTCGCAAAGCGTAGCCACCAGTCCAAGTCCTCCCTTATCCCCCTGCCTAGTCGGGCTCTATGGTGAGGTTATTTAAGGCTGGCCATCAGGTCGTATATGCACCTAGAAAACGTCCTCCCACCCCTAATGACCTTGGAGCAGTGGGCCAGCAGGCCCCCAACCTGCTCGAGTTCCTTCTTAGATGCCTTCCTACGCCCCTGAAGACTGTGAAGCACTCTTATTGTCTTAGACAGTTTGTCCTGGGGGAGACTGAGCTCAAGGCTCAAGGAGTCTACGTCGATCCCGAGGAACCGTACCTTGGTGTCGGCCTTACTCACTTTCTTGAAGCTTACAAAGAAACCGATCCGTCTAAGGATCGCGATCAGCTTCCTCTGAGCCCTCTCGACCTCGGGCCTAGTTCTGCCCACGAGACAGAAGTCGTCCAGGTAGTTAACTATCCGGTCAACTCCCTCCCGAACACAGCATCTCACGATAAAGTCTGAGATCTTCGAGAATATGTAAGGGCTCGAGGAGAGGCCCATGCAGAGGCGGTTGTCAAGAATGTAAGAAAGGGCCTGGTCACCGGGTCTCTTGTAACGGAGGCCTTGAAGGTGGCGGTCCTCGGGATGGATTGAGACAGACCTGTAGGCATCCTTGATATCGACAGTGCCGAGAGCGTCACACCGTTCAAGCATGTCTGTCACGTCGTCGAGACCTTTGTAGGAGAACTTAAGGCATACCTGGTCCGTGAAACCATTGACCGAACCGTCAGGCGGAACACTGCAATCGATGACCACGCGCCCACCACCGTCGTCCTTGGGGACGACGAATGCATCGTGAGTGCAGGGCGCGGGGGCAGTGACGGCGGAGATGAGACCATCTCGTTCCTCATCCCTGAACTTCACGTCAATGATCCCTCCCTCCCAGGCTGACTTCCTGCGAGTCTTAGTAGGGGCGTAGTTAGCCGAACAACCGGGATTGATGACCCGGAAACCGAAAGTAACTCCGGTCATGATGTATACCCAGTCGGGGTCGGTGTCGCCACGCAGAAATAACTCAGTGAAGACTCTACATGGTCTGAGCTGAGTGGCGACACCGGCAATCTTGTGAGTACAATCACAATAGCGCCGGACACACTCTCTGGTGACCTTAATTGTCACCGGCTTGCCCCCTTCAAGTTCCCTAATGTGAACTAGGAGGCTGCCCCCCTCAACTTGCTTGACGAACAAGCGGTCATAGCGACTGGAACCTGCCGGACTCAACCAGCGCAATCCAACACCCGGAGATTCATCATGAATCCGGCTTTCCCTAGTCCCCCCCAGACTAAATGTATCAACCCCGGCAGTAGAAGAACTAACAGTATAATGAACATTGGCATTGGGGCAAGGATCGACAGTATCAGTCTCAGCGGGGTCAGGCGTACTCGCGTAACTAACAGCGGGTGAAATAGTCCCAAGGTCTTTCCCAGCGTGACCACGGTTGGCGCCCACAGGGGCACGATCAGTGGCGCCAGGAATATCAGCACCAGAGTCATAAGCAGCCGTGCACCGCTCCTGGGTCTGGCGATTATCGGTTCTAAGAACCCGCGGCTTCCTAGGTCATTCTTTGCACTTCTGTCGTGTGTGTGACTTCGATCCACACACGGAGCAAGTGTGTGAGAAACGACAGCCCGAGCGTGTGCAACCCGTGTCGCCGTTCCAAGCATAGCACGACCCACGTACCCCACGGCCAGGAGAGTGCTTCCCGACACTGCGTTGCCAGGATCCGCCCTTCTTCTGCTTCATGTTGTGAGGGCCGTAGTGCTCTATGCTCTCGTCCTGATGAGCCTTACCGAACGCGGAGAAGCCGATGGTCTCACCGAGCTTGCGTATTGCCAGGATGTGGTCAACGTGCGCAATGTCCTTATAGTGGTCCTCCGTCGATCTTGCTGTCACAAAGCTTACGTGTTCGATGAACACCCTATAGTCCGATACGGTCAAGCCTGGGATGTCCAAGCACCATTTACAGGATGCTTTTATCAGCTCGTGGGCGTTCATCTTCCTAATGTCTTTTCCTTGCCCGTACTTACGCAGCGACCACTTACTTCTTCTCCTACGCGAAGAGCTCCCGCTGCTCTACCTGGACGAACGCCTCCGCCTCCTACTCGACCCTCGTGAGTGTCGACGAGAACGCCCGTAGGAAGAGTGTCCGTCATCCCGGTCGAATCCTTTAGTCCAAGATGGCGGAGGGAGGGCTGCTTCAGTCGTCCTTCTACGGTCGTCCGTAGTCGCGTCGTCCTGGCAGGTCGAATGCGCGTGGGAAGTGCGGTCGCCTCCCCGTCGTCCATCATCAGTTGTCGTCGTCCCGCGTCGACTCCGTCGTCTGTCACGCTCTTCCATCAGCGCAGCTAGCTCGTCTTCCAAGTCGGCGACGCGCATCTCCGACTTTATCTTGTCGATTGCCTCCCGCGCGTTTCTCTCCCGGTCGTCCAGCGAGAGAATCGACATCGCTGAAGTTGTCGCTGAAGTTGTCGCTGAATCCATCTCGACATTCTCGTAGTGGTCGGTTGTTGTCTTAGTGTTCTTTGCCGATGATTTTCCACTGCGTGTCGACATGGTAGGTTCGGCCAGTGTGTCGATGCTTTTTCGGGTGCAGTCGACTCGATCCTGTTTGTCGTGTGGGTGTCCGCAGTCAGTGCAATACCCAGTGCCTGGCATCGTGTCCCATGAGAGCCTGCTGATCACACATTCGACGCTGTGCCGCTTCGCGTAGCGTCCATGGACTTGTTTTTCTGCCGAAAATTGGTCTGGTCGGGTCCGGGTCGAGGACGCGCACTAAGACAAAGGCGCTTAATTGTTTACATAATCCGCTTAGCTGGGGCGGGCCGAACTAAGCGGATTAAGCGGATTAGTATTCAGTGACTGAGTATATATATAACCGCTGGGGTCAGCTAGTTCTCTACAACCGCTCTTATTTTAAACTTTATTGTAGATCGAAGAAATTAATTAAGAATTTGACTCAATGCTCAGCAATTCGACAAACATGTAGCATATCTGGTTTTAAACGAGTTCAATCTTGATCGTAGTCCCAGCCTATAAATCTGCCGGTAGACCCCCTTAAGTTGGTTTCGACGGTCGTGATGAATGTCGACTAAGAATCTATGGCAGATCTATGGCAATAGGAATTCTAATCCTTTTCAATGAACCTCCTTAGGATCGACCCGGATCGACCAGTGCCTCTTGTTCGCCTGCTACAGTTAAGAACGACAAACAAAAATCGACACACTTAGGCCCCCCCAAGGCAAGGTATCGAAGATACTGTCGAGGACAATGTAAATTCACGATACTGTCTTCCGTGTGCAATCGATCCTCCCGTATCCGACAAAATCGACCAAAAGGTACGGAGAAGGTGAAGTCGTCCGCAGGCCGGACGACCGGAAGGGCCCCCACAGGTAGCTAAGTAGACTGTGGAGACTGCTTGGGCTTGTAAGTGTCAGTGTGCACAGGATCCAGTGGGCAGATATCGCCCGGTGGTGGCGCTCGGGCCCGGCTAGCCGGGGCAAATCCCGG
Source organism: Branchipolynoe longqiensis (assembly GCA_030323885.1). Classification (NCBI taxonomy): domain Eukaryota; kingdom Metazoa; phylum Annelida; class Polychaeta; order Phyllodocida; family Polynoidae; genus Branchipolynoe; species Branchipolynoe longqiensis. The sequence continues at coordinate 55,684,674 of CM059191.1, read as the reverse complement.
GCAGGTCAACGATTGGACAATAATATCGTAACAAAGTATACGAAATAATAAATAATAATGAAACTCCGCCTGTTTTTATACCTGCATAATTCATTATACATCCTATATATATAAAAAAGCTTAGGTAGTGAAAACTACATTGGCAACTGAGCTCAAGAGGGATAGGCTCCTCAGCACAGTTATGCGGAGACAATGCATACACTGGTGCCACACATATATATATATATATATTTTTTTATATTTATATATATATCAGTCTTACCCGTAATTATTATTTATGCTAAAATAAAGCAGTAGATAAAACAATTTATTTGCTTCCGGCATGGTGAATAATTTCATTTAATTCATGAGCTTGACTTGCTAGTAAAATTAGGTTCTAATTTATTAAAAGTTACATGCATTACGGCAAATGGCTAATGGAAGTCGTCATATCATCGCAGATGGCAACTAGACAAACGCAGCAGCGAAGACCGGTTCAAAACCACCAGCAGTACAGCACTCAGGCGAGGAGCCGGACGGCAACGCGAGTCAGACGGACACGCAGCCAGAAACAACTAGGTCAACTAGAGGCGACGGAACGGCTGAAGCTATTTCGGGCAACACTGGGGCACAGAGGGCAGGCTTGGACCTGGATCTCGATGCGCGCCTCAATGAACTACTTGAGTGGAAACTCCAACAACAAATGGAGTTGGGCCAAAAGCACATGCGCACAGCGGACTGGGCACATGATTTGTCCGATACTGACTCAGACGAGGTCAGGTCAGTTGACTCACAACAATCAGCATTGCCCTGTGTTCCTGTGAAAAGTAAAAAGAAGAAAAAGAGAGCGAAAAATGATTCGGACACTTTGTCGGGCTCTGAGTCGGGACTATCAGAGGGTGATAGGTACCGGAGGAGTAAAGTAACTTCAAAGAAGATTAAGAAACACAAGAAATCCAAGAAGTCTAAGAAGAAACATTCTTCTACATCAGATTCATCTGAATCGTCATTCCTATCATCAGACTCTGACGCTCAGGCAGAGGGGGTGATGGAGAAGAAACTGGCTAAGGCAGCCAAAAAGAAGAGAATTTGTGCTAATAATTTCGGTAAGAGTGAGATCGTTGTTAAGAACAGCTCTCAACGGTCATTTTGATACGTTTAAACCGACCGAGATCATTAGCCACGGTGCGGAGAAATACACTGGCATTAAAGGTGTGAAAGAATCCTTCTTGCGTGACATGGATTCAGATCTTATCATGACGGATCAGATGAAATGTTATGAACATATGTTGCATATCATGCAGTCAGCTGTCCTGCGATGGCTGCGATTGTGCCGGTAGCAAACCGAATGGCTAACGAAAATAAATTCACTACGTTGGCAGCAGGCATGAATGATGGACTAGAACTCTTAGCAGCAGCTAGTACGAACGCCACCCACCGAAGGTTCGAGAATGTCTACAAAGGTGTCACAACCGATGCAGGCAAGGAAGTGACCAGATCCAAGTGAGTCCAGGATAACAAGGGCAAATAGTTCACGCTCTTTATGCCGCCGAAACCGATCAAAGGGAAGCATTGGGATAAGACCTTGATGTATGGAGGGCAGCTCCAGAATTTGCTCAAGAAAGCAGAATCAGGTACCAAGTGTAGCAAACAGATGTGTACCAAATGCAAAGCTGAAGATATTGCGTCGAGAGCCAAGCGACAGCGAGCCGAGCGCCCGAGGAGAGGTGCGTTCCGAGGTGGCAGGGGGGCATTCGGACCAATGGGCCCGGCGTTCCGAGGTCATTCACAGAGGAACCTGTTCGGGTGGAACGCGTTCAACCGTCCCAACTTCGGCAGACCACCTGCAGCTCAAGGAATGCTGCAGGGTTTCGGGAGAGGAGGAGCCAGATAGAGCCAGCGCCTTCTCTTCCAGATCAGGAAAATCTGGTAAAGAACATTTTCATTGCGGGAAATGTAACTAACTGTCAAGAATTTTGGTCCAAAATTACTACTTCGGCAGAAGTTCTAGGGGTTGTACAAGGGGTGAAAATTCCTTTTAACCAAATTCCTATGCAAAAACGAGCACCGAAACCTTATAAGCCTTCACAAGAAGATAAAATCTAAGTAAATAAGGAAATTAATAATTTTCTGTCACACAAAATTATTGAAAAGGCGGGTCATGTTAATGGAGAATTCATCTCCAACATTTTCCTTAGAAACAAGCCGAATGGTGATTCCAGAGTAATCTTGGATCTTACTAAGCTCAATAAACTAGTAATGTACCAAAATTTCAAAATGTTTTCATTAAAGACAGCATTGGATCTAACGACGCAAAATGCTTGGATGGGCACAATTGATTTAAAACATGCCTATTATTCCGTTTCAATAGATAAAGATTTTAGGAAATTCCTAAGGTTTAGTTGGCAGGGCCAACTTTATGAATTCACATGTATGCCAAATGGGTTAGCGGTTTGCCCACGTATTTTCACTAAATTGTTGAAGCCCATTTACGCGAGGTTAAGTGAGCAAGGGGTAGTATCCTTCCCTTACATAGACGATTCGTTCGTAATCGCTAAAACAGAGGCGGCGTGCCGCTCGGCCTTGAACCTACTCAGCACTGATTTGATCCAAGCGGGGTTTTGCCTCAATGCGAGTAAATCTTTACTCAAACCTTCACAAAAAGTAAAATTTCTGGGGTTTTATCTCGATACAAGGTCGATGGAAGTTTCACTGACAGAAGATAAAATAAAAAAGTTCTTGGAATTTGCCAAATTTGTCATTTCTCACAGAAAGGAAGTAAAAATTAGGAAAGTAGCAGCAATTATTGGTGTTATGACAGCCTATTCACAAAGTTTAAAGTATGTGCGGGCACACATTAAATCTCTCGAGTTGATACAAAATTGAGCGCTCAAACTAGCGAAAGGTAATTTCGATAGAAATATGATAATCTCAGAGCAAGGTCTAGAGGACATCAGGTGGTGGCTAAACAACATTAACGGTTTGCCTCAAAAGATGCACTTACATGAAGCAGAGCTAACGGTCTCCACAGACGCCTCATTAGAGGGCTGGGAAGCTCAACAGGACCAAACAGATACTGGAGGCAGATGGTTATTGTCGGAAGAAGATGATCACATTAATGTACTAGAATTAAAAGCCATCTACATGGGCTTGAGAAGTCTGGCTAAGACAGACAACACTCATGTTAAGTTATTTACTGATAATAACACAGCACTAGGGTTTGTAAGGGGAATGGGTGGAACTAGATCACCCAGATGTAACAAAATTGCCAAAATGATTTGGGATTGGGCGGAAAACAGAAACATCTGGTTAATGATTCAATACATACCAAGCAAAGAAATGTAACGGCAGACAGAAGAAGTAGGAAATTTCATGACCACTTTAGAGTGGAGCCTTTCTCAAAAATTATTTGAACAAATTTGTGATGTTCGGGGAACACCTGAAATTGACCTTTTCGCTTCACGCAGAAATCGTAAACTCCCTAAATATGTCTCCTGGCACCCCGAACCGGAGTCTTGGAGAGTGGATGCTTTCAGCTTCAATTGGGGTAAACATTTCCTTTATGCTTTTCCTCCATTTAGCATGGTGGGAAGAGTGGCTCGGAAGCTGAACCAGGACGGGGCCTCGGCGATTCTGGTGACGCCTCTGTGGAGAACGCAACCATGGCTGGCAGCAGCACGATGCTGGGTGAAGCAGTGCATCACCTTACAAGGGGCTCTGAACGACCTGGCACACAGCAGACCGCTAACCGCAAAGGGCGATGTCAGTTCCATCCCCTTGGCGGTATTCCTCTTCTGAGGAAACATTTGGAACCCTACGGTATAGATAAAGTTACTTTACAGAGACTTGTCTCATCAGCTTGGAGAAAAGGAACTGTTCAGCTTTATGCACACTATATAAAAAAGTGGCAGTTATTTTGCTTAATTGATAAGATTGATTGTTTAAAACCATCATTAGCCCAGACCGTAAGGTTTCTAAGAGGTTTAGAAGATGAGGGGTTAGGATTTGGCGCAATTAATACGGCACAGTGTGCTCTCTCCGTTGTATTACCCAGAATAGATGGGCAGACTATTGGTAAACACTATGTGGTACACTGGTTCCTGAGATCGGTATATGAACGCAATCCACCGAAACCTAAATACTCCAGGTTTTGGGATGTTTCACTAGTATTTAAATTGTTCAAAAGGTGGCCAAACAACAAAGACACAGAGGTCAGACAGTGTTAGTGTTAAGCTTAGACAAGATGACTTTCGAATTAAGTAAACTCTTAAAATCGAACAAGGTAGGAGACCCTTTGTCACCAGTAACATTGACAGCTTTTCATGAAAATAAGAAGCTGTGTGTAGTAAGAGCCATTAAGGCTTACATCTCACGTACCAAGGACTTGAGAAAGAACAATCAGCTACTATTGAGCTACATTAAACCGCACGGGCCCATCTCAAGGGTCTCACTTTCAAGATGGACATTAAGGACACTCTCCATTGCAGGCATTGACACTGAGAAATATGCACCACACTCTACCAGAGGAGCGTTAGCCCCTAAAGCAAGAGGCCTAGGTATATCGATTAAGACCATCCTTGCAAATGCAGGATGGAAAACTGCTGTGGCATTTGCCAAACATTACAATAAGAAATTAGAGAAGCAAAATATGGCTTCTACGTTACTTAAGAAATAAGATTGTTTCGAACATGTTCTAAATAAAAGTTGGGGAAAAGAACTGGCCGAAATTATGACTTGTAAACATCTCCCTGTGCTATAATTAGCCAGGAGGCTAGGGGACGAGGTGAAATAGAATAATTATGTGAGACTTACCTGGGTATAGTAGAAACATAATTGTTGTTTTACTGAGCCCTATAGCCTCGGCTTATTATAGTACAGTTCTCACCCACCCTAACCCTTGGGAATGACACGGAGGTATACAATTAAAGGCAATAGCAAGAAAACAAGATAATAATAACACAATTTCGGTAGGTTGGATAAAGATTGGTCGACAGGAAGTGCTACATCTCCCTTTACTATAACAAGCCAAGGCTATAGGACTCGGTAAAACAACAATTATGTTTCTACTATACCCAGGTAAGTCTCACATAATTATTCTATATATATATGCGGCTGGTCATGTACACCGATCAGTAATAGAACATTTGCATTCCCCCCTATGCCGTATTTCGGAATATTTTACAACATGGTCATTCTGACATATTTCTTTGCAAGAAACCTGCTGTCGCCACATAGGCTACTCTTTCTGATAAGCAGCAAGGGGCTTTTATATGCCCCTTCCCACAGACAGGACAGCACATAGCACAGTCTTTACTGAATCAGTTGTGGACCACTGGTTGGATCGGAAAATAGCCTAAGCTGCAAATGGGTCTACTGAGCAGGAGCAATCGGATGACCCACACCTTCACAGGTGGACACTCTACAGCCTGAGCTATGTTCCGCTTCCTCTTTTACTCAAGGGAGAACCACCCACTGAGTGCATTGGGTATCAGTACCCACTAATGCTCAAGACATGCTGCTTGAATGTATAGATTTCATGGTCTTAAGTCAACACTGTTTAATGTAAATAGCATGTGAGACCTCTTTAACAATGTAAGACAAACAAATCTTTTTGAGTTCCTGAAAACAACTAGGCTATTTATAACCTCCTGTAATTTTTTTTTTTTAATGCGTTAGATTTCACTGTCAGTTGATACAAGTTTAGCCACTTCAAAATTGCATCAGATATGGTTTTTGGTATCATTTGGTATGAATCTGACCATATTGGAGTTTTGTGTAAATTTCAATTGAGGGATCTGAATGTGATTGACTAGTCTAACAGAATAGATATCACTAGCATTTCCCCTGAATATGGCGCTTGCCACACAACATTTTTCTGGCAAGGCCTTTTGTCAGCTGGGACTTTCAGGAACCATGATTAAAAGTATACACACACATACATGCATACTATTACTAATACACACACATGTACACATGCACACACACACTCTGGCACATGACAATATAATCTGCTGGCATATAAGTCCTGGCTGGCAAAAGTCCCAGCTGGGAAAGTGTTGGGTGGCAATTATCAGCTGGCAAATAGCGGGTGGCAAATCGTGGGTGACAAATGTCGTGACAGCCACGTATCCTCTCCCTTCCTCAAGAATTTAACTTCTTCCCAATTTCCATAGATTTCCGCGATTTTTGCGAATCCGCGATTTTGTGTTTTTTTCTCTCTCAGATATGTGGACAGTTTGAAGTACTTTCTCCTTAAATTATACTAACTAATATAACAAAATGCCATGACCAGCGTCCCTGGACGGTGACTGTGAAAGTATGTCTGAACACTTTGACTGAATGACTTTATTCCCCTCCAGGCCTCAAACCATAGCCGGCCAAACTTGTCCATGACGTCATCTCATTTGCATATATTACAGACATGTCTAGACGTCTAGACGTCTATTATGCATATATCACATCCCCCCCTCAAAGTATTTCTGAGACATGAAATGTTTCAAAATCCCCATAAAAACATACCATGTTTACTCATTCTTCATACAGTACTACAATAAAATATACAAGCACTTAACTTAAGCGAGTAGGCGTAAGTAAGTAAGTAATTAACTTAACCCACAGGTTTAGCGAGTGTCCGAGTGCACTATGGCACTGAAGTCCTTTGAACTGTCCAGCTGCTTAGCCTCCACAAAACAATTACCATGACTAATAACTAGTCCATAGCAATATTATGATGGAATTATATATCAATTCTTACTTCATCTTCCGGATACCGGAAGTTAAGTATCCGGGGAGAGGACAATCCCGCGCATGCCAGAAGTAGCTTCAGTACGCAACTCGGCAGCGGTGGAGTCAGTACGAGTTGGAGGAGGACCGATTTGAGGTAGGTTTTTTGTATGAACCAGTGGTTTTTTGTGGATTATTTTTGTGGATTATTTTTGTGGATGATTGTTGCTTATGTTTTGGTGTTTTTTTATTCAAGATTATGCCTAGACTTATAGTTCTAACGCTTGTCGTTACAGAACATTGACTGCGAGAGCAAGTGCTATTCACCTCTCAGCCGGAACGAACGCGCATAACTCATTTACGTGACTAGTAAACGGTGTGGTCGCTTAAGGCAAGATTCTATACAGTGTCGATTGTTATGGGTCGTATGATGACTACAGAAGATCTGACAAATGTGAAGTCTGCTGTTCACAGTTTAAGTGGGTCGGAGTCCGAATCGGTGGATTGTCCGCATACGAAACAATTAAAACAAAAGAAGAAGTTAGCGCCATTGGACGCAAAAGCTAAACAACGGCTGAAAAATGTTGAACAAAGTTCTCCGATTGCAACTACGAGCACTGATAACTTGCAGATTTGATGGAAATGAGGAAAGAAGCGAAGGAAGCGGAGCAGAAGAGACTGCAATTGGAACGTTCAAGAGAGTTGCAAATAGACGCCATGGCGACGGGGCGTGCAATGAAATCGAGTACGATGAGTTCTACGACACAGGAGATGATGACGATTACGCGTATTATGAGGAAGACGATGGTGATTCTGTGAGTGCGATCAACATGAATGACCAATTGAAGCTGCTTAGAGCGGGTTTTGAGAATGACGAGAAGCAAGTAGCGACAGAGACACTCAGGAAGCCTTCGCCTTTCGGCAAGTTTAAGGCGCCGTCGAAGCCAAAAGTGACAGCGGCTTAGTTGGAGACAGCCCTGGCCGTGGTTCCCACGTCGAAGACATTGTCAACGACTGCAACTACGGCAAAAACAAAAGTATGACGAGAGTTTAAATTGGATACGGGCCTACATGAGGGTGCTCTGTTAACTGAAATACAAGAAATATATAAGGCAGTGAAGAAGCCGGTGGCGCAGAAGATAGTGATTAGTGAATCGATGGCAGGAGTTATTGATCATTACTACGAAGGTCCCAATGGTAGTGGACCAAAGCCACTTAAGACAATATGTGAGATTTCAAGGCAGTATACGGGATTACGAGATGTTCCAGCGGCACAGGTGCAGGCTTTGAATGAGGAGATATGTTTTGCTGAAGGCAGGAAAGACGGTGAGTGCTCACTGTTGACGGCGATGAAGGGAGTTGTTGGATCATTGACAGCGATAGCGCCGGTAATGGATATTATCCTGCAAAGGGGCTCGGCAGATCCTGAGCTAAATGAACACGTGATGCACATGCTGAACGCGATCAGGCTGTTGGTATGCACACATAGTCAGATAAGACTCGACAGAAAGGCCAGTGTTAAGAAGGTAGTGTATTCATGTTTGGGAAAAGAAATCATAAAAGAGAAAAGAGATGTGTATGGAGATTTACCAGAACCGTCAGAGTATTTGTTGGGAGATAATCTCGGCGAGAAAAACAGACAACTGATGAAGTCAGTGCGAGCCTCAGATACCTGTATGATATCAGGACAGTACAGAGGGAAATGAAGATTTTTCCAAGATAACCAGGCAAGAAGCTACGGTGCTCCTTATCCTAGAAGGGGAAATCGCAGGTTCAGACCCCACAGAGGAGGAAGACAGACATCCTCCTGGGGTACAAGACAGCAAGCGCCAGAAAAGCACTTTGGCAGAACGTCAGAGGACTACGCTCAATATGGAAATGTCCCGTCAGTGGCAAGAGGGGCGAGAGGAAGAGGGAACTCCAGTCGGGGTTTTCAGAAGTGAGCTACCATAGCCAGGTGGGTAACTCAGAGTTAAGGACCAAACCTGGTAATACATTACTTATTACTGATAATATTGATGATAATCAAACTGGGGATGAACAGGTAGTTTTTGTAGCAGGTAAAATAGTAAATCTTTTGAGCAGTTGGAGGAAATTAACTTCAGATAAATGGATATTAAAATGTGTAGAAGGGTTGACGATACCTTTCATTAGGACACCAGTTCAGTTAAGGGAGCCCTTTCCATTCAAAATGGAGGAGAGGGAAAAATGATTTGTACAGGAAGAAGTAAGGTCGTTGATTGAAAAGAGAGTTTTAAAAGTAGTAGAGGAATGCCCGAATCAATGGGTGTCGAATATCTTTCTACGACCAAAACCAAATGGGAAATTTAGAATGATTTTGGACCTGACAGAACTAAATAAAATAGTAAGCGATAAACATTTCAAGATGTATAATTTAAAAACAGCTCTAGATTTGATAGAACGTGGAAGTTGGATGGCGAGTGCAGACCTGACAGATGCATATTATTCTGTGCCACTATTACAAACCCATAAGAAATATTTGAGGTTTCGAGTAAGAGAGAAGTTACTCGAGTATCAAGTGTTACCGAATGGCCTGTCACCAGGACCACGTATTTTTACTAAATTGTTAAAACCAATTTATGCAGATTTGGCAGAAAAAGGGTTTATAGGATTCCCCTATCTGGACGATAGCTTCGTGATTGGTAGAACAAAACAGGAATGCAGGGAAGCAATTTTGGAATTAAGAAACAGCTTTAGGAAGTTGGGGTTTAAGATTAACCTAGAAAAGTCTATGCTGGAGCCTATGCAAAAATTGATGTTTTGGGGATTCGAATTAGATTCGGAAACAATGCAGATAAGACTACCGGTAGAGAAAAAGGTTAGGATGCTAGAGGTCATAGGAGAAGTTCTCGGGGAAAGAACACACAAGATTAGAACAATAGCGGGACTAGTAGGTCTCATGGTAGCATACGCGCAGGGAGTAGAGTATGGAGGTGTAGACTTCAAGAGTATTGAAAGAGATAAGATCAAGGCCCTGAAGAGGAGCAAGGGTAATTTTGAAAGTGAGATGTGGATTTCGCAGGAAGCTGGTGGAGCGAGAACATACACAATTGTAAGATGATCAGGAGGGAGATTCACAGATGCATCACAGGCAGGCTGGGGAGCGCATACTGAGACAGAGGAGACGGGTGGACGATGGCACCCGGATGAGTTAATGCACATAAATGTGCTAGAACTGAGAGCAATCTATTTTGGATTAAAGAGTTTATGTAGGTATAAAAATATACATATAAGAGTGAAAAACAGACAATACTACAGCACTAGCGTATGTAAGAAACATGGGAGGAACCAAGTCGGAAGATTGTTTGGTTGAAACAATTAGGATATGGGAATGGGCCCAGGAACATGGGAACTGGCTGTCTATTACTCATATTCCAGGAGTAGACAACTTGTTAGCAGACTTGAGATCCAGAAAATTCAGGGATCAGCTAGAATGGAGCTTAAATGAAGACATTTTTGAAGAAATCTGTAGTAAGTGGGGAACCCCAGGGATAGACATGTTTGCATCAAGACTGAATGCGAAAGTGCGGAAGTATGTAAGCTGGGAGCCAGAACCAGATAATTGGAAGACAGATGCGTTTTCATTCAAGTGGGAAAATATGTTTATATATTGTTTTCCACCATTCAGCCTAATACCCAGGGTCGTGAGAAAGATCGGCAGGGATCGGCCCAAGGCGATAGTGGTGGCTCCGGATTGGCCAGCGCAACCGTGGCATGCGTTGATATGACTGGAAGCAAAGGAAGAGATGGCGTTCCCAAGGCAAGTTGGCAACCTGAGTGGGTACGGCAAAGTCTAGAAGATATAAAATTAAAGGCGTACCTCTTTTAGCTAGGACATTGGAAGGTTTTGACATAGATAATAAGACTGAGCTATTTTCAAGATACATGGAGAAAATCTACGAAGAAGGGATATATGACGCATATTAATAAATGGGCACTTTGGGCCATAGAGAGAGGAATCAGTGTTTTGAACCCTAAGATAGCAGAAGTTCTGAAATACTTGAGAATGTATTTTGAAACAGGAGTAGGTTATGGAGCGATAAACATGGCCAGATGTGCATTAAGCATGATTTTGCCTAGAAAAGATGGGTGCACCATTGGGGAACACTATTTAGTCAGGTGGTTTTGCAAAAGTTGCCACGAGCGGAGACCTCCACAACCTAGATATGATAGTTATTGGAGTGTGAACATAATACTAGAATGGATTAAGAATTTAGGGAATAATTCGGCACTAAATCTGAAATTATTATCCTATAAGTTAACGTTGTTATTGTTATTAGTTTCTTCACAAAGAGGGCAAACTATTTTAAGCCTGATGTTAGACAGAATAAGGTTTGAGGAAAGCTCAGTGGTGTTTAACATGAAAACATTGTTAAAACATAATCAGTTGGGTCAACCATTGGACTCTATAAGATTCCACACTTATACTGAAGATAGAAGACTGTGTGTAGTACGGACTGTTAAAAAGTATTTGTTAAGAACGGCAACTATAAGGAAGCAGAACAAACAATTACTGATTTCCTATATTGGGCCACATGGATCCATAAGTAGAGCAACGTTGGCTCGGTGGACACTAAGTGCAATGAACCTGGCAGGTATTAACACGGATAAGTACAAGGGTCACAGTACTAGAGGGGCTTCGGCATCATCAGCAAAAGCGCTAGGAGCAAGTTTGAATGCCATTATGTGGAACGCTTCCTGGCGGGATAGTAAGAGCTTTGCGAAGTACTATCATAAAACAATTGAAGACCCAGGAGAGGTTCAAAGACTGTTATTGAGAAACAATAGACGGAGTTAAGATGTGTGTTCGTTAAAGATTAAATAAATAATTCAAGCATATTGACAATATACTGATTGACATGTGGTTAACAAGGTAATAAAGCCATAGGCACAGAAACTGTGAATCTTGGGACTGGAACTTGTTTCCGTGTGAATAGACCTGTTGAAGCAATGCCTAATATCGAAAGACTAGATTTGTTGTTGTATAGACGGACGAGGGGGTAGGGCATTGTAGGAGGGAGAGTACCTTTGAGGATGGGTAGTCGCATCTATGGGTCCATCCACGGATGACTCAGACTCTCTGGTTCCCCTTACTTTGCCTAGCTCATGTATGGCTCCACGAAGCTGTTGTGTACGCAGCGGCCACCCCCTGGCACACGGTCTTGACTGACCGGCTAAACTACATGAGTGAACCTGCTGGGATTGTATTCTGGTGGGGAGGGATGCCTCCCTCTTTAAGTGCACGAAGACTACATCGACAAGGCGGCGGAAGAGCCAAAGAAATGGTCAACGGCAACGAGGCGATGTAGCAAGGTGTATGACACACATGGGGCGTATCAAGGCAAAAACGATAAACGGCCAGTCATCGTGGAAGAGACTGGGGCCTCACCACGTATTTTCCCATAGTTTGCAATGGACCATGAAAGTACAACATATGGAGAATAGAGGTGCAAGTGAAGTTCAGACCCCTGCGATGAAGAAACTTGCTGTAAATACTAACAGGGAAGAGGTGATTCTCAATGATAATAAGAAAGACCATATTAATGATGAGGGTGGCCCAAACCCTAAGGGGAGGCCACCATCTGATGATGTCTCTCTGAAATCAAGAAGGAAAGGCCTTAGAATAGGCACATGGAATGTAAGAACACTATACCAACCGGGAAAGATTGACAATCTTATTCAGGAGGCAAACACCATGGATATCGATATAATGGGAGTATGTGAAACCAGATGGACGGACTCCGGTTACATCGAGAAAGACAACCACATTTTTATTTACTCTGGAGGAGAACAACATGCTCACGGAGTTGGCATTCTAATGAAACAACAATATGGAAAGTATATAATGGGCTATTGGACCATCAATAACAGAATGATGTTGGTTAAACTAAGAGCCAAACCGTTTAATATTGCCATCATGGTATTGTATGCACCAACACAAAGCTACGAGGATTGGGAAGTTGAGTCCTTCTATGAGGATGTGGAAGCTGGTTTAAAACAAACAAAGCCAAGTGATATCCTTGTAGTGCTTGGCGACCTAAATGCAAAGGTTGGACAGGAACAATATCCGAAGGTGACTGGACACTATGGACTGGGAACCCGAAATGACAGAGGAGAATGCCTGTTACAATTCTGCGTAAAAAACAAACTGGTCATAACTAATACCTTCTTCCAACAGCCAAATAGAAGACTATACACATGGAAGAGCCCAGGAGATGTCTGCAGGAACCAGATCGATTACATCATGATTAAAGATAGATTTAAAAACAGTATAAATAGAATAAAAACATACCCAGGTGTAGATATAGGTTCGGATCATAACCCACTCATTGCCACCATAGAAGTCAAACTGAGGAAGTTGAAATCCTCACAGATAAAGAGGCCATACTATGACATCACAGCACTTAAACAACCAGAACTGAGGAAAACCTATGCAGTGGAGGTGAACAACAAATACGAATCTTTACTCATGGAACTAAGAGAACAAAATGAAAATAAAGAATAAAAAATGGAGAATAACTGGAAGTTTTTCAAGGAAAGCCTAAAACAAACAAATGAAATATTGCTCCCACTGAAAAAAAAGGTAACACAGAAGGCATGGATGACAGATGAAATCCTACAACTAATGAAAGAGAGGAAGATACATAAGAATACAATGAAATACCATGGAATGGACAGGGAAGTAAAGAACAAGTGCTCCCAAGAAAAAGAAAGATGGCTGAGATTGAAATGTGAGGAAATAGAAACCCTTGAAAACAATCATCAGACAAGGGATATGTACGAAAGGGTCAGAGAAATGACAAATAATAAGCAGTCTTCGAAACAAAGAGGATGTATCAAGAATAAGAAAGGACAACTACTTTTTGATGAAGAGGAAGTCTCTCATAGATGGTCTGAATATATCGAAGAACTTTTTGACGGGCAGAGAGAGGAAATACCTAAGATGAGGAATACTGATGGGCTTCCTATTCTGGAGAGCGAAGTAATAAGAGCCATTGGGCAACTTCGGAATGGGAAAGCAGTAGGAACAGACAATATCTCTTCTGAAATGTTAAAAGCTTTGGAGGGAGCTAGCATCACAAGGATAACTGCTCTTTTTAATGACATATATAACACCGGATATATTCCATCAGACTTAAGAAAATCTATATTTATTGCCCTTCCTAAGAAACCAAAAGCGGTGGAATGCTCGGATTTCAGAACAATAAGCCTCATGAGCCATGTTATTAAAGCTTTACTCAAAATACTACCAGAAAGGATTAAAACAAAAATTAATCGAGAGGTATCAGAAGAGCAATTTGGATTCAGACCAAACAGTGGAACAAGGGAAGCCATTTATAACATGAGAACAATAATTGAGAGACACCTAGAAGTAGATAAGGTTATATACATATGTTATATAGACTACGCTAAAGCATTTGACAAAGTACATCATAAGAAACTCATAGAAGCTCTACAAAAAATCGGTCTAGACGGTAAGGACGTTCGGCTTGTGGCCAACCTCTACTGGGAACAGTATGCTGCTATAAGAATTGGAGACTCATTGACACCAGAAGTGAAGATCAAATGTGGAGTGCGACAAGGATGTGTTCTATCACCTAGTCTTTTCAACATTTATACGGAAATGATTTTCAGAGAAATAGATGACATCATAAGAATAAATGTTGGAGGTGGAAATATCAATAACACAAGATACGCAGACGATACAGCACTGCTAGCCTTAATGTCAAATCGACTACAAGATATAGTGGATGAAGTAAAAGAAAAAAGTGAGAGATGTGGCCTCAAAATGAATGTAAAGAAGACAAAATCCATGGTTGTCACCAGAAAGGAATACAAACCAAGAGCAGAGATAAAAGTTAATGGTGTAATCTTGGAGCAGGTATAGTCATTTGTGTATCTGGGCCATTTAATAACTAGTGATGGCAGATGTGAAAGAGAGATTAAACGGCCAAAACAACATTTCTAAAGATGCAGAAAGTACTAACATCTAGAGACATAAATATAAAAACAAGACTCTGACTGCTATAATGCTATGTGTGGTCTACACTTTTATATTGCTGCGAGACATGGACTTTGAAGAAAGGAATAACAACAAAGCTCGAGACATTTGAAATGTGGCAATATAGAAGAATGTTAAAAATTCCATGGACAGCAATGATACGCAATGTGGAGGTCCTAACAAGAATGAAAATAAAGAGACAGATAATACAAACGATCAAACACAGACAAATTAAATACTTTGGCCACATGATACAACACCAGGAATCACAGAGAAGAATACTGGAAGGGAAGATAGAAGGGAAAAGACCAAGAGGGAGAAGGAGAACAACATGGATGGACAACATCACTGAGTGGACAGCAATGAGCTATGCGGAATGCGTGAGAGGAACAAATGACAGGAAGAGATGGAGGTCCATTGCAGCCAACCTTCTTCGAGAAGACGGCACCCATTGATTGATTGAGACGGACGAAAGAGGAAGAAGGAAAGGAAGGAAGGAAGTAACGGAGGAGGAGTCGGGTAATAAAAACCATGCTACCAAGGCTCTCCCCGGATACTTAACTTCCGGTATCCGGAAGATGAAGTAAGAATATTTTAGTAACACTAGACTTACCTGGAAGTTGAAGTATTACTAAGATTCTTACGAATCTATGGATACGAAGGTAAGGATCAGGGGCCCACCCTACCCACACCTAAGGATAAGGTACACAAATATTACTCGAGTATAAACAAAAAATATAAAATCAGACTTAGGTGGGGACTGGGTTGGTTCGATGATGTTTTATTTTTAGTAAGGTTAGGTTTTTATTCCCCTCCAACTTTGAATACTGAAGCTACTTCCGGCATGCGTGGGATTGTCCTCTCCCCTGATCCTTACCTTCGTATCCGTAGATTCGTAAGAATCTTAGTAATACTTCAACTTCCAGGTAAGTCTAGTGTTACTAAAATATATCAGTGGCCTGGCATCCGATGCTTGCATCTCGGTGCTCCGTGTTCACTGCTCGCTGCCTCACCTGTTGCTTAGCTGGCCTGACGTTCTGCGCGTCTTCATCCTGGCTGTTTTCATTACCGCCGTTCTTCTCTGTCGACAATCTGTGCATCTGTGCTTCTTGGCATCTGTGCAGTCGTGTCTGTGCCTCGAGGCATCCGTGCATTTGTGGGCAATCACTTAGGGCCCTGTCCTCCAATCTGTCCATTCAGATATGGCGTTCTGCTTGCTTGTCTGTGGTAGAGCAAACTCACAGTAACTTGTTAATGCTGCTTCATTTGGTTACCAGGGAGTTGCTGCCCGGTGAACCACAGCTATACAACACTGTCTTTGTTGGTAGCCTGAAGCAATGGGCCTAAAAGCACCATTGCCTCCACATCTGACACCATGTGAAAGTACAACGTCTGAACACTTTGACTTCTGGATACTGGGCTCAAACCATAGCCGGCCAAACTTTTCCATGACATCATCTCATTTGCATATATTACAGATGTGTCTAGACGTCTAGACGTTTATTACGTATATATCACAGTGACGGGCCAATCAGAAAGCCGCCTTAGGTCCTCTGCATTCCAGAAATCCTATAATACTCTCCAAGCATAGTCTTGGTCCCCATGCCGATGTCCAGTCAGTAGAGGCTCTGCTTGGAGAATACTCAATCTTCAGTGCCCACTCTATTATTGCCTATATACAGTAAGCTATCTTGATGTAGATTGTCCCTCTGTATTGTCTGAGTCCACTTTCATCCCTGCTTACTATCGGTCCCCCCTCTCTCTGTGCCCCCCCCCCTATGCCCCCTCCCCAAACTCACATGGCTACTCTACTTTCCTTCCCATCTCTGCCACCTTCCCTCTATTCCGCTTTCTCCTCTCTCTCCCTTCTCCCTCTCCCTATCTACACCCCTTCTTCCTTCTTCCTCTGTTTTCCTTCTCTTTGCCCCCTTCCCTCTATCCCAATTTCTCCTCTCTCTCCCCCTCACTCTCCCCTCTCCCTATCTACTCCCTATCTACCACCTCCTTACCACCTCACCACCACTCCACCACCACCTCACCACCACACCACCACTACCACCACTACCAATGTTTGTGTGAAATATATAGCCCTGTTCACACGGGGCAGTTAATTCGAATCATATAAATCGACTTGCCTAGTTCGCTTCACATTTGCCGTGTGGACGCTATGCTAAAGCGATTTAGGGCTGAATCGATTCAGCTAGATCGGTTCATCTAAACCACCTCTGTAGGTGGTTTATATGAACCAAATTTTATGATTCGACTTATATCGCCCATGTGAATGCAACCGACTTACTTGAGGCGGATTAAGCATGTCACAGTCGAGACCTGACTTTGTTGACTTTCCGGTAAATTTGCTCTATGAAACTGCTAGCTGTGCACATATATTTTGTTCATCATTTATTTTTAGGGTTTCACTGCCCAGCAGAAGTTTTGACCGTTCCAAAACAATACGATTCAGTCGAAACAGATCTAGGTCGAACCCACACTCTCTCGTGCCGACGTCGACTAAGCGAAACTGGCGCTGGTTAGTCTGGACTTGCTCATGCGCAGATATCGATTTCCGCCTTAAACCGCTCCGTGTGTGGACACGACACTAAATCGATTCATATAAATCGACTTGTCTAAGTCGACATAAACTTTGCCCATGTGAACACAGCTTATATTCAGCTACCACTAACCATTTGTAGTTCTCTAATCCCATAAGCACTTTCTTTTCTTTTTGATACATTACAGTGACCAGGCCAGCCGCGGAGATAGATACAAGCTATTCTCTCAAAGGAGGTATAGTCAGTTGTTTAAATTAGTCCTTTAGTCATATTAATTCATTAACAGTTCCACAATAGACGTCAAACATTGGTGTTCTGTGTGCGTTGTGTGTTTATCGTTCATTACCCACTGGGGCCAGTTGCAAAAGTTATAATTTGAGTTGCAACAGCGGGGATGATATTTTTCCGTTTGAAAATTTCCTGTATTTTTTCACAGCCTGGGGACATTTTTTATATAGATGTGTAAACTTAAATTTGACGTCGGGATAATGATCTTGGCTTGATTCCTGCTTTTTTTTTGCCTGAAACGACTATCATCCCTGTTATTAAGTTAGTGTTTGCTGAAGCATTTACGTCTTGTCAATATCTAATGTCATCCCTGGAAAAATGAAAAAGCCTTTTAAATAATAACAGGAAACATTCCCAATAATAGCAGAATCCATGTTCATATGAAGGTTTCCCATGTCATAGTTGCAAAAAAGCATTTACTGTTCGTTTTTGATTTCATACAAATTGAGTAATATGTTAAATACCACTCATACAACATGGAACTCAACCACATATATCCAGATTTGTTTGTTTGTTGTTGTTTTATGCCCTAGCAACATCTAAAGTCAACCACATATGCGGATCAATTTAACATAGACAAATTAAAACAAGATTATATTGATTAAAGTTAAGCAAACAGGATTATGTCTTGCAAGAAAAAAGTTGGAAAAATATTTGGGTAAATTCATGTTGTTGATGTGTGTAACGTGTAATGAAGGAACGTCCACACAGCTTGGTGGCTAGTTAACAAGTGACTTTATTTATAGATCGGAGAGCCCGCCGCTATGCCTCACCGCGCACCCAGGTGGCGGCTCACATACATATATACATATATGACATCTCCCTTTCGGAATGCAGAATCGATCCCTTTGCTCGTTTAAGGGCCTGTCACACTATGACCTATGGTGTTAGCGTATGCTGATGTATGCACTTTTCGACCAGCACGTCGGCATAGGGCGTCATAGTTTATGCATAGGTTGGGCATAGGTCGTATACGCTTTTCATAGGTCAGCATAGGTCGAGCCGCCAAACATTTTTTGTGCATGTTCAAAATTTTAAACCTATGCCGGCGTGTGGCTCATAGGTTTCTCATAAGCTAGATCCCCGTGGGGAACCGGAGTAGAATAGTTCCCTTGCACCCCCTTGCAGATCGTAAAAGGCGACAAATGGGGTGACTCGTTTGCCGTGAGTCGCAACTCGTGTCGGTGGAGGAAGGGATCCTGGTACTTGAGGACGGTGAGCAGAATTTGCTCTCACTGATCCAACACTGCACTTTGGCCCCGACTTAACCTAGACGAGTGGTTGGATTGGCCTGGTCCAATCAATCGGCTGGTCATGCCTTGACCTAGGATAGTAAGCTATTTCGGAAAACAACAATAAATTAAAGCTATTCCTAGAAGGCGGTGGCTAATGGGTCAATCAAGTAATGACTGCAGATTTGTTGTTGCCTCATTGCTTGAGTATGCAGATTTTATTTGCCTCATTATTTGAGTATACCGTCCTTGTATCCCTGGTGTGCATCTGACGGATACCGCATCTCTGCACATCTCCTTGTAGGGCTCCGTGGTGGGTGGCGATCAAGGACGATGAAAAATTAGTAAACAAACATGGCAAACAACTACCCCCCAAAGAAGAAAAGACAGATGGCTGACAACTCAGACTCTGAAAACGAAGATCCCATAATGGTTAAAAATTGGCCGCGATTCATTGTGATCGCATTCACTGACTCGGCTGCCAGGCCCTCTTGACTTTGATAAGGGCATCAAGGGGATAGCAGGCACCGTCACAAAGGTCATACAAATGAAGTCTGGTGATTTTCTGGTTGAGTGCGCAAAGAAGGCCCAATCGGACAACCTGCAGGATGCAAGCACGTTGGCAGGTGTTGGCATAAAGGCCTCTCCTCACCGTACCCGCAACTCTAGTAGAGGAGTAATCCGAACTAGAAATCTAAATGAGATCGGTGAGGATGAGATCGCACTCGAGCTGAAACCACAAGGTGCACAAAACGCTAGGATAACTATATGGAAAGAAGGTAAGGAAATAAAAACAAATACCTACATCCTCACGTTTAGTACACCAGTGCCACCCCAGAGAAACTTAGAGTTGGTTACCTCAGTGTTGGCGTGGATGTTTTTATCCCGAATCCTCTTCGCTGTTTCAAATGCCAAAAGTACGGACACGGAAAGGATAACTGCAAACACGAGGTAACCTGCTTCCGATGCAGCCAGACGGGTCATGACAACACTGATCATCAGAACCAGGCAAATTGTGCCAATTGCCTGGGTCCCCATATGGCCGTGTCGAAGGATTGTCCTGTTTAGATTAAAGAAAAACAAATCCAGCGGGTTAAAACTGAAAACCGGATAGGCTACCCGGAGGCTCGGAAGCAGGTGGAGGGGCTTACCCCTTCACCACTTGCCAAGAGCTATAACCCGGTGGCAAAGCCCGTTACCAGGACAATCGATTGCCAGACCGATTTGACATGGCTGTCAGGAGAGAGGCCCATGGCCCGCTCACCGACCCAGAGTCCGAGTGTAAAGCCATCTGGAAAAGAATCTGAAATAAAGTCTGCCTCTGTTCAGACAGAGGCGGCTTCAAGTTCTACACACAAAACAATTGAAAAAGGAAAAAAAGAAGTAACAAAGAAAAGCGCTTTAGTGCGTGAAAGACCATTATCGGGCCGTATGCCCAAGGGGGCAGCATCCCCCATCCCCACCGGAAATCAGTTTTCTGCGCTGCAGGATATTGATATGGCCGAGGTTCCCCCGAGCCGCGGCCGTAGCGTGTCCCCCAAGATGAAACTTGTGGGATGTGTGCCTGTCACGCCACCAATATGACAGGCGCACATATAATACAATGGAACTGCCGAGGTTTTAGAGCAAACTTCAGTGAGGTGCGGTTGCTTTGTGAGAGGCTTGACCCTCTTGCCCTTTGCTTACAAGAAACATATATAAAGGCTACTGATCAGATCTCCCTAAAACACTACAATATGTATCACTGTTGATCACCGGATGGGGAACGAGCCACTGGTGGCTCGTCCGTTCTGGTGCATGAAGACGTGATACATACCCCCATAATCTTAAATACAACTTTTCAAGCAATAGTCATTCGAATTAGTCTGGATATAACCATTACAATATGCTCCATATATATTCCCCCAAACAACATTTTTTCAACACAAGATTTAGAAACTTTAACGGATCAGTTGCCTTCTCCGTATATTTTAATGGGGGACTTCAATGCACACAACCCCCTGTGGGGTAGTGCAAACATAAACATCAAGGGCAGGCGAGTTGAGAATTTCCTCAGCAATCGCGCTTTGAGCTTTCTGAATGATGGGTCCCATACCTAAGTTCATCCTGGGTATGGGATTTCCTCTGCGATCGACCTCACTATTTTGCAACCGTATCTCCTGCTGGTCCTGATATGACCTTAGATGTTGCTAGGATGTAAAACAACAACAAACAAACAAACAAACCTGCTGGACTTCTCATGGAGAGTCTGGAACGACCTTTGTGGAAGTGACCATTTCCCTATCTTGATAACGACCAAAGGACCAGCTCGGAACCGGAAGGAACGAGCTGGCGGCTGAAAGAAGCCGACTGGTCACTGTTCCAGTCACTCGCCCATGAGAGGTTCGCGGGAGTAGCCCGCAATGATCCTGTTGCAATGAAAACATTCACAGAGATCTTGGGGTCGATTGCAGAGAAAACCATTCCTAAGACCTCTGCATTTCCAAAACATATAACAAATCCTTGGTTTAATGCAACTTGTAAAAATTTGATCAATGAGCGGAAAAAGGCGCAATGCACTTTAAAATTCTAAGGGCTCGGGCTCGTCGAACTATTAGGGAGGCGAGGAGGCTGTGTTGGAGACAATATGTCTCCGGCATAACCACTCACACCCCACTTTCTAAAGTATGGACCATGATCCGGAAAATAAAACTGAAGGCTGCTGGATCATCAGTCCAACACCTCAAACACAATAACATTCTTTTAACTTCCATAACCGACATAGCCAACCTTCTTGCAACCACATTTTCCCAGAACTCATCTGTGCAAAACTGCCTTCCTGCCTTTGCGCAGATGAAGTTGCATATGGAGCAACATCCAATCAATTTCAAATCTAATAACATTGAGCACTACAATAGTTTCTTCACAATAGATGAATTAAAGCATGCTTTAAATAGGTCGCACAACACTGCAATAGGTCCAGATAAAATACACTACCAATTTTTAAAACACCTCCCACCACCAGCAGTTGAACTGCTTCTGCACCTGTTTAATAATATCTGGTGCACGGGAGAAATCCCAACCTCCTGGCAAGAGGCCATCATTATTCCCATCCCCAAACCGTGAAAAAAAATAGCGAGCCCGGGAACTACCGCCCGATAGCGCTTACAAGTTGCATTTGTAAAACTTTCGAACGAATGATTAACGATCGCCTCGTCTGGATCCTGGAGTCGGAGCACCATCTGACCGACTTCCAGTGTGGTTTCAGGGGGAGGGGTACCCTTGACCACTTGGTCAGATTGGAGTCATTTGTTCGAAATGCCTTCATAAACAAAGAACATGTTGTGTCCATATTTTTCGACCTTGAAAAGGCATACGACACGACATGGAAGTATGGCATCCTGAAGGATTTGTTCAATATGGGGTTTAGAGGGCCCTTACCCATTTTCATTGCTAAATTTGTATCAAACCGAAACTTTAGAGTTCGGGTCAATGCTACCCTCTCTGATCCGTTTAATCAAGAGATGGGAGTACCTCAGGGTAGCATTCTATCTGTTAGCCTTTTTGGCATTAAAATTAACAATATAGTAAAATCCATAAAGAGTACTGTATCCTGATGACTTTTTAATATGTTATAAAGGTAAAAATATGAACACTATAGAACGGAAGCTCCAATTAAACATAAATAGCCTTTCCTCATGGGCAATGGAAAACGGTTTTCGATTTTCCAAATTGAAAACCGTTTGCATGCACTTTTGTCTTTTACAGACTTTGCACCATGCTCTAATTTAACAATTGGAAATGAACCCACCAAAGTTGTCAAAGAGACCAAGTTCTTGGGAGTCATATTTGACAACAAATTGTCTTTTATCCCTCATATTAAGTATTTAACGTCTAGATGCCTTAAGTCACTGGACATTTTGAAAGTTCTAGCCCACACACAGTGGGGAGCAGACAGCACTATCCTGCTCCAATTATATAGAACATTAATACGTTCAAAATTGGACTATGGCTGTACTGTTTATGGTTCAGCCAGAAAATCATACATATCACAGTTAGACACTATACACCATCCAGGCCTTCGGCTGGCCCTGGGGGCTTTTAGAACCTCGCCCGTCCAGAGCCTGTATGTCGAAGGCCGAGAGCCCTCCCTTAAGAGTAGAAGGCTCAAACTGTCTATGCAATATGTGGTAAAATTAAAAGGAAATATTTTAAATCCTGCATATAAGTTTGTTTTATGTCACCATATGAACACCTCTATGAAGCACGGCCAACATACATAAAGCCGTTAGGCCTCAGAATAAAGCCTCATTTGGAGGCTCTGGGAGCAAATCTACATAATATAGCACCCTAGCAATATTCAGATGTTCCTCCCTGGCAGCTGAGGAAACCAAACATCATCCTCCAGCTGGCCATGTCGAAGAAATCTCAAACGCACCCACTTTCATATCATGAAGGCTTTATCGATGTACAAAGTCCTATTAGTTCCCACCTAGCCGTTTACACGGATGGGTCAAAGTCAGACAACAGAGTCTCTGCAGCAGCAATCGTCCACGGACGTGAATTAGGTACGTGTATCCCAGATCAGAGTTCCATCTTTACTGCTGAGGCACGAGCACTCCTACTCGCGTTAGAGTGCATCGAAACCTCAGCCAGTCATAAATTCATCATTTTCACTGACTCTTTTTCCTGTCTTCAGGCTTTAAACAATAGGAAACTGGACCACCCAATACTACTTAAAGTACTCATTAAACTAAACTCTCTTTCAATAGCAAAATTTGACATTCACCTATGTTGGGTGCCCAGTCATATGGGTATCCCAGGAAATGAGAGAGCAGATCAAGCGGCCACTCGAGCCCTGACTGCTCCTTTGGAACACTGTCATATTCCCCACTCTGATCTGAAACCTACCATTTAAAAATACATCGGGAACCTATGGCAGATCGAATGGGATGAACACCCAAACAACAAACTCCATAGAATTACCTCCTCCGTGAATGGACTGCTGCAGAGTCGCCTGGAAGGGTGACACGACCAGGATGTTTTAACAAGATGACGTATTGGCCACTCATGGCTAACACACGTTTTTCTGCTCAAGGGGGACCCTACCCCTGAATGTATTGGATGTCAGTCCCCACTGACATTGAAACACACTTTATTAAACTGTGTGGATTTCATGGCCCTGCGCCAACAGTTTTACACTGCAAACAGCATGCATGCATGACCTTTTTAGTAAAGTAAAACAAGAAAACATTTGAGCCTTTTTGAGGGCAGCTGGTTTGTACCATCTCCTATAGGTTTTTAAACAAATTTCATCAGTGAATAGTACTATCGTTTAGAATTTGATTTAGCTTGACCAGAAACTATATGATTGTGAGTTTACAAAATTCATTAGTGTTCATTGACACAAAATTGATACTATGCTTTTACATGTAAAAGCGATGATTCAAACAAAAACAAACATTTCTCGCCGTGAATATGGCCTATGCTGCCGACACGGCGTAAAGCAACCACCAATCAATCAATCATAAGCTAGACATACGCTAGACGTATGCCTGCATAGGTTACACATAGGAATGGGGTAGGTCGGCATAGGTTAGCCGTACGTTGAACCAGCGTCCTCCACGTATCTCTGGCGTACATAGCGTACATTAGTATCACTGTAACATATTTTATCGCGGGGTTTACTTATATTGTTTAGACCTGCTACATCTAGATTGCAGTTTCTTGTTGGATCTGATTCCCCTTTTCATATCTGTTCTCTCTACCATCTGTAATGCATACTATCAGCAACGACTCAGTCATACTAGAATCAGAATGGGGTACTCACCACTGAGTGGTGGCTACTACCTACTGTTCTTACGTGCACCAGTCCACCAGGTGGACTTTTGCCGTCCAAATTTCACTCAGGCCGGCCCCCAAGCACACCAACAACAACTTCATTAAGTTTTACTCTCGTGTTCAGCGCCCACCTACATATTTTTCAACCTCACCTACGATTCAATTATTTCTAAATATCGATTTTAAGGCGAAAATGGAGACATTGGAATCCACAGACTCCTTTTTTAAATATCGCCGTCAATGTTTTCGGTGCTCCTGGTTCACCAACGCAACTGCCCCCCCCTACGTTATAAACAACAAAATCTAAACTTGTGTTCCTCTTCATCGGATTAGTTAACAGCCTGCCATACGATTCAATTATCTTTGGACACTAAAAAAAAGATAATAGAAGTGGTCCTCGCACATATTTATGCAGATATTTGTGCATCGCGCCCTCTGTCACTTAGAGCCACTTAGGGCCGCCCTCATCTTAACAAAAAAATGCCTCACCTAATTACTCTCATTTATCTTTATCTGTCATTGTAGGATTGTCCTCTTTGGTTCAATGCAAATAAGATATAGAAACAAATGAGAACGAGTCGGGGTGTTACACCATACCGGTTCTTTTTTTTTCTCCGAGCAATATTGCCGCCCGCTGCCTTTGTTTACATTGGCCAATATACTCTAGGTGGCGCCAGCCGTCACCCCCACCTTTGGTAACTTAACTCCCGCTTCCCCCACTAGGAGACACCAGTGTGGCGCCATAGTCCTGCTTAGCACTATAGCACTACATCATTCAGTTCTTTTATTTGAACTTACAGTCATGTGAATGAATAAGTGATGACAATAACAAATGTTTAAACTACATTTTTTATTTTGCATGTACATGGTAATAGGGGTAAATGTTCTTTATCTGTCTTTATCTATGGAATGGACCTGAAGAGATTATATATTGACAGCTAGGTCCTATATATTCCTTACTGGTAATTGATTTAGTACGCATTGAGGTAGCTTATCTTTAGTTCTTTCATGAGCTTTGATTTGGCTTCTGCTCTGCTATGTGGAGATGTATTGTTTGCTCTGGTGTTCCCTTGGTTGGTGGATTAGATGTTTATTGTCTCGACTATAATTTCTGTCTCGACTATAATTCAAGACGCAGAGTCGAGCTACTATAACATGGCTTTAATGGTATCAACGTCGTGATGGCTGCCAGGGAGACCTATCTCCCTACACAAAGGCTGGAAGTTAAGCTGTTAGAGTCAACATGGTAACATACAAGGAGCCGTGGGTCTGAGCCCTTAAGTGGCTTGATGAGGTAGTAAGTAGTCCTAGTTAAGCTAGTAGAGTCAATAAGGTAAGAGATAGGTAGCCGGGGGGGCCGGCCCCTTAATGAGTGGCTTAAGTGAGGTACTATGAGTCCTAGTTAGAATGTGTAAGTCTAATGTTGAGTCTGTCTAAGTAGTATAGTCCATAATGTACTTCCGGCACTTGTTCGTCTAATCCAGGCACTCAACCAAGTAAAGAGGAGAGTAGTGAAGGCCGCTTTCGGGACATATTGGTGCACTGCGGCAGACCTCCAGTTCCCAACGTCGCACACGTCGTCGATACAGACCCCCGCCTTGGCGCAGGCCTGGGCCGCGCCCCTCCAGGGGCTATGGAGAGTATATGTCTTGGTGTGCTGTCGTCCACTTGCGGCGAGGGCCGTCCGAAGGGCCGAGGTCAGCGTGCGCGCGTGTAATGGGGTGCCTTCTGGGTCGATGTCTGTTTGGGTCTCGTACTTCCGCCAGGCTCGCACGGGGCAGCAAGTGGAGCCAGGCATCCGAGGCAGTGCGACCGAGTCCCCGTCGTTCGTTGTCTTGGAGGTCTTAGTGGTTCGAATGTGTATCAGGAGGGCGGCCCGTTCCTCGGCGATGTGCTTCCCGAGAATGGTGTGGCGTGGGGCCTGCCCCGAGCCCGTGATGAGGAGGTTGCCCTGCCGTAGCATGGCGAAGTAGCCTATCAGTAGTGCGGCCGTCAGGACCCGCACTCGTGGGCCGGCGCCGTATAGGTATCCGACAGTGTCCTTGAGGTCTTGGATGGTGAGAGGTGGGGCCTGGCGGGGCACATGGAGGGAGGATCTGGCGACGCCTCGCTTGATGATAGAGACCAGGTAAGCATCGAATGCTTCCGTGCTTCCGGCCATCAAGGACACCCAAGTCCTTGCCCTGCTAAGGTAGTTGTTAACCGCTCCAGGGGAGCGGAGCCTCCGGGCCAGGTGTGATACGTATCCCAGAATGTCATAGGGGGTGGGCCCGAGCGCCGCCGATGTGTTGTTGCGGTTGTAGTCGAGGTATGCGATGACTTGCACTGTTTTATTTTTCCACGTCCCTTCCACGAGCCCCGCCCTCATGAGGGCCATGATGTCGTCGTGGCGTTCGTCGGGGTGTCCTGGGAAGAGAGAGGCAAAGGTTAGTCGATCTTCCCAGTGCTTGGTTGGATGTTGAGGTATTGGAAGTCGTGGTGGGCACGGACTCGTTGGAGATCGAGCTGTCTGCACATGATGTCTGCCTTGCCAGCTGCAGTCGTGTCGAAGGCCCTTCGGCTGAGGGCGTCAGCCAGGACAAAGTCCTTTCCGGGTTTGTGGTCTCTCTGGATGGAGCACGACCTCATAGCCGCGAACCTCCAGAACTCCCTGGCGCAGGCACACAGCACTGGGTCCCTTCCCGTGCCGGTCTCCAGCACCGTCTGGGAGGCCTGGTTGTCGGTGTTGACCTTTAGTACAACGCGGTGGCAGAGTATGCGCCCCCGCCAAGGAGGGACGAGTCACACTCGATGACCCACTGAGGCTTCGCGGGGGGGCGGAGGAGGACTAGGCCGTTGGTGGACCTGGTACTGCACAAACCAGGAGACATCAGCGACAAGCTCTTCTGTCACCCGGTGTTGGAGGTGGCCCACGAGCCGCTGGAGGTCTTTCCTGGAGGCCTTTGCTGTTCTCGTCCATTGCGCGTACTCGTCAATGATGTCTGTGAGTTTCTCCAGGGGGATGCTGACTGTCATGTCGTCCGCGCTGATGGCGTATCCGAGCCACTCGACCGCGCGCGTCGGGGGGGTGCACTTAGCTGGAGACAGCGCCAGGCCGAGCTCGTCTGCCGTGGCCAGCATGTCGAGGTAAGCCGCCTCCGCCTCCTCCTTCGTCTCTGCCACCCCAACGAAATCGTTGAGGTAGCAGCGCGCGAAGTGCCCCTTCTTCCTCATGAGGTAGACTACGGCGCTGGTGTTTCTAGTGCATGCCATCGACGAGGTGCGGCACCCGAACGGGGGAGCCAGGTCAAAGTAGGTCTGTCCGTCGAGCGTTATCCCAAGTAGGGGGACGGAGAGGGGGCAGGTTCGCAGCTGGCGGTAGGCCCTCACGAGGTCCGCCGCCCACAGGTAGGCTCCCCTGCCGAGCCTGATGACCTCTTCGGCCAAGTCCATAATGCCGGGAAGGGTGTACGTCGAGGGTCTACCCTGGTAGAAGCCCTTGCGTATGCCGGCGTTAACACTCGCGCCCCTAGGGAAGCTGAGGTCGACGATGACTCTCTGTTCTTGCATGTTCTTCTTTGGCCTCGTCATCATAGGGCTGGTCTGTGCCCAAGGGGTGAAGGGGGGGTGAGTCGAAGGGGCCAAGCAGAGCTCTGAGACTCACCTCCCTGTCGACGTACCTCCGTATCCAGTCCATGTGACGGGGGTCCTCCCTGTGGTTGGCCATGGCCGGCCCCGGCGGCTGCTCGGCCACGTAGTCGGCCGGCCAGCCGAACTCGAGGTAGTCAACGAGTTGGCGATCGTGGTAGTCGAGCAGGGCCGTCCGCCAGTTGTGTATTTTTAGGGCAGACGGGACTGGGACTCTTGCCGATACGTAGTTGGGAAGGCCCGTCGCCCTAACGTGCACGTATATGTCGAGGTACGTTCTATTTTCCCAACAGCCATCCACCGCTGTAGGCCAGATGTTCTGAAGGGTGCTCCTGTAGGAGAGCGGGGTGTGTGGGGGGTTGTAAGGAGAGACGGCGGCTGCCTCGTCCTCCGCCAGGACCTCGTCGAGGTCCTCGACTGCCTGGCCGTAGTCGTCACGTGTCAGGAGGTCGTCGGGGGGGGGTTCTTCGTGTTGGAGGTCGGCGGTGCCCCGCCTCAGTGTCTGGTGTCCTCCGGGATGGACTGTTGCCAGGTTGTCGGTCTTTAAGCTGCGGTTGGAGGGGATGGGGGGACCTTCCGACAATGGGTGTCAAGTTCAAGTGTGCGTGTGGGTCATCGGCCTGGTGGTGTCCTGCCCCCTGTCTGGGGGGTTCAAGTCCTTTTGGTGGGAGGTCTGCCGCCCGTGTGCGTTCTACTGTGACCGAGAGGGGGGGCGGGGTGGGCGGGCGAGGGAGAGTGGGCTTGGCCTGTGTTTACTTTTTGGAAGGTAGCGGGAGGTGAGGGGGTGGGTAACGCGGGACTTCCGGTATGATCGTTCACGTATGAGCCCACGGTCTGGTCGGGGTAACTGGGTGCTTCCGGGTTGGTTCTCGGGGCTGTGATTGGTCGAGCATTGAGGGCCTTATGGGTTTCCGGTTTATTTCCGTTTTGGCGGGTTGAGGTGGGGTGGCCGGGACCTGGAGTGACGACTGCAGGGGGGGCGGTGGGGGGGGGGGAGGTGGGAAACACGGGTAATGGGTGACTACCGGTTTTGTTACTCGCCGGTGGGGCCGTGTTCTCGCCGGGGTAACTGGGCGTTTCCGGTTTACTTTTCCGGGCCGTGGGCGGGTTGGCAAGCGGGTAACCGTGGCTCCCGGTTTACTTGTTTTGGCGGGGGAGCACGGGTATGTAGGTCTTTCCGGTGCGTCCCCCGTGGGCCTAATTGGGTCAGGGCATTTAGGACCGGATGAGCAGGGGCGGGGCGGTGCTATGTTAGACGGGTCGTGGCCTGGATAAGTTGTCGGGAGGTGTGGGGGTGGGGAAGGGAGGGCGGGGATGGGGAGGGGGGTCAATAGCGCGGTCAGGCAGCGGCAGGGCGGTGGCTGCTCGGGTGGAGGGCGAGTGCGGATCGGTGTATGAGTTTATTGGCTTACTTTTTGTGTGGAGATTGCAGTCGCCGCCGTCGTCCACTATTGCGAGAGAGGCCTCGGCTCCATCGCAGTGGACTGCTCCGCCATTAACTAAAAATCCTGGTTCTGCGTGTCGTCCACACTGGTCGCCGCAGCTTTCCTTTCTTGTTGTCTGCGCTTGTTGTTCCAATCCATCTCCCTATGTACGTTTGCCTTGTGGTATTTATTTGCACACCACCCACACAGATGTACTAGTCTGTCCGGCATTAGTCCGTGGGTCGCCGTAAATCCACAGTCGCCTCCCCAATTCCATTTATGGCAGGGCCGTCCGTCCGTATCCGCGTTGAAATCCTGTCGTCTATACTGTGTGTTTCCTCCGGCGGTGCTGGTGTTTTGTCTGGCCGAGCTGCTCGCGTCCTCTGGGCGGTGGCTTGCTGCTGTGTAGTTCCCGGGCTTGGGGGGCTTGCGCCCATAGATAACACGGTTCCCGGTTAAACAAGCGTCCCGTTGCACGTCTTTGATAGCGTCCGTATCCTTCCATGCCCGCGGCAGTCTGCCATCGTCTATCATAGTAAATATTTTCTCGGACCACGCTAAGCATGTGGGCCAGTCCCAGTCCGCGGCCATGTTGGCTATCTGCTCCATGTGGTCGGCCAGCGGGGACGCCCACGCCCTCGGCACCGTGGGATCTTTCACCATTCTGCTGAGCGCTGAGTAATATTCGTGCCAGGCGCTCTCGCCCAGCCCGACCTTTCCTTTACGGTCGCCCCTAATGACAAATAAGTGCGGCATCAGCTGCTTCCTACCTCTCCTCCGGCTGTAGGTGTCACCGGCCATCGCTAGTAGGTTGTCGATGGCTTCCCTGCTATCATCCTCCTTATCAGACGACTGTTGTCCTAGTGTGTGGGTTGTTGGGTGTCCATCTGCCACGCTGGTTATCCGGTGAGCTAGAGCTCCGTTGGCGGGAGCGTGCTCTCCTGCCTCGCGCTGGGTTCGGCCTCGGGTCCTTCCGACTAGATTCCTCGCCAATAACCGTGATGCTGGGGGAGCGTTTCCTCTTATTTATGTTCTTATCTACTGCTTCCATCCGATCGAGTAGTCCTGATGTGGCGATCTGGAGCTGCTGGGCCAGTGTGTCGGCTATTGTTTGCTTAATAGCGGTGAGCTGCTCATTGGCGGTGTCTGGCCTCTCGGCGGTTTGGTCGATGGCGGGCGTTTTTGCATTTGGTGTGGTTGTCGGTTTAGTTATTACCGACCGCGGACGTCCACGTGCCCTCGGCAATGCTGGTGGCGAGTCTGGCTCCTGCTCGGGCTGCTTCCGTTGCTTCTTGGTGGATCTCGGCATGCTTCTTGCTGTCGGTGTCAAAAAATTAAGGCGGGGAGGTCGGCTCGTGTTATCCGAGCGGCGTCTTGGGGCCGAGTGCGGTGCGGGGCCGGCAGCGGCCCCGGCGAGTTCGCGGTGTAGCCGCTAGGGTCGGCGGTTCGAATCCGGACCGATAAGGGGCGCCACTAGCAGCCCTCCCCCGCGCCAGAATTACGCATGTTGCAGCCGCAACATGGAAAATTTGCTCTGGTGCTCCATAGTTGTTGGATTAGATGTTTATTGTTTCGACTATATCCATACGCTCTGGTTTTTAGGTGGATTATTCTTCTGTTTTCTAATAACATTTCATAGTTTTATCATTGCTGGTGGTGTTGAGTTCCCCATATTGTGTCATTGTTTTTCAGTTGTTATTTTGCCACTAAATAAACACATCGGATGTAAGCTGCCCACACCCGCTCAGGACTTTTCAGAGTTGATGGTTGTCAAAACAACCTTTGGTGTGGAGTGGAGTGGAGTTAGCGACCCCAACATATGAGCCGATGCTACAAAATCAATGTGCTCTAGAGGCGTCGTTAAATAAAACACTTTTTACTTTTGTATACATGTATGTTAGTATGTATGTACATATATTTTCAATTGCATTCAGCCTCTATATCTTTACTTTCGTCGCTTTACCCCAGCTCAGTATCTCCTTATCAACAGCTGCGTTTGTCTGATTAACACTTAGACACTTAAAGGAAATAAAACCGAAAATAGTCATTTTCTGCGACTCTTCATTTAGTAAGTCTGTATTTTATAATGTGCTCTAGACAAAATGTTATCCCCACTTATATTTTATTTCACAATATGGACTCGACTATCTCTCGAATAGTCTGTCGTTTTAATTTTTGCTAAACCAGTCTAGTAATAGCAGGTACCATGTGTACCACGCCAGGACCTTGGGGATGGTGGGGGTGGTTTTATTAATGGGCGCCGGGTGGACGCTATCACCAGAATAACGTGAGAAACTTTGTGATTGTTATATGACCCTATTGCTTGATCACATTTCTTTCCTAATGGAGCAATTTCATATAATATATTTAACGCGCAGTGCATAACATTAGTTTGAATCATTTTAATGTTGTATGTCGAACGGCCTCATTAAACTTTAGCATTGACAGAGGTGTTGTAAATTTTTTAAATGTATATGTAAATGTACAGAAAATACCACAACCGGATTTGCTTCTACAGAAAATACCGAAAATAATGTATAATTTAGAATATTACATCAGCCCAGCGCAGCCCGCCGGTAACCCCCCCCCCCCCTTAACCAACCCCCTCGAGATGAATGCACCGCTGTGGGGGTTTGCCCGGTGTCGCAGTTTCCGCCGTCCGCGGTATGCCTACACTTAAATGCATTGTCCATGGCTGTGAGCATTCTTCATACAGAAAAAGTGAATATCTCTAAAACCACACCACCTAGAAACAAATCGCTTGGACTATATTAAATGTATAAGGTTAGGGTTGTAGATTTCTATTAATGTTGAATAAAACTAACGTTTTGCACTGTGCGTACCGGCAAACTCAAGGCATTGTCAATGGTCGTGACCAATGTTCATACAGAAAATACAGAAGTCAAATATCTCTCAAATTTCACCATCTAGAAACAAATCGTTTGGTACACATACAGAAAACATCTGTACCAAAAACATTATATTAAATTTATAAGGTTAGTGACAATGCTGTTCGATTTTGATGCATGCGCAGAAGCGATGCGTACCACAGAAATTGTTGGACGGCGGTAACTGCGACACCGGGCCTTTGACTGGTTGGTTGTTATGCCAGAATGTTTTAGTGTTAATTTCGGTCACCCCAGCAGGAGCCTGTGCCTGACGGGCTTCTAATCACCGTGTTCTAATTGTGATTGGTTGAGTTGAATGCAAGTGGGCGTGTTTTAACGGACCGGATTATAACAGAGGACTGATATATGTGTATATACATACAGTGGCCACTATAGGTTGTACACGTTAGTGCTGCCTCTGTCACCATCGCAATCACAATGCGGCATGTTAACAATGTTGGTTGGAGAGCCAATCCCCGGCCAACCAAGCTAGTGCGCCATACACAGATTGTCAATGGCATTAAAAGCAGTCTGTATCGTTGGGAACCTATTCGTAATAATAGGGACACTCCAGCACAGCGAACCGCTCAAGCCCAAGCTCAAGCCCGAGCTCAAGCTCAAGCCCGACTTCTAGCTCAATGTGAGGCTCCAGCTCCACCTGAAGCGGAACCTGCACCTGAACCTGAACCTGCACCTGCACCTGCACCTTCTCCTCCACCTCCATCTCCATCTCCACCTCCATCTCCACCTGCAGCTGAACCTGAACCCGCATGTCGACCGCAAGTCCAACAAATTGATGAAAGTATTTACTTTTATACATGCATATTATGTTTCTAAAATGTCATTGGTATGTGTATTTCTATGAAACTATGAAACTCCAATCATATCAATGTCACTAATGTGTGCATTTACTTTTATTCTAACGGGTGGAATCGACAGAGGAGATAGGCATCTACTTAAACTGAAAATTTCATTTAGATATCTTGATTATTTAGGAAGTTAGAACAAAAAATGACTAAATTATTAAATATATAGGTTTTGGGTCACACACTTGTCATGCTAAAACAGTAAATAGCTCTGTGCGAAAACCGCCGATCGCCGCGAAGCTCCATTCCACTGCACGAAGCTGCTTTGCAGTAGGTGTTACCTTTCAGGTCGCCAAAAGGATGGTTTTCTAGCTACAAATTCACTGTTGGTTTCATGACATAGAGCACATATTTATCTACATCGTCATTTTTTAATTGTTTCAATTGGACCAGTATTAGTTTCAAAAGTTGAAGGTTGAATTTCAAGTTTTACTTTTCTCCACAAAATCTTCATGAAATCACTCAAAGGTGATTAAAATATCCTATCCAACTATGCAAATATTGTTCCTTTATTAGTTCTCTACATGTGAAGTTTTAAGGATTTGATAGATTGCCAAGAGAGTTATTCAATCCGCAGCACTTGCTTACAATGTCCCCTCTGTCTCACACAAATTGGCAGTTGGCATTCACGCCTGAGCCTTGCTCATAAAACGAGTAATATGGGTCACAACTTTTGGCTGGTTTACTATAGAACAAAGGGCCCATAATTAGGCATATTTTGCAAGTTCAAGTCGATGTAACTTTCTTGATATTTACATTAGAAAAATTATATGACTACCAAGTTTAAGGTCTCTTCAAGCTCTTTACAGTGGAATTATGTTCCATTGAGATAAAATGCTTTTAAAATAAATACTCACATAGCTACATTAAAACAAAGGAAGAAAACTTAACGTTTCATGGATATATGATAGTTATACTAGACTTACCTGGTAGTTGACATATTAATGAGATTCTTATGAATCTACCAATACAAAGGTAAGGAATAAGGATGAAAGTAGTTACAATGGACCCATGGATATACTCATTAAATAATGAGAAATTTCTATAATCTCCTTCTAAATCACTAATGTATTCATTTAGTTTGATTTTAATGGTGTATATCCTCCAGGTCACTTATATTTTAATTGTTGAAATCAACTGCTCTAGCACAGTTAATAATCAACCGATTGACACGATTGTTGGATTTGGACAATTTTGTCCACATTGCTACTCAATCATAGACAACTTTGGAACGACTAATCATATTTACTCGAATTAAAAAACCCTTTAATCTATTCTGTGAGCTCAGTCTGTTTACCAATTTGCAGTACTGTGCAACAATTTCAATTGGGTATCCCATGTGATTCACAAAAATAGTATAGAGTTTGATTTCACATGTTAGTATATTGAATTTGAAAAAATATGACACTTAAAAATCTAATATAAAATAAGATATGGACTTTCTTACGTTGTTACTTAAAGTTGCATGGTCCGATGGCATTTGAATTTTTGTCTTATTTTTTAGATAAATATATCAAATTGATCGTTACAAGCTACTAATCATTAGTCCGGAGTGATTTTGATTAAAGATGATTAGTTTTGAAGTAATATGAGCTGAAAGAACCAAAAATAATGTTGACAAGCTTGCCAAAAGTCCTGTGGCTATGACCCAGATGGCCATCTCGCGGTGACCATATGATGTGAGATGACCTGGAACCTTACAGGACTGTAGGTAGGTATTTCTCTTTGCAGTTGGAATACTCTGGGAACGGATTAGTGCCATAGGCCCATGGCACTAGGGTTTTTAACCAAATATAATGCGTGTCTGGTGTCTGTCTATGTAGGTCTGTATGTATCTGTGTGTGTGTCTGTCTGTGTGTGTTTCTGTGTATGTGTCTGTGTATGTATGTGTGTGTATCTGCCTCTGTCTGTGTGCATCTGTCTATGTGTCTCTGTGTGTGTCTCTCTCTCTCTGAAAAGTCAGGTCGGGTGTATGTGTGTCTGTGTATGTCAGGTGCGTGCATGTCTGTCTTTGTGTCTATCTATGGGTGTGTATGTCTGTATGTCTATCTGTGTGTGTGTATGTATGTATGTATGTATGTATGTGTGTGTCTGCCTCTGTCTGTGTGTGGCTGTCTATGTGTGTCTGTCTGTGTGTGTGTCTCTCTCTCTCTGCAAAGTCAGATCGGGTGTATGTGTGTCTGTGTATGTCGGGTGTGTGCATGTCTGTCTGTTTCTGTGTCTGTGTGTGTTGTATATGCATGTCTGTCTGTGTGTGTCTATCTATGTGTGTCTGTATGTGTGTATATGTATGTGTGGTAATGTCTGTATGTGTGTGTCTGTCTGTGTGTGCCTGTGTGTATATCTATGTGTGTGTATGTCTGTGTGTGTCAGTCTGTCTGTGTGTGTGTGTGGCTCTCTCTGCAAAGTCAGGTCGGGTGTATGTGTGTCTGTGTATGTCGGGTGTGTGCTTCTCTGTATGTGTGTGCTGTCTGTGCATGTCTGTCTGTGTGTGCCTATCTATGGGTGTGTGTATGTCTGTGTATGTATGTCTGTGTGTGTGTCTGTCTCTGTGTGTATGTCTGTCTCTGTGTCTTTGTAAAGTCAGGTCAGGAAACACAGACACATACACACACACAGACACATCCACCTCATATCCCCTTCCCCTCTATGGCCCTGCACAGTAGGCTTACTTGGTTGGGGGGAGGCTAATGAGGTCACGAGATTGGCCTAGTTGGTTAATTGCCTCCCTGCATAATGGGTGTTTCAAAGTGAGTGTCTAAAGGGGTGAGTTTATAAATTCACTGGTTATTCTGTATATGCTGTCCCAAATCATTAGCTAATACACCAGTATCTAAGTTGGATATATAGGATCAAATGTAAGTAGTTGTTTTAATTGTGACAAAATTATATTTCATCGGACCATGCAACTTTAACCCACGTCCAAAACTAAAGAGATAGCATTTTTGATGGCCCCAACAATTTTAAGTAACCACCGTATCAGACTTCTTGCCCAACGTTGAGCGCGCTTATACTGGTCGGGAAAAGCACCCGTACAAGATAATAGACTACATCACGCTTGCCGATATGCGTAGGGCAATACTGGCATTATATTTTATAATATATAGAAATACATAACAATTTTACATTATAACCAATACAATTTGATAGATATGAATGTTTACACAAAATAATGTTTTCACACCCTGTGTGCAGGTGTGTGTGTGTGGGCGGGGTGCCTACTCCGGTAATTTTGACTAATATTCTTCACTTCATTCCAGGCCTAACCATGAATGCCCAACGCCAAGCTCAGGCAGCATGGAAGTGGAATGCAATTCGTCCACAACTAACACGCAGTCATTATCATTCATTTGCACCACTGATGACTACATGCGTGGTTTGTTCCCGAGACACAGTTAGGCATCCGATCTTATGCCCTGACTGTGGGCCAGCAGCTTACTACTGCGAACGGTGTTTTAAAAAACACCAGAAACTTGCTCCTCTTCACATCGCCCTTATCTGGTAGGTAAGTCATTCCACACACAACTTTAATTATAACACATTTCATATTAAATGTAATTGTTGTACCTTTGTATATAACAAAAAAGGCACTAAAATATTAAGGAAATACTTCTTCATATTCTTGATATTTGATATCTTTCCAAATCACATCCAGGATTCTTCTTTTTAGTTAGTAAGTTTTGAATTAATGTTAATTTGCATTACGACAGAGTGCCACAGAGATGAGTGAATGAATTGTACTAACTATATACAACAAAAAAGCCACTAAAAAATTAATGAAATTCTTCTTCACATTCTTGATATGTTGATATCTTTCCAAATCACATCCACGGTTCTTCTTTTTAGTTAGTAAGTTTTGAATTAATGTTAATTTGCATTACAACAGAGTGCCACAGAGATGAGTGAATAACTTGTACTAACTATATACATGCTCTATCAGATGGTGATTTTTGGATGTAGGTTGAAATCTTGACGACAGAGATAATGGACTAACAGGGCAAGATAAATTTTTTCATTGCAGGGCGAGCTCTTTGTCCCATTGACCCAGCTGCGATCACCGCCAATGCAGTTACCGTCTCATGGAAACAATCTCCATGACACATGTGGCACAGCTAGAATGGGCCCCATGACCATCTTCGATGTGTACGGTGAGTTATCTGTAACCTGCTCTTGCCATAATGACATTATGAGGTTATATAACAAAAAAGCCACTAAAAAATTAAGGAAATTGTCCTTCAATCTCTTGAGATAACCAAGCCATATGTTGCTTTATGATTGATACGATTGACCTTGATTTTACCAATATTAAGAATTGCACTATTCAAGGAAAATGACCCAAATAGATGCTGGGATTTATTAGAACTAGAAGAGATGATCTACAGAGCTGTTGATAAACATTGCCCACTGGTTGCCACAGAGATGAGTGAATAACTTGTACTAACTATATAAATTCTCTATCAAATGTTGATTTTTGATGTTATCACTCCATCCATACCTTTGATTGTGTTGTTTTTCAATTTCCCATTTAATAAACGCTTCCAGCTCAATTGTCTAAAGCTTATGTCACCAGGACCAGGATGTCTCTTTCCCATGTAGTAAACGATTCCCGCTTCTCGCTTCCCACTCATATATGTCTAAAGCTTATGTCCCGCCATATCTCTCAAGCTTATGTTTCTTTTCCAGGTAGGAAACACTACCAGGACTTCCTGTTCTGTAGCTGCATGGACTGGACAGAAATGCTTGTCCGGTTAGGTTTCTGGCCGGTTACACCTACAACCCCTACTTCTGCCATGCACTGAGACTGTTGCTTCAACTCTTCAACAACATCTGGGAGTCGGGTGTCATCCCCGCCTCTTGGCGGGAGGCGACAGTAATACCAATTCCCAAACCTGGTAAAGACCAGAGTGAAGCCAACAACTATCGTCCCATAGCCCTCACAAGCTGCATCTGTAAAACCATGGAGCGCATGGTAAACAACTGCCTCGCCTGTAGAGGTCAGGTCAAGTAGAGGTTGGGTCAAGTCGAGTCGGGTATAGTCGAGTCAGGTAAATTTGGGTCGGATAAATTTGGGTCGGGTATAGTCGGGTCAGGTAAACTCGGGTCAGGTAAAGTGGGGTCAGGTGAAGTGGGGTCGGATAAAGTGGGGTTGGGTAAAGACGGGTCGGGTAAATTCGGGTCAGGTAAATTCGGGTCAGGGAAAGTCGGGTCGGGTAAAGTGTGGTCGGGTAAAGTCGCGTCAGGTAAAATGAGGTCGGGTAAAGTCGTGTCGGGTGAACTCTGGTCGGGTGAACTCGGGTCGGTTGAAGTTGAGTCGGGTGAAGTTGAGTCGGGTGAAGTTGAGTTGGGTAAACTCGGGTCAAGTAAAGTGGGGTCAGGTGAAGTGGGGTCACGTGAAGTCGGGTCAGGTTGGGTGTAGTCAGGTCGGGTGAAGTCGGGTCGGGTGAAATCGAGGCGGGTAAAGTCGGGTCGGGTGAAGTCGAGGCGGGTGAAGTCGAGGCGGGTGACTTTGAGGCGGGTAACGTCAAGGCAGGTAAAGTCGAGCCGGGTAAAGTCGAGCCGGGTAAAGTCGTGCCAGGTAAAGTTGAGCCGGGTAAAGTCAAGCCATGTGAAGTCGCGTCGGGTAAAGTTGCGTGGGTAAAGTCGCGCAGGGTAAAGTCGATCCGGGTAAAGTCGACCCGGGTAAAGTCGAGCGGGGTAAAGTCGAGCGGGGTAAAGTCGAGCCGCGTAAAGCCGAGCCGCAGAAAGCCGAGCTGCGTAAAGCCGAGCTGGGTAAAGCCGAGCCAGGTAAAGGCGAGCATGTGATGTGCTCCGCCCACTGTCACACGCACCGAGCTCCTCCAAGGCTCACTCCCGCACCAGCAAGCTACCCACATGCTTACGCCTCTCCAGTCAGCGTACGTGCTCCTCCAATGCCACCCCCTCGTACTTGGACAGGCACTCATCGGACTTGTCGTCCATCCCCGAACGCTCCTCCTCCTTTAGTGGTTTATGAATGCCCACCTCCGCCATAGCCGCCGCACGTGTAGTCTGTCTCGTTATTGGCCGTTTTCCCTGCAACATACTGCCACATTTTCCGCCATGCAAACCCCCACACACAGAGCAATACATCTCTGCCATGCAGTGTAGCGATGTAACGGAAGAAAAATTTCTAACAGTAAGGTCTGCCAATGGCCACTTGGAGGTGCGTGCGGTGGCGGCGGAGGCTCGGCGAGCACTCCCGACTGCACCTGGCACATACTGCCTCTTGCTACCGAACGCAGAGTCGCCCAACGGATAGTAAATGAACCAACTGCATTTAGACTGTCTTGCGTACCACAAGAGGGGAGCACCGTGTTCCGCCCCTTACATGAGGATTATACAGCGTATATCCAGGGTATATACACCTTTGATTGTGCTTCATCAATTTATATTATTATAATTCATTATGTATATATATATGGGTCGTTCTCAGAAACTTTGTACCACTTGAGGTAGTCTACATGAAATGCATATTTCAAAGAAACCCATTATTGGAGTGTCAATATTTAGATTTCATCATTTATCCCAATAATGTGGGAGATATTTTAGATCAAAAGTAAATGTTAATATTGTGTATTATGTATCTTATTGGGATGGATGTAGCTAAAAAGCCTGTCCTGATATGACCTTAGATGTTGCTAGGACATGAAACAACAAACAAACAAACAAAGCTAAATAATTAGAAAATGACACATCACTAATTTGTGACATTGTCAACAGCATTGAAAATAAAGTGTCACAAACTTAATGAAAACCTCTGAACAAAAGCACATTTCACTTCAATTGGTCATATACAATGTCTTCGTTAAGTTGAAGACATTTATTTCTAAAAAAACTTTTTAAAATGATGAAATAGTTAACCTTTTCTGGAGTCATTAACATCGTAACATTTCGTTTCCACTTGCAAGTACTATGAAACTCTGTATCAAACACTGAGTACAGTACAGGAACTATTTTCACCATTTGACGCTCTATGCATGGACCCAGTTATGGTATAGTAAAAGATCAATCCTGAAATTGCCCCTAAGCATTGAAATTTGAGCCGAACATTTGTGTAAAATTGTTGATTCCACTTGGACTGTTACCATGCTAATATTTTTCTGCTTTTCTCTTTAATCATCACAAATAAGACAAAACCATAGCAATGAGGTTTCAAGCTTTGTGTGGAAAATATTTGATTTTGGAGTCAGATTGGTTTCCATGCTATACTGCTATTTACTGGGTGTGAGCATCATTTGACCTACTTAAAAATGTCAGAATATGTTTATTTTCAATTATTCAGATGCAAAAGGACATACACATTGAGGAAGCTTGTATATAGGACTTTGACAGCATTTTGATTGTGTGGTACTGATGTCACAGTATTGGTACACAACTTCTGATGTATAAGCAGAATGCGAGTATAAAGACACGGAAGGGATTATTCTAGTCTATTTTTATTTTATATTATTATTATATTATATTATTAGCTAATGGGCACTCTTCATATATTTGCTCCTTATAGACCTATTTCAATGTTTACTAACATTGTGTATGCTTGCACAGCTTGGCTGTAGAATGAAGGCACACTGCCATTAAGTTTGCCGGTACGCGCAGTAAAAACCGTCAGTTTTATTCAAAATTAATAGAAATGCAGAACCCTAACCATATCAATTTAATATACTATTTTTGTTAAATATATTTTCTATATGTGTTCCAAGCGGTTTGTGTCTAGGTGGTGTGGTTTAAAAAATATTTAACTTTTTCTGTATGAGATTGCTCACAGCCATTGACAATGCATTGAGTTTGCCGGTATGCATAGTGAAAAACATCAGTTTTATTCAAAATTAATAGAAATGCAGAACCCTAACCATATCAATT
Organism: Branchipolynoe longqiensis; assembly: GCA_030323885.1. Lineage (NCBI taxonomy): Eukaryota > Metazoa > Annelida > Polychaeta > Phyllodocida > Polynoidae > Branchipolynoe > Branchipolynoe longqiensis. The sequence continues at coordinate 55,643,377 of CM059191.1, read as the reverse complement.
TAATATAATCTTTTTGTTAAACATGTTTTCTATATGTGTTCCAAGCGGTTTGTGTCGAGGTGGTGTGGTTTTAGAAATAGCTAACCTTGTCTGTATGAAGATTGCTCATGACCATTGACAAAGCATTGAGATTGCTGGTACGCGCAGTGCAAAACATCAGTTTTATTCAAAATTAATAGAAATCCAGAACCCTAACCTTATCAATTTAATATAATGTTTCTGTTAAACATGTTTTCTATATGTGTTCCAAGCGGTTTGTGTCTAGGTGATGTGGTTTTAGAGATATTTAACTTTTTCTTTATGAAGATTGGTCATAGCCATTGAGTTTGCAGTGGGACACTGTGTCGTCCTGCAGCCAAAATGTGCGTGCACTGACCTAGATACGTATGCTGACGTCATATGAAATAGGTCTATACATATGGGGACTGGTGGCGCCACCACCGGCCCTGACGGTAACTTCCAGCTTTACCACTGTCACTTGCGCCCGGAACATACATATATTTATATATAAATAAAGTCTGTTCTCCCAATGTATGCATTGGACGGAGTGGCCGGGAGCTCAAACTAATGACTAACAAAATTGACACTTGTCACTTCCTAGCCAGGTGCTCGGCATTATTAGGAGAAGGCAAGGACTGCTTGGCTCGGTGTCAAGATAATATAACTGAGTGAGCTATCAGGTCATGGTACTGGTGGCCTGGTCTCCCACCCAGATGGCACACAGCCGTCGGCCCGACGTCGGCTATTGGTCGCACCGTCGCCACCGTTGGGCCGACGGCGGTGGGCCGCCGTTGGGTATCAATCCCTTTCCACTTTTGAGCCACCGTCGGCCCACCGTCGGGCCGACAGTGGTGGGCCGCCGTTGGTTTGCATTCATTTTCCACATTCGAGCCACCGTCGGGCCGACGGTGGTGTTCCGATGTTGGGTATCAATCCCTTTCCACTTTTGAGCCACCATCGGGCCGACGGTGGTGGGCCGCCGTTGGTTTGCATTCATTTTCCACATTCGAGCCACCGTCGGGCCTACGGTGGTGTTCCGACGTTGGGTATCAATCCCTTTCCACTTTGAGCCACTGTCGGCCCACCGTCGGGCCGACGGTGTTGATCCGCGCATGCGCATTTCGTTACATATGGGTTTCCGGCTCGAGTCGCCAGCGGAACACGTGCGATCGGTGAGCAGCGTTCTTTTTCCACCAATAACTCCACAAATCGGAGGAATTTTAAGGAATTATTTAACAGGTTTGTTTATTAATATGTTTAGATTATTTTGTAAAAGTTTTGTAATTTATTACGACGTATTAATGGAATTATTCGTGTTAATATGATTTGAATTATCGGGTATGGTTTGTTGACGGTTCGACCTCGACTCAATTCAAGTTGCCACAGGAACACGTGCGATCATTGAGCAGCGTTCTTTTTCAACAAATAACTCCAGAAATCCCAGGAATTTTAAGGAATTATTTAACAGGTTTGTTTATTAATATGTTTAGATTATTTTGTAAAAGTTTTGTAATTTATTACGACGTATTAATGGAATTATTCGTGTTAATACGATTTGAATTACCCTATACGAATGTTGACGAAGAACCGCCATCTTGGTTTTTTCCGAGAAGACACTGTCACTATAGTGTCAATACGTACAGTTGCAAAGTATTAGTTTTATTCCAAATTAATAGATATCAAGAACCCTAACCTTATAAATTTAATATAATCTTTTTGGTAACGATGTTGTCTATATGTGTACCAAGCGATTTGTTTCTGTGTGGTTGTAGAGATATTTCACTTTTTTTGTATTTAATTAAGCACTAACCCTAACCCTAACCCTAACCCATACAGAAAAAGGAAAATATCTCTACAGCCACACCACGTAGAAACAAATCGCTTGGTACACATATATAGACAATATCGTTACCAAAAAGATTATATTAAATTTATACGGTTAGGGTTCTCGATTTCTATTAATTTTGAATAAAACTAATATTTTTGCACCTGTACGTATTGACATTAGAGTGTCCAACCTCCGACCGTCGGCCCGATGGCGGTATGCACCGTCGGGCCGACGTTGTTTTGTCCAACCTCCCGCCGTCGCCCCAACAGCGGTATCCACCGTCGGCCCGATGACGATTTCCACCGTTGGCCCGACGGAGAGGCCGACGTTGGCCCGACGGCTGTGTGTATCTGGGCAGTGGGGCAGCACTATAAAGTCACCATGAGTGAACACTGTCACAAGTCGGTACCTATTCTGATATAACCTTAGCTATTGCCAGGATATAAAACTCCAACAACCAACCAGCCCAATGTATGTACAGCGTGTAACGGAGCGGGACGGAGCTCAGTCGGTAGAGTGTCCACACATAAAGGTTTGGGACATCCGATCGATCCTGCTCAGTGAGCCCATTTGCAGTTTGGGCTATTTTCTGTTCGAACCAGTGGTCCATAACTGGTTCATCAAAGGTTGTGGTATTTGCTTTCGTGTCTGTTGGAAAGCGCATATAAAAGACCCCTTGCTGCTTATCGGAAAGAGTAGCCTATGTGGCACAGCAGGTTTCCTCCAAAGAAATGTCAGAATTACCATATGTTTGACATCTAATAGCCGATGATAAAAATCAATGTTGCTCTAGAGGCATCGTTAAATATAACCATCTTTACACTGTGTAATCACTGTTGTTTTTCTGCCAAAGCAATACGAGATTGCACTGACGCATTTCAGCGGAAATTGATGGCTAACGTACAGGAAATCTCACCTGACAGCGGGCCTTCATTTCAAGTTTCCTGCGACCATGAAACAGAAGGTGGTGGTTGGACGGTAAGATGATTCGCTATAGACCCCTTTCAATGTTGTAAACATCGGGTATGCGCGCGCAGCTTGGCTGCAGAACGAATGCACACTGCCACTGAGTTTGCCCGTACGCACAGTGTAAAACGTTTATTTTATTCAAAATTAATAGAAAGACAAAAGCATTACCATATAAATTTAATATAATCTATTCGTTAAATATGTTTTCTATATGTGTTCCAAGCGGTTTGTGTCTAGGTGGTGTGCTATTAGAGATATTTCACTTTTTCTGTATGAAGATTGCTCACTGCCATTGACAATGCATTGAGTTTGCCGTACGCGGAGTGCAAAACGTCTATTTTATTCAAAATTAATAGAAATGCAGAAACCTAACCTTATAAATTTAATATAATCTATTCGTTGAATATGTTTTCTACATGTCTTCCAAGCGGTTTGTGTCTAGGTGGTGTGGTTTTAGAGATATTTCACTTTTTCTGTAAGATTGCTCACGGCCATTGACAATGCACTGAGTTTGCTGGTATGCGCAGTACAAAACGTTTATTTTATTCAAAATTAATAGAAATCCAGAACCCTAGCCATATAAATTTAATATAATCTATTCGTTAAATATGTTTTCTATATGTGTTCCAAGCGGTTTGTGTCTAGGTGGTGTGGTTTTAGAGATATTTCACTTTTTCTGTAAGAAGATTGCTCACGGCCATTGACAATGCATGTTGTTTTGTCGCCGTCGGCTTGTCGGCAGTTTCCGTCGGCGTGACGGCGGCAACCGCCGTCGAGTCGGCGGCGGGAGGTTGGACAAAACAACGTCGGCCCGACGGCAGTTTCCACCGTTGGGCCGAAGGAGCGGCCACCGTCGGGCCGACGGCTGTGTGCTATCTGGGTTACCTTAGATGTTGCAAGAACATAAACCAAAACAAGAACAACTTAGATATGGGCGATAATATAGGGACAACGAGGATAGTTGAACCCTGACTTCCGGTATTTTTCCCACGATTCCCTGACCGTGCTAATCCTAAAGGTGGAAAATCCGTGTTTTTGTGGAAATTTGCCATTGGTGTAATAATGATAATCTCGGCTTGATTTCCACGTTTTTTGTGGGAGACCACTTTCATCCCTGATTCATAGTTTTTATGTTTTGAAGCAGCATAGGCTATATATGTGTTAACATTGACGCTTCCAGGTTATACAGAGGAGGATCAATGCCAATCAAAGCTTTAACCAGACTTGGAAGAAGTACGAACAAGGCTTTGGTAACATCACAGGAAGCCACTGGTTGGGAAACGAACACTTGACTCGTATCACAAAGTCGCATAACATGAATTTGCTGGTGATCTTTTTTGTTGCTCAGCACAAATACTCAGCCTACTATACAAACTTCCTTGTCGATGTTAGTCATACAAATTATCGTATGTCACTAGAACGCTATGTACGAGGCAATGCAGGCAAGTTTCTCCATACCAGCAATGTTTGCTAAGTTCAGGGTCTGTATGGGGTCTGCGAAGTCTTGAAACGTCTTAAACTTCATTTGCCCCATTTCAAGGCTTTGAAACCCGTTGAATTTGACCTATTTTGGGTAATTAGTCTTGAAAAGCCTTGAATTCCATTAAACTGTCCACACCAATTTAAATTAGTTAGAAATCACCATTTGCCACTGTTGGTTTCTCTTGAAATCCAAATGAAAGTAGTGTTGAATTCCTATCAAAAACAGCTTTGAAATAGCCTTGAATTCGATATCTTCACATGTGACGGACCTTGTAAGTTGTGCTTTTGCTTATGTTGGTTGTGTTTTGTGTGATAATGATTGACTGTTCTCATTGTTGCTACATACCTGAATAAGTATGAGGCTTGTTTTTATTAATTTTCATGTAATTTATATTTCACCCTTCCTAATAGCCCTGTCACATTACGACAATTCTCGCCGGCGCGCCACCAATTCGCAAAATCACTTTTAATCGTCGAGAGACGTCAAACTTTTCAGCGTGAGCGCAATGTATTGGTAGCGTGCGGCCGACGTTGTGAGAAAAAACAAAGTTTGGCGCAGCGTCTTGATATAACCTTAGATGTTGCTAGGACATAAAACAACAACAGTCAAAAAAAGCAACAGTTTGGCGCAACGTGTGGGAACTGTAAGGTATACGTAGAGTGCGTATAGCTTAGGACTCGAGGGGATGACGTCATAGGTTGGAAGTAAATAAACCACTGACAGACTGGACGTCGAGGTATTCGCCTGCTTTCAATACATTACATGGTGTCAGATTGTGTATCTGAACTATCCACGACCCAAGAAGGATAATGGCTTTATCCGGTTTAAAACCACCACTGCCATTAAGTCTGGAAGGAAATTTGGCGATGAATTGGAAAGCTTGGCATCATGCATACACCGTTTACAGTATTGCATCGGGTGCTGCAAACAAGACGGAAAAAATACAATGCTGCGTCTTCCTGCACGTAGCTGGACAGGAGGCCCAAAAGCTGCATCTAACATTCAAGATCGAGGAGGCACACAAGGACAAAATAGACCACCTCATACATCTGTTCGAGCAATACTGTGTTGGGAAAACGAATATTACTGTTGTTCGTTACGAGTTTAACTCGTTTGATCAGACGTCTGAGTGCATGGATACATATATCCGTGAATTGAAACATCGAGTGTCGTATTGTGATTACGCGGCGATGGAAGACGCGTTGCTATGCGACAGGTTGGTGTGCGGAGTGAAGGACTCAACCCTACGCGACAAGTTACTTCAAACTCATAATTTGACTTTGAGTGCATGTTTTGATATGTGTAGGCTGAGTGAAAACACTCATAAACAACTTCATGCTGCTGAGCGTACGAGTACAGAAGAAGTGGTTGATACTGTGTCCAAGCAACAGGAAAATTATTCGTCGCGTAACAAGAAATATACGGCTACAACGCGCGTGCGCAGATGGCCCGAACGAGGCACGAGAGCCGTTTTGCCTCGTGCGAACTGCACCCGATGTGGATATACGCACGGCGAGGGGGCGTGTCCGGCGGCAGACAAACAATGCCTGCAGTGCAGCAGGTATGGACACTTCCAAAAAGTCTGCCGATCCCGCCGACAATATCGTGCACAAGTAAACGAATTGGATGTACGAAGGGGCGTGTCAAAGTATACCGCGGAAGAGGAGGATGCTGATGATCTGTTCGTCGGTGAAATAACTGCCGAAGCGACGAACAGCAGCAGTTTGTGGTACGTGCAATGCATTTTGCAGAACATTCCTGTTACATTCAAACCGGACACTGGCTCCCAGGCCAATATCATTCCTCGCCATATCTACGATGAACTACATAACGTCGTACTAACTCCTTCACGTTGTTGTCTCATCGCATACTCAGGTGATCGAATCCGTCCTGAGGGGGAGGCAATTGTCGACGTAAATGGTCTGCCGTTAAAGTTTCATGTAACGACGAAAGGGACACCCATTCTGGGTAAAGAAGCGTGTGTACAGCTGAGGCTGCTGCAGAGGATCAGCGAAGTCTCCGTACGAACAAAACAGTCTATTCGCATGGGACAAGCTGCTGAACAGCTACTACAGGATTATGCAGACATTTTCACAGGTTTAGGAAAAATCAAAAGCAATGCTAAAATCCATATCGACAACTCTGTCTGTCCTGTAATCGACCCGCCACGTCGTATCCCCCATGCCATTGTCGATAAAGTGCAAATTGAATTAAATAGAATGCTGGATATGGGGGTAATTGTAAAACAAAATTATCCTACCCCATGGGTCAGCTCAATAACAATTGTAAAAAAGCCTAATAAGATCAGAGTATGTTTAGATCCCACCAAACTCAATAAGGCCATTTTAAGTACCCCATATCCCACCCGAACAATTGAAGAGGTAATAGCCAAGACGTGCAAAGCCAAATTTTTCTCTGTCATTGATGCGAATAGTGGATATTGGCAGATAGAGTTAGATAATGAAAGTTCAAAATTATGTACATTTAATACCCCATGGGGACGTTTCCGTTATACAAGGCTTCCATTCGGTATTAAAACTGCTGGTGACATTTTTATTAGCGAAATGAACAGAATATTATATGGTCTCGCTGGTGTTAATGTAATTGCTGATGACATTTTGGTGTACGGCAGCACTGAAGAGGAACACAACGCCAATTTAGAAGGTGTGTTTAAAAGAGCTCGTGATGCTAACTTACGGCTAAACCCAAAAAAGTCAGTCATTTGTAAAACAGAGGTGAACTATGTAGGACACACATTGACACAATCCGGGTTAAAACCCACGGAGGACCGCATCAGGGCTATTGTTGACATGCCAACCCCAACTGATAAGGCTGCAGTGCAGCGTTTTTTGGGCATGGTAGGATATGTAGGAAAATTCATCCCAAACCTCTCAAACATTTCCAAACCGTTGAGACAAATCCTTGGTAAAAATATTGTGTGGTTTTGGCAACATGAACAAGAACTTGCATTCAACACCCTTAAAAATCTGTTGGTAAGGGCACCTGTATTGAAATACTATGATGTAAATGAACAAATCACTTTGCAAGTAGATGCCTCCAAGTCCGGTTTGGGCGCTGCTATATTCCAACAATGTAGACCCATTGCCATGGCATCAAAAGCATTAGATGCATGCCAGTCAGCATATGCTGTTATTGAAAAAGAAATGCTGGCAATTTGTTTCGGTTGTGTCCGTTTCCATGACTACATATATGGCAAACAAGTCATCATTGAGACGGATCATAAACCGCTTGTATCTATCATGTCAAAACCATTGCACCTACTGTCATCCTGTATGCAACGAATGCGCATGAGACTACAAAACTATAATATCATAATGAAATATGTAGTAGGTAATGAAATGTTCTTTGCTGACACACTTTCTCGTGCACACACTAACAGGGTGACACCACAGAATCTGTTTGATGACACAATTTCCATAGCAACGGTAGACATCGCTCCAGACATGCTTACACGCATCACAGATGCAACAAAAACAGATACGGCCCTTATTGAAGTCACTAGATTGGTAAAGGAGGGCTGGCCCGATAAAAACACCTTAGTGAAGTCATGCGCCAAACCATTTTTTACGTACAAAGATGATCTCGTTATAGCAGACGGTAGAATATTCAAGGGGGCACAATTAGTTATACCTTCAGACTTACAAAGGGACATGTTAAACATGTTACATGAAACACATCAAGGAATCATTAAGAGTAAACAGCTGGCAAGAGACACAGTTTTTTGGCCAGGGATGAACACACAAATAGAAGATTTGATATCCAGGTGTAGCACTTGCCAAAACTATAAGAATTCACTCAGCGCTGAGCCCATGATCCCCCACGACATACCCGACATACCTTTCTGTAAGGTAGGGGTTGATCTGTTCGAGTATAAAAACAGAACATATTTAATCCTGGTAGATTATTACTCCAAATTTCAAGAGTTGGTTGAACTTTCCCTGACTACATCAAACGCCATCATTAAGGCTCTAAAAGAGATTTTTGGACGCTATGGCATACCAACTGCCCTCATCTCTGACAACGGCCCTCAATTTGCTAGTAACGATTTCAAAGGTTTTGTGAATAAATATAAATTCAACCACATTCTTGCTAGCCCATATTATCCTAAAAGCAGGGATGAAAGATCTCCGCGATTACGCGGATTTCCGGGATTTTTCAATCCTGCAGCACCTTCAGCGTAGATCTATACTAATATGTGGTGCAGATGCTGCAGCACCATCAGCATATACTACTAATAAATGCTCTTAATGCCCCAGCAATATCAGTGTATGCTACTAATAATGCTTCAAACGGCGCAGCACAATCAGCGTATACCAATATATATGAAACCCGACTTCCGGAAATTTTCCGTGATTCCCTGACAATGCTAAGCATATGGGAAAATATCCGCATTTCCGCTTTTTTTCCCGGACACTACTTTCATCCCTGTAAAAGTAATGGTCAGATAGAACGTTATGTGCAGACAATAAAGAAAATGATGAAAAAAGCGGATGAAAACAACCAGGATTTCAACCTGTACTTATTAAACTACCGTGATACCCCTCTGAGGCAAAATACAGGAGCGACAAAAGTACTATTATGATAAAAGGGCTGGTAATGAAAAACCTGTACTAAAAGTAAATGATCACATCAAATACAGAACGCATGAAGGAAAGTGGAGGGATGGGACGGTAACACACACAAACATACAGAATCGAAAAGACTGAAATTAAAAACAATGCAGGAAGGATATTACACAGGAACAGAGTACACATGTTTCGGGTACCAACACCTCATGTCCCGTCCTGCAAACCGGGGCATAACATTGCACCACAAAATAACACAGATAAAAACCAATCATCGCTCTCATGCAAACACGTACTCCCAAACATTAGACCTCAAACATACACAACTCATAGTGGGCGCATCTCACGTCCGCCGAAGAGGCTAGGGATATCGGAACACACAAACACCTAAATTAAGATGTTTATTGCAACGCAACCAAATAATTATCCCACCATAGTCATATGGTTTTCCCCCCCCCTAATATATATATATATATATTCTAAATTACTCACATGTAATCTATGTTTGGTTACAAGTTCATCCATGTTCACATGTTCCTGGTTCACTATGTTTCCTGATCTGCTATATGAAATGTTGTCTGCCTACTTCCGATACCATTTGAATATATATGTACCATGTGTGTATTATGGTGCCCCCCCGAGTCATCCGATAAATGTCCTTCCAAAAAAAAAAAAAAAAGAGGGAAGATGTAAGGTATACGTAGAGTGCGTATAGCTTAGGACTCGAGGGGATGACGTCATAGGTTGGAAGTAAATAAACCACTGACAGACTGGACGTCGAGGTATTCGCCTGCTTTCAATACATTACAGGAACGACCCTCATGCGCTCGCGGCATATGCCTAGTGTTCGCATAACGTTATTCCAGCGTGTTTAACGTATCTTGACGCGCCCCTAACATAATGTTGGCACCCACGCATTGTCGCACGTTGAAAGTTTTGTGCAAGCACAAAACTTCGCCGATTCCCTCACTCACGCTGCCAACCATCGCCGTATATCAACGTATACCAACGCGCGCCTAATGCATGCGTAACTCTTCCTGACATATCTCGACGTAGCACCAAAAAATCACACATCAACGCACGTTGGCCAGAAGCGTCGTAATGTGACAGGGGTATAACCTACCCTACCAGACCTCCCTTGGAGGTTACCATTTGTTTGCTCAAATCCCATTTATAAATTGTTTGGAGCAAGGTATATTTTGCTTGTGACATACTTTCTATAAATATTCTATCTTTGCAAATGTCCTTCTGTATTGCCGAATGAGTTGAGTGTCCGCTTATGTTTTGGTAGGTCGTGGGACTCGAACCCGTGGGTTCGAAACCCTGCCCAAGTCAAACCACTGATTTAAAAATTGATACCTTTTGGGCTTCCATGCCCGCGACATGCAAAAACACGAAGAAACTGGACACGATAACAAATGCCATTATGACTATGATTAACACTCTGGAGATGGCAAAAGTGTCTGCCCCGCCCGCGATTACCAACCCACCCCAACGAGCGCCAACCATCCCATGTGGCACGCGAAATGGCTGACACAGTGCCAGCCCGAGGCGGCACCCACGCATCGGGAGTCGCTTGCGTACTAGGACAGCCACACAATCGCCAGACAGACAGTCATTATGATTGCCGAGATGACAGCCTTCGCAGCCACATGAGGCACACCCGCAAAAGATCCCCATCCTACACCGACTCGGAGTCGGACCACAGAGGATCCATCGACGACCTGTTCAAAGAGAGGATCACGCTCAACCAAGAGAGGTAGGATTTCACTAATGCCCCACACCTTTGTCATCCGAGGGGACCGTAAAGGCAAAGTAGGCCTCAGCGAGAGCACATGCATGGAGTACTTTAACGCATTGTTCCGCATGTGTAAGGACCCAACAGTGGCTAAGGCCTGGATCGAACCGATCCGCGAGCACCAGGAGCAGCTCAGCTCGATGGCACTGGACTGTGATTGGGAAACATGCATACTCTGGTCGGAGCGGGTATTCAGCATGATAGATGGCAGGCGCCTGCCCAGGGGATGGGATGATATATATGCCATCAAGGATGTACAACGGGATGCCCATGCAGTGGGAACACGCCTGGCCGTAAAAAAGAAAAAGACAAACGACTACTACAGACGTCCAGAGGAATACGACGGGTATGACTATGGCACCCGCAGCGAATTCACAACCGCAAAGGATGGCCGCCCGTAACAGGATAACCGTCGCGAGGGGGGGTCCCTTCCCCGCCGCGAATCAAACGCAATGCACACATTATGACCGATACACGACGAGGAAGGAACGAGGAGGCATGGGTGGAGAAAAAGCACTTTATTTCTGAAGTGCAAGGCAATGAGACAAAGGATCATGAGACCAGGATAATACAGGATAAATGAGAAACAGGATAATAACAGGCACAACAGGATAATACCGGAATGATAATAAGGAGAGAGCTCGTTAGGAGGCTAGGGGCTAAACAAGAGTCAGTGAGGTTGAGGCAGCCCCGAGGAGCCCTCCACCAAAAAGAAAGGAGATGGCTTGTGGGGCGGCCAAGGGCGCGAGGCGGTGAAGGTAGCGGGGACCGCCTCGGAAGTCTATGTGCCCTGTGGATGATGGCGGGATGAGGTGAGGTAGTGTCAGGGTGTCAGTCACCCGATAGGTCCAGCGACCAGGATGACATGAGCAGGTGAGTGGGTGTCACCGTGAGTGTCAGATGCGGGGAGGTATGTCAGGAGGTGTGCCGGGGTCAGGGTCAGTTAGATCCAGCGACCAGAATGACGTGAGCAGGTGAAGCGCCGTCGCCGTGACTGTCAGTGGGAGGCCCAGAGACCGGCACCATGCCAGGAGCTGTTCCGGTGTCAGTGTCAGTGTCAGAGGCACTGCCAGGGCCGGCGACCAGGACAACATCAGCAGGTGAGCTGCTGTCACAGGTCACCAGGAGTGGCAGGTCTAAGGACCAGGAGGACACCACCAGGTGGGCTGGCATCAAGATGTCAGTCATGTAGGTCCATCGACCAATGACGTCGGCAGGGGAACGGAGTCAGACCATCACCATCACTGGGGGGGGGGGGGGGGGGGGGGGGGGGGGGGGGGGGGGGGCAGTGTAGGCGGGCCAAGGACAGTGCAGATCGGCCAATGACAGTGCAGGTGGGGCAGAGGGAAGAAGCAGGAGTGGGGAAGGATAGAGTAGGGTGCGGGTGGTACAAAATTATGTAGGCCCGCAGCCCAGGGAGCCGCGTAGGCCCGGGGAGGGTGAGGAGGCAGGGGAGGGTGGTGCTGAGCCCCGGGGGTGGGCGACTTCCGGGGGGCGAGGCCAGAGATGAAAGGGCTGGGGTGGCGGGGGTTGGGGGGGGGCTGGGGCGACTGTCGGGCAGGCGACTGGGCAGGGCTGGGGTGGCAGGGGTGCTGGGACGACCGGTGGGCAGGCCAGTTCCGGTGAGGCTTGAGTCCGTCGGCAGGGTGACAGGGGTGGCGGGCGGGTCTGAGGCGGTGACAGGGGTGGCGTGGGTGACATGGGTGAGTGGGGTGACAGGGGTGGCGACCCTAGTCTGAGGCGGTGACGGGGGTGGCGTGGGTGAGTGGGGTGGCGGGGGTGACATGGGGTGGCAGAGCGTGTCTGAGGCAGTAGCGGGGGTGAGAGGGGTGGCGGTGTGGGTCTGAGGCGGTGACTGAGGCGGTAAAGGGGGTGACAGGGGTGGCGGTGCGGGTCTGAGGCAGTGACGGGGGTGACATGGGGTGGTGGTGCGTGTCTGACGGTGGCAGTGTGTCTGAGGCATGACTCAACCAGCAGGGGGGGGCTGGGATGCCCGGCAGGGGGGCTAGAGGTGACAGGCGGGCGTGACCGGGGTGGGCGACTTCCGGTTGCGGGCAGGGGACTTCGGGCGGTTGGCTGGGACTATATATGCCCTACCGGTTGCGGGGATGCGAGTTCCGGTTGTTGGTGGGCGCCCGCTGGGCGTGGCCGGGGCGGGCGACTTCCGGTTGCGGGCAGGCGACTTCCGGGGGTTGGGGGGCGGCCACAGGGGCAGCGGAGATGACAGGGATGAGGGGTGACTGCGGTGAGACCGCGGGCGTGATGACGGTTGGCGGGCGGTGGTGTGGTGCAGGTTACGTCACAGCCCCAGCGGGCGGTGCGCAGGGCGGCGTGATGTGAGGCGGGGGGCGCCCCCGGGGAGGGACGCGGAGGAGCCAGGCCGGGGCGGGCGACTGCCGGTTGCGGGCATGTGAGTCCCGGTTGTTGGTGGGTGGCCGCTGGGCTTGGCCGGGGCGGGCGACTTCCAGTTGCGGGCAGGCGACTTCTGGTGGTTGGGGGACGGCCAGATGGGCGGAGATGACAGGGATGACAGGGTTGGCTGCAGTGATGACTACGGTGACACCGCGGGCATGATGACGGTTGGGGGGGGCGGTGATGTGCAATGCACACATTACGACCAATTCTTCTCCTAACCCCATTAGAATGGGTGAACCCAACACCATCATCACGACAGATGCGTCCTTAAAGGAATGGGGTGCTCATAGGGACCACCAAGCAACTGGGGGACGTTGGTTGGAGGATGAAATCTCTGATCACATTAACGTGTTAGAACTTAGAGCGATTTATTTAGGATTATGTACTTAGTACGCATACCTAAATTTCATGTTAGAGTGTTAACAGATAACACTACAGCGATGGCTTACATTCGTAATATGGGGGGAACCCGATCCAAACCTTGTAACCTTGTAACCAGGTAGCCAAACTAATTTGGAACTGGGCTCAACAACATGAGATATGGCTAACAGTGGTGCATATTCCATGTAGTCAGAATAAGTTAGCGGATAAGAAAAGCCACCATTTTCATGATCATTTGGAATGGTCATTGAGTGACACTATTTTTGAACACATTTGTCTTAAATGGGGAAAAACAACAAGTGGACTTGTTTGCATTATGAAACAACAACAAGATATCAAAATATGTATCTTGGCATCCGGAACCACACGCTTCACGAGTGGATGCCTTTTCTTTGGTTTGGAATCATGAATTCTATTATATATTCCCACATTTCAGCATTATCATCAGAGTGGCCAGAAAGATCAGAATGGATCGCTCACATGCAATTCTGATAGTACCGGAATGGGACACACAGCCATGCCTGGCAGCAGTGGCATTGGGAGCGAGAGACATTCTCAGATTCCCAAGAGCAAGAACAAATTTACAGCATCAAGTGCTGCTCACAACGCACGGAGACGTGTCACACCCCTGTTGGCATTCCTTTTTTGAACACGCATTTAGAGCAATATGGCCTAGACAAAATTACACAACAGAGGTTAATTTCACACGCCTGGAGAAAAGGAACAGTTAAATTCTATACTAGTTATTTAAAGAAGTGGAGACTTCATTGTTTGATTAAGAAAGTGAAGCCATTAAGGCCTACAATAAGCCCAGGTTGTCAGATTTTTAAGAATGCTGGAAGATGAAGGATTAGGATTTGGTGCAATTAATGCAGCAAGATGTGCACTGTCAATTATTCTACCAAGAATAGAGGGACAAACAGTTGGGAAACAGCAGGTTGTACACTGGTTTTTAAGATCGGTTTATGAAAGAAACCCAACAAAGCCAAAATATAACAGATTTTGGGACGTTTCAGTAGTATTCAAGCTGTTTAAGTCATGTCCTAGTAATAAACATTTATGTATTAAAGAACTAGGATTTAAGTTAGCAGTACTATTACTGCTAGTGACGGGCCATAGAGGTCATAGTCTGGTCTGTTGGGGGAAGAATTGTGCAAGCATGAAATTGTCTACAAGCATGAAATTTGGCACACTTGTAGTTTGTGACTGCTGCTGAATTCAAATCTGCCAGGAGCCAAAGCCAATTCTCAATGGGTTCCCCATATTGGACAATTCAAAATGGCCACCACCAAAAAAATGATTTTTACATTGCTTTTCAAGAAGAAGTCATACAGTTACAAATCAAAACACTTTGCTAGGGTTTTGGACCTCAGGGATTCTAAATCTGATGTCTGTTTGACAGTAGCCTTGACAGGAAACACCATTTTGCATCCTACGCAGTGGTTCAGCCAGCTGAATTCCCAAGCAATGATTTGCATGTACCATGTATTCCAGGTCTCAATTCTCGGCCATCTCATAATCTGCTACACGGAGCCAAAGTCAAGGATGAGTCCTGGATGGCACAGGTGTCCACACTGCTGAAACAGGATACATTGCCAGAAGGTGAAGTCATCACCTGGTCAGGCTACAACTCCCGACTCATGAGTGACGACTCTGTGAAGCCTAAGGCAGTGATAGGGGTTCTACCTCTGTTCCCTGACAAAGCAGCCACACCTTCTATGATGAAACATGCAATGCATCTCACAATGCAAGGCACAGAGGCCCTCAACCCTGGTCAAACTCCTGTGCTTAGTGGTGACCAGCCTTTGTATGCCATCGCTGAGCAGCTGCAGTGGTCATTCCCTGACACAATGGGGGAAGATAAGCTGGTCCTGATGATGGGCACTCTACACATTGAGGACAAAATGCACCTGATGATTGGTAAGTTGCTGCGAGACTCTGGGTGGAGCAACATTCTTACTCAGGCACAGGTCCTCACATCTGTCCGTGCCCAGTCTGTGCTTGATGAGCATCATATAAAGTGCACTCGCTATGCTCACCAGGTCTCTGTCATGGGTCTGTATCTCCTCAGACAGAAGTCATGCTCCAATTACTGCTCTGGTGTTGAGGGACCACCTGAGTCTCTAGAGATGTGGGCTCAAAGGTCCAGAACTCACAATGCCATGTTCATGTTCTGGTCTACCAACTTGGACCTGGAGCTCCTAATGTGCCGATTCATCCGTTCTCCCCATGAGGGAGACTTCCTGCTGTATGTGCAGGTCTGTGATGATCTGTGCTCCTGGTTCCATGTGATGGGCCACACAAACTATGCTCGTTGGCTACCAGTGCATGTGTGGGATATGGTCCAGTTCCCTGAGAAGTACACACAGTTGTATGCTGAGTTTCTCAAGGGGAACTTTGTTGTCCAGAGGTCACCTCACAAGTTCAACCTCATTGGCAAGGACCAATCACATGAGCAGTACAAGGAAGATGTTCTGTCATTTGTGGAGATAGTTGAACAGCTAGGTAATCCCTTTGACAATGGCCATGACCTTTTGGCTCTACACACACAGGAGGTCATGAAAGATGAAGTTGTTGCATCGCTTCCCCAGCTTCATAAACTTAGAAAAGATGTGCATGCCAAGTTTGTAACACAGACTCTAGAGCAGGACACTTTGCCAATAACAATCACTATCAAACGACAAAATATCCTCACATTTGCCAATCACCCTGTTACCACAAAAAAAGGAGGCACATCAGGCAGTGCTCAGAGAAACTTTACCCTCATAACCAAGCTTTTCCTGTCCTTGCAGTCTCGACCTGATGCAGACATGGAAGAATTCTTTCGGTATGAGAATCAGAGAGAGCCACCTAGTCTCTCCAACCAAGGCAAAAAGTCAGCCACAGTTGTGGTACTTGACATGGCAGCTGGTGTCCACATGGTGCGGCCGACCTCAGCACACACATTCACTGATTATGTGTCACAGCATTTGGTGCCATTTCTGGAGTCTCAGGTAACATCAACTGTCACACGGGTAGATGCTGTCTGGGACACCTATCCAGAGGACAACCTCAAAACCGTGGCACGACATCGTCATGGCTTAGGCCCACGTACCAGGATTGGGGATGGCCAGACCTGTATTCCAAAGCAGGACTGGAAGACTGGGTTCCTCAAGAATACTGACAACAAGAGGGAACTGTTCCCCTTCCTGAGTGTACAGTTTGGGAAGCAGGATCTGGGTGGGAGGCTTCTCATCAGCACCAACAATGAGAGTCTTCTCTCCAACAAACAACATGACGTGTCTGGTCTTCATCCATGTAACCACATTGAGGCTGATACCAGGATACTGCTCCATCTTGCCCATGCAGCACAGCAGTGCCACCAGGTTGCATTGGTCCGCACAGTCGACAGTGATGGGGTCATCCTGGCCATTCACTTCTTTTCATCACTGGGGCTGTCTGAGTTGTGGGTCTGTCTCGGCAGTGGGAAGAAGATGCATGACATTCCTATCCACACTCTCTGCCCAGCTTGGCCCATCAGGGTGCCTGGCAATGCCACTATTCCATGCGGTCACATGCTGTGACACTGTGTCACACTTCCTGGGATGTGGCAAGAAGTCAGCCTGGTCAGCCTGGCAGAGCACACCAGGACTGACGGACACCCTTGTTGCCCTCCCCAGTGAACCCCAAGAGCTCAACCCACAGTCCCAGCACTCTAGAATGCTTTACTGTAGTCCTGTACAGCAAGCGCTGTGGTCTGGAAAGAGTCAAAGGCTAGGCTTTGACTCTTCACAAGTGGGAAGAAGACACTGGAGGCTTTACCACCAACACAAGCTGCTCTGTATCAACACATCCACAGAGCAATGCTGCAGGCCAGCTTCTTCTGGAGTCAGGCAACGTCTGTCCACCAGGACATCCCTGACTTCCATGACTGGGGGTGGCACAAGGAGAGCACTGGTGGGTGGTTGCCCTTTTGGACAAACTTTGAGGACAGCAGCAAGGCCTGTTCCATCCTTTTGCAGTGTGGTCATGCACAGGGAACTGCAAGTGCTGCAGAGCTGCCGTTCGTTGCACAGGTTTGTGCAAATGCGAAGGCGTATGTGTTAACAATGAGGATTGGTGAATCAGTGTCACAGCACGTGATATGATTGATACATTTATTGATTGATTGATTTTTTTTACTGCCTTTTTCATTGGATAGTGTTTGTCTTGATGGTTATTAGCCTGATTTTGTTGATCAATAAAGGATACCTATGAAAAGACGTTTTACTTATGATTCCATTACTTTAAGTGTCAAAGTTATGCAAAATTCATTATAATATTACAATTTATTTTGGTGAGTGTTAAGGTTACTGTCAAACAGACATCAGATGTAGAATCCCTGAGGTTTCAAAACCCTAGCAAAGTGTTTTGATTTGTAACTGTATGACTTCTTCTTGACAAGTAATGTAAAAATAACTTTTTTGGTGGGGGCCATTTTGAATTGTCCAATATGGCGACCCCATTGAGAATTGGCTTTGGCTCCTGGCAGATTTGAATTCAGCAGGTCACAAACTACAAGTGTGCCAAATTTCATGCTTGTAGACAAATTTGCACAATCCCTCCTTAAAATCCCCCTAACACAGTAACAGACCAGACTCTCAGACAATAGTGGCTTTGTCTCTAAATGGACTAGAGATAGACAGCACAGAGGCAACGTTCGATTTAGACCAATTACTAAAATCAAACCGCACAGGGGACCCACTGTCCACGGTGCATGTGAATAGTATTCCTGATGATCAACATATTTGTGTAGTGTCGGCCATTAGGGCCTATAAATCCAAGACAAAAGTAATACAGAATTCCAGACAGCTTTTGATTAGCTTTATTAAGACGGCTAGATCATTTGCAAAACATTACAGCAAACGACTAGAAAAGTCAAGTGGCCTAGCTACACGCTTACTCACCAATTAACAAGACAGGTGAGAAGTAAAAAGTATATTTTGTTTGATACTAATGTGTATTGAAATAAGAATGATTAAGGATAAAAATGAGGTTACGTAAAGGTCTCCCTCGGCTATGAGTAGCCTAAGGCTTAGTACCGAGGTAAAATAGTATAGTTATACGAATCTTACATGGTACAGATGATGGATAACTGTTGTTTTCCTGAGGTACAAGCCTCGGATAGTCGTGCGCTAGGGCCCGCCCACCCAACCATACCACAACTATTACGTTTGCTTGTGCCAAGACGCAAACATTGAAGTATCCATATAAGTTTAAGATCATTTTTATCCTGAATAAGTAGGTAAAGATTGCTGAACCCGGATGTGCTTCCTTCTCCCTAGCGCACGATTATCCGAGGCTTCTACCTCGAGAAAACAAGAGTTATCCATCATCTGTACCCAGGTAAGATTTGTATAGTATAGCTATATATATAGATATATATATGGGTGAGGGTCACGAAAAGAGGCCAATTGGGGAAAGTTGTCGGTGTCGAGCATGGATGTCAGTGTCGATCGGTATAATTATAATTTAGCATTGACAGAGGTGTTGGAAAGTCTTTAAATTTATCCTGAATGTAAAGGTCGAGAAAATACAACAACCTTATTTGTTTCTAGGATAATTTAATATAAAACAAAGAAATGCACGAGACTTTAAGAATTGCGATGCCGACATCTGTTAAAGTTGTCAGTGTCGATCATTGGATGTCGGCGTCGATCAGTATAATTATAGTTTAGCAATGACAGATGTTGGAAAGTCCTTAAATTTATCCTGAATGTAAAGGTCGAGAAAATGCAACAACCTTATTTGTTTCTAGAATAATTTAATATGAAACAAAGAAATGCACTACACTTTTAAGAATTGCGATGCTGACATCACCGATTGGCCCGTTTTCGTGAGGCTGACTCATATATATATGTCCATATGTTTGACATCCAATAAATAGCCAATGCTACAAAAATCAATGTGCTCTAGAGGTGTCGTTAAATAAAAGAAGCTTAACTTCTCACAGGTGACAACATGATGTACCACAATCGGGAGCCGTTTAGTGCCTATGATAAAAACAACCCGGACAGTTTATTATTGAATTGTCCAGTGCTTGTGGGTGGGGCCTGGTGGTACCGGTCAGACCACTGTGGCCCTGCCACCGTCAATGGGAAGTACAGCGATAACCTTCGTTGGAAGACCCACATAGCTGCGTACGGCTACTTCCCAATGAATATGACGTTAATGTTACGGGGCGACATCGCTCAACAGTAGTAGGTATCTAAGTCATTTTTGTGATATATAAATGCATTATATTAATATTGTTAATGGAGTGCCATTAGCGTCTCGTCCACCGAACACTACTATCGCCCAAACAACTGAAAGCAGCGGCCTGGGCGACTTGGGTTTGCGCGCAGTGAGGCAAACTCACCGTGAGCAGACGCCGAGCTGGCGTGAGCATTACTATTGCTAATAGAAAGTATGATATTTTGATGTAGCTCGTCAGCTGTTTCAATGAGAAGAAGAATTATACAAAATTGATTGAAATCGGATGATTAATTCAAAAGTTGTAGGGTTTTTAATATTTCAAAATTTGACCCAAAACTCGGAAATCTTTCTAGTTTTGTGTGAAACCCACATTAAATACCTGTTTTTGAAAAATAATAATGCCCAAAAGAACGTGTCTTGCAGGAATCTTTAATACACTTAGGCGGAGCTCCAGCGATGGGGACCAACCCCCGACGAACTGCTTACACGAGAAGAACATGGCCAAGCAGCCGAGGACCTCCCCGAGGTGCTGGCCGACCCCGACACGGCGGCTGCATCTCCCTACAACCCACCACACACCACTGTCATACAAGAATACCCTCCTCAAGATCTGGCCCATGGCGGTACCTGACATTTGAGAAAACAAAACATACTATTACATCTACGTGCAGGTCAGAGCAACAGGCCCCCCCAACTATATAGCAGCAAGAGTGCCAGTACCATCGGCGCTCAAGATAAGTAGGTGGAGTGCCCTGCTGGGCGATTACCACGATCAACAGCTCGTCGAGTACCTTGAGTTTGGGTGGCCTGCCGATTATGCGACGGACCACCCCCCGTCCCGGTGGTGGCCGTGGTGGCCAACCACAGGGAAGACCCCACCCACACGCGTTGGATATGCACGTACATCGAGAAGGAGGTGAGTCTCGGATCACTACTTGGCCCCTTCGACTCACCACCTTTCACACCTTGGGCACAGACCAGTCCAATGACACGCACCAAAAAGAACACACAAGAGTGCAGGGTCATCGTCGATCTCACCTTCCCATGTGGCGCAAGCGTGAATGCCAGAATACGGAAGGGTTTCTACCAGGGGAGGCCAGCCACCTACACCCTCCCCAGCATCATGGATCTGGCCCAGGAGGTCATCAGCCTGGGCAGGGGCGCATACCTGGCTAGGGCATATCGACAACTTCGAACCTGCCCCCTCTCTGTGCCTCAACTGGGAGTTACACTCGACGGGAAGTCCTACTTCAACGTGGCTCCCCCCCTTTGGGTGCTGAACATCGTCGCTGGCATGCGCACGAACCACCAGCGCCGTCGTCTACCTGCTGAGGAGGAGGGGGCACTTCGCGCTCTGCTACCTCGATGACTTCGTTGGGGTGGCGGCTACAAAGGAAGAGGGGGACGCCGCATACCTGGAGATCCTCGCCACGGTGGACGAGCTGGGGCTGGCTCTCTCCCCAGCTAAGTGCACGCCACCGACGCACACGCTGGACTGGCTTGGCTATAGCATCTGCATGATCGACATCACAGTTAAAATACCACCGGACAAGCTGACCGAGATCATTGAAGAGTGCGCCCATTGGAAGACCACCACAAGAGCCACGAGGAAGGAGCTACAGAAACTCGTAGGACGCCTCCAGTACATGTCAAGATGCGTCAAGCCCGCCAGATGCTTCATGAACAGGATCCTCGCGACCCTACGGGCTTGCCCCTACAAGGGGAAACAGCAGGTGACTCAAGAGCGGGTTGGCAACGTGACCTGGTTTGTAAGTTACGCACGGTCCACCAACGGACTAGTCCTCCGGCCACCCGAGAAGCCCGAGTGGCTTATCGAGTGCGACTCGTCCCTCCTGGCCGGGGGTGCACACTCCAAGACCAGTTTCATAAGCGAGACATACTCCGAGCGATACCTCGCCAAAGGGATGCACATCAACTCCCTGGAGGCGGTCAACCTGGTCATGGCCCTACACAAACTTGCCCCACCAGATGCCCACAACTATATACTGAAAGTCAACACCGAGAATCAGGCCTCCCAGACAGTCCTTGAGACCGGCGCGGGTAGAGACCCTATACTATGCGCCTGTGTGAGAGAGATTTGGCGCTTCGCGGCTGTGAGGTCCTGATCCATAGAAATTGCCCACACGCCTGGACGAGAGCTAGTCCTGGCCGACGCACTGAGTTGAAGACCTTTCGACACAGCCGCGGCAGTGAGAGCCGACATCATGTGCAGACAGCTCGGGCTTAAAAGGATCCGCATGTGGCACGACCTTAGACACCTCGACATCGCCCAAGACTCTGGGAAGATCGAATAATAATTTGCCCTTCTTCCCAGGACAACCGGACGAACACCATGAGGACATCATGGCCCTCCTGAGGGCGGGACTGGCAGAAGGAACCTTGAGGAACAAGACGGTGCAGGTCCTCACACAACACCGTGCAACGAGGGCACTGAGGCCGGCGCCATATGACATCCTGGGCTACGTGTCTCACCTAGCCTGCCAGGAGCGGTCAACAACTACCGGAGCGGGGCGAGAACCTGGGTGTCCCTGATGTCAGGCAACACACAGGGGTTCGACGCATACCCGGTCACCATCATAAAACGAGGGGTGGCGAGGTCCTCCATGCACGTTCCCCGCCAGGCGGCACCGATCACCGTTCAAGACCGGAAAGACATCGTTGGCTACGTGCAGGACGCAGGCCCAAGGGCACGAGTCCTGACGGCGGCCCTGTTGATAGGCTACTTCACCATGTTAAGACAAAGTAACCTACTGATCACCGGACCAGGCGACAATGCCTGGCACACCATCACCAGCAAGGACATCAATGACGAGGGGGACGCCCTTACGGTGCACGTAAGAACCACTAAGACCTCCAAGAAGGTAACCGACGGATACTCGGTTGCATTGCCGAAGATCCCAGGCTCCAATTGCTGCCCGGTACAAGCCTGGCAACAATACGTCAAACACACCAACATCGACCCAGAGGGCCCAGCCTTCCTGACCTCCGACGGATCTCCACTACATGCACGCACCCTGACGAAGACACTCAGGTTGTCACTGACAGCCATCGGACGCCGACAGACCAGGAACGTCACACTACACAGCCTCCGGAGAGGCGCGGCCCAGGCTTGTGCGAAGGTCGGGGTCCGGATCACTGATATCTGCGACATGGGCAACTGGAGATCCACTGCTGTACACGAATACCTCCCCAAGGCGGCCTTCACCACGGCCACCCAGGGCCGCATTCAGGGTACGTTTCGGTGACGTCTCGGTGACGTCGCGGCGATGCTTTTTGGCCTATTTGCGTTCAGGGTGCGTCTCGGCGACGCCTCCCTTTTCAATCAGGAGACAAAAAGCGCCTCGAAAATGGCCGCCGTATCCAGTAGTTTCAGCCTATCACAGCGCAGCATTTCCACCGTATCCAGTAGTTTCAGCCTATCACAGCGCAGCATTTCCATTGCTGGCTGCCGCCTATGGGGGCGGCCATTTTCGAGACAATAAACTGCCTTTGCGTTCAGACTAGCGTGACGTCAGGCCCGTCGCCGAGGCGCCTCCGAGACGGAGCCTGAACGCGGCCCAGGTCACTCTCCTCTCTGTTTGGTTGAGTGCCTGGAATACAGGGAGGACACACCGGGACTTGGTTGAAACGATTGCCATGACTCAGATTGGGTAGACTACAACATTAGACAAAACATAACTTTCTTGATAACTGAGTAACGATTGATTAGACTAGGACAGTAGACAACCTAACATTGCTGTTAACCGCTATTATTGCATAAGAAGTAAGACTTTGTTTAGACTACCTCTGATTGTTTTAACTTGTAAACTAGATTGATACCTATTAAAGGCCATGTTATAGCAGTCGGTCTCCGCGTTTTTAATTACATAAATGAGGGTATAGTTAAAAATACTTCTGACATGTCACCCGACTATCTACATCATCATGTCGTAAAAATCAATTGATACAAACAAAACAATATTGTTATAAGAAAATGGACATTAATCTTAATCAGAGAGCGTCTATATACACGCTCCCTGTCTTAATTTCCTACAATTAAGGGGTAGACCTGGCCTAGAATACGTACTATCATTTTATGGCATCAGATACTTCATGTGTTTCAACACCAGTGGTCGCCACCTAAATGTTGCATAGACCATTTTCAAATCACAGAAAGGCACTTGAAACGCGGTAGCGCAAACCATGATTCATCTCAATAAGTTGACTTTTTAAACACTCAGTACCACATACATTGTATCATTACACCTAAATTAAATTAGCATAGAATAAAATAACACTTAAGCAGGTAGGGGCCACGACTTGGATTCCAAAAGATCTTGAGAAAGCAAGACGTTTGGAAAAACCAAGACAGTTTACATATAGAAACAAATAGGGGTGAGCTGACACAGTCTGCCACTACTTTAATATTGAGGATGGAACCTAACAAAATACATCATTAAAATGGCTATAAGTAGCTCTTCAAAGATTCTATGAAGAAAATGTTCCTGTGTATAGTATGTTCATAATATTCAATTAAAATAAAGAGATAATCTTATTTTGCCTAAAACATTGTGCTGTTTGTATTCTGGAATTATCCTGAGCATTATGCCATCCAGGTCAGTTTCTTAACCTGATTCTGTGCATGTAGGCACAAAATGTGTAGTCATCCCTCATCTGTTCTTGGATATGTTTTACTATCCTGGTTTCTTTTCAGGACCTCTGTTCTTATGTACAGATGTCATGTCTGCACCTCTTTGCATAAAACCATCATATTTGTGCCCAGATGTAAATAAAGCACATTTGTAGTTTATGTGCAGAAAGGATCCTACTTACTATACTACCAGGGATGAAAGAACTCCAGGATTTCCAGGGTTTTTCCTGTAGCTATAACTGTATACTAATAAGTTGTGCCCATCCTGATATGTTGCCAGGACATAAAACTCCAACAACCAACCAACACGTTGTTTCACGCTGCAGCACCATCAGCGTATACTAATATGTGGTGCAAACGCCACAGCACTAGCAGCATAAAATACTAATGGCTTCAAACGCCGCAGCAGGGTCAACGTATACTACTAATACATGCTTCAAACGGTGCAGCACGGTCAGCGTATACTCCTACTAATACATGCTTCAAACGGCGCAGCACTATCAGCTTATACTACTATTGTACTAATACATGCTTCAAACGGCCAGCACTATCAGCGTATACTACTAATACATGCTTCAAAAGCCGCAGCACTATCAGCGTATACCCATATGTATGAAACCCGACTTCCGAAAATTTTCAGCTATTCCCTGACAATGCTAAGCCTATGTGAGAATATCAGCATTTCCGCTTTTTTTCCCGGAGACCACTTTCATCCCTGTACTACTTGCATTGGCCAGTGGTATCTATCACCTTAACAGATACTGCAACTAAGTGTATTACCAGAACGGTGTGCACCTATGGTCATTGGAAACACTTGATTTTTGCCCATTTTTGGCACCTCATGTCACCCATGGTCTATGTCTATAGGCCGCCATGATCTATGCTTACTTCCATTCATGGCCTTGTCTAAATTTGTTTAATGAAATGAAGGTAATCCTTCTAATTCCCATTATTGCCTCACATGATTAAAGCATCCTACAATGAGCTAGATAATGGCTATGGTCCTCATCTGGGCCAAGCTTAAGGTCCGATGGCATCTGAATTTTAATTTTATTTTTGAGAAAAATATATCAAATAGACCGTTATAACTTACTAATCATTAGCCCAGAGTAATTTTGAGGAAAAATAGCTGGTTTTGAAGCAATTGGAGCTGAAAGAACTCAAAATACTTTTGACAAGCTTCCCAAAAGTCCTCTGGCTATGACGCGTATTGACGTCTCGCGATGAACACATGATGTGGGATGACGTAATTCAAATGTAGCCTGGTCTCCTGGTAGATTCCCCTGATGGCGCCATTGCACTATCATGTGATGTGATATTTTTATATATTTTATTTGATTTATACTAGCATTGTTTGATTAATTTTAGTATGTTTATATTTTTGTGTATACTTTTAACCGTATACATTGGCAGTGGTGTAATATCATTCAATATAATCACTCATACATTTATACCATATACAGTAATTCGTTCGACATTACAAATATCAGTATCATTTGGTAATATATATGTATATTCTTAATATAATACATATTTAATTGTATTTATTTAAAGTTGCATGGTCCGATGGCATTTGAATTTGTTAGTTATATTTTAGATAAATAGCTACGACGGATATAATGGCTATGGTCCTCATCTGGGTCAAGCTTAAGGTTACATTAAAGTTGCATGGTCTGATGGTGTCTGAATTTTAATTTTATTTTTGAGAAAAATATATCAAATAGACCGTTATAACTTACTAATCATTAGTCCGAAGTAATTTTGAGGAAAAATAACTGGTTTTGAAGCAATTGGAGCTGAAAGAACTCAAAATACTTTTGACAAGCTTCCCAAAGGTCATCTGGCTATGACGCGTATTGACGTCTCGCGATGAACACATGATATGGGATGTCGTAATTCAAATGTAGCCTGGTCTCCTGGTAGCTTCCCCTGATGGCGCCATTGCACTATCATGTGATGTGATATTTTTATATATTTGATTTATACTAGCATTGTTTGATTAATTTTAGTAGGTTTATATTTTTGTGTATACTTTTAACCATATACATTGGCTGTTTGGCAGTGGTGTAACATCATTCAATATAATATTCACTTATACATTTATACCATATGCAGTAGTTTGTTCGACATTACAAATATCAGTATCATTTGGTAATATATATGTATATTCTTAATATAATACATATTTAATTGTATTTATTTAAAGTTGCATGGTCTGATGGCATTTGAATTTGTTAGTTATATTTGAGATAAATAGCTATGACACGTATAATGGCTATGTTCCTCATCTGGGTCAAGCTTAAGGTTACATTAAAGTTGCATGGTCCGATGGCGTCTGAATTTTAATTTTATTTTTGAGAAAAATATATCAAATAGACCGTTATAACTTACTAATCATTAGTCCGGAGTAATTTTGAGGCAAAATAGCTGGTTTTGAAGCAATTGGAGCTGAAAGAACTCAAAATACTTTTGACAAGCTTCCCAAAAGTCCTCGCTATGACACGTATTGACGTCTCGCAATGACCACGTGATCTGGGATGACCTAATTCAAATGTAGCCTGGTCTCCAGGGGCCGTATGCAGGAGTCGGTGTTAGCTAGGCAAAACAGTGTTTGGCGGGAATTCCGGTTTAGCGGCAAAAAATGGCATGCACGAGTCAGTGTTAGGCCTAACACCAAAAGATTAACCAGTGTTACGCTATCCCTGAAAAATAGGTATAGCGAGTTCATTAGGCCCAAATCTATTCAATGCTGTTATATTTAACAGAATTACATACGCAATAAGTGAAATTTCATGAAATTAACCCTAAATTCGAAGCAATATTAATGCTGCTGCCGCAATGGTGGCGATATTAATATTAATATTTTCGAATCGACGAACGTAAAGTAAACAAATCGCCGCCGCCGCCAGTATGGAAAGCGACGTTGATGCGGCGGCGGTGGCGATTTGTTTACTTTATCACGCTGGTGCCGACGGATAACAATAACATACAGCGGTGCTGCCGGGAACCAGTTACACTCCCTTCATTGACCTAATTATGAGTTCCCATTTAGCTCTCATCAAAGTGTTAGGTGCCTCTACATACCGAGTGACGTGATTTCCCAATTCGGAGATAGCTAACCGGTGTCAGGCTGTAACACCAAACGGCGCTATCACCGACCCCTGCATATGGCCCCTGGTAGCTTCCCCTGATGGTGCCATTGCACTATCATCTGATGTGATATCTTTATATATTTTATTAGATTTATGCTTGCATTGTTTGATTAATTTTAATAGGTTTATATTTTTGTGTATACTTTTAACCGTATACATTGGCTGTTTGCCAGTGGTGTAATATCATTCAACATAATATTCACTTATACATTTATACCATATACGGTAGTATGTTCGACATTACAAATATCAGTATCATTTGGTAATATATATGTATATTCTAGTGAGTGAGATATGTGCATTTGAAAGTTCAAATATTTTATATTAGCTAATTCACTTACCGAGACACCAAGACAACATACATATAAGTTTGGAAATCGGATTTATTATATCCAACCAAAAAATAAGCAGCTTCAAGGAAGCAATCAAAAATCGAATGTTCGAGTAGGTGACAAGGCCTTCTTAAGACTAGACACTTGTGATCCCAAAAGGATCTAATAGTTACAGGTTTGAGTAGAGTAAACCACAGGTCAATGAGTGTTCAGGCATCAGGTAATGTCACATCAGCGACAAGGTCACTTATTTAAAGACAAGCAGAAAATAACTGCATGACAGAAATACTGTCTGTATCAAAAAACACTTGGAAATCTGGAATGAATATATACATATCATCAACAAGCAAGATCACAACGAATGATCGGCGCAGATGTAGGGGTAGCAGCGCTCAACCCAACAATGCACCGAGCGCTGCAGGAGCCACACTCACAGGTAGGGCTTAGAGATAGTCGGTTACGGATGAGCTACGCCACGTGCCGGCAGACATGATCATGTCAAGGATCAGACCCGATGATTCACAGGCCTGTGCTGCCCTTCGGAGCAGATCATCCAGGGTGAAACCTCTGTCGGACCCGAACGCCATTATTGATGCAACCTGAAGGGCACGCTTCAGGACGGGAAGGGTCAAGGGAAGACCGGACGGTAGCAGGAAGGCCACTGATCCAGGCTCCGACGTGACCATTCCCGCATATTCTGTTCAGGCACATACAGGACAGCAGACAGAGGCGGGCACCACGGGCAACCGGAAAATCACCGGCGGGGCAGTACTCAGGCGTGTCTTGGTAGACCTGAGGGTTACGTAGAGAGACTGACCTTCCACCTTGATATCTTGAAATCTTAGGACATGTGAGGGCAGAAGTGCACCACTAGAGGCTGGGACCAGGTTGGACTGACGAACCAGGGTAAAATACCCAATGAGCAGTGCCGCTATCAGCACATGAGGGGTAGGGGTCAAGCACGCCAGAGAAGCCACGATCGCCTTCATTTCGCCAGGGGAAATGGGGAGAGCCCTCTTGATCACATGTGTCGACGTCTTAAAAATGCCAGTCTTAAAGACTT
The DNA here is from genome assembly GCA_030323885.1 of Branchipolynoe longqiensis. Lineage (NCBI taxonomy): Eukaryota > Metazoa > Annelida > Polychaeta > Phyllodocida > Polynoidae > Branchipolynoe > Branchipolynoe longqiensis. The sequence continues at coordinate 55,614,506 of CM059191.1, read as the reverse complement.
TAACCTCAGGCGCATCGAAGTCCTTCCCATCTCCCGGGTCCCCAGTTACCCACACTTTCACCGAACTAAAATAGTTCATCACCGTTCCTGGCGCCTTGACCCTGTCTTTGAGCATGTGGAGGAAGGACAGTAAGTTGTACGTAGTAGGTGACAGAGCATTAACTTTATGCTTATTACAGAACTCGATATAAAGCCGGACATGACCCGCCTTGTTCCTCCATGTCGTGGGTGCGAAGGCAGAGGCATAAACATCTAGCAGCCGCTGATGATGTATCAGCAAGTGTCCTGGAAGATAGAGCCAAAAATGTTACTATCCTCCAAATATAATTATATTACAATTTATATTGCAATATATCAAGTGTAACAGATATTTCACTGAGCTTCATACTCGCATATAATTGAGCTGCAGTTTGTTTCACACTTATAGAATATGGTGACCTGCTTAGCGCATCTGCAAGAACCAAATCAACACCTGCTTTATGGACTATTTCTAGCTCAACATTCAGATCGGCCGCAATGAGCCAAAGTTGTCTGGCACATGCACACAAAATCTTTTCTTTTCCCCTGCCTGACTCCAACACTTGCTGAGAAGAGAGGCTATCATTATTGATTTTTACATGGAAGTTATGTGGGGCAGGCGGGAGCAGAAACTGAAACACATGAACTAGATTAGAGCCTCCAATTGAGTTATCGCGAGCCCAGCTGCGAGCAATTCAGATTGATACTGTGCTATAAAACGCCGTCTGAGAAAATGCCCCCCCCCCCATGCCTTAAGGGTTGAATCACACTCAATTAGCCACTCTTCTCTATCTTCAGACGGTAGCAATTGTATTCCATTAAATATCGTGGCGAAATTCTTAAACCACTCGATGTCTAAAAGTAGGTTCTTATCAAAGGGATGCTGACCGACATACGGAATGCCTCCAACACTCTATTAGAAAATCTAATCTAATCGCCACATTTAGATAAATGCTGATGTTTTCCGGCTAGACTTTGCAGCTGTTTCCTAGGACATGTTTTCTTCTTTTCCCAACTAGCACATTCTACTAACACATCAGAAATGTTTTCAGCCGGAAGAATTACAGACATATCAACAGAGTTAAAAATACAACCAAACCATGTTATCACCCTAGTGGGAGGCGTACATTTAGCCGGTGCCAATCGTAACCCGAGATGTGAGCATAATGTATTGAACCTCCTATACACCTCTATAGCTCTAGCTTCAGAGCTTTCTATCTCAATAAAGTCATTTAAACAACACAGCGAAAAATAACCTTCTTGTGCGAGCCAGGCCAAAGCGGACGTACAACATCCAAAGGGCGGCGCTATATCCAGATATATAGTATTATCCAAAGAAATTCCAAGAAGAGGCGTAGAAAGCGGACAGACCCTAAGCTGCATATAGGCCCTAGCCAGGTCACCTCCTGACATCAATGCATTCTGACCCAATTTTGTCAGCCTATCAGACAAGGTAGAGATTGAAAGGAGAGAAAAATTGAACGGTGAACCCAGATAAAAACATTTAACAATGCCCGCGTTAACACTTTTACCTCTCGGGAAACTAAGATCTATGATGATCCTTTTTTCTGATGAATTCTTCTTTGGGCGTGTCATCATCGGGCTTAATTGACACCATGGCAAGAAAGGCGGCGAGGTAAAAGGGCCTAACAATGCTCCATATGCCAGTTCAGTATATAAAAAAACGACGAATATGCCGATCATCCTCTTTCGACACTGAATGATCCTATACGTCGGCAACGGGATCGCCGAAGACGTATAATCGAGTGACCACCCGAATTCCAGATGGTCTACAAATAACACGTCTGGAAAGTCCAGCAGCAAGCCCTCCATTTTGGGATATTAAGCCCTGACGGAACTGATATCCTGGCTTCCACATAATTAGGTAGGCCAATAACCCTGACTTTATCATAAATATCCCTATAAACACCCAGATCATACCAGGCTGAACCCACCGAAGTAGGCCAGAACTCTAAGAAGTGACAGCCTAAAGACATGAGGTGTTGGGGGAGGCATAAATGCCTGATTATTTGCAATACCAGAATCAGTCAATACTAGCTCCATCGGTGGGTCAAGCCAGTTAAAATCAAGCATAGGTACCGAGCCGTCAGCCACTATCGACTGCACTTGATCTAGGCCATCGTCGGCCGCCTGTACATTGGACTCAAGAGATTTGATTAACACATGCAGTGCAGATGTCGACGTAATTTACCAAGGCAGAGTCAAGAGGTGAATAGTGGGTAATTATCTTTTAATTCAGAAAGAGGTTGGAATTCAATCACTATGTACATGTCTAGATGGGTCAGGTCCAATGTTAGTGTCCTGATTCACAGTTCAGAAGAGGGCGGGACCCGACCCCTCAACCAATTAAAGGAGGGGGTGGGGGCCATCCAGGATTGTCACTCTGGGTACATAGTGATGGACTGCGGCCGATGTCCATGCTATGAGCTGCATGATCTCGGAGATCATGCTGCCAGCCGCTGCACAGTGCCTGTGCCCCATCATGGAGAGGAGTATGTGTCGAGATCTGCCGGGGACCTGCCGAACACGAGTACCCATGTCCTAGCCCCGCTGATGCAGTTCATGGCAACTCTCAGAGATGCGAGGGTTTCCTTTAGGTGGTATGCATGCCATCAGGTCGCACTGTGTGGGGGTGAGGGGTCGATGCCGTGGATGTACTTATTTGCCTGTGCTGCCTTGCTCTTCCATGTTCCAGAAGCATACCTCGAGGATTCTTTCGTGGGTCCGGTCGGGGTATCCTGGGAATAGAGGGAGCAATTTAATACGATATTCACAGGGTAGCCTAGACACCATGAGTGAATAGGTTTTCAGATATATGGCAAGGTATTCGCAGTGCTTTTCCCATAGATGAATGGGTGGATGTGGCATTATCTCGTTTAGGATCGGCCTATAGTCCATGGGGGTTAGGGGTGAGCATGAGTTTATGCTTGCGATGTAGACATCATCCCTTGTGTCGTTTAGTGTTTGATCATTGTTGTTATCACCGGTGGCGCCATCGTGTGTGATGGCTATCGGTTGGTTGGCCCCAGCAGCGATTTCAGTTGGTGGCCATATTGCATTTGGCACGCTTGTGGCGCCACCTGTCGTAACTAGATATCCGTATGGACAGTCAAACCGTATCGACGGCCGTCGAAACACAGGTGTAGATAGGTAGTCTTGTTTATGAATGTTTTAGCTCACAGTTTCGTTGTCGTCTCAGATTGTGTAGATTTAGGGGATCCGAACAGGCAATCGGAAGCAAATGTCAATATTAAAGTCTTGATTGAGCTTGATATCCGTATGGACAGTCAAACCGTGTCGACCGACCGTCGAAACACAGGTGTAGATAGGTAGACTTTATAGGAATGTTTTAGCTCACAGTTTTGTTGTCATGTCACAATTGGAAGCAAACACACTTAGGAACAGGTAGACTTTGTGGAGGTGCTAGATATCCGTATGGACAGTCAAACCATATCAACGGCCATCTAAACTCTGGTGTATATAGGTATGGAAGTAGTAGAGACACAGATAAAGGGTGTTTCCGACGTCAAATGTCCTGAATAAAAATGTATCAAGTATAGACACTGAGCGGTAAGGACGGAGGTATAGACAGTTAGTTTGAATGTCAATAATAATGTCCCGAATAAGCAAGATATCCGAATGGACAGTCAAACCGTATCGACCGACCGTCGGAACACAGGTGTAGATAGGTAGACTTTTTAGGAATGTTTTAGCTCACGGTTCCGTTGTTGTGTCTCAATCGGAAGCAAACAGACGTAGGATTACATGGACGAGGTTTCTCCTTCATAGCAGATAAGCAGTCATTATGAGGGTGGGAAACCGATAGCAAATTTATATCGACATTATTCACACGCACACAACTAGGTATAGATTTAATAGTTGTAACAGGAGACAACAATTCACTACCCGTCGATTTAATAATTTCACTTACAGAAGTATCAACCGACGACTCCGACGCCTTTTTATCTAGGAACTTCCGCTTTTTAAGACAGTCCTGCTCCCTATGTGTAAGAACTCTTGAATTTGTGTGCACACCAAGCACAGATATGCGGCAACCGATCCGGAAGACAGCCATGCGTTGCACTGTTCCCACAATCCTTCCCCCAGTTCCAGAGATAACATGGCTTCCCCTCGGTCTCTTTGCTGAACTCTTCCCTCTGATTTACCGGAGGAGGATTCACTCCTCCAGAACTTGAAGCTTCCGGCGGGGGGGGACTGAACGGCCACTTGGCTGGCCACTAGCCTGACGTGCACTGTCATAGCTATGCGAGACAGCTCGCGACTGCAGCACCCTCACAGCCTCTGACATATAGTGTGGCTTAAATTATGGCAGGTTTGGCTTACAGCATGGGAAGGCAGACATACAGTGTGACTTACATTATGTCATGTTTGGCTTACAGTTACAGCATGGGAAGGCAGATATACAATTTACGGCACAAACAAGCAGCATCTTTGACATGGACTTTATTCAAGTAGTAATCAGGTATAGTAGGTCAAAAGTTCAAAGGTCAAATGTTCATTGATTTAGGCTCTTAACCCTATCGCTTGTAGTGTGTTGTTCGTCCACACGTAGGGATGGGTGGGCGGCCGAGTAAAAGCTGGTGGTGTTGATGGTCCGGCTGCTCGAGGCGTAGTGACGGAAGCAGGATCGGGCGGGCCAACGATGACCGGGCGTGACGTCTCTATTCTCGCGTGCGAGAGTTAGTTCACGAGAATAACGGCAGGGCACATGGTGGTTAGCGGGATCGAACCTAGGTGGCATCACTGCAGTACCTCCTTGTTTGCACACAAATTACCCATGTTGACGAACCAACATGAACAATTTACGACACAAACAAGCAGCATCTTTGACATGGACTTTATTCAAGTAGTAGTCAGGTATAGTAGTAATGTTCATATGGTCAAAAGTTCAAAGGTCAAATGTTTGTCGATTCAGGCTCTCAACCAAGTGGGTGGAGAGAGCCTGAGTCGCTGTGGAGAATGTGGCCCAGGGGATGTATGTGTACATCACAGTCAAGCCCAAGTTGCCAAGCTGTCGTAGATCGTCCAGTTGGGCGCCTGACTTGGCGCATGCCTGGGCGCTGGACGCTGTGGAGGGTGAATGATCCTGGATGCGGGTGACGTCCAGTGGTGAGAGCGGCCCTAAGCGCGGCAGTTAGGGTGATTGCCGTCAGGGGCTGGCCATCCGGAAGGAGGAAGGCGGGGGCTTCCAGTGTAGTCTGGGTGGCGTCTTTGTACAGTCGCCAGGGGCGGAACGAGCAGAAGCATGCCCCGGGGATCGGCTTGACGATGATGGAGAAGGCGTCTGAGGCAGACCTTGTTGTCTTGGTGCAGCGGTCGTGGACCACTGGCTGACTTCCGGTGTTGACGATGTCCGCACCTGTTAGGGTGTGGCCGGGGTCATGACGTCGGCTGTTGACCAGGAGGTTGCCCTGTCGGAGGAGGGTGAAGAACCCGACTAGGAGGCTGGTTGTAAGGACCTTGCTTCCTGGACCGGCCGGTCCAGGAAGCAAGGTCCGCTACCGGAAGTAGCGGATCGCTTCATTGAGGAGTGTGATGGTGAGTGGTGGGGCTTGTTGGGGGACATGTGTGGATGAACGGACCACCCCGCGCTTGACCACGGAGACGGGGTACTTGTCGAATCCATTGGGGATGCCTCCCATGAGATGAACCCAGGTCCGGGCGCCACTGAAATAGTTGAGGACAGCAGACGGTGATCTGAGTTTGTCGTTCAGGGAGGCAATGAGGGACATCACGTGGAACTGGGTGAGGCGCAGGGGGTCGTAGGGAGGTCACGGGAGTGTTGCAGGTATCGAGCCTTGTTGCGCCACGTCCCTGGCCCCAGTCCAGCGTTGAAGAGGGTGGTGATCCGGTGGTTTGTTTGTTGTTGTTTTACGTCCTAGCAACATCTAAGGTCATATCAGGAGGGGTACCGACTTGTGACAGTGCGCACTCATGGCGACTTTATAGTGCTGCCCCACTGGAAGACCAGGCCACCAGCAGCATGACCTGATATCCCACTCAGTCACATTATCCTGACACTGAGCCAACCAGTTCTTGTCCTATCCTAATAATACCGAACGCCAGGCTAGGAAGTGACAAGTATCGCTCGCTAGGTAGTCGACAGGTTGGGTGGGAGTGAAGGATGGTGGAAGAAAGAATGAGGATGGGTTTGGGGTTGGGATGGGAAGAGATGGGAGGGAAGGACCACGAGGAAATGTTGAGGGTGATGATGAGATGGTCAGGGAAGATGGTGAGGAAGACAGGGAGGTGCCTTGGTTTGGATAGCTTAGTATATAGTATGACTTCATGTTTGGGCGGATTTAAGTTATGAGCAATGTCTGGAGTTGGGGTAACGTTAAAGTTTCATAGGTAAATAAATATATTAGCTTTACTTGATCAGTATAATCTCCCATACTTTAGTTTGAAGTGACTTTTATTTTAAATGACTAGCTTCAGAGATATATGAAGTGAAGACATGAACAATTAAATCTGGTGTGCGCATAACAATTCTAAAGGCCCGGTCACATACACGTTAGTGGACGTAGTTGAACGTAGTGGAGGCTAACGTAGTTGAACGTAGGTGAACGTAGGGAAACGTAGGTGAAGCCCTGGTCACATAGCCGTTAGTGGACATAGGTGAACGTGGTGGAGGCTAACGTAGTTGCACAAAAACACCCCAAAAAAAAACAAAAAAACCACAAAAACAAACAACAAAAAACCACCCCCAACACAACCCCAACCACCAAACCCCAACAAACCCCACCAAACACCAAAAAACCAACACCCCAAACCACCACACCGGAGTTGAAAGTGCCAGCATCCATATGTATCTGTGCTAATTATAAATGGCCCTACATCAACGAAACTAATGGTAAAACATGCTCATCATGGAAGTGCTGATTGTAAACAGTAATGAAGCAAAATGCCTAGCTTGTTTTTATATCCAATGTGATCATTGTTGTATGTGTTTTCCCAGGTGTGCCTGTTGTCTAGTTATTTATGGACTCGGTTCGATGAAAATAATATTAGTTATACTCCATCGGCCTAGCAAGAGGATTTATGTCCGATATCGCCCAATTTAAATTATTCAAATATGTGTTCTTCCACGCACAAATATATAACAAATGTAGAGTGTTTTAACATATTTATACTGTGGTAGTCTGCACTGACCTCGCAGGCGAGGAGCCGCATGGACAGGTGGGCGAGGGTAGAGTATTGACATCAGGGAGCCTAGTTGGTGTAATGGTCAGCACACTGGCCCATAATGCAAGAGATATGGGTTTGATTCATGCTCTCTGCGCAATATTTCCCAGTTTCATCACCCCCTCGACACTGGTTACGATGACCTGGATCCTGTACAAGCTATGTGCTGTTTGGTTGTTGAACCTAGACTGTGTATGTTTATCTAAGTGCATTGCGTGTGTGTATGTAGCTATGCATTAACGGACATGTGAACGTAAATCACGGGCATGCTGCCAGTGTGGTGGTTTCAGCGTGTTCCCGTGCTCAGACGTGTCCCTCGCTTCTGCGCATGTGTCAGAATCTAATAAGGATGGCCGTAATCGATTAACACTACCCGGGTGACTCGGGTCATCCGAGTCGTCAGAAATTCAAATAGAACACGGCGAGTGGAGTCGACAAATACACGTGCCATGTGCAAAAGAAGAATAACTTAGATTAATTAAATGGAAATATAGGTAAACTGGGCCATCATAAAATACTTTAAATCCTATGTTGCTGTATTTTTATCGGTTATTAAAAAAAAAAAAAAAGATTGTCCACCCGAGCGCGGAGAAGCGTATTCGATTATTCGACCCGAGTTTGTAGGATGTGCGCATGCGCCAATAAGTGGCTCAGGTGACCCGAGTTGATGCGAAATCCGCGCAGAAGCAGAAGCAGCGCAGAAGCAACGGGACACGTCTGAGCACGGGAACACGCTGAAACCACCACACCGGCAACCCAGTTGTTCAGTGGACACCTCTATAAATTTGGCATGAGTGTACAAGAAATGGGTGGGGGTGGGGGTGGGGGGGACAAACAAACAAAACTACCAAAGACGGGTTTTAACGGCGCCGTTTCTCAATGGTGCACCCGTCCTGATATGACCTTAGATGTTGCTAGGACGTAAAACAACAACAAACAAACAATGCTGCAACTCTGCAGCCAGTGACCATTAGGTCACGCCCCCCCCCACAAAGTCAAGCCAAGATGGAATCTGTCCTGATATTACCTTAGATGTTGCTAGGATGTAAAACCCAAACAAACAAGGAACTCAATATGTATATAAAAAATATATATTTATATGTATCGAAAGATGAAGCTAAACCTTTGGTTTACAGACAAATTCGCCTCCGACAATCCTTATACATGTCACAGCTACACTTGTCCTGAATAAGTGTCTGACACAGGCACTAATTGAAAGTTACCACGCTGGAATACCAAGCGTGGTCAAAGTCTTTGCATTAACATTTGGAACCGGGAGTGGTCGCACATCACTGTACCCTGTCGTGGAGGTGGGGTGTGGGGTGTGGAGGGTGGGGTCTGAGTGAGTCAGTTAAAACAAAACCCATTCTTCATCTACACATCGATGAATCTCACAGAGCAATATAAAATAGATGTGTTACTATCTGGGCCCGTATTCATGGAGCAGTGTTAGCGGCGTGTGGTGTTATCGCTCTAACACAGGGTAGCTAGCACCGGTTATCGGCGTTGTTGAGAACTATGTCAAGCCGCATGCATGGGCGCTTAAACGGTGAGTGTTAGCTAAACGTGAATGTATTTATAGATTTGGGAAATCCCTTGATTCGACAATATGAATAACGCCGCCAATGCTGCGGCTACATTAATATCGGTTCGAATTTAGGGTTAAATTGATAAGATTTCACTTATTGCGTATGTAATTCTGTCAAATATGATCGCATTGAATAGATTTGGGTATAATATATTGCCGCCGATTCGGCGGCAATGGCGGTGGCCATGTTTATTTGATGTTGGACAGTACGGATATTGACGTCGCTGTGGCGGCGGCGATTTGTTTACTTTACACTCGTCGATTCGAAAATATTAATATCATGGCAGTTACGGCATCAGCGTTATTCTGGCGTCGGATTTAAGGTTAAATTGATAAAATTTCACTTATTGCGTATGTAAGTCTGTTAAATATGATAGCATTGAGTAGATTTGGGTTCCATCCTGACACTAACCTAACACTAACACCGCTGTAAACCTGCTATGAGCAGAGTTAGAATTTCCGAGTTTAAACGCTCGGTGTTAGGCCTAACACTGCTCCATGCATCCCAACTTTTCGGCGCTAAACCAGAAATCCCGTCATAAACGCGGTTTGGCTCGCTAACACCGCTCCATGCATACGGGCCCAGTACACCAAGCGTATTTCTGTACAGATATGTATGGGCACTTAGCGTCATTTAGTTTCAGCTCGTCTCACGAACCACAGTTCTTGTTTTGACACTTGTGCAGACTGCATGGAGCAGGCTGGGTGAGTGTAAGTGAAGCACGACTTACTTCCTACGCCAGCCACTGTTTTGGTCAAAGGCCTGGCTCACCCCGTGGAGCGTTGTCTCTGCGAAGAACGTCACCCACAGCAGGCGCTCAGAACTCGCCGGGCGGCCGGACTAGAGCCCTGTCTCCGCAGATAGACGTGCTGAATCCCTGTGTGAATATAGACATAAAGAACTGTTGTTAATGTCAGTCACGTGATGCTAGCCGTGTGTGACAGGGGGGGTGACTGGAGCCTCTGTCAGCACAGCCACCCATGTCTGTATATAACGAAGTATACAAGTATTAATTATAGGGAACAATGTTTTATTTATTTTCCTCCTTACTGCGCATTGGTTGAGTGCCTCCCCCCCCCCCCCCCGCCCCGTCTGTAGGGGAGTGAATGTATGCGGTTTAAACATGTACCTAATCTGTGTGGGTATATATAGAGAGAAAGCAGAGATAATGTATATGTGTAGGTATCTATAAATATATATAAGTTTTGATTGTTGAGTGTCACAAGATTGCCAGCTTTAAGACCGAAGCCACAGTTGTATGTATGTATGTTTGCAACTATTATATATAAATATATATATATTGTATATATATACATATGAAAGTACTGCATGCTATATATTAAAAGGCTGATATGCGATAATGAGGCTTGGGGTAGCCTCCCCTTGTCGATAATCAAAAATCCCATTTCCAGCATCCAACCAATATACAATTTAGTGTAGCACCTACATGCCACTGTGACTGTTTAGTGCCTGACCTATTTGCCAATCTTAAGCACAAACACACCTTAAAGTTCCTAAGAACAGGGTAACTTCATCACCTCCTATAGTTTTAGCTATTAGCTATTTTTTTATGTCATTTAACAGAAGCTGAACTGCTTCAAAAAACATTTGAGTTAATGTTTGCATCTACCATGACCACACGTTGATGGCCTTCTGACTGCTACCCCGATACATTAGTGTGCAATTCACCCGTTGAGTGGCGCCACTGGTAATTGGATCAGCGCATTGTTCCCAATGCCGTTCGGTTCGTTGGATTCTAGATATATTACCGCGTAGTGTACGGCGACCTTAATGTGATCAAATCTGCGCCTTGAAATTGGGTTCAAGGAGGTAATTAGTGCTGTCCATCCGCTTCACCCCCAACCCACCCAACCAGTGTAGGTTGTGTGTGTGTAATGTGTGCCTGCCTCACATTACATGACAATTTGAACGCTGTTAATCTATCACCAGGAATGTTTTCCAAGTGTGATTATTTGTAGATATATGGTAGTTCAGGAAGTTGGCAAATTCATTTCCTAATAATGGGAACGGACTACAAAATAGTGCAAATAGAGGACATCTAGAATGTGATAAATCATAAGAGTGTGTGCACACATATGGGGGTAAATCTTTGAAACTGGGCATTAAAGTATGACGTGGAAACCAAAAGTGAAAACCTTCCAAATAATAGCAGAAAAACATTCCAAATAATTGCAGAATCCATGTAGCTATGAAGGCTTACATGTTGTGCATATGTCAGAGTTGAAAAAAAGCTGTTTCAGCTTTTGATTTTGATCTTATACAAATTGATCAATATGTTGATATTACTTGTATAACATGAAAATCAAAAACACATCCAGAACACCATTTTAATATGCACAGTAAGGTTAAACAAAACTTTATTGATTACAGTTAAGCGAACAATTGTATTATGTCTTACAAGAAAAAGTACAGCAATACTTGAAGTCATTGTCTTCTGTTTCTTCGGGTCCACTGCTGATGAATGGATTGGGTGGGACTCGAACCCTCAACCCTAAAGAGTCAAGCTTTATCTAGTGGTGTGGGTGGGTGGGCGAAGAAAGCTGGATGGTGCGAAGATGGCGGCGGCTGCGACGGTTGTGCGTGGAGTTCAAACCACTGTAGGGTCTCGTGACTGAAATGGCGGGAAATTTGATATTGTTTCGCCACCTATAAAGAGTATGGGTAATGACCCAGGTTCCTCAAGGTGGCTCCACCGAGTGTTGGTGGCTGCTGGGTGGTTAGTTCGGGCAGGATCCACAAGGTGGCAGCACAGTATCATACCGTGAACGGTGTGGGCTGTCCAGTCTGTGTGTGTGAATTACCCATGTTAAAATAACATGCACAATTCACAACACGATGCACATTTGGTACAATGGACTTTATTTTATCAGTTATGTCATTGGCACCAGTATGAGTTGTTGGAACCGGAACCGCCGTCGTTCTGCTTCTTCGGGTCCACTGCTGATGAATGGATCAGGCGGGACTCGAACCCTCAACCAATTAAGGGGATGGTTCGGTGTCCAGCCACAACCAGGTCCCTAGGGACATATGTGTGGATGGCTGATGATGTTCAGGCCCCGAGATCCATGATCTCTTGTAGTGACCCTCCTGCTGCAGCTATTGCCTGGGCCCCGCCCCACCGGAGGCTGTAGAGGACACGTGTAGACCTGGGGGGCACGGACCCCAGTAGCGTGCAGGGCCAAGCGGAGGGCAGCCAGGAGAGTATGGGGCTGGAGTGGGATGCCGGTGGGCAGCATGAAGGCTGGGCTGAAGGGGCATGGCTGCTGCCGTTTGATGTATCGGGTCCATGTAATGATGGCGCATGGGGCGGATCCGGTTGTGGGTGGTATCGTGATTGTGTATTGTTGGTTGTCTCTCCTCCGGGTCTTGGTGGAATTGACCTGTACAGTGAGCCCTGTGTTGGTGATGGTGAAGTCAACTGCTCGTAGTGTGTGGCCTGGGTCATTCCTTGAGTTGCTCTGAAGTAGGTTTCCTTATCTAAGGAGGGTGGAGTATCCGATCAGTACGGCAGCGCTCAGTACTTGGGGATTTGGCCTGGCTGCTGTGAAGTAGTTGGCCACCTTGGTGAAGTAGTTGGCCACCTTGGTGATGTGCCTGGGTGGGTGTCGGGAGAGTCATTGCACTCCCTTTTTCATCAAGGCGAAGGGGTATGTATCAAACCCAGTGGGGTCTACCCCGAGCAGGAGGACCCAGGTTTGTGCCCCACTGAGGTAGTTCATTACTGCTCCAGGTGTTGCGAGGGTGTCTTTGAGGTGAAGCGTGTATGCGAGGAGGTCATGCGATGGGGCTAGCGGGTTGATGGCGTGGGATGCTGCAAAGTGTAGGTACTTCTTTGTTTGGACTGCTTTGTTCTTCCATGTGCCAACCGACAGCCCGCGAAGTAGACCTCCAAGATGCGGTTGTGTAGTTCATCACAGTAACCTGTAGATAGAGAGCCAATTAAGTAGATGTCTCAGGTTACTACAAGTCTAGTGTGAAACTGTCACTGAATTTCACATTTATTTCTGTCAGGTTGAGGTGACGGCTCATTTGTGTAGCTTTGTGGTCTGCCGATGGTTCAAATGCCCGTCTGCTGAGGGCATCGGCCAGCACAACGTCCTTGCCGGCTTTATGTATCACTTCCACCTGGCAGCTGTGGGTTGCTGAGTACAGCCAGAGCTTGTGTGCACATGCGTTGAGGACTCTGTTATGGCCGGCACCTGACATTAGCACCTGCTGGCTGCCAGAGTTGTCCTTGTTGACAACTATGGTGAAGTCTTGTGGGTTCTCAGGTGTCAGCGTCCTCAGTGCCACTATGAGGTTATGGGCCTCAAGGTGCGCAATGTTAATGTGGCGAGCTCTGATGTCTGCTGGGTATGGCTCAGAGTAGAAGTGTGATTCAGAGAATGCGCCTCCTGCCTTCATCGACGAATCACATTCTATGACCCATGCTGGCTTGTCCGTCTTCAGGAGGACTATACCATTTGATTCTGCAGAAAATCGCAGGAACCAACGTATGTCACTCCTCAGTTCTGTGGGCACTTCATGTTTTCCCGTGTATGGTGCATCGCACAGACATTCAAATATCCTCGACATGAGACGTCTGGCAGGTCCAACACACTTGGCTACATGCTGGAGCCTGCCAACTAGTCTCTGGAGCTCTTTTCGTGTCACTGTCTTTTTGTCCATCCATATCAGCCACTCGTCAAGGATGTCGCCCAGCTTTTCTTGCGGTATGGTGACAGTCATTTTGTCGGCGGATATGATGAATCCAAGCCATTCTATCTCTTTGTCGGGTGGGTAACATTTTTCAGGAGATAGTGCGAGGCCCAGGTCGCTGGTGAGTTCGATCAAGTCACCGTAGGCCGCTTAGGCACCCTGCCTGTCGGCTGCCACGCCCACGAAGTCATCCAGGTAGCAGTACACAAGGTGTCCTTTTTTGCGGAGCAAGTATACTACGGCATTGGTGATCCTTGCACATGCCATGGATGAGGTGCGGCAGCTAAAGGGCGGGGCCAGGTCAGTGTAGAATCGTCCGTCGAGGGTAATTCCGAGAAGTGGGGTGGATAGGGGGCACGTCCTGAGTTGCCTGTAGGCCCGTGCCAGGTCGGACCACCACAGAAGTAAGTGTATTTGCAACATCCATTCCTCTCTCTCAAATGGCCGAGTTGGCCGAATGAGTTAGAGCTTCCGTCTTCTGTGTTGGTAGATCGTGGGTTCGAACCCGGGTCGAGTCAAACCAATGACTTAAAAATTGATACTTGTCGCTTCTTAGCCTGGCACTCAACATTATTAGGATAGGGCAAGGAGCAGTAGAATGAGGAAGACCAATTGTCCACGATTGAAATTTCCCCTTGTAAAAATATACGGATTTTCGGTTAAGAATTATATATTGGCAGAGAGCATTTTTATTCTTGGATACTGGAGTGGGACTGATATTATGTAAAGTAAAAGTAACTAAAGTCAACAAAAGTCAACTCCCATTGTACATGATACTGAGTGAGGTAAAACTATATGTTATCTACTAAGAGTGGAGTTGATGGAAATGTACATGATGCTGAATAGAGTAAACTATCTGTTATATATGATGTTTGGAGTTAATGAAAAGCTTTCCTTTGTAAGAAACAGTACATGATGGTCGAAATGTTCTCTTGGTGTTCATAAAGAATACAAAAGAGGAAAAGAATGATTTTACTATATACAAATCTGTAACTGTTGCAACATCCTGTCCACCCAAGACCACCGACTGACCCACCAGCCTAATTTGCATATGTATAGAGTGCACCACCTGCAGCTGGCTTGAGTGACAGCCCCTAATGGGGTGGTCACCCACCCAGTCTGTGGGGGAGTGTCTCATTGGCTGGCTGGGGAATGTCCGGTCACCTGACTCTCTTGGCCTATCCTGACCACACACTAGTCTCAGCTAATTAATTATTCATGAGTTTGCTTCAGACACACTGAAGGAGAATCACTCTCAGCCTGGCTCTGGAGTGAGACACACCTACTCTAGAGCAGGACCCCAGACACTCTGTCTGATGCTATCAAAATTCAGCTATTCTAATTGAGTGTACACACAGCCATAGGACTCCTGTCCCATGGGCTGTAGGCACTGTTTGCAGTATACCGGTTAAAGAGACAATGAGACATAGTGTGGGCAGTATATGAGGAGTACAGGTGCTAGGTCACATGTAAGGGGGATGACAGGAGTTGCTGCCAATAAAACACAACTTATTCACTGTTCATCCTTGTGACTAGTTTTCCTTCCTCTTTCCAGACATGGTTAAATTGATTAGGCTAATTGCATCACAGGTGAAATGAAGGGGGAGAGTTTTGTAATCACATAGGGTGCTCAGAGCGGCAGAGCATCCGTGTTTTTATACCCTGCTTAATCAACTAATGTACACAAAAAATCTGATGAAAGTATCAACTTTTCAAAACCAAAAGACTTACCAACATATGATTCAACACATCAAACTTAGATTCTGGTGCACTTGTTAAGCATGTATTGCATTCTTCCCTCCTCCAGTACCGTGCTGTATAGCACCGTGAACCGATATCCCACTCAGTCGCATTATCTTGACAGTGAGCTGAGCCAACCAGTCCTTGCCCTATCCATAATCCTATGCCGAGCGCCAGTTTGGTTTGACTCGGACTGGATTTGATCATGCTATGACACCAGATGTTTCTAAGATGCAAACCCCAATCAATGAAACAAAAAGTCTATTAAAAATGTATAATCTTATAAAGGCATGTCATTTTCTTAACCAAGATACTCACCGAGATTTGATCCTACATATCCAATTTAGATACGGGTGCACTCATAAAACACGTATTGCAGTTTGCTGCTCCTATAATAGTATAATATGCTGCTATGTTTGAAAATGTGCAAACAAAACCTATGCCCGGCACTATTTCAAAATAAATAATTGCTGCATGCTTTCACTTCAATTAAATACCACAAAAGTTATTTCCTTTCAAATAAAAAGTACTTAAATCTAAGTTTAAGTAGATTATAACAATCAATATGATATATTTATCTATAAAAACAAATATGGCAGCAATTCAAAAACATTGGATTGTATCTAAGTGAGTGATAATTAAAGTTACATAGTCCGATCGTTTTGAGTTTCTGACATTTTCTGAGATAAATACAATTAGGTCGATCATTATAATTCACCTCACTTTAGCTTGAAGTAACTGTTATCTTAAATGGCTAACTTTTGATATATTTGAAGTGTAACCATACCAAATAGATGTTGGCAAGCATGCCAAAGGTCTGACACCATAGCATTCTGCCGTAACAGGTTATATTCAATTGCATCAGTATTCCCTATTCTCTGGTGGCAAATGTTTAATAAGTGCACCAGTATCTAAATTAGATATGTAGAATCAAATTTAGATCAGTGGTTTGGTTTTGAAAATTGGATGTTTTCATCGGAGTATGCAGCTTTAAGCTTTCCAACGGGGACCGGGGACCGGGGAGCGGGATATAGCTCAGACGGTAGAGTGTCCAGCTGTGTAGGTGTGGGTCTTCCGATTTATCCTGCTTCAGGGACACATTTGCAGTTTGGGCTATTTTCTGTTCCAACCGGTGGCTCACAACTGGTTCATCAAAGGCTGTGGTATGTGCTGTCCTGTCTGTGGGAAAGTGCATATAAAAGACCCCTTGCTGCTTATCGGAAAGAGTAGCCTAAGTGGCGGCTAAGGTTTCCTGTAAAGAAATGTGTCAAAATGACCAAATGTTTGACGTCCAATAGCCAATGATAAAAATCCATGTGCTGTATAGGCGTTGTTAAATAAAAAAAACTAACTCCAATGTGGACCCTCAAAATCAAATGCGTAGATTCGCAAAGCAGCGTTCAAGTCCAACACTGTCAGACTGCAGCGGTTAATAATATAGTCCACACATAGCCCAGTAACACCTCATTAAAGTCACATGATGTATGGTTAGCATCTTCTCGTGATGTGTAATTAGTCTCTTGACAATAATTGATACCACTTCATCCATTTTTTCAACATTTTAATTTGCCTTTGGTCTTCCGAATGGCATCAGATGTGGGCATGTGGAAGGTTTGTGATGAGGCGGAGGGCGGTGGTGGGGGAGGTGGAGGAGGGGGGGGTGGCGGATGGAGATGTGGAGATAGAGAGCGCAATGGAGGTGGGGGAGTGGGAGAGATGGAAGGGGTAGTGGTGTGTGAGATGGAGGGGTAGAAGTGGTGGGGGAGGTGGTTAGGGAGGTGGAAGACGGGGTGAGAGGAGGAGAGAGACTGATGGGGTGGAGATAGAGAGCGCAGGGCAGGTCGGGGGTGAGAGGTGATGGGTTACCAGGTTACTGGTGTGTGAGATGGAGGGGGGAGAAGGGGGGGTGGCGGATTGGGTGTGGAGATAGATAGCGCAGGGGAGGTGGGCGTGTGAGAGGGGATGGATACCAGGTTACTGGTGGGTGGAATGGAGGGCCAGAAGTGGTGAGGAGGGGGTTAGGGAGGTGGAACACGGGGAGGGTGGTGGAAGGAGGGTGTGTGGAGATATATAGCACCGGGGAGGTGGGGGAGTGAGAAGGGGTGGGGTAGTGGTGTGTGGAATTGAGGGGCAGAAGTGGTGGGGGGTGGGAGAGAAGTGGGGATGTCGGAGGGATGGGGGTGGGGAGTGAAGGGAGGTTGGAGGGGTGAGAGGGGGAAGGGGAGGTGGTAGGGAGATGGAGGAGGTGGGGGATGGAGGGGTTGAAGAGTGGTGGGGAGGTGGAGTGTGGGAGAGGGTGGGGAGTGGGAGGTTGGGGTGGGAGGAGTTGTTGGAGTGGTGGGAAGGTGGGGTGGGGTGTGGGTGGAGGGGGAGGGGGAGATAGAGAGGGGAGGGTGTGTGGAGCAGCTTGGATCTCTTACTTCCAGGTTCCTCCTTTTTTCACTTGTGATTTTTCCCCCCAAGTTAAATTGATCCAAAGAACATTTAATGAATCACACATTATTTTGCACTTTTTTCCACAATGCTTGCAATAATGTTAGTCAATAGCAGACTTCCGCCCCGTCCCGTCCTCTGACGGCAGTCAAAGAACTAACATTGGTAGCAAGCAATTCAGTGGTGTGGAGCATGCACTGTAGAAAAGGCCTTATAGATTATTTCCACTAGCAACCTGTCTTTAAGGGCATAATCGATTAATTGACTCTGGTCACCCGAGCCACTTTTTGGCGCATGAGTACATCCTGCAGACTCGGGTCGAATAATCAAATACGCTTCTCCACGCTTGGGGTGACAAAAATGGTGGCCCTTTTATTTGTTTTTTAATAGCCGATATAATTACAGCAAAATATGATTTAAATATTTTTATGATGGCATAGTTTAGTGATATTTCCATTTCATTAATCTATGTTATTACCATACAAAAATATGTGTAACTGGTACCGGTGGCTGTTATCCTACAGGACGGTACCAGCGCAAATGTGACGTCATCGCTCCTTGCAAACCCCAGCCAAGAGGTGGGTTACTGGGGTCGAGTTCTTTTGCACATGGCACGAGTATTTGTCGACTCCACTCACGGTGTTCTATGTGAAATTCTGACGACTCAGGTCACCCGAGTCACCCGGGTCATTTTAATCGATTACGGCCCTGGTGGCAATGGCACAAACTAATATTGTGGGTGGTAGATCACTGTGCATACTCTGTGGAAAAGGTCTATTAGCTTTATTTCTTTATTTAGACAACTAACTTTAATGGAAGGCCCTTAGATATGAAGCACAACTTTGAATTTGTGGAGGGGAGGGAATTCACGGTAGCACTCCACCCAATATTTCTACTGGTCAAAGTTTGCTGCAGTTAAATGGATTATGCGAAGTTAAATGTTCAGAATATCACACATCACCTAACAAGCAATACCAGTGGTGCCAGCATCCGCCCACCTAGTCTAATGCTGCTCTAGACGGGTGTCAGACGCAGTAGGAGAAAGCCATATATATATATATATATATATATATATATATATATAAATGAAGAGTTCAAGTGCAAAACCATGTAAACGCCAATCCAAAAATGGAGATAAACATTAGAATCAAAACATTCAAAATGTTTAGTTTTTTTAATTCTTACTGTTTTGTTCATTGCTGCATAACCATGTCATCATATGCAAAATGGAATTAATTAACTTTAAAGTTATTTTCATGTAAAAAAATCTTTATTTAAACTTCATGTTCGGATTAGTGTTTACGTGGTTTTTCCCCTCAACTCTTCATATATAGCTTTTTCGGTGGCGACTGTGATATATGCGTAATTGACGTCTCGACGTCTAGACATGTCTGTAATATATGCAAATGAGATGATGTCACATGACTAAGTGTGCCGGAGGTCTAGACCCCTGAACGGGGAATAAAGCATTCACCATCCAGAAGTCAAAGTGTTCAGACGTTGTACTTTCACATTGTGTCAGATGAGGAACAATGCCGTCTGCTAACACACTGCCGGGCCTAAAGGCCCTGTCACACTACGACGTAATGACGTCAACGTAGGGAGAACGTGAAGAACGTTGAACTTCTCGGCGTAGTATGCAAATTTGGGCACATGTTGAACGTGGATGCAGCGTAGTGGACGAGATCGTAACGTCGGTAAAGCGTAGTGATACCGTTATTCAACGAGAGAGGTCAACTTCATCACGTTCACGGAACGTTATGAACGTTATTCCATCGCCAGAACGACGTTACCTGATGGCGAAACGTTGAACGTACGTTCTCCTGACGTTCTCCTGACGTTATTATGACGTTATCCTGACGTTATCCTGATGTTATCCTGACGTTCCCATTACGCTGCGTGGACGTTTCCACCGGGTTTAATGTGGGTCAATGTAGTGCAACGTAGTGCAACGTAGTTGAACGTAGTGACTAACGTTTTAATAACGTCCGTTTAACGTCATTGACGTTCATTGAACGTGAACAGAACGTGCGGCGAACGTAAACCCTTACGTTCAAGCTACGTCGAAAGTTTTGAACATGTCCAAAACATTGATATAACTCGACGTACCACGACGTAATGTGACGTAAATCGACGTCATTCTAACGTCATTCTGACGTCATCATGCCGTAACCCAACGTACCTCAACGTAATGACAAAAAATTACCACGTTAGGCTCACGTTGGCTCGTTACGTCGTAGTGTGACAGGGGTATTAGGCCGCCAGGACAGCTTGTCCTCAGCAACAATGCAAGATCGAACTGGAAAATGTGGATCAGTTGATTGATTGGTGGTTGTTTTACGCCGTGTCAGTAGCATAGGCCATATTCACGGCGAGAAATGTTTGTTTTTTGTTCAAACCATCGCTTTTACATGTAAAAGCAGACAATCAATTATGTGCCAATAGACACTCATTAAATTAGAAAGCTCACAATCATATATTTGTGGTCAAGGGAAACAAATTCCCATAGAAAAAGAAAAGTTTTATTAATAATTGATAGAATCTATTTAGTAAACTATATGAGGTGGTACAGTCCAGCTGCCCTCAAAAAGGCTAAAATGTTTTCCTGTTTTACCTTAGTAAAAAGGTCATGCATACTGTCTGCAGTGTAGAACTGTTGGTGCAGGGCCAAAAAATCAACGCAACTTAGTAAAATGTGTTTGAGTGTCAGCGGGGACTGACACCCAATACATTCAGGGGGAGGTTCCCCCTTGAGCAGAAAAGCATGTGTAAGCCACGAGTGGCCAATACGGCAGCGGCTAAGGACCACTTGGTCCCGCCGACCTCCCGCATGAGTCTGTGGTGGCTTTCCCACAGATGGTTCAATTTCTTTAAGTTTATTAATGTTTTCATCCCACTCATGTTGCCATTTGGATTTTATGTGGGTGACTATTAGTGGTTTCAGATCAGAGTGAGGGATCAAACACGGTTCAAGATCACAGTTCAGGGCCTTCTTCACAGCACGATCAGCTCGTTCGTTTCCTTGTATGCCGGCATGGCCAGGCACCCAGCACAGGCGGATATCATACCCATCCGTTGTCAGTTGGTTCATTTTATAAATGACCGTTGCTAGAATAGGGTGATTCCTTTTCAGTCCAGCAACAGCCAGGAGGCAAGAGAACGGATCACTGTATATAACATAGTTAGTGTGGTTGGATACCTCGATACACTCCAACGCGAGAAGGAGTGCTCGGGCTTCTGAAGTGAAAATCGAGCTCTGATCAGGCAAACGTACACCAAATTTTTCCCGTCAGCAGACTGCCACAGCAGCTACCCGGCTTTGGTCTTTTGAACCATCAGTGTATATGGAGAGGTGGTCTGCAAACTGGCCTTGAATCTCTGCATGCAGTCCTTGATACTCGATACTGGATGTGTCCCAGACTTCCTCAGTTCCGAGAGTCGGAGGATAACCGATGGCTTTCTCAATGACCATGGGGGATGTTCTGGGACTTTGGCATCCTCCAACATGTCCAAATCCACGCCCATGGCCTCCAAATGAGGTTTCATTCAGAGGCTCAGTGGCCGGATGTAATTCGGCCTGGCTTCATACCGGGATTCGTCATGTTGCTCGAATAGACAATTGTGTGCAGGATTCAATGCATTAGTTTTTATCTTGACTACATATTGCATGGCCAGTTTGATTCTCCTGTTGTTAAGTGATGGTTCATTGGCTTCGACGTAAAGGCTCTGAATCGGTGAGGTGTGGAAGGCCCCAAGGGCCAGGCGCAGTCCCTGAAGGTGGATCGTGTCTAGCAGCCCAATATATGATTTCCTTGCGGAACCGTATACTATGCTGCCAGCGTCCATTTCGGGAATTTTGGACGCAAGGAGATTGCTGCTGCTGCACGTGCAACCTCCTTACGTCCTGTTCCGGCGGCGCCATACAAAATGGTTGGCGCCCTGGTGCCATCCTGTGTTGGCGAGTTGCAGGCGATCTGGCGCTGACCTAGCGGCGCCAAAATATGCAATGCCGCGCTCACTGGGTGGTAGGCACTATGGTGCCGCCCTGACGCCGCCCTGGTGCCGCCCCTGCCCTGATACGCCAACAGCCGGCGCCGCCCTCCCCGCCCTGGCGCCGATCTGGTGCCGCCCTGGCGCCTACCACGTATTTGAATCAATGTATCAAATGGGACACTGGGAGGTTGGCGTCCTTTTGGGTGTAAGGAGGTCGGAGGCGGACGCTGGCTCTCGTGTGACTGGGGTATAAGATACCGGTGTACTTATTAAGTATATGCTCCTACAGAAAAGAGCAAACTATGCCAGGTTAATAATAGAAGTTGTTACTGTTGAAGCCTATGGGATCAGACTTTTGACAAGCATGCCAAATGTTAATTCAACATTTACACTTCAGACATCTCTAAGTTAGTCATTTTAAATCCTGGTTACTTCAAAGTGAAGCATAATCGATTATAACAATCATCCTGCTATATTTTTCTCAGAAAATGACAGAAACTGAAAACCACCGGACTATGCAGTTTTAAGTCATTTCCAGTCTATGCTCGAAATGACACCGACATTGAGATTATGTCAATATGTAGTATTTCCTTATCTGGTGTTAAGATCGGCGAAGCAATAATTTATATAAGTAGTAATGTATTGCCCAATTCAGATTTCTTTTTGGTACATATATACATAGACAGATAGGCATATGCTTTATATATATACCTATATATATAGCCTATAAGGAGCCTGAATGTATTTGTGCGGTGAGAAATGTGGCGTCCCTTATTCTCTACATTTAGTCGTTCACCTGCTACAAGGTAAGCGGACGCTCAAATGATTCGGTCATCCGTCTGCAAACATGCAAAACGGTGGACTACGGTTTATCTCAGCTTCATGCAAAATATGTTGCCCTGTAGGCTTAGGATAGGAAACAAATATGCAGCTGAGGTTCATATATTGAGGGTTCATATTGTGACACACAAGATTCATAAAAAAGAACTTTCCCAAGGGTTCGAACCCTGGTCGGGTTAAACGAATGACTTAAAAATGCATACTTGTTGCTTTCTAGCCAGGCGCTCAGCATTATTAGGATAGGGCAAGGACTGGTTGGCTCAGTGTCAGCATAATGTGACTGGGTGAGATATCAAATCATGGTGCTGGAGGGCCTGGTCTCGCAGTGGAGCAGTACTCTAAAGTCACCATGAGTGTGCACCCTCACAAGTCGGTACCCGTCCTGATATTACCTTGGATGTTGCCAGGACATAAAACTCCAACAAGCAACCAACCTAAAAGTCCTTTTAGCGACCGAACAGTGGCCGGGCGAATAGGGGCGACTGTTGCCCATTTGGTTGTAACTGGTAGGAGTAATCTCTGCCCTTCTATATAAATAAAATCGAAAGTGTGTGTGTTTGTTTGTGTGTTCGCAAAAATACCATGTTGCCTTACAATGATCTCAAATTGATTGTGATAGTTATATTTTATAGATGTTATTGTTTACTCCAATAAATTGCTCACTCATTAAACAAAATTGATTTTAATTATTCTAAGCCCTAAGCTATATGGGCCAAAGGTCCAAGTAGCTCTCTGAAAGAGCAAGCTTTTAAGCTTGTGATTTATATTTGTAACTACTACCTAGCCTCGGGCTCAACATTTCTAGAATAGGACAAGGACTGGTTGTCCGCAGTGTCAGAAGAATGTGGGATGTTGAGTCATGGTGCTGGTAGCATGGTATACCTATGAAACCACTATAAAGTCAGGTGTCAGCATTCGGGGTTCCCGTGGGGCAGCACTATAAAGTCGCAATGAGTGCATATTGGTACAAGTCAGTACCCGTCCTGAGGTAACATTAGATGTTAGAATTTAAAGCCCTAACAAACATTGCCACACACCACATGCTGATTATTCCCTGACTGAAGTCACATAACCGGGCGCCGTGGCCGAATCGGTAGAGCTCAGGCCTTGCGCGCGGAAGATCAGGAGTTTGTTTCCTAGTCGAGTCAAACTAATGACTTACAAAATTTATGCTTGTCACTTCCTAGTCAGGCACTCGGCATTATTAGAATAGGGCAAGGACTGGTTAGCTCAGTGTCAGGATAATGTGACTGAGTGAGATATTGGGTCATGGTGCCAGTGGTCTGATTTCCCAGTTGGGCAGCACTATAAAGTCATCATGAGTGCACACTGTCACAAGTCGGTACCCGTCCTGATATGACATTATGGGTCTCTCACACTACGACGTAATGCGGTAGCGTAAGCCGGCGTAGGTGAAATTTGGCCATTACGTCATGATACATTGAGGCATGTCGAGATACGTTACGCATTTATTAAGCCTACATTGAGGTACGTCAAGCTACGTTGAGATATGGTGACATACGTCAAGGTTTTGGACATACCCAAAACTTTCGACGTACAGGCCGTTACGTTGCGCTCATGTTAGGCTTACGTCGAGATATGTTAGACGTTCATTAGAGCTACATCGGTCCATGTTGAGCTACGTCGACTTACAGTAGACTGATGGAGAGCCGAGAGGAATGTGCAGCCCATGCGCTGCCAACGTGCTGTTAACGTATCTCGATGTAGGTCTAACGTGTCTCTGACGTGTGTCTAACATTAGTCTAACATAAGTCCAACATGTCTTGACATATTCAATGTAGTTGACAAATGGCTGGCGCTTGCGTAACGTATGTAACGTGCACCAATGTTCTTTGAACGTAAGCGAACGTGCTGTGAATATGGTGTGAACGTTTTGCCTTCGAGAATATAAAGGCATCCACGTTGAGCGCGTTGAGTGCTCGCTGTCCTTACGCTGCTCACTCGCGGGCCTGACGTCGACTCACGTTACAAATTACATCAGAGTCACACATAGCTCTGTTAGGGCGAGCGTAATTACGCGAGTCCTACGCTAAGCCGATGCTAAGGTTTTGCTAGGCTGACGCCACACGCACTGGAGGCTCGTTAGCCTTATCTTGGGCCTTTTTTTTTTGTTTACCTTCTAACAAAGAAATTAATAGAACCTAGCGTTATGAAATGTAAGTAATTATACATAACTTATAAAAAATATAGTAACAGCTAGTAACATTAACAGTATCGATCATTGTGTGTTCTCTTGGGAGAAGACGTGTCGAAATATCTCTGAAATTATGATCTTACTTAAACTTGAAGTTGAAAACTAAGTGTTGACTCACTTCTATCCGGCATTTGCGATCACTATCACAATCGATGTCTTATTGATTAGAATCTCAGCTAGTAAACTGCACTTTGTGTGTATTTGTGAGTGTCCTTATGTTCTTATTATTGTATTAGCGTGTGTTTGTGGGTGGTTCTTGTGTGTGTTGTTTGTGTGTTGTCTGTTTGGCTTTGTGTGATTGTTTACGTGTGTGTTGGTGTGTGTGTTGCATGTGGTTGTCTGTGCTTGTGTCTTTGTTTGTGTGTGTTTAGCACTTTATGTTAGTTGTGTGTGTTTGAATATGATTGTGTTCTCTGTTTGTAGTTTTAATACTGTTTGTGGGGTTGTGTGCATAGTTGTGTTGTGCAGCATTATGGGCGGTGATGAATGGAACTCACAACATCTCCCGACCAGCCACTGCAGGGACATAGTTTGCGCCTCTCTTCACGTGCTCTTGCCGGTGTGAGACCTCTATTTGCTCCCCGAGAGTGCTGCTAGTAACTTGCAAAAGCCAGCAACACTTCAACACTTTGCAAGCAGCTTTTATGAAGTGCACAACCGCACAAAATAGCGCCACTTAAGAAATAAAAGCAGTCTTTGTCGCATTGCGACCGACAGCATGATGATGATGATGATGATGTAATTTTGTGTATATACTTGTGTTTGTGTTCTGTTTGTGTGGTTCAATGTCTGTGTGTGTTTGCTAACTTTTATGCATGTGTGCTTGTATGTTTGTGTATGTGCGGGCTTTCTGATTACAAAGTGCACTAGGAGTGTGATCAAATGGGGCTCACCTATGGGTGTTATCTGGATACTGCCCAGATAGCACACAGCCGCCGGCCCGACGGCGGCTATTGGTCGCACCGTCGCCACCGACTTTCCACCGTCGGGACACCGTCGGGCCGACGGCGGTCTTCCGACGTTGGCTTTCAATCCCTGTCCACCATCGAGTCACCGTCGGGCCGACGGTGGTGTTCCGACGTTGGCTTTCAATCCCTTTCCACCGTCGGGCCACCGTCGGGCCACCGTCGGGTCGACGGTGGTGTTCCGACGTTGGCTTTCAATCCCTTTCCACCGACTTTCCACCGTCGGGCCACCGTCGGGTCGACGGTGGTGTTCCGACGTTGGGTTTCAATCCCTTTCCACCGTCGAGCTATCGTCGAGCCAACGGTGGTGGTTCGCCGCTGGTTTCCATTGATTTTCCGCTGGGTTTCAAACGTTTGCACATTTGGGCCACTGGCGAGGCATCGTCAGGCCGACTGTGGTGGTTCGCCCCCGGCCGGCCACACTTCCGGTGTGACGTGGCAATGCGCTGGTTCCTCCCGTGCGTGTGCTGGAGGCACTGTGACTGCTGGGTGTCAGCCACCTACTGGAGCAGGCAGTCCCGGTGTGGCGGTTTCAGCGTGTTCCCGTGCTCAGACGTGTACCTCGCTTCTGCGAATGCGTCAGAATCTAATAAGCATGGCCGTAATCGATTAACACTACCCGGGCGACTCGGGTCATCCCAGTCGTCAGAATTTCAAATAGAACACGGCGAGTGGAGTCGACAAATGCACGTGCCGTATGCAAAAAAAGAATAACTTAGATTAATTAAATGGAAATATAGGTAAACTAGGCCATCATAAAATACTTTAAATCCTATTTTGCTGTATTTTTTATCGGTTATTAAAAAAAAAAAAAATTGTCCACCCGAGCGCGGAGAAGCGTATTCGATTATTCGACCCGAGTTTGTAGGATGTGCGCATGCGCCAATAAGTGTCTCGGGTGACCCGAGTTGATGCGAAATCCGCGCATGCGCAGAAGCAACGGGACATGGCTGAGCACGGGAACAAGCTGAAACCGCCACACTGGTGCTGGAGGAGGCGTGGACGCTGATGCTGCACCAGGAGTAGGTTATCCATCGTAGCAGGTAGGCATCGTCTAAATGCCGCAGCAGCCCTGCGGCATTACAAGACATATAAAGTGAAGTAATCGAGGCAAATTTCCCACCCACCCGAGCTAACTAAAGCTGCATAATCCGATGAAAGCAGAATATTTTTTAAACAAAAGCTCTTACCTATATTTGATCATACATGTCCAACCTAGATATTGGTGCGCCAATTAAGCATATATTGCAGTTTGGTGCTGCTGTGCTATATAGTAAAACCTCTTTAAATCGACCGACCATGGAACCACTACATCGCCATTCCAGCCGCGCTGTGCATTGTGGGATGCGTGGAAGAAAAACAAACCCCCGCGAAGCACATGCCTAATGCTAATAGCCCTGTCACACTACGACGTTTCTTTCTAATGGGGCAGTCACACTACGACGTTGGACAACGCGTGGCAACGTGTTGTTTTTTTTGGCGAAACGTCGGGACGCGTCGGGACGCTGCCGGCGCGTCGGTACACGTCGGTACACTATGAGTGACAGGTCGCTTTGATACAACGCGTCGGCGCGCGTCGCCCAGCGCCGAAAGTTTTGTGCTTGCACAAAACTTTCGGTGCTGGGCGACGCGCGCCGACGGGTTACGGGCGCGTTAGCAGGACGTCGACACGCATTACCAGTGCGTAGCCGGCCCGCTCGTAGCGCGTCAAGAAATGTTGAGCAACGTCGTGGAATTTTCCCACACTTGCGACGGGCCAGGCAACGTGTAACGCGCTGGGAGAACGCCGATAACACGGCGATAAGACGTTGATAACACACGTCCAACCCGCCAACGGTGTATGACGCGCCGGCGACACGCCGATAACACGTCGACAAGACGCTAATCAACCGTGGGAACGCGGCGCAACTTTCTAGAAATTGGGTCAAGCGGCGCCGGTTTCTTTGTTTTCCACCCGCGCAACATGCTGGCGGCACGCCAATAACACGCCAGCAACGCGCCGAAAAGTTTGACGTTTCTCGACGCGTTGAATATATTTAAGCGCGTTGGCGGCACGCCGGAATACACGTCGTAGTGTGACTGCTCCATAACGCATGGCGACGTGTTGCCCTTTTGGGCGAAACGTCGCCACGCGTCCAGACGCGTTACCGGCGCGTTACAAACACGTTAGGCACGCGTCGATACACGTCGGTACACTTTGAGTGACAGCGACGTGCTGGGCGGCACGCCGGTGCGCGTCGCGCCGTGTCGGACGTTTTGTGCTTGCACAAAACTTTCGATGACCCACAACGCACGTCAACGTGTTGGTTCGCGCGATATGGGCGCGTTAGCAGGACGTCGACACACGTTATCAGCGCGTTGGCGGAACGTTGGTAACACATTGATTAAAGTCGATTAACATTGGGATTTTTTCGCAAAACTCCAAGCGGAACCCGTTAATGATGCGCTACCGCCATGCCGACAACGCGCCGATAACACGCTGCCGCAATGTCGACATATCAAGTAACGGTCGCCGACGCTGATTAACGCGCTGTCGACACGTTGATAACTCGCTGGCGGAACGTTGAGAAGCGCCGACAGACGCAGGACGGAAGTAGGTCACGCGGACATATTTTTTTTGTTGGGTTCCGCCGCGCGTTGAAACCCGTTGGCCGCTTGCTACTAACATGCTGCGCTGCGTCGAGTTTTCTCCCAAAACGCCAAAAAGTTGGACGTGTCTCGACGCATTGAAATTATTTTGCGCGCTGCCGGCGCATCGGTGAAAAGTGTCGTAATGTGACAGCACCATCAGACACTGGGTGCAGCTATGAAATGTGCTAGTTTCAGCTCTTCTTTGAAACATAGAATACCAACAAAAAAATATATATATAATAAATTCAGATATTAATCGTTTATCCAGCATTGCATTTACATCAATATAATTAGCACATCATATGCCATGTGCATTTAGATTTAGACAGATCTGGGCACTCAGACTAGTGTTAGAGCCATAGCCAGATTCAGTTTTACTTATTTTATTCATGTTATAATTTATATCCTATGGTTAATGACATATGTAGAACTAGAAAATGAGTAGGGTTTGTCAGATATTGGTTATATATTTCTCTGAAAGAAGTGTCTGTTGACACAGTTGGCATTTTAATATTTAGAACAAGAATTAATAATGGAGATGTGGATAGCAGCCTTAAGGTGACTGATTATTTTGTGTGGAATTGTATCTTTCTTAGCTCAAAATGTCTAACTAGAGCTGTATTCACACGGGCGAGTTAAAACACCTCACGCAAAACTACTTCCGTAGTTCGACTCAGATTTGCCGTGTGAAGGCACGGCTGAGGCGTTTTAGGGCTGAATCGATTCATATAAATCGTTTAATGTAAAACACTTACCAAGGTGGTCTACAGGAACCGATCTACGCTGAAACGTTTTGCTTATGACATCACATGCATGCGCAGTCGAGGGAAACGTGACAGTCGAGACCTGAGTGTGTTGACTTTCCGGTAAATTTGCTTTATGAACCTGCTAGAGGTGCACATATATTTGTTTCATCATTTATTTTTAGGGTTTCACTGCCCAGCAGAAGTTTTGACTGTTCCAAACCAATACGATTCAGTCCATACATATCTAGGTCGAACCCACACTTTCTCGACCGACGTCAAAGAACCCAAACTGGCTCTGGTTAGCCTGGACTTGCTCATGCGCAGATATCCACTTCCGCCTTAAACCGATTCAAAGCACTGCCCGTGTGAATGCGACACACTTTGAAACTCAGCCCGTGTGAATGCGCGCATATAAATCGCCTTCTGTAGATCGCTTTAGATTTTGCCCGTGTGAATACAGCTTATGGCTAGTTGTGTCTTTGATATATTCATCAGATCATTATATTGCATGTGTGCATACATGTTTATGCCAAATTCTTATGTATTTCTATTAATTTGGAATAAAATCGAAGTTATTCCCTATGCGTATCGGCTAACTCAATGGCTGTGCGCATTTGCTTTGCTGCCAACGCCGTTTTTGGTGCATGTGCAGTCGGAACGGTGATTTCGCCTATTTGTACATTGACCACTCTGTGTGTGTGGAGGGCATGGGCGTTTGACGAGACACAATGGATTGCTACGATAGAAACTGTAACGTGGCGGCACCTGGTGTTAAGACTCCGACCCTCCTGACCTTTACCAGAGAGCGTGTATATAAACAGATATATAAACAGATGAGAGGGACAACTCCCGCGAAAATCGGTAACACAGGCTACAGTGGCGTTCCTGGCGGTTAGTGTTGAACAAGCTTTGAGTTTGACGGTACGTGCAGTGCAAAACATTTGTTTTTATTCAAAATTAATAGAAATGCAGAAGCCTAACCTAATCAATTTAATATTTGGTGTAGTTTTAGAGATATTTCACTTTTTCTGTAGGAAGATTGCACACGACCATTGACAATGCCTTGAGTTTGCCGTACGCGTAGTGAAAAACGTCAGTTTTATTCCAAATTAATAGAAATCCAGAACCCTAACCATATCAATTTAATATAATCTTGTTGGTAAACATGTTTTCTATGTGTATTCCAATCAGTTTGTTTCTAGGTGTTGTAGTTTTAGAGATATTTAACGTTTTCTGTAGGAAGATTGCACACGACCATTGACAATGCCTTGAGTTTGCCGTACGCGTAGTGAAAAACGTCAGTTTTATTCCAAATTAATAGAAATCCAGAACCCTAACCATATCAATTTAATATAATCTTGTTGGTAAACATGTTTCCTATGTGTATTCCAATCAGTTTGTTGCTAGGTGTTGTAGTTTTAGAGATATTTAACGTTTTCTGTAGGAAGATTGCACACGACCATTGACAATGCCTCGAGTTTGACATGTGTCATATACTGTTCAACAACCACCACTTGGAGCGCCACAGTCGGCAGGTGTTACACTGTCTAGTATGGGAGTTGTCCCTCTCATCTGCTTATATACACGCTCTCTGCCTTTACCTCATGATTTCATCGTTCATGTTCACCACTAGATAAAAGAGTCACCCCTAAGCAGAGTAGTGAATGACAACCTAATCTAAATATGGGCAAAAATTGCTCTACTACGGAACAGAAAGTGGAATTCTTGGTTCCAGTACCTAATGGCTACTTATATCAGCACAGAATTAGTGAAATGGGAGAGAATGCAAAATGATAAGATGGTGACCAAAGTCCAATAAACTACATGTTGTATTATATTTTTCAACTCAAAAGTAATGGGTAGATATAAAGGTGTATATGAAAAATATATTTTGCTTCTTAAATAAAGAATTATGTGTTGAATTCATTTACCCAGCCGTTCGCCTTTTTCTTTTGAGTGGGTTGTTTTTCACCCCTACTGTAAGTATGGGGTGAATCTTTTATCTAGTTTGCCACCTACACAAATGATGCATTTTCTTGCTTGCTCATGGTTTTATCTTCTGGCAACATCTGAGGTAACCTCCGGACCGATATGTATTTGCGACAATGCACATTTATGATGGCATTAAAGTGCTGCCCCACTGGGATGCCATGTCGAAAACACTGGCCTAATATCTCAATTATTTACATCATCGTTACATCATGCCAAACAAATCTTGCCCTATCCTGACAACACTTAGCGGCATGTAAGATAACAGCCAGTAGGTAGTTAGATAGCATATATATATATGATGCATATATATTTACGTATATCTGTATGTATTAAAACCAATATTATCTATTGAAAATGATGACTAGAAGCATAAGCAAAAACACACCCTTAATATTTACACAAAACAAAACAAACTTCACGTTCTGAAAATTTGACTTTATTCGACAAATTCACAATCCTACTGAATGAAGCATTAAACACTGCAACCGCTAAACTAGAAAACAACATTGGCAGACAACGGTGTACTCCCACGGTTTCCCTTGGTAAGTATTAGTTATGAGATGAGTGAGTAACCATGGAGTTGCAATGCTATAACATAGATTAACCACTGTAATTAGCCACAAGCCGGGTGGAGGCACTGGCGCCTGAGTACATAGCTCCAGGAAAACTTAATTTATTTTCCTTTTTTTTAAATGTATTTATTATTGTTATTAACCACACACTGAAATTTCCAGGCAAAACTAACCCGAACAGAGGGTGGAAAAAATCCGTATATGCATACATATGCATAATTATATTTGGCCACGCTAATTGAACAGGCAGTGTAGCCTTAGCAACTCCTCGATATAATGTAGTCGAGGCAACTTCAGACTGGTGTATCGGCATGGCGCGTTACTTAGCAACACACAGGCTGGGACCCTGTCTGATTCACCCTTTATTGCCCACAAGTAGGCAAACATTCCAAATAAAGAATATTTGTATTCAAACAGGTTAAAAACAGGGGGGAAGAGCTAGATCTCCAGTGAGCTACTATTTATTGCCTCGTGTGTCATATTCCAGTTACATTATAAGCCACCAATTCGATGAAAATAATGAATACTGTAATAAATACTTCGTTTTCCGCTCAAGGCAGATTATCGCGGGTGGTAAAAAGTGGAGGTCAGTAAAGGTTAGTAGGTTGTGCAGTTAGCAGTAAGTTCACATAGCTAGCGACACATTCAGTACAGCTAGGGGCAACACACGGACCACTCGCTACCAGTCCTATTACTATTCTGTCTAGTTTCACTCAAGTTGTAACCTACGAGTTAAAATAAAACTACACCATCTTTCTACCAAAGTCATCAAATTTAATTTGCACTTTTGAACCAGCCATGGTGGATGGCGGTTTGAAGTTGTGTATGTATGTGTGTGTGTGTGTGTGTGTGTGTGTGTGCGTGTTTGGTGATGGTGGTGTTGATGGTAGTAGTGGTGGTGTTGATGGTGATGGTGTTAATGGTGGTGGGGGAGGTGTTGATGGTGTTGTTGACGGCGGTGGTATTTGTGTTGGTGGTATTGGTGTTGATGTGGGTGTTGGTGATATTGGTGTTGATGGTGGTGGTATTGGTGTTTGTGTTAAAATGGTGGTGGTGGTGGTGGTGGTGGTGATGAAGTTTGGAGGGTGATTTATTGAACCCTAAATCATGAGTTTCGCCCGAGAATTGTAAATACATACTTAGAAGTTTAAAGTTGCATAATACTAGGGTTTTGAGTTTCTATCATGTTTTAGATAAACCCTTTTGGATATGCAGGTATTGCAGGTATAGCAATACCTCAGGGAGTTTGATGCCCCTGCCCTGCAGAGTTGTAAACCACTGCCTTGTTGTACAGGTTCTTGACAGAACCGAAGGCTGGTGGAGCAAACCCTAAACAGAAAACCATGTCTCTGTGGCAGCATTAAGGGTGGTTGCTGTATGGAACTCCCAACATCTCCTGACCAGCCACTGCAGGGACAAATAGTTTTGCGCTTGTCTTGACATGTTCTTGCCGGTGTGAAACCTCTATTTGCTCCCCGAGAGAGTGCCGCTGGTAACTTGCAAAAGCCAGCAGCACTTCAACACTTTTGCAGGCAGCTTTCATGAAATGTACTCGAACGGACGGGGCTGCCCTCTATGGAAGAACTGCTGATCAAAAAGAATCTCCGGTGGACTGGACACCTCATGAGGATGTCATCAGACAGGCTACCAAAACAGATCCTCTATTTTCAACTGTCTTCTGGTTACAGAAAGAAAGGGCACCCTCGTCTCCGGTTCAAGGATACCATCAAGAGAAACCTGAAGCTGAGAGACATTAACTCATGGATGCAACTCTCACAGCAGAGAGCTAAATGGAGAGCGGCAGTCAAGTAATGAAAGCAGTCTTTGTCGCATCGCGACCAACAGCATGATGATGATGATTGGATAATGCAGCTCTAAAAGTATTTCAACCACCAACCTTCCCTTTGATGGCAGTGTCAAGAACTAATATTGTAGGCAACATGTTACTGCACATGCTCCATGGGAAAAGGTCTGTTGGAAAACCAATACAGCGTGCAATGGTCACATGACACCATTTTGAAACATGGCTTCTCCTCCAGCCTGCAAGTCTATGTTCTACACAAGGAGAGCTGAGGGTGTGTCTCTAGATTATATTTGTTTTTCAAGTTCTCAATGCAACTGCATACATTTTTGTTTCAATGTCACATTATAACAATTAGGCATTACCTAGATAACGAATTATATTTCATGATTAAATGTGTGTAAATATATGCATATATATATATATTCTAAATTATGCATACAGATGTGTATATACACATATGTATGCATATCTATGCATATATGTGATGCATAAATAAGTATACGAGTATAAAGCACACGGAGAGAAAATAAAGTTTGAAATCCTCCATGACCAAACGCACGTGACCGGTGATGAGCCTCTCCTCTGCCATCTCACCTAACAGCCGCCACTCGGAGTAACTCGCTCGGGAGGAGTTTTTTCTGTGTGTGTATATATGCAAATATATAGATACACACATATATATATACACACATGTAAATACACATACACACATGCTAACAAAAGGAACACAATGCATGTGCTTAGCCATGTGGGATTTTGTTGTCAGCAATCACATTCATTTCTATCACCTCGAGTAAACCGTGGATTTGTCATGGTAAAGCATTCTCCCTTAGTTATATATTTGACATAATAACCGTACATATTTATTTACACAACATGCACCATTAACCTTCTTTATAGTAACCCAATTAGCGAATAGTGACCGTTTTCTCTTTTTTTCCTCCCCTTTTTTCTTCTTCAAATACCCGGCTCATGCTGTTCCTTGAAATGGGCATGTTGAGCTCTAAATTTTGAGAGCTGGGGTTGGATGGTTGTTGGACTTTTACGTCCTGGCAACATCTAAGGTCATATCAGGACGCTGTGGTTGATAATTCGCCTATGCAGGCGAGTGATTGGCAGTAATAAATGCCATATTCACGGGGAGACAGTAATGTAGCCTATTTATGATGTTTATATATCTTTGACAAGTATTAACTATTATACAAATGGTTTTGATTGATTAATTGATTGACTGGCGGCTGCTTTGCGCTATGTCGGCAACATAGGCCATATTCACGGTGAGTAGGTATATGGTACTCAACCAGGTAGTTCCTGAAGCACAGTACTTTCTGCAAGTGCTCCTTGGATTTAATTAACAAATATTAGAATCCGAGAAGTTATTAAAATTGCATAACCTGCCAGCCTTCAGCTTCTGTCCTATCGTTTAGATACATATATTAGATTGATTACCAAAACTCTACCTTACTTTACTTGAACTAACTTTTATTTTAAAGGGTTAACTTGGGAGATATTTGAAGTTAAAACAAACCAAATTAATTACGGTGTGCACACTGAAATGCTGGACATGGACTTGTAGTGCCTGTTTCCGAGCGTGGTGCAGGACCATCAAACAACAATCAATGATTACTGGGTACACCAGTATCCAAGTTGAATATGTCAGATCAAGTCTAGGTAAGTGCCTTGATTTATAAATGTTATGCGTTCATCGGAGTATGCACCTTTCACATACAGTTACTGACAGTGTTATGTCTGTAAAATAACAATCAACTCTAAGTTTTTAAAGTAATTAGAAATTCCAAACCGCTTCAAATCAGGGTTTCATTGTGTCTACTTTGTGAGGTGTGATTGGGATCAAATTTATCAAGTAAATAATTAGAAGTAAGCAATTTATCCTGTATGAATGGAACAAGATGTACCTACACAGATCATATTATTACACTAAGGGTGTTGATATAGGTCCATCGTGTGACAAGGGTAATATTCTGAGCTTATATTTTTGGTAACAAGGGACCAGCAGGGACTACATTGTTAAAGGAATAATGAAGAAAATAACTGTCTACGAAATATACCACCATCAGTCAATCGCACAAACACAACATCCTCTGGCCTCATATTTACTGCAAACGCAGTGTGCTATATATATATATTTAAATATAGATGGCTCTTTTAGAAGATATATAAATTACAGTGATAAAATGTTCGTGTTTGAAGTAAAGCTTTTTATGTTTTTGTCACCTTCCTGTCAATGGTGATCACAACAACAACATAACGAGCCAAGCACCATATCCCACACAACTGTCTCCAGGGTAGGAACTCCATATACCTGCTGTGACATTTATTCTCCATGTGGGCATGTGGTCAGTCACTTCACAAGTCACGTGTCTAGCACTAGACTCATGAGCATCCTTCAGAAAGGATGCAAAGTCTTATCTAAGTATTTTAAAGCTTCAATATTAATAATGATTAAAAATAGGCAGCTAAAAAAGTGGTTGAACAATAATATCCCTTCAGATCACCACCTAACTCCAAATCCACATTCAGCATCCGCTCTCTTTACCAACTACTTGCAGTTTAAACCCGTTGACTCGACCAATCTTCATTGTACAATATATATATATATATATGTATATATATATATATATATATATATGTGTGTGTATATTTATATGTATGCATTTATATATATGATTGCATGTGATTGGGTGCAGGAAAATAAACCTGAAAATATTTTAAGGTTATCATGGGGACACAGCATCCCACTGAGTCGCGAGAGGGATGCAAATAGTGTATTTCAGAGGTGTTTCGGCAGCCATAAAAAAAACGGAATTTAAAAATAAATGGAATTCCGGTTTCAGCGGCCATATAAAAAAACGGGATTCCGGTTAAAACCGGAGAAATCACATGCTTGATACATACACACATATATATGGGTCACTCTCCTGAAAACTGGTCAGCATGGGATGGGATTTTAAAACATCAATAAAAAAACTTTGTACTCATTTTCTTCCTTATACTTTTCATATTCATGTTCAGATTTGATGTAAGAAATAAGGGAAATAAAATAAACTGTGTGCAACTTTGGTCCTTTTAGTTATGAAGTGTTTTTGTACCAAAAAACCCAATTTTTCAGTCAGCCATTTGTAACATGACATATGGGACATGGTTGAATCCTTACTAACATCTTGTATTGCATTGATATATCAAACAAAACAGTTCCCAAATCAAAAAGGAAGTATTTATTAACAAACATGTTGGCTGCAGGCTAACATGGGTAAATTGCACACAAGGCGGTGTTCTATTTTTAGATTTCCTCACGAATCTTCTAGCCCTACCTCGTCACTCCGCTGCTGGCTGCTCTCAGTCCACACCGGTTCGATCACCTGCTGCTGCTGCCCAACTCTCATGTGCACCGCTTGCTATTTCTATACACGACACACCCTATGCCGCCTGTTCAGAAGCGCCGAGGTAGGCCACCTTTGTCTCAGATACTACCACGCACTCAGCCCGGCAGAGCAGCCATGGACCCCCTCCTCTCCAGTCGTCCGCCTCCACCCCGCTGAGGTCTGAGCAGCCTGCCCA
The DNA here is from genome assembly GCA_030323885.1 of Branchipolynoe longqiensis. NCBI lineage: Eukaryota > Metazoa > Annelida > Polychaeta > Phyllodocida > Polynoidae > Branchipolynoe > Branchipolynoe longqiensis. The sequence goes on along the minus strand of CM059191.1, from coordinate 55,577,443 downwards.
TTCTTCCTCGGCGTCCTTGGACCAGGAGTCCGACCAAGACATTATTAGGCGCTTGAGCAGGGAGACTCGGAGGTATTCGGACGTAACGGCGCGCATACCTGCGTTGGAGAAGGTGGCGGCGCTTCCCTTCAGAGGGCTTCCTCAAGCGTCCCCAGCCGCCCGCCGGCTGACTCAGCCTGCCACCCCTGCCCGCCCAGCCTGGCCAGTTCCCGCAGTTCACCCCTCCCCTGCCACCCATTTCCCTGTTGCTCTCCGCCCCCCGCCAGCAGTGTTTACCCCGGGCTCGGCTTCCATGTGCTCGGCTTCCCGCCCCCTCGCCATGCTTCCTCTCCCCATCCCTCCCCCACCTCGCCCGGCCAGGGTCGTCCCAACAGCTGCTGCCGCTTTTGTTGAAGCCGTACCAGCCTTCCAACGGTCAAAAGATACCACCTTTTATCCGCATAACTTTATTTCAAGAGGTGATGCTTGTAGGAAGATTGGTACGGGGGAGGCCACGTGGGCTGAGTACTTTGTGGCCCTTCACCGCATTGCAGCACACCCTGCCTTCCGAGAGGAGTGGTGGCCCTCCTTTCTTCAGCATGAGGAGGAGCTTACACGTATGGCAGCTGGTCCGAGCATTTCTTCCAAATGATTGTAGATGGCGGCCTGCCTGCAGGCTGGGCCGACCACGTGGCCTTTAAGGCCGTGCAAAGGGAAATCTGCACGGATGCCTCCAGGCAGCCCCCCCCCCCCCCGCAGGCCTGTCTTTGTTCACTTTAGAGACCGTCCAGCCCTGCCTTCAGCCACCCCAGCACCTTCCTCAGCCCCAGCCCCACTTAACTCAAGGGAGGATTACAACAAGGAGGTAGACGGCAAGGCAACCAACTTCAAAGTTTAGCGGGGATACTTCAGCATTTTTTTAAGTGCATTAAGCCCTCAATTAGGTTCACTAATAGGATTCTGGAAGCCCTAAGGAATACCCCGTTCACAGGTCAGCATACATTTCCAAGGGACTTATTAGATGACCTTGATTGGTTTGCTAAGTTTGCCTCTAAATATAATGCTCTCCAACTCCTTCCTTCAGCACAACGGTTAGTCTTCGTAATAGAATGTGATGCCACCTTGACAGCGGGTGGGGCCTTCTCTTCTTCTCAGTTCTATGCGGCTAAGTTCCCAGCCTCTGTTGTCGGTAAGAACTTCTCTATAGCACAACTCGAGGCTCTCAACCTCGTTCACGCGATCGCCTGTCTCCAACCTCCAGAATTTCTGTATCACTGTGAAAACTGATAACGCTGCTTCACAGTCTGTCCTTGCATCAGGGACAGGGAAAGACAGGGTACTGTGTGCCTGTGCCTGCCAGCTGTGGCTCTTCTCAGCTGCCCATAATTTTGAGTTGGATGCTCGACATAAGAGTCAGTTGACTGTTGACGCCACGGAGAGCAGATTGGTTCAATAAACCAAGCTGACACTGAATCTTGACATTCTTCCATGTGTGCATGGCAGTGTGGGAGTTGGAGGGGCGTGGGCCATTACATTATGTTATTTGATGATGCCCTGGAAGATAGTCTTATTTTTGCCTCTATCTTTCAGACTACACAGTGACTCACCATGCTCAGCTCCTCGACCTCTTCACCTCCGGTTTGGCAGCGCGCACATGGCAAAATAAAGCAGCTCATCTAACACATTATTTTTCCTTCTGTACTAACCATAATCTCTCTCACCTCTACAACCTTCTATCTTTGATCTCCTCTCTTTTTTTATGTATCTCTCTCACTCTTTGAGTGTCTGGCAGCCCTGGTCCCCACCCTCAATTTGAAGCCAATGAGATTGCTGTAATGAAGCGAGCTATCATGAAGTCATCCAAACATGTCAGAGCATTGCCAGTTACCCCGCCGGAGCTCCGCTCTATTAGCTCCTATCTAGCCTCGCGGAGTCCTGTCCCTTGCGTAATTATAGTAGCCCTAATATTTGCCTATCTTACTCTCATGCGCCAAAGCAACTTAGTCTCCTCCTCTGCCACAGTAGTAGTAGCTAAGGATGTCTCTGTCCTCACTGATAAGCTTGTAGTGACTATGTACTCTTCTGAGACCTGCTCCTCAGCCTTCCCTCTCCTTTTCCACCTCCCTGCTCTCCCTAACTCACCCCGCTGCCAAGTAGGTGCTTGGAGAAGTTACCTCCGAACTGTAAACCTTCCTTCAGACTTGCCTGCTCTCATCTTGCTGTCCGGTGAGCATCTCACCAACCGAGTCCCGCTCCGAGCCTTCCGTGGCACCGCTGCAGCTGTGGTTGGACAAGGAAAAAACTATACACGTCACAGCCTCCAGAGGGGCGCTGCCCAGGCCTGTGAAGTCTCAGGTGTGCCTCTTCCGGGTATAATGCAAGCTGGTACCTGAAAATCTAACTCTGTCAAGGCGCATCTCGCTTTCCCGGTAATCCGTGCCGCCCCTGCAGTGCTCATCTCTCTTTTGGTTTGAGCGCTGCCCCTGCCGTCATCCCTGCCTGATGACTTGCCTTCATCTCCACGAGTTGCTCATAACTGCCTGATGTGATCTGAACTGCTCAGGGTGTCTGGGTCACCGTGCCTGGCCCTCCAACCATTGCCGCTGATACGTCAGCCCAGATTAATTTGATTAAAATTGATTAAATAATTAACCTTTGAACTATGCTCCGTTCTTGCCTTCATGTTATTGTCTGTTTGTGAGTATGAGTGTGGGAATTATGTATGCATGCTTAAATTTATTTTTGAAAATTATTTGATGTCTTCAGAAATAACATTACAAATTTCTGTCACAGATGTAACCAGTGGTGTCTGGATGCCACACAAATATTGTACACTAATTATTCAGTGAATAAAGCATGGCTGGGAATAACTTTTTTTTTTTTTTTATCAATATAAGTACTACATATTTCTGTATATTATGCCATGATTAATATGCTCCTAAGTATGAACTTATTTAATTCTGCTTAGATTTTTATTAAGCAGACTGTGTGGTGTCCTAAACATGTGTTACATCTGAGCAACCCATATTATACGGCCATAAGACATAGCTTAATCGCGGACTACACCTTTAGATTTTAACTCTCCGTGTGACACTTCTGGCCAGTTTTCAGGAGAGTGACCCATATACATATATTCATCTAAATATATACACAAATTCACTGTACATGCAAATATACGCGTGCGTAAATCTGCATAACAAATCAAAGCTCTTCAAGAAATTAATTCAATAAACATATAAATATTACTATTTGTCATAAGAAAGAAGCGGTATGGGTTCATATTTAATTACCATTGCGATCATAAGAACAGAAATTGTTTTATAAACCAAAAAAAGCTTAAGTAAACATTTATTAAATGTTTAAGTTATTATTCACTTAAAATTGCATAATCCGATAGCTTGGAGTTTCTAACTCTTGGGTTTTTTAAATAGATAAATATATTTGAGTGATTGATATCATCTACTTTACTTTACTTTGAAGAAACATTTATCTTCAAGGGTTAATTACTGTTTCAAGTTATTTGAAGTGAAATAATGCTAAATGATTTTTTTTGTGCATGCCGGACATGAAATGCTGGACATATTAGGTAGCATAGTACAGGAGGGCCAAACTTGAACAGATGTTTAATGAGTGCACCAGTATCTAAGGTGAATATGTAGCATCAAACCTAGGTAATGTTTTCGTTTCTAAAATGTTGTGCTTTCATCGGATTATGCAACTTTAAGCATTTGCTCACAATTTTTTCATAAAAGTTGCTTAGTCCGATCGTTTTGACTTTATGTCATTTTTCTGAGATAAATATATTAAATTGATCGTAATAATATACATACTTTAATTTGAAGTGACTTTTATAATTAATTATCTAACTTTTGAGATATTTGAAGTTTAAACATGTCAAATTAATGTTGGCAAGATTGCCAAAACTCTACACCACAGGCTTCTACAATAACAGGTTCTATTTAATTGACTCAGTATTCCCTCTTATGTGGGAACAAATACTTCGTAAATGCATTAATATCTGAGTTAGATATGTAGAATCAAAATTTAGATAATTGCTTTGGTTTTGAAAAATTTGATGTTTCATCGGACTATGCAGCTTTAAGTAAACAACTACATTTTTATTTTAATGTCTTTCTTTCGGGGTGTGTTATGTCTTTTTAAAGGTTAACGTTGGCGCTTCTTTTACGACATTGTGCAGTCGAGGTTGCCGTCCGGAGTGCTGGGGAAGCGGAGCTGCTGCAGTGCCGCCTTGCATAAGTAGGTCATTGTGCCAAAGCGCCCGCTCGGCGCCGTGTCGTAGAAGTCGAGGCTGATGCCCGCCACACCCCGCGCCGCGTTCTCCAGCGTTGTGTCACCTAGCGACCGCTGGTAGCCACAGGACACATGGAACACACAAAGGGCGGAAACATCATCATCAATGTCGTTGTCATCATCACCATCGTCATCATCATCAACACCACCATCATTGCCACCACAATTATCATCATCACCATCACCACAACCATCTTTCTCACCACCATTATCACCATAATCACCACCATCTTTATCACCGCCATCATCACCACCATTATCACCACCACTATCTTCACCAAATCACCATCATCATCATTACCATCATCACAACCATTGTCATTATCACCATCATCACCACCACCACCAGCAATCATCACAACCACCACCATAATCACCATAATCATCATCTTTGGGCATACAAAGACTGGTACCGATTTAGAACAGTGCACACTCGTGGTCACCTTGTAGTACTGTCCACTGAGGCACTGTGTCATGGTACACATGATACCCCACCCAACAACCTTATCCTGACACTGAGCCAACCAGTCATTGCGCTATCCTAGTAATATTGAGCGCTAGGCAAAGTAAATAGCAACAAATATCAATTTTGTAATTCTTTGGTTTGACTCAGCCTCGCATCGAACCCACGACCTGGCACACAGGAATGCAGCACTGTACTAACTCGGCCATCCCGTCCGGTAGTAGTACACTACCTCTATGATTGGCAAGCCACTGTCATCTGCGGAAAACTGCTCAATGTACAAACTGCCTTTGTTTCATTGGACTGTCCCTTCAATGACAGGACACCTGCTAGAGTCAGGACAACATTGATCTGAATGCAACACCGGTCCATTGAAGACAGGTATTACTGTACTCAGCCAGGTACTAGAGACACTAAGTCCGCTACATTACTATCTATTACAAGAGTCAACTCGATATGATCTCTAAACTCACTATGTGCTTGTCAAAGAATTTGTAAGTCCCAGATGACCAAGCCACCAGTCGAACCACGTCAGTAGTATGTTTGCTATGTTCAGGAATGTTGTTTGGTTGTTGGAGTTTTACGTCCTAGGAACATCTAAGGTCATATCAGAACGGGAATCAGGAATGAGAATACTTATTTTTTTCTTAGTAATTAAAACCAAAGGAGCGTCCTTACAAAAAAAAATTTGAATCCCCCCCCCCCAAATCTTGACAATGAAACAAATTTTTTTGAGTTATAAACAACATGGGAATATCTTACCTGTTCATCTATGAATATGTCATTGGCGATACACACAAGTCGGTCGACTTGCACGACGTGATCCCAGTGAGTAGCACCGCCGTCATTCTGGACGATTAGGATCAGCACCATCAGCATCTGCAAATAAGATTTTTAAAATAGTAATTATATATAATATATCTTCAAACATTGGTTTGACAGGAGTTGAAAGCACTCTTCCCACACATTCGGATATCATATATGCATACACGCCTGTAAAATCATGTCCTTCGATTATGTTGTGGACATAAAGATGGTGATATCAGTACACTCACACTGTATCTCTTTTGTTCTTCTTTTAAAAAAAACACTTTATTTCGCTCAATTTTAAAACAAAGTTGCATAGTCTGATGAAGATATATTTTTTGTTAAAGCAAAATACTTACTTAGATTTGAATTGACATATTTAACTTAGATACTGGTGCACGTATTAAGCAGTGGCTGCTGCAGAGAAGGCTAATTCAATTTAAGAGGGCATGTTACTGTGGAAGCCTATGGTGTTAGAGAGTTTTGATGTGCACACCAAATTTATGTTGCATGGTTACTCTTCAAATATCTCTAAAGTTGGGCCATTTAAAATAAGTGACTTCAAATTGTGGTCATTAGAGATGGCTGTGATTTATGCGCTGTCAGAAACAGGTGTGCAAAAGAAGTTCTTGATTACGGGTTGTATATCCTAACAACATTTAAGGTCATAACAGGATGGGTACCGACTGGGTTACCTACCATGCCGCCGGCAACATGACCAAATATCCCCACTCAGTGACATTATCCTGATATTCAGCCAACCGGTGCGAACAAGAATGTTCACGGATGAATGAGATAGACCGGAAGTAGCATATGACATAGAACGGAAATAGCATTGACACCCTAATCAAGACTTACTTCGACCATCAGTTGGCGGTATTCGGGCTGAGGGATCCTATTCAGCACTATCTCTACCTGAAGCGCGAACTTGAGCTCGCCTGACGTCATCTGAAAGGTCAAGGTCACATAGTCGGTTGTCGTCTGCTGTCACTATGAAAGTCATCTGAGGTGAGTACAAATTAATTACATTAATCATATGGTGTATACTTTTAACCACTCCTGCAGAGGCTTTATCTACAGTAACATTATTTTTCATAGAAGTTAGATCAAGTGCCTTAGATCCTTGTAGCAGAGATAGAAGAAGAAGAAGAAGAAGAAGAACAACAACAACAACAACAATAATAACAGGAGGGAGAATTAAATGAACTTACCTCTCTCGTCAAACTTTGGGGTAGCGTGTGCCCTTCAATGGAGAGTCCCTGACACTGAAATGGGACAAACCAAGGGTAAAGTAACAGTAATAGTCAGTGAATACAGACCTGTGCCCGAAAAGTGAGGTGCACTGGCCACCGCAGGTTCAATACCATATACACATGTAGTGGTGGACTGGTAGAAATGGGAGCTCGAATTCCACTCTATATGCAATGTTTCCGTTTGTGTGATGCAACCCTCCCTCCTAACACTGGTTCCATGACCAGGATTATACATGCTGCATGATGTGTAGAGTCGAACCTTCCATGGGTTCTACTTGGATATTTGTAATTGTAAGTATGGAACTTAATTCCAGGGGGGACGAGTGTAGTGAGGTGCATTGACTTCCCCAGGTGAAATGTTACATACAAAAACAGGCATGGGTAGGCTGATTACATCAGGGGGGCTTAGGTAGTCTAATGGTTAAGACGCCAGCCCCGGAATGGCAGAAGTGTGGGTTCGAGTCCCACTCTAGGCGCGATGTTCTCTGTTGACTTAACATAGTTGGTGCCAGGTCATTGCAGGTATTATAAAACGAAACAAAGACAAACTTTCCGCACATGGCAGGGATTCGCTGATTACAGGAGTCAGAGAAGACAGGTTCTATTTTACACAATCATAGAAAAGTCGTTCCAGTTTAGCTCCATAAATAAATTAACAATATGAATAATAGGCAATGATCCCCACCACCACATGGTGGCGGCAGAGATGACACCGCCCACTGTTGCAGTTCTACTGCAACCGGTGGCGGTATACTAGCCGGTGAGCAGGTCCTCGGGTTGACTGCCTCTACTGCGTCTGGATAGCGGCTCCCCCCTAACATGAGAGGTTATTTGTAACCAGGCTAATCAAGGGACGGGTCACTTGGTACTGTGACGCCGCAATGCGACTGTGGCAGAGATCGAGTAATAAACGTGGAAGCATACATTTCTTCTTGTCATTGTTCCTCCCGCATGCACTTCAGGAAACAGACATGGGGGGAACTGGCCGTACACGGAATGCCACACTACGAAAATGAATGATAGTGACACCTGTACAAGATGATGCCAACCCGTTTCCATGGTTACCTACTTACCCTTCGGAGCAACTGCCACAGCTCTGGGTAGAAATAGAGCGGAACACGGTTCAGCGCGCCATCTAGCCGCCTTCGCCGCAACCACTGGCCCTGGCGGTCAGTATCTAAACTATCCGGCATGTAGTCTCCCCCGATAGACTCCATGGGGAAGTCTGCCATGTCGTCCACAGTCTGGATTGTCAATTAACGAGCGGGGTGAGTTACAACTAATTACAATCTAAGCATAAATTGAGAAATTCGCTCTAACCGAAGAATACCAGTATATAATCATGAATCGTGTGGTTTGTACTTAAAGCTGCATAGTCCGATAAAAGCATCACATTTTCAAAGCCAAAGCATTTACCTAGAATTGATCCTGATATGCAATTTAGATACCGGTGCAGTCATTAAGCGCAGATGCAAATTCATTGCTGCACATGACAAAACTGAACAGAGCATCCTCACCACATGTAGTGGGCCCTGATGATGGGAGTCTCCGACTTGGCCTGAGCATACAGCTCAAACATTTTAATCTTAATCTTGGTCTTAATGTCCGGATCGCCCCCGCGGGCGCCCCTCGAGCCCTCTCCTCCGTTTTGGTGGAGGGCTCTTCGGGGTCCCTCCCCCACGATCGACATTGACCTTAGGTCCTTCATGACTCTCACTTGTTACCGCATTGTACCTCATATATGTATTCTTCCATTACCCTGATTGCCTTAACTTAACTATCCTCATTGCTTCTAATTAATTACCTGAAATTGTCCTATGTTCTCATATTGTCTGCACTTGACCTTCTATGAATAAAGTGTTTTATTCCAACTACCGCCTTCCTCTCCTCCCTAGCCACGTATCAAGCGACGGTTATTAGTGTTTAGCATCGCCCACCAAAGGGTAAATAGATTCAAAACAAACAAAAACAAAAACAACACTGATCCGAACAGGCCACAGGAATTATTATCCAGGAATCACTTAAAGTTGCATAGTCCGATGGTTTTGAGTTGGTCATTTTCGTTTAAACATAAATATATAAGAGGTTGATTGTTACAATCTACCTTGATTTAGTCAGAAGTTACTTTTATTTTAAATGGCTAACTTTGGCGATATTTGAAGTGCAAACATGCCAAATTTAGGCGTAATGCACCCCCGCCATGAATCAAACCTGTGACACCATAGGTTAATTTTGGTGTGAAAGTCAAAATGGTTTCAAGGCTTCAACAGTAACAGGTTCTATTAAATTTACTTAGTATTGTTCTCTTCTACACAGCAATAAATGTTCCAAGAGTGTGCCAGTATCTAATTTCGATATGTACCATCAAATGTAGATAAGTGGTTTTTGCTTTGAAAATGTCTGGTTTCATCAGACTATGCACCTTTAAATTCATCTTATAGTGCACCTGCGTTCAATAAATCTACCACTCATTGAGATGTGTGCATTTATTATTGCTGTACCAAGTGATACTGTGTCTATCGATACCACTTTACAGAATACCCCTCATACACATTTATCTTATTTTAATCGGTACCTTCATTACAGATTTTTCATGAACCAAGTGGAGTGGCATTCGAAGGAAAGGGGGAGGTGGGATTGTGATCCTTATATTGCCAGCAGGGAGGCGTGCATTTGATTACGAGAGGTGAATTATTCCATTGAAGAAAAACACTGTATCTCTCTATATATAATGGCGTGCATTCTACTAAGTGCTAAAGGGGTCAATATAAATACCGCTAAACTGCGTGTTTTTTAAAATTATAATTGATACAATAAGGAGTGTAAACTAGTTATCTCATCGTGATATCATCAAACCCTGATATATCTCAGTTACACTCTCAAATCTCTAACTACACCCGTTATTCACCGCCAACCTTGAAGCTGTCGTCTGCTTTGAATAAATGTCGCCTACCATCAAAGATTCTTTGAATATGGCAAAGATTCACTACAGCTAGTTCTTTCTCATCGGTGAGTAATCTGCATTTAGTAAATGCTTCTTAATATCAATATCTCAAAATAGGGGAAGTGATATCAACATCTGACCTTATATCGCCCGACCTTCCCATAAATAGCGTGGTTAAACACAGGCTTTTGTGTAACCAGTTCTGGTGTCTCTCATTCTATACTTAGCTACCTGGAAGCAAAAAAGTGCACCAAAGAATGGTGAACAAACGTAGCAAGACAGTGATGTTCCTGAGGCATGGTCCAGCAGCACAGCTAACTACTACATCACAAAATGAACATTTATAATAGCCATAATGAAAACTCTTATAAAAAACTAACAACCTAAGTTAAATAACCACATGTTAAATAACCACAGGGAACAAGTTATGGGGATACTAGTATGTTAATATTGGACATACAGTTCAACATCAGGTCATATAAAGAACAGCAATTAGTGCTTAATTTAATGATTTGTTAATGATACGCCCATACTGGAAAACACAATTGGCTCTAAAGGATATAAGCCAATTACAAGAATTTAAAAATAATTAAAATAAGCAATTTAGTTTTTACCTCCAGACGACTTTTAGATCACATAGATTCCTGATGTATTTGTTGAATTTCAGAACAAGGTTATGAAAAGGAAATAAACATAATTCTATGATAGTTTGGAATTTTATTTTTTAATTTTCTTTTTATTTATTTATTATCAACTACTACCGGTAGATTTAATCACAAAAATTGACAACTTTAAATGTTTGGTTTATGAATAAAAATAATTAGACATCTCTTGACTATCCACATCAGCATATCAGCTTTGAAATAGAATATTCGTGATAGAATTAATCATTAATAATATTTGCAGTGGGTTCGAAAGTCAAAGACCATTTATTACGTCTGCTTTACTCCATGCATAAAATATTAGCATATTTAGCAGTGCATTTGACAATTAATAAGTTTGATTACACTAGCAAAAACAAAAAAATATATAATAGAAGATTTATAATGAACATCTACTCTGTCTTCCTAGGATTTAAACGCTTGGGGTGGGTGGACGTGCTGGTCCAAGTGTCATTAAATTCCCTCTTGCCTCTCGCTTTCTATTAGAATGTTCCTATTATTAATGTCCTTTGTCACAAAAGACTGCGTTCCTATACATATATACTCGAGCATAGTCAATTCTTGTACCAGAATATATATTATATATATATATATATATATAGATATATTATATATATACACCTACACAGTTTGTGCTTGAGTACATATCTATCAGAAAGAAAATCGACCGATATATCACAAAGAGAAATCGAGTTCAATATATCTTAGGTTTAACTACACTTCTCGTTAATTTATAATAGTAAGCAATTATTTTGTAAAGGTTTGTGTGATTATACAAACGCAGGTGTTTCCATTAGGTGGCACCACCATGAAAAGACATTGGCTCCAGATAAATGGCTAGTTTAGATCAAATATTTACCCCTACCCAGAATAGGGGTGAATAAAGACCATGTCTAAATCCAAGTAAAAACTGCTTTGGCATGAAAGGACGATCAAGAAAAGTGGGAGAGAACTAGGGGCGGGCCCAAAGATTGTGGCCACTGGATGCTCTGAATGCAAATGCATGTGGCCTATGTCCATAACCCAGCGTTTCAACACCTTTTCTATATAATAGGGTTGCTTAGTAGCCTTATACACGACGCAGAGCAGAGGGAGTAACTAACTACAGTCCTAGCCTTCCTTTTTGTTTCAACCAACATCAGACCGCAGATCGCTCAGCGCAGCCTGGTGACAGCAGATTAACCATGCTGTCACGACTGTCGGCATTAGTTGGTACTTTTAATTACATGCTGGGTTATGACATCTTTCTCGAAAATAATATATTTTAGCCACCCATGATCATGTTGATATGAATATTGAAGGAGGCAGTGTCACCACGCACACTGCAGCGGCTCTGTCACTCACTGACTTCAATATGAGAGACTGCTGCTCCAAGAAACTAAACCACTTGTTGGCTCCAGTAATGAAAATAAAACTAATTCAGAATAATCATAATATATATATATTATATATTTTATAATATATAATATAGTACTATTATAATATATATATTACTATATATAGGTTTGTTTGTTGTGGTTTTACGTCCGAGCAACATCTAAGGTCATATCAGGACGGGTACCGAGTTGTGACAGTGTACATTCATGGTAGACTTAATAGTGCTGCCCACCAGCACCATGGCCTGATATCCCACTCAGTCACATTATCCTGACACTGAGCCAACCAGTCCTTTCCCTATCCTAATAATGCCGAGTGCCTGGCGAGAAAGCAACAAGAATCAATTTTTAAGTCATTGGTTTGACTCGACCCGGGTTCTAACCCATGGGTTCGGATCCCCCGATCTCTCAAAACAGGAGATTGATGCTCAACTCATTCGGCCATCCCGTCTGATCTACTACTATATATAATAAATTAGCAATATAATAATACATATAATAATATAGTAATATAATCAAACATATCATAATACATATATTATAGTAATATAATACATATAATAAAATAGTAATATAATATATATTATATATAATAATAATATATAAAGTAATAATAATAATATATTGAAACTAATTCAACTTAAGTCCGCTCTGTAGAATCACAAGCCTGGTACAAAACCAACACAGCTGCCTGAAATGCGCATCTCTGTAAATGTAACAACAGATGCCTATGCACTGGAGTATGACACGCCATCCATTGGGTTACCATAGCTTAATGGTTAATACTACACTATCATCACTTGTGTGCTTCCTTGGCAACTGGAAATTAAATCAAAACCTTGTGAAGTGAGTGTAACCGTATCGACGTGACTACTGATTTCGTCTGGTGGTGGTGGTGGTGGTGGTGGTGGGGCTGATAATGGGGGACTTGCCTTCAGAGATTCAATAGAACTAGGATTAATCTACCAGACACCTAGCGGCCAACTTTAAAGTGCACATAGAAATGTGAACACACTGCCCACAAATGGCATTACTTTAGGGGAGGGTTATTGAACGGCAGAAAGGAGACTGGAGTGAAGGTAATAAGCTTTAAAGTGCTTATTCCCCTTGTAAAATATTCCGACTTTTTAGGTCTGGTTCATAAATAAATAATAGCTTAAATCAATTCTACAATATCTACTTTTCACGAAACTCATATGTGAAGCATTAAGAAAACTGTTTTAATCATAATCATCCAGTTATTTCTATAGTCATTATAATAATATTCCAATTGGGCATGTTGCATAGGCAACATGGGTAATTCAGGACCGAGACGGGACGCCAGGGATCCCACCACTCTCCACTCTGACCTATACCTTTTAGTTCCCCCTTTTTTTTTTTCTTTTTTTTTTCTTTTGTTATTGAGGCTGTATTTATACTGTCCATAGCATATAAGCCCGGGTACCCAGGCTTGTTTTCAATGCTGGCCAGTTGTAGTGTTGGTGTTATCTTACCACACAGTGGCTGCTGATAAGGTATTTGATTGCCTGCATTTCAGTAGCAGATAGATAATTGGTTGGTATGGTTAGTAGCCTATGTTAGTTTTTTTGGATTTTCTTGGTATATATGTTTTTATTTTTCTACTCTTATTACTAGACTAGCCTACTCCTATTTACATATCATAGGCTTGTACGTAGCTGTGTGGTGTGTTATCTGGCTACTTTTGGCATGGTTACCTTCCATTGGGCATCCCGCTGGTGGGCCGTGACATATCACATGCCCCTTTGCAGTGCAGCTTACTGGGGGTTTCCTAGCCTTATTTTGCACAGATATTTTTTGTAAGTTTTTAGGTCAGGAATTTGTCGTTCCTTTACCGTTTGGGCATTCCACAACTTGGCAGCCATTTCCAGCGTGCTTCTCTCATGAGCTTTTATTCGGCTTCTGGTCTGCTTTAGTAGTGGTGCATTATTTGCTCTAGTAGCCCTTTGTGGTTTTGTTAGAAGTTTACTGTTTTGACTATAGCTATATGCTAATGTTTTCAAATGAATTATTCTCCTATTTTCTAGTAGTTTCACTTTGGTTCTTTTGTGTATGTCATATAGGCGGCTGGAAAGTGACTCCAAGTGGCGCCCCCACGCCTGCGCGCTAATAGCCGCCGCTTGTACCCGGGCCCCCCCTGTCTGATGTCACTTCCGGCCCGCCGCCCCCACCGATGGCACTTCACCACCAGACGCCACACCGACAATACCACCCGCCTTTTCTCACCGCGCCACCCGACCCTACTATAAGACATTGACTTAATGGGGTTAAGTGCCCAGATCTCACAGAGACTCAAACTTGCTACCCTCATTTGACCTTGACCATTGTACCTCATGAAATTAACCTGTCTCTTCCTACCTTAGATTAAATAAAATCCCATACTAAGTAGTCACGTGTCGTGTCCTGAATTATATAAGTAGCACTATAAAACCTCTTAAATAATACCTAATTCATTCTATCATGTTGGTAAATACATATGCATAATATTCAAACCAAGTTGTGAAACCATAGTAGATTATGTATATTAAGAAAAGTGATAATTAATATCAGATTGTTCTAAGGTTCTACATCAAATATAACCACTGGAGATAAGAACTCTGGAAAATTATTAGTGTATTGGTATATTTACATGTATTACTGAATTAAAGTCTGTTGGTATTATATATTGTATATACTGAAACTAAGGACAGCATATACAGTTGCTGCAGATTGTGGTTTCTTCACCCTGTTGCTTTTATTTACTTGTCGTGTGTGGGAACTTGAAAACTAAGCATAGCCACATGCAAATCATCTTAGTTCAGAGCTACTTCCTACCCGAGTTTTTGGTTAAAGTTGCATAGTCCGATGGTTTTGAGTTTCTTTCATTTTCTGAGATAAACATATTAAGTTGTTCATTATAATCTGCCTTATTTTAGTTTCAAGTAAATTTTATTTTAACTCGCAAACCTTTAAGATATTTGAAATGGAAATGCTAAATTAATTTTGGCAAGCTTGCCCAAACTCTATCACCATGGAGAACTCTATTACTCCAGTAACAGGTTCTAGTAATTGACTCAGTAGTCCCTTCTATGTGCCGGTAAATGTTTAATAAGTACATCAGTATCTAAGATAGATATGTAGAATCAAATCTAGATAATTGTTTTTGTTTTGAAAATTTGATGTTTTCATCGGACTATGCAGCTTTAATCACACTCCAAAATCCCACATGCATCCAACAGGCTATCTACAGATTACCGGCTCATAAATATTAGGGAGTTTTATTATTTTTAATTATTTTTAATTATTTGACATTGGTGATGGACCGTACTGTGAACAACAGTAAATCCAAGCATGTCGTTAGGTTTATTTAATAATATATATCCCCGGACGAGTTTAAATCTTCACACAGTGAGTAAAATTAGGTCAAATTTTGGGAGTTAAATGTAAAACAAATTGACATTTCCTACGTGTCGCTAAATCTATATATAATTTAAATGTGATCTTATGAAAAGAAGTTATTTTGATATGGCTTTAAGGGTAATGTGAAAATTTCACAAATACAACCGATACTCACACAAAATATGTCAAATGAATCAAGGCAAACAACCGGTAAAAGGAACAGAAAATATACATTCTGAAATTGTTTGCTAAAAGAAGGGAGAGAAAAAAAACTAATCTGTGTTCAATTCCATCTATCTAAAATGGGAGTGAACAATACAAAAATAATATATATATATGTAATTAAAAAGCGGATGGGACGCTAAAATTTACCCAGAATATTAACCATTTAAAAGGGGAAAAAAATGTAAGAACAATCGATAGAACAGAACTACAGTAAAACCTCTCTAACCGACCACCTCCACAGATCGACCACTCCCCTATATCGACCACTTTATTTGGGACCCAACAATACCATTGTAACCGTATTTTAACTCCCTAAACCAACCACATCGCAAAATGGACCACTAAAGGTCTGTCCCAAGGTTGGGCGATTTAGAGAGGTTTTACGGTACTCATCTGAGATATGGATGCATCAGTGTCATGATGCCCACAGGCATATGAATAAGCCCCCAAAAAGAATATCGGAACTAAGAATGGAACAACTGAACAACAGCCATGCTCCGACAACTGCTCTCAGCATTCTAGAGGCGCCTCAGAAGACATGAGCAACTCACCCGCCTCTTTCTCTCGGCCCCGAGAATTATCTCTCCGACCGACAGAAACGCGTGTCCGGACTCTTGAGCCCCGAGAGACAATGAAAAGGACATATGTTATATATAACATGTAGGTCTTGGTTGGGGTGTGGGTGTTTTTGTTGTTTAAAAATAAATAAAGAGAAATCACCCAGCCTTGAATGTATTTGTAAGCATATTGCTGTTGAGTAGTATTTCATGATTGATACACACTTGCCAGGTACACAACTAAATAGAATATATAATGGAATAATAGTCAACAGCAATATGGTTGCAGTTCAAGGGAATCAAAAGAATAACACTACTGTCAACTGGTGCAGAAATCACACTCGCATTTAATGCATTGGGAGACAACGAGTGGATACGATTGATCATTTTGAATTGAACAGAAGGGCCTCAAATGAGGGGATGGGAGGCGAAGGAAATGGAAGGGAGGGGAGGAAGAGGGAAGGGGAGGGTGGAAGGGGACGGGAGGGGGGGATGGGAGGGGAGGGGAGTGGAGTGGAGAGGAGAGGAGAGGAGAGGAGAGGAGAGAGAGAGAGGAGAGGAGAGGAGAGGAGAGGAGAGGAGAGGAGAGGAGAGGAGAGGAGGGGAGAGGAGAGGAGGAGAGAGGAGGGGGAGGGGAGGGGAGGGGAGGGGAGGGAGGGGGAGGGGAGGGGAGAGGAGGAGGAGAGGAGAGGAGAGAGGACAGGAGAGGGAGAGAGAAGAGGAGAGGGAGAGAGGAGGGGACGGGAGAGAAGGGGGGAGGGCAGTGGATTGGAGATTTGATGTGAAGGGAGGGGAGGGCAAGCGAGGGGAAAGGAAAGGAGGGGAGGGGAAGGGGAAGGGAGGCGAGTAAGCAATTGGGCCGGGTTGGGGGGGGGGGGGGGGCAGAGTAGGATGGGATATGAATGGGGAGAAGGATGGCGGGAAGGGAAGGGGTAGGGCATTACACAGCAGGGCAGCACGGGAACAGATGGAAAGAGACTGGACTGGGAGGTAGGGAGGCGGGGAGGAGAAAGTCGGTCAGGGCACGGAAGGGGCTCGGCCGAGACTTTCCGTAATGCTCCTTGTTAATTAATTTACTCTTTTTTTTTTTAATGACCAATAGCATCCACCGGTGGATCTGCAGGCAGATGCGGCTGAGAGTGGTGCTGTCAGTTGGCTAGCAGAGTGGTTCCCTACAAAGAGAGGGCTGCTGCACCTTGATGGACTGCCAGAAGGTGCCCACGGACGACAGCTTGGTGCTTCTGCGTGTGGACGGCACGTGAAGGGACTTCTCAGTGACGATGGTGAGCCGCGTATCCTCGTAACCCGCCTCAACATCTAGCACGCACACAGTAACTCAAACACGGACACAAGGCGAGTCGGCGCACGTACGGGCACAGCCGGCCAGATTGTCAATACTTTTAGGTACATATAATACCAGTTAAGATATTTCAAGCAATGATTTTTAAAACCACCATAGAGAATATGTAGCACAATTACTACAATCGTCGGCTGAGAATGGGGGACTTTCGTTGCAACACCTTTTTGTAATACACTGTCGGCAGATGACAACTCGTGAGGAGCCAAGGTCTTGCGTGTTTTGCCATTACCCCTACACCCCCACAACACCCCCTAAATCCCCACACACCATACACACCCCCACCATACCCACCAAGCACACACTCCGTCAACCCCCACCACACACACCTACACCCCCACCACATTCCTAAGCCCCCACCACATCCGTAAGCCCCCACCACATACACCCCCACCACATACATACACCCCCACCACACCCCTAAACCCCCACCACACCATACCACACACACCTACACCCCCACCATACCCACCTACATCCCAACCACACACACCCTCAGCCCTCACCACACCCACCTACACCCCCTACCACATACACCCACCACATACCTACACCCCCACCACACCCACCCTACACTCCATCCCCACTACCTACCCCCACCACACACGGTCAACCCCACCACACACACCACACCACACCACACCCCACCACATCCCTACACCACCCAACATACCACTCACAACACACGCTCCACCCCACAACACATCCTTAAATCCCCACACACCTACACCCTCACCAATCACACATACCGTCAACCCCCACCACACCCCAACCAAAGACACCTATACCCCCATCATACCCAGCAACCACCCCCAACCACACACACCCTCAGCCCTCACCACACCCACCTACACCCTACCACATACACCCACCACATATCTACACCCCACCCACACCACCTACACCTACATCCCCACCTATATCCCCACCACACACACCGTCGACCCCCACCACATACACCTACATCCCCACCACACACCTAAATCCCCACACACCATACACACCTAGACACCCACCACATCCCTAAGCCCCCACCACATACACCCACCACAGAAGGCCCAGTGTTGGCTGCTGCCACCTAGCCTGTAACCAGAGGAACCCGCCCAGAAAATCCCCCATTAACCAGGCCGATGTCCACTTTCAGAAAAAGATGATATGTATCCTTAAAACCCATCTCAGAGTTGATCAGTTTGATGTCCTCAACCCACAACTCAATATATAAATCCCCAAGACACTCACTCACTCTATATATTGTGATGTGGGTTGGGGAAATATAACTTATGAACTATGAGATGGGTTTTATGTACAATTATCTTTTTTTTATGAAAGTGGACATAGGCCTGGTTAATTCTCAGCCGACGATATATCAAATAGAGGGTTTTAAATAAATAATTAGAATATATTGTATTTTTCGAATACGATGTTATCTATTGTTCCTTCTTTAAGAATTTCCATCGAAGATTTCACATCATGCAATTAAATAATTAAACTTCCTGACTGGCAAGTGCACCCCCCATAACCCCGACTACCTTAAATAATTTGCTGTTGTTGCTCCCACTAATATATCTCAATAAGTTGGTGAGAGGAATGATCAAAATCTAAAAGCAGTTAGTGAGAGTTGCTGGAAGCCCTCACCTGTCGATACGCCGAATTCTTTCCCGCTGAGAATGTGATGCAAAAGTGTCTTCATCTCGAAAGGGCTCAGGTTCATGAGCTGGTCTGATGCCTCCTCACCTACACAACCAGGGAATTCACGTAATTAACAGTCTTGTTGCTTGTCCCCACCAAAAAAAAAGAAGAAAAAAAGTATGATCTAATATCACTGGGCACTCCTTAACTCGCGGATATAACGAATCAAATTCTAAAACTAGAATCAGTTAGGATTCCTTCAGCATGGAGACATTTCCCAATTTTCTCATTTCAGCCGTCTTATTTTTTGTTTTACTATATTTTGAAGAAATAAAAAATAGTCTTAATGAATAAACAAAATTAGTTTGTCAAAAGGTGCGTAGTACAATGTGTTGAGTGAAGTTGAAATTTTAAGAATATCCAGAAAGTCAGAACTAGTTCTGAAAATTGTCATATTAAACACCTTCGTAATTCCTTGGATTTTCATTAAAAGGAAAAGGATGTTGTTCTTTATTGGACCAAAATATAACAAAATAACTAATTGAATAAATAATGTCGTGGGGGTGATGAAAATGGGAAATACTGTGCCTAGAGCGGGACTCGAACCCACATCTCTTTGCATTCCGGGCCAGTGTGCTAACCATTACACCACCTAGGCTCCCTGATATCAACACACTCCCCACGCCTACCTGTCTATGTGGTTACTTGCCTGAGAGGTCAGTGCAGACCACTACACTCGTCCCCCTGGAATTGTAAGTCTTGTAATGCTTACAATTACATACATACAGGCAATGCCTAACACATACATACACAGGGTAGGTTCAACAACCATACAGCGCAAAGCTTGTACAGGATCCTGATCACGGCACCAGTGTCGTGGGGGTGATGAAAATGGGAAATACTGCGCCTAGAGCGGGACTCGAACCCACATCTCTTTGCATTCCGGCCAGTGTGCTAACCATTACACCACCTAGGCTCCCTGATATCAACACACTCCCCACGCCTACCTGTCTATGTGGTTACTTGCCTGAGAGGTCAGTGCAGACCACTACAATAATTAAATTAAAAATTCAATAAAAATTCACATAAATAACAACATAAAAAATAACATAAATAATAACATAAATACTAACATAAATAATAAAGTAAATGCTTTGGAGTTGCTACGTCTTTTTTAAAGAGAGTTTTTCTTTACCAGAGCACTTGAGAGTGCGGGCCAGTTCCGACGCCATCACCTGAATGATGAGACCGACCCGTATCCGCAGCATCTCGCTGAACAGCTTGGGCTCCGTGCGGATGAACATGGCCAGGTACACGAGGATCTCCTGGTAACCAAGTGAGAACAACTGAGCAACCGACGATAGCAACCAAGTGGCACACTTATCAATGGGCACATCCGCTGCACATTCTCTATTCTGAAACTCAACTTTCACTGAGGTCCACCATGTACAAACATCAAATGAATATTTCTCATAGATCAAAATAAATAAGAAAATAAATCAATAAAAGCAGAGATCCAAGTATTGGTTCTAGACAATAATTGAAGAGCGTTTTGTTAAGACTAAGAGAATTCAGTTAAGATAAGCATAGTCTGCAAACACGATTGCACAATTACAGAGAAATGCGTAAATATTTACACATCCAGCTAAGATTAGATACAAACAGACACTATCCAGACACTATCGAATTCTGGGAAATTCCTATTCAGTAGGAGATAGATAATAATTCAGAATTAAATAAGAGGTTTCCCATTGGTTAAGAATACGCACTTGGATAATTACACATAGAACGGAGGACATGTTTTAATGTCTTAACTTCATAGATATGGATAACCATTCACATTGAAATGGTGTGTGTGTGTGTGTGTGTGTGCGCACGTGTGAGTGTTTGTGTGTCAAGAGAGAGAGAGAGAGAGAGAGTGAGAGAGAGAGGGAGAGTTAGAGAGAGGGAGAGAGAGAGAGGGAGAGAGAGACAGAGAGACAGAGAGAGCGAGAGAGAGAGATCGGGTTGTTTTGTATTACATAATTTAGAACCATTTCAAATATTAAAATCTCAATTAAGACTTATTAATAATTTAATTTGCCGTACTTTCTTTCCAAATAGTAAATCAATATACACATGTCTTCAACAAAACCGACTGGACATATAAGTTGTCCTTAAGGAAAACAAAAGTAGCAAAGCAGTTATATTCTGCTTGACAGATAAGCTATCTCGCCAGATAGCTTAGACGGAATATCATCATCAGGAGTGGGGTGTTTGAATTGAGAATCGATCACTACAGTTCGTACATGCAGATAGCTATATGTACAAGGTACATTAGTCGCCCATGTGCAAGCTATACAAGAACCGAAAGTGAAGTTTAACAATCCAACATATTTGTGAGTAAACTATGCTAATTGTCCATGTTATGCGTAACGTGGGTAATTCGTGGCGGAGGTGCAGCGGCTTGGCACCCTCGGGTGGTGCCACCTGCCGGACCAAATTCTCATAAGAAACCACCACTGTCGGTGGTATCCCGCACTGCGCTGCCACCACCTTGCGGTTCCTTTCTGAACTACCGACCCCCGAATTCCCCATAGACTCAGGCCGCCGACCCGACACGCCACCTACACTTAAAGGACTGAACCACCACCCCATACCTACAACAATTCCCAAGCGGCTGCCGTGCTATGGTGGCGCCACCTTCCGAATACAACAAACCTTAACGAGCAATCGGGTGACATAACGACCCCTTCCCGCCAAAAACCCACCACGTGACAGCGGCCCGCGCCTTGCTCACAATGGACTCATCAGGCGACCGGACTACACATCCCTGCAAAATTCAGCCGCATGCCACACAACGCAACGCCATGCAATGTAATGCCGCCGACCAGGAAATCAGCACGTAATTCACAAGCGGGCACTGGAGACACCCAGCCCAAGACCAGAGGAAGGCCCCACAACACGCATCACCAATTCACGACCCACGCCCTACACCCATGACACCACACCAATACAAGGAGATTCCCGATGAGATGTGGCCACGCCCAGTCACCGCACTATGGAAGCAG
The DNA here is from genome assembly GCA_030323885.1 of Branchipolynoe longqiensis. Classification (NCBI taxonomy): domain Eukaryota; kingdom Metazoa; phylum Annelida; class Polychaeta; order Phyllodocida; family Polynoidae; genus Branchipolynoe; species Branchipolynoe longqiensis. The sequence goes on along the minus strand of CM059191.1, from coordinate 55,555,434 downwards.
CATCCCCAATACCACAACATCTACAACGAGGTGAGAGAGCATGCACTCCCAAACCACCTAGGCACAAGAATCCCCATACCATCAGGGCTTAATATAAGTGAGTGGAGAGAAATGCTATGAGACTACCAGGACAACAAGCTTGTGGACTACCTGGAGTTTGGTTGGCCGGTGCACTATACTGCACCTGCACCACCGACCTCCAACACTAAAAACCACATGAATGACACAGTGCAGCTGGACGCCATACACACATACGTACGGACCACGACAGAGAATGCCCCCTTCTCGCCCTGGAGTCAGACGAGCCCCATGATGACCCACCCAAAAAAGAACACATCAGAACGGCAAGTCATCGTGGACCTCACATGGCCAAGGGGGAGCAGCGTGAACTCTGGGATAAGAAAGGGATATTACCAAGGGGAGCAGTGCACCTACACCCTTCCCAACATCATGAACATGGCCTACGAGGTGGCGAGGATAGGGTAGAAGGCATATATCTGGTCGGCAGGCCTAGCCCGAGCATACAGGCAGCTCCGGACCTGCCCGCTCTCCTCCCCCCTCCTAGCTATTACAATAGACGGCCTCCATTACACCCCCCCTTCGGCTGCCGAACATCATCGATGGCATGCGGCTGCACGACCAATGCTGTTGTATACCTAATGAGGTGAAAGGGGCATTTTATCCACTGCTACCTCGATGACTTCATGGGTATGCCACCAATCCTCCAGGAAGCAAAACATGCGTATGACATAATTGCCATTATCACACAAAAAGTGTAACCCACCAGCAAAAGAACGAGAGTGGCTTGGCTTTGAACTCTCAGCATCTGATATGAGAGTGACAATCCCCACAGAGAAGCTGGAGGATACACTTAACGAGTGTAACGCATGGATGACACGAACAACAGCCACCAGAAAGCAGATGCAAAGACTGATCGGCAACTCCAACACGTCGCCAAATGCGTTGCCCCGGCAAGAAGGTTCATGTCGCGCATCCTTGCGACACTGAGACACGCTCCCTTCACCGGCCCCCACCCCATAAACGACGACTTCAGGACCGACGCCCGATGGTTACTAGAATATGCCAGCAAATCCAATGGCATAGTATTCCTAAGAAAAGAACCTCGGCACACATGGCTGATCGAGTGTGACTCATCACTTAAAGGGGCCGGCGCATTCTCCCCCACCCACTACTACGCACACCAGTATATGCCCAAGATCATCGAACAGACAACCAACATAGTCCACCTCGAAGCACTAAACCTCCTCATAGCTTTAAAAAGCCTCGCACCACAGGACCCACCAGCCTACAAGATAGTCATAAACTCTGACAACGAGGCCAGCCAAAAGGTCCTCAAATCAGGATCCGGCCGAGACAGCACCCTGACCGCCTGTGCCAGAGATCTGGCTCTACGGGGCCGAGCACTCCTGTGAGGTCGAGGTCCTCCACAAGCCTGGGAAGGACCTCATCCTCGCCGACGCCCTCAGTAGATCACACAGTCACAAAGCAGCAAAACTAATAGTGACTGAGGCATGCCATAAAATAGGCTTCACCAAAATTAAAGTGAATTTTGAAGATGCACTCACACCAGGCCTGTAAACCTGGGAAGATCAATTAAGTCTGGTTCTCTCTTCCCAGGTTATCCCGAGGCGACTCACAGCAAGATCATCGAGCTGTGGTTCGCGGGCCTCACTCCGGGCACCTAGAGATACAAATCGACAACATCCTGGCGTACATAACCCATCTCAACGAGTTGATGGCCTCCCCGGGAGGGGTTCTGAACTACCTGAGTGGAGCGAGGACCTTGGTCCTACTCCTCAGCGGGAGCCCCGCCCCTTTCGACACATACCAGGTAACCCTCATGAATGCTAAAAGATGCCGTTGACCACATCCGACGGGCCGGTCCCAAGACCAGGGTAATAATCACCACCCTACCAATAGCGTACAGCACCCTCCTGAGTCAGGGCAACATCATGAGTCGATCACACAACAACCAATTCCACACCCACGCATCACGGGGGAGGGACATAACCATGACACCGCGAGGGCTCCTCCTCACGGTCAACACCACCCAGACCCGCTGGAGGCAGGGACAGGCCTACACCATACTTCTCCCCGCAGCCCCCCACTCACCATACTGCCCGTTTCTAGCCTGGTCCCAGTACCGGGCAGCTCAGGCCCCGCCTTCCTCCTCCCAAATGGCGCTCCCCTCCCGCCCCGGATCCTGCTGGGGGCCCTCAGGCTCACACTGGCGGCTGGGGGTGGGGGGGCCCCAACCCCGACTCCTACACCCTCCACATCCTCTGGAGGGGCGGGCCCAGGCGTGTGCGGGGTTGGGGTCGACCCTCGCGGAGATCATGGAGCTCGGATCCTGGACCTCCTCTGCCGTCCACTCCTATGTTCCTCGAACCAGCATCACTGCCGGCCCTCGAACCCTCGCTAAAGTGATTGGTTGATGGTTCGAGTCCGGCCCCCTGGGACATGGTCCAACGGGGTGGCGGCGTTGTGGCTCCTAGAGGGGGGGGGGGGGGGGGTCCGGCCATAAATCATGAAATGGAACCGACTCCTACTTGACCTAAATGTGAACTGACCCCAAACACGAAAACAGACATGATTGACCTCAAAATGTAAACCAAACTGAACTGATGGAATGTCACTGACCCCAGGTGACCTCCAATTGACTCTTGACCTTTGATCCCACCCACCAACAATTGAACTCGCATGAACCCTTCTACCCCCCTGATTGATTTGATGTAAACCACACTGTTATGATACTATATGCCTCTTAACCATGACTCATTATCCTAAATTGACTGCTCTTATCCTTAAGGGGCCAATAAAGCCACATTATAATAGTCATGCCTCCGCCTTAGTGAATTGTGATATTATCGGCATGTTTTACCAGCTGAGGGAGTTCGATAGTTAGTGAGACAAGAACCAGGTTAGAGTACCCTGAACGCGGCCCAGGTACACTATTGTTGCAGCCGGTACTCACTATTACCTCACTTTGTGGGACCGGATATGGTTATACGCATGCGCCGTTATTGCTCAGTGCATGCGACCTAATTTGGCAGTGCCGCAAACACAGACCAAAGAGAGGTAGGCTACACTGGTCCCAACCCACTATGTGCTTCTTCTACCACTGAATATCAATTGTGTAGTGCGCAGTAACGCTGGGGATCTGAGGCTTCGAGTGCGTTAATCACACTGGCTTAGTTCTGAATTATATCACAAGTTGCACATTCGGTAGTAAATAAAAAAATGTGGACACATTTCCCTCCTTGCGGGTATTATCAATGTTTGCACACACAAATACACCCACATGCATACATTTCTCCGAAAACACAATACAAACGGAACAAGACGGCGACTTTCAGATTTCTCCTATCTCTTGGCTAATTATTGTAAGTCGTGCAAACGTATATATTGATTATTAATCTGTTCTTTCTATTTTAGTCCTCAACAGTACGCACAGACTCGCATTATAATTCAGGTCAAACACACTGCTTGCAATCGCCCCACATGATAGTTGTTACCTCCTTATGCTAGGTACACACCTACCGTTTTTCCGCACCCACCTACCGTATTCGATCTAAAATTGCCCAAAAGTCTTGAGGTGTGCACTCCCCTAGCACACCTACCGATTGCGATTCGCAACGTAAAACTCAATTTTAGGGCTAAAAGTGCTTCCTTACGATTGTGATTCGTGATTCGAAAAATGAATCGACCCGTTTTCAGTTTTAAGCGGGTCGGGTCTGGTCGCGAGTTTTAGTGCACGAGTTGTAAACGGTAGGTGTGTACCTAGCATAAGGTACATATAGTGGTTTGGGTGAGTACTTAGTGTCTATACCAACATTATTTAAAGTTGCATAGTCCGATGAAAACATCACATTTTCGAAACCGAAACATTTACATAGATTTGAGCCTACATACTCAACTTACTGGTGCACCTATTAAGCATTGGTTCATGCATAAAAGGGAATCACTTAGTTAATTTAATAGAACTTCCTATTACAGAAGCTTATGGTGTCCAGAATTTTTACATGCAAGTCAAAATTAATTATGCATGGTTTCACTTCAAATATCTCCGACATCTAGACATTTCTAACCAAAGTTACTTCAAACTAAAGTATGGTAGATAATAACAATCAATCTAATTGATTTATCACAAATTGTGGTAGAAACTCAAAACCATCAGACTTTGCAACTGTAACTGAATTAATTTGCCTTTCCTATGTTCTGGAATCCACGTCCGATGGTCAAGAAATAGTAAATGTCACTTACAGCCAATTTTGATTGTCGCAAAATGCTTAAACTGCATTAACACTATATTTTTATTCTTAGTTTCATGACTCACCCATATACCCACAAAAACATATATCTGCAAGGCGATAACATGACAGGGCCAATCATCAGTCAAGGTTAGCAGATCATGGCCATCCAAGACAAGCATCATCCATGACCATGACCATTCAGTAAGGACAAAGGCGCCCGTTTCAAGGTCATCTATCCACAGCTACTGTTCGACACTGTACTTACCTGAGTCATCACAAATTGCTCCGCCTTTACAACATGCATGGAGAAATGCTAACAAGTTAATTCGGTGTTCTAACTGCATAAAGCTCACCCGATTTATAAGATTCAAGAAATTACAAAGTGGGAAGACGACATCAGGAAATTGGATTTTTACAAAAAGGCAAAATGCAGTCATGCGCTGTTGTTGGTACATATAGCAAAGCTACACCAATAAGAATTGTATTCAATTGTTCATGCTTCACTACACCTATACACCTAATAGATTTGCTCTTAACAATGTAGCTAATTAAATTTCACTTTCCTTAGACTAACTCAACTTCTTGCTTAGTTTCATAATCCGATGAAAGAATACCAGTCAAAACTTACAGTTATCTAGATTTTATCCTTCATATCCAACTTAGACACTAGTACTAATTTCTTGAGGGTTTTGACTCATACGAACATCAAAATTTACTGGCTTTGAGTTTGACAGAGAGCAATATGGCCAAGTTATCAAAGCAATTGCAAATGGTGTGCACACAAATTACATTGCATCCTTCAAATAGCCCCAAATTTAGTGCCAGATTAATATCACTTCTCTTGGACCATGTCTAAACTTAACTCTTGAAAATAAGTTCTTTCAAAGTAAGGTAAAGCACAATACAATGGTGAAAATAAGATATTATTGTAATATATATACATATATGGTAGAAACTATATATATATATGGCAAGGATGAAAGATCTCCGCGATTTCCAGGATTTGCCCTTCTTGAAATACTGCAGCACTATCACTGTATACTAAATACACTAATACATACTTCAAATGTTGCAGCACTATCAGCCTATCCCCAATATGTATGAGACCTGACTTCCGGAAATTGTCCGTGATTCCCTGACAATGCTAAGAAGACTATCGGAGAATTTCAGAATTTCCGCTTTTTTTACCGGAGACCACTTTCATCCCTGAATTATGGTAGAAACTCATATACATCGGATTATGCAACTATAAAATAAAATAAAAGTTACAGCAAACTAAAAGAAAAATATATTATAACGATCAACCTAATATATTGACATAAAACAAATATGACAGAGACTCAAAACCACGGGACTAGGCACCTTTAATAAGCAGTGTTATTGACGCGTCACAGTGTGGTAGTGAATAGGAGACTGTTGGGTGGCACTGACCTGGGTGAGCATGGCTGTGCAGTTGTCTTCCCCACACGCCTCCTGTATAATGGCCGCCAGCTCATCTGGGGGAAGCGGTCTGACCAAACCGGGCAAAGAGGGTAAACAACAACAACAACAATATTCACTCAATGTACTAAATATGACATAGTGCAGAGGTGCCAAGTAGATAAGAGTGTGAGTTGGGAGATCTCCCTAATACACATATTTTAAATAGGAATAAATAGCGTGGCTGAGAAGGGGAAGATGCAGATTGGAGAGAGGGAGGGGTCTGGGAAATTTGGAAGAAAATGATACAAAATGATGTGTTCTGGTGCATTTTGAAGAAAAATATGCGTAATTATTGTGTGTGAGGCTGAAATGGGGAGATTACAAATTAAAAGCGGGAAATTGGGAGATAAGCATTATTTTGCTATTCTTAGGGAGATCTCCCGCAAAATCGGGAAACTTGGCCCTCTGCATAGTGACACTTCCACTTTACTCTGTGATTTAATCGTTTCAATACTGGAAATATAACAAAATGGAATAGGCCTAGTGGTTAACGCGTTGCTTGCTAAAGGTTTCACGTCCTATACCTGGTGATGATCTTTTCCCGCGGTTCGGGCGGGAGTCCGACTGCAAGTTGCTTCTGCCTGACCAGGATGTCGGTGGCGGCCTTGGCCAGGTCCTCGACCTTCTTGCCCAGCATGCCGGCGGTGTGCCTGACGAGCCACCACTGCTTCAGGTTGCCGGCCTTGTCGTACAGCTCCGACAGCAGGTCCATCACCGTCGACTTCCCCTCCAGCTTCGTGTCGTAGTCGGGGCCTCTGCAAGTGAAGACAATGCCATTCATTTGATGCCTGGCTTACTTGGTTGGTTGGCTGTTGGAGTTTTACGTCCTGGCAACATCCAAGGTCATATCAGGACGGGTACCAACTTGTGATGATGCACACTCATGGTGACGCTATAGTGCTGCCCCACTGGGAGACCAAGCCACCAGCACCATGACCTGATTGTTGAAGATTTATACTGCCTATCATGGATAAGTCTGAATAGACTTGTTTTCACCACTAGACAGACAGTTTGTCGACAGAAAGCCTGAGCCTACACTTTTACCAACCCAAGGGATTTTTAACCTCCCACACCACATAGACATGGTATGAGAGCAACCAGCCTTTGATGACGCTGTAAGTTATACACAACGGTGGAAATCCAAATTGGCAGAGGTGGGGCACAGGGAATCAAACCACCAACCTTCAGATTAGGAGTCCGACCTTGAAAAAAGCCAGACTCCCTAACCACTCTGCCACAGAGAACACCACTAATATCCCACTCAGGCGCATTATCCGGATACTGACCAGTCCTTGCCCTATCCTAATAATGGCAAGCACCTGGCTAGGAAGCGACAAGTATAAATTGTTAAGTCATTGGTTTGACTCGACCAGGGTTCGAACCCATGGGTTCGAATCCCACGATCTAGGCCGCCGGTTAGATTATCTGACGGTAATCATAGCCCATATACTTGCGCAATTATATTATCTTCTACATGCGTTATGATCAGTAAGCACACTGTGCCCCTATTGAACAGAATCTGTCATGGTTGAAAATTTGTCATATTTTTTTCATATTGGTGCAATTAAGACTGGGTGTTTGTTTGATTGTGTCCTCAGCAACATCTAAGGTCATATCAGGACAGGCCTGGTAGGGGTGGGCGCTCGCAAAGGGTGGAACAGTCCACCATGGGGACTGTTCCTGCTAGCATGCTGCCACCTGTCGCTACTTCTTAGCAACAGGGGTCAGCGTAGTCGCCACGCCGTGTGTGGTAGTGGGGCTCATTGCGAACTATACTACACTTACATATAATATATATATATGAGTCAGCCTCACGAAAACGGGCCAATCGGTGGTTAAGTGAAGATGTCGGCATCGCAATTCTTAAAAGTGTAGTGCATTTCTTTGTTTCATATTAAATTATCCTAGAAACAAATCAAGTTGTTTTATTTCTCGACCTTTACGATTCAGTATAAATATAAAGGACTTTCCAAATTCACCCAATAAATGTGCACCGAGTTACAATCTCGCTTGTCCCTAGTATCAAACTGAAGTGGCCTCAACTTTAAGCAGTATCTCAGTGTCTCAATTCTTAAAGACTTGTACATTTCTTTGTTTTATATTATATTATCCTAAAAACAATTCAGGTTCTTGTACTTTCTCGACCTTTACATTCAGGATAAATTTAAAGACTTTCCAACACCTATGTCAATTCTAAATTATAATTATACCGATCGACGCCGATATCCAAGCTCGACGCCGACATTGACCACCAATTGGCCTCTTTTCGTGATCCTGACCCATATACATATATATATATATATATGAAAATAGAAATATGATATATATAGTATACAAACATACAATATAAAGTATATATAATATATATTATAATAATTATACGAGTCTGACCTGGGCATAGATGATGGATAACTGGTGTTTTCCGAGATACTACCTCGATAGTGTGGGTCAGAGAAGGAAGCACATCCGGGTCCAGGCAATTAGCATAATCTCAGGCAATCTTTTACATACTTTATAGATAAAGGCAAATTATTTGAACTCTGCTCCGCTGAGGGCGCCATGCGACTATCGTGCGAGGCTAGTAAGCCGTGCGTGGAAAACACCAGTTATTCCAGTCATTTGAATTAGACATAAGATTCGGTATAACTATAAGATTGTTTTCCTCGGTGTGCGCAGGGAGCGCTCACCTAGCGCTCTGGCTATTCGTAATCCAGGGAGAATTTGTGGTAATCTAATTTTTTTATCCTTTTATACTTAATGTTGTAAAAATGCTATTGTTTTTTAGTCCAAAATATTAATTTTGTTTCTCACCTGTCTTCAGTTGGTGCGTAGCCGAGGCGCCACACTGCTAGTCTTTTCTAATTGTTTGTTGTAATGTTTTGCAAACGATCTAGCCATCTTCCACCCTGCGTGTACAAGGATTCTCTTTACTGAGATTCCTAATTGTCTTGCCTTACAGACCATGGCTCCACGCGTTGAGTGGGATGTGTAGGGTCCAGTATTGATGCCTGCCTGTTTAAGGCAGGCATCCCGTGGGGAACCGGGGTAGAATAGTTAGTTCCCTTGCACCCCCTTGCAGATCGTAAAAGGCAACAAATGGGGCGGCTTGTTTGCCGTGAGTCGCGGCTCGTGTCGGTGGAGGAAGGGATCCTGGTGCATGAGGACTGCAAGGTGCCAAGGCTCCTTGTGGACCAACACTTCACTTTGGCCTCGACTTCATCTAGGCGATAGGGTGGAATGGCCCGTTCCAATCAATCAGCTGGTCATGCCAAGCCCTAGGTAGATTAATGGAGAATGGATAGATATAGTACAACAACTGTATTTATATTTATATTTACACAATTACCAAGTCATTCTTCACTTCCTAGAAGGTGGTGGCTAGGGTCAATCTAGTACTGGTTATGCTTTTTTGCCTCCATGCTAGAGTATATTATCCTCGTATCCCTGGTGTGTATCTGTCGGATACCACAGCTCTACACACCCCAATTTTGAGGGCTCCATGGTGGGTGGGGAGCGAGGATGACGAATCAAAAACAATTCAATATGGCTACACAAAACCCCCCAAATAATAAGAAACGATTACTAGACACGGAAAAGAAATCGGACTCGGATTCGGACTCACGTCCGAACACTGATGATTGGCTACAGTTCTTTATGATTGAATCATTGAATGATGTGGCATCAGTTGCCAAACTTTCCCCTTTTGCCATTCGCAAGGGCATTATGGGAATTGCTGGCACAGTCAAAGACGTGAAGAAGCTACGAACTGGACATATTCTGGTGGAGTGTGCTAAGAAAGCGCATGCCGACAATCTGCTACGTGCAAGCACGCTAGCAGGTGTCGGCATCAAGGACTCTCCTCATCGAACTTTCAACTCTAGCAAAGGAGTAATCCGGACTAGAGATCTTGATGATGTTGATGAGGATGAGATAGCACATGAGCTCAAGTCTCAAGGAGTGTTAAACGTATGAAGAATAGTTATAAAGAGGGATAACAAGTCCATAAAAACAGACATATATCCTCAATTTTGGCAAGCCTTTTCCACCCAAGAATTTGAAAATTGGATACCTTAGTGTGAATGTGGATGTCTTCATCCCAAACCCACTTCGGTGCTTCCAATGCCAGAAGTTTGGTCATGGCAAGGATAGATGCAAAAATGAAACCATCTGTTTTAAGTGCAGTGCAGTCAGAAAGGTCATGACAACACCAGTTGTCAAAACCAGGCAAAATGTTCCAATTGCCTGGGTGACCATATGACCATATCTAAAGACTGTCCTGTCTGGAAAAAAGAAAAGCTCATTCAGCAGATCAAGACTGAGAAGCGGCTAAGCTACCCAGAAGCTCGAAGGCTGGCTGAGGCGAATACTCACTCGCCAACTACCAAGAACTATGCTGCGGCAGCCAAAGTCTCCAACAGGATGTTTGTTTGTTGTTGTTTTACGTCCTAGCAACATCTAAGGTCATATCAGGACGGGTCCAACAGGACAATTGAATGCCAGACTGAACTGACATGGTTGACTGGAGGGAAGCCCACTGCCTTTACCCCAGTCCCGAATCCGACGCCGGTTTTGACCAAAAGTAATAATAGTATTCCGGCGCAGACGCTGGCCGAGCCTGCGATGCCCAAAAAGAAGAACAATTTGTCGGACCGAGTTCCAAAGGGATCTTTGACCCCTACGGACAAAATGTCCAGGGGGTCATCGATCTCCAAAAACTTAACGTCAAATAGATATCCGGCGCTGGCTGATATTGAGATGCCTGAGACTGTGGAAACCCGCAGTCGAAGTCTCTCCCTCAAACCAAAGGCGAGGGCGAGGGGGAGAACACCTGCCACTGCTCCAAAATAACAGTGACAGGTGCATCTCTTATTCAATGGAACTGCCAAGATTTTAGGAGCAACATCGAAGAGTTGTCTTTTCTTTGTTGCAACCTCAATCCACTTGCTGTTTGCCTACAAGAAACTTATATAAAAGCTTCTGAGAGTTGTAGTCTTAAAGGCTACACCATTCATAACAAGCGCGCATCAGATGGAGACTGAGCTGCTGGCGGCTCCTCCATCTTGGTCAGACGTGATGTGGTATGTACGCCAGTGGCGTTAGACACGACACTACAGGCTGTAGCTGTTCGTCTGACGCTGGGCAAAGTGTGGACAATGATCAGGAGAATCAAACAAAGGGGAGGTGATTCTTCTGTAGTCCATCACTTGAAACACAACGGCACCATTCTCACATCACTCGACGAAATAAGTGAAGAATTGCTCGCACCTTTGCTGGAAACTCGTCTTTGGCAAACTGCCTCAGGGGCTTTCGGGCCATCAAGGAACACCAAGAGCAAAAGCTCCTGGACTTTTCCTCCGATGGCGAGGAGCACTACAACTCCCCATAAATAAATTCTAAAATATTCCCTTTTCATAAAACTCATATGTGAAGCATTGAAAAAACTGTTTTAATCATATTTAAATCATCCAGTTATTTCTATAAAGTCATTATAATAATATTCAAATTATATAAGTACCACTATAAAATCTCTCTAATAATACCTAATTCATTCTATCATGTTGCTAAATACATATGCATAATATTCAAACCAAGTTGTGAAACCATGGTAGATTATGTATATTAAGTTAAGTGATAATTATTATCAGATTGTTCTAAGGTTCTACATCAAATATAACCACTGACTCTGGAAAATTATGACTGTATTGGTATATTTACATGTATTACTGAATTGAAGTCTGTTGGTAATATATATTGTATGAAAGGAGGTAAATGCTGAAACTAAGGGCAGCATATACAGTTGATGCAGACTGGTTTCTTCACCCAGACAAATAGTCTGTGAAGAATGCCACAGAATGGGTATAATAATTAAGTCAAGAATTTCTGTGTGCCTGTTATTGTTATGGTATGACTTACAGATGCCAGTATCTGAGGGAGTGTTAGCACACAGGTGACAATGCATGGGGGCTGTGTGTGTGTGTGAGTGTTTGCAGGACCTGCCAAAGCCAGGTGTCAGGCTGGAGGTGGGAGGAGGAGTGTGTGTGTGTGTGTGTGGTGAGCCCTCCCTGTCCCACCTGGTGGGACAGGGAGGGCTGAACTAAACATTTAGTTCATGCTGAACTAAACATGATAAAATATGTAATTCTCAAAGTAAGGCATGTAGAAACTCCTACTATTTTGGAGTTGTCCCAATCTAAGGGACTGGTGACCACGGGTGTTATGTAAATATAAACAGGGTTGATATTCCCATATAAGTGTAATTGGTGAACTTGATGGAAAAATATGTATCTGACTTGGGGTGGGTGGGTTGGCCCCCCCACCCCACCCCCCACCACTGACTGGAGGGGTTCAGCCAATGAAATGCCATGTGACACTCTCTGACTGAGGAGACTCCCAGCAACTGTGTACCTGTATTTTGAATGTGTTGAATCTGAATAAAAGAGCTGGGCAGGGGGTGTGGCAGGCAGATGACCTGGAGCCAGCACAGCAGGAGGAGCCAGCCACCCCTCCCTACTAGACTTTACCACACTTAATTTCTGTTGGTTTGATATTTCTTGGAACAGATATAGTAAGCAGATATAGTAAGCAGATATAGTAAGCAGATACAGTAAGCGGATCATCGCTTGAGTAATATCATACATTAGTGCTTTCCGGCCTCCACACACAGAAGTTAGGGTTCTATTTCCTATTAAGATTCTAGTGTGTAAAATACCGCTAGTTAACATCTTGATCCGTGTCTGATCCCTCACTCTGATCTGAAACCCATAATAGCCACCCACATAAAATCCAAATGGTCCTTAGCCGCTGCCATATCGGCCACTCGTGGCTTACACATGCTTTTCTGCTCAAGGGGGAACCTCCCCCTGAATGTATTGGGTGTCAGTCCCCGCTGACACTCAAACACATTTTACTAAGTTGCGTTGATTTTTTGGCCCTGCGCCAACAATTCTACACTGCAGACAGTATGCATGACCTTTTTACTAAAGTAAAACAGGAAAACATTTTAGCCTTTTTGAGGGCAGCTGGACTGTACCACCTCATATAGTTTACTAAATAAATTCTATCAATTATTAATAAAACTTTTCTTTTTCTATGGGAATTTGTTTCCCTTGACCACAAATATATGATTGTGAGCTTTCTAATTTAATGAGTGTCTATTGGCACATAATTGATTGTCTGCTTTTACATGTAAAAGCGATGGTTTGAACAAAAAACTAACATTTCTCGCCATGAATATGGCCTATACTGCCGACACGGCGTAAAGCAACCACCAATCAATCAATCAGTTTAAGCACCTTGATGGTCCATCTTGCGAGTGTGTCTCTCGAGATAGCTTCATGCGGTTTGATAAAGCTGATTAGTAGCTGTCTGGAATTCCTTATTCCGCATGACTTGGATATATAAGCCCTAATAGCTGAAACTACACATATCTGTTTATCTTCCGAAAAACTATTTACATGTACTGTGGACAGTGGGTCCCCTGTGCGATTTGACTTTAGTAATTTCTATAAATAGAATGTTGCCTCATCCTTATCTATCTAGTCCATCCAGTGAGAGTGCCACAATGGTTTGGCCTCTGTGTCCCGTCACTAGCAGTAATAGCACTGCTAACTTAAATCCTAGTTCTTTCATTGATAAATGTCTATTACTAGGCCATGACTTGAATAACTTAAATAATATAGACACATCCCAAAACCTATTATATTTGGGTTTGGGTGGGTTTCTTTCATACACCGATCTAATGAACCAATGTACTAATTGATGCTTTCCAATCGTTTGTCCATCTATCCTTGGTAGAATAATTGAAAGTGCACATCTTGCTGCATTAATTGCACCAAATCCTAACCCCTCATCTTCTAATATTCTTAGAAATCTTAATATTTGGGCTATTGTAGGTTTTAATGGTTTGACTCCTTTAAGAAGACAATGAAGTCCCCATTTCTTTAAATAACTTGTGTATAATTTCACCATTCCTTTCCTCCACGTGTGTGAAATAAGTCTTTTTTGTGTAATTTTGTCTAAACCATATTGTTCTAAATGTTTTCTTAGAAAAGGAATGCCAAAAGGGGTGTTGTTGAGACGTCTCCGTGGACTGTTAGTGGTCCTTGATGTTGTAGGTTGTTCCTTTCTTGTGGGAACCTGAGCACGTCTTTTGCTGCTAATGTTATTGTCGCTAGCCATGGTTGTGTGTCCCATGCTGGTACTATCAGTACTGCGTATGAGTGATCCATCTTGATCTTCCTGGCCACTCTGCTGATAATGCTGAATGGTAGGAATATGTAATAGAACTTATCTTTCCAAATTACTCTCCAGGCTTCTGGTTCTGGAGGCCAAGACACATATTTAGGTAACTTTTTGTTATTGGGTGATGAGAATAAGTCAATTTCCGGTTTGCCCCATTTATAACAAATGTGGTCGAAAATACTCTGATTCAGCGACCATTCTAAATGGTTGTGAAAATGTCGGCTCTTCTTGTCAGCCAAAGTATTTTGACTGCCTGGAATGTGTGCTACTGTTAGCCATATCTCGTGTTCCTCTGCTCAGTCCCAAATAAGTTTGGCCATATAGTTGCATGGTTTGGAACGAGTCCCTCCCATATTACGTATGTAATCCATAGCTGTCGTGTTATTTGTTAATACCCTTACATGATTTCTAGGTAAGTGAACTAGACTATGTAACCCTAGATAAATAGCTCTAAGTTCTAGTACATTTATGTGATCGGAGATTTCATCTTCCATCCATCTACCAGCTGTTGCCTGTTGGTCTCTGTGAGGCCCCCATCCTTCCAGTGAAGCGTCTGTTGTGACTGTAGTGTTGGGCTCTCCCATTCTAATTGGGTTGGGCAAATTGTTAATGTGTGAAAACCACCATATAATATCTTTTTGACCTTCTGGCGAAATCGTCATGAGCAGTTCAAAATTACCTTTTGTGTGAGCCAATGCCAAGTTCTTATCTATTTCTAGCGATTTGATATGAGCCTTAACATATGAATAGCTGGTGCATATGCTATCATGATTCCTATCAGTATTACGACTTGCCATATGTTTGGTTTGTTCAATTGTAATAATTGGTTTGCTGTTGTTGTAAATTTATCAACTTTTTGTTCTGTTAATGAAATGGTCATTTCTGTGGTGTCAATAAAAATCCCTGAAACTTTAACTTCTTTGTTGGTGTGAATACTGATTTAGTTTCATGTATGTAGAAATCTAATTTGTTTAATGTCTCACATAATTTGTCTACTGCTGTCTGGCAATGTTGTTGTGTTTGTGCGACAATAAATAAATCTATATAAGGAAACATAATATGTCCTTCCCTAGCCATCTGAGAAAATATTTGTTTAGGTAACCTTGTGAAAATGCGTGGACAGCAAGCTAGTCCATTAGGCATACACGTGAACTCATTTACGATCAATTTTATAGATGGCTACTGTATAGTATGCATCTCTGAGATCCACACTTAAAATGTTTGTATTCTACAAATTTGTTAAATAATGTTAGATCTAAATTAGTCTTACATCTCCATTTTTGTGGGTTCTCAAGAAATATTAGATATGAATTCCCCAGCCACATGTAGTGCTGTTTTTATGATGCCTTTTTCACAGAATTTAATGACCTGATTATCTAACCCCTTGCGTTCTGAATCATGAAATCAGTAAGGGAAAGGTATGCTATTTTGAATAGGTTCCTCTATCAAGGGTATTCTTACACCTTTCGCTAGACTAAGGATAGCAAAATTCTCCATAATGTTATTCCATTCCGGCAGGCAATTATTGAGGTTACCATACCAGCCTGAAATATGCTTATTGGTGTTTGCATAGCCACCTCTATTTGTTCCCTGGGTGGGGGAACGGCTTCTGTGCATTGAACTCCCTATTGAAGGGTCTGTTCCCGTCGTTCCAGCCGAACGACTGCCTTTGGCCCCTTCCCATGGCCTGGAGGTTGAAGCTCGTTCCGAACCGGCCTCCTCGTTGTCCGGTTCGCCGGTTTAGAAAATCCTGCCTCTGCTTCTTGAAGCGGGTAGAACTTGTGTCTGCGGACTTCTTTTTGTCCGTTTCCATATGTTTTCCATACTTGGAATCAGTCTCCACTTGTTTCAACAACTGTTGGAGTTGTCCACCGAACATCTTAGTTTTGTCCAGTGGCTTTCCCTTAATGGGCTTGGGGGCAAGGAATAAGGTATATTCCTTCCCGTCATTGTCGATGACCTTCTTTGATCTGGCCACCTCCTTGCCTCCATCCGTGCAGACCACCTGGAAGACGTTTTCGAAATGCCTGTAGGAGAGGAAGTTGCTCGTTGCCGTCAGCAGTGTAATTCCTCCGTTCATTTCCTCGCATAGCAATGAGAATTTATCCTTCGCCATCATCCTGTTGGCTATAGGTGCAATGGCCATGAGTGGCGAAAGTACCCCTTTGTGTACTGTATGTTGGACCGCTTCGAATTTTTTGCGATCCTCACTCAGCCTGACATCCGAGTCCATCTCTTTGATGGCAGACTCCGGGATCCCTTTCATTCCCGTGAATTTTTCGGCCAACTTCATAATAACCTCGGCCGGCTTGAATGTGTTGAAGTGCCCTAGTATTGTTTTCCTCATAAGCGTAGTTATGTGGATTTTCTTACACCGTAACACTTTGCACTTCTTCATCTCTTTCCCACTCAACTTTGCGTATTTCCCCGCGTGCTTCGTGTCAGAATCCGAACTCGTCGAGGATGAATCCGATGAAGAGTCAGAGGAAGAGGATTTGCTTTTCTTCCTCTTCTTGGTATTTTTCTTGCTTTTCTTCACGTGCGGCTTCTTTCTGCATGCCCTTGTGTACTCATCCCCATCTGATGAGTGTACTTTTTTCTTGTGTTTGCATTTGCACACAGCCACAACTACCTCCTCCTCTGACTCATCATCAGACAAGGCCTGATCCTCCGATAGATCCTCCCACTCGGATTCATCTGAATCCTGTGTCTTCAGTGCCCTACCTTTCCTGGTCGCCATCCTGGAGGGAAGCATTTCCTCCATCTTTTGCTGCACCAGACGTGCAACTTGCTCGTCTAGGTCAACTCAATTTGGGCCGGGCTCGGATACCCCCGCCTCATCGGAATCTCTTTGTTCCATCAACCTTTGCCCCTGAACCGGCGGTGAAGGTTCATCGTCTTCACTGAGCGCCCGAGATGCCTCTGCCTTACTGCGCTTCATAGCCATGGCTCGGGGACTGTGATTAAACCAAAGGAACCTGTGGTTAGGCATTATTCAAACTGAATATCACACAGATAATTAGAGTATAATTATACGCGGTGTGTATTATGGCGTTAAAATAGTTTTTAACGCAGGCGTGTGGTTAGTCGACAGTCATAGTGTAAAATATTCTGACTTTTTAGGTCAGGTTCATAAATAAATAGTAGTTTAAATAAATTCTAAAATATCTCCTTTTCACAAAACTCATATATGAAGCATTAAGAAAACTATTTTAATCATATTTATTTCATCCAGTTATTTCTATAATGTCATAATAATAATATTCCAATTATATAATTAGTCCTATAAAAGCACTCGAATAATACCTAATTCGTTCTATCATGTTGGTAAATACATATGCATAATATTCAAACCAAGTTGTGAAACCATGGTAGATTATGTATAATAAGTGAAGTGATAATTAATATCATCAGATTGTTCTAAGGTTCTACATCAAATATAACCACTGGAGATAAGAACTCTGGAAAATTATTACTGTATTGGTATATTTACATGTATTACTGAATTGAAGTCTGTTGGTATTATATATTGTCTGACGGGAGGTAAATGCTGAAACTAAGGACAGCATATACAGTTGCTGCAGACTGTGGTTTCTTCACCCAGACAAATAGTCTGTGAAGAATGCCACAGAATGGGTACAATAATTAAGTCAAGAAACTGAGTTCTGTGTGCCGGTTATGGTATGATTTACAGATGCCAGTATCTGAGGAAGTGTTAGCACACAGGTGACAATGCATGGGGGATGTGTGTGTGTGTGTGTGTGCGCGCGTGTGCGCGTGTGTGTGTGTGTGGGCGTGTGTGTGTGTGTGTGTGTGTGTGTGTGTGTGTGTGTGTGTGTGTGGGTGTGTGTGTGTGTGTTTGCAGGACCTGCCAAATCCAGGTGTCAGGCTGGAGGTGGAGTGTGTGTGTGTGTGTGTGCGCGCATGTGTGTGTGTGCGCGCATGCGTGTGTGCGTGTGCGTGTGTGTGTGTGTGTGTGTGTGTGCGCGTGCGTGTGTGTGTGTAGTGAGCCCTCCTTGCCCCACCTGGTGGCAGTTCGCTGAACTAAAGATGATGAAATATGTAATTCTCAAAGTAAGGCATGTAGAAACTCCTACTAAGGGACTGGTGACCACTGGTGTTATGTAAAGATAAATAGGGTTGATACTCCCATGTTATTGTGATTGGTGAACTTGATGGAAAATATGTATCTGACTTGGGGTGGGTGGGTTGGCCCCCCACCCCCTTACCCAGCAGGGGGGGGGAGGGGGCTGGTGGGAGTGGTGGGGGTCCACCCACTCCCACCCTGCCTCCCCCCACCACTGAGTGGAGGAGTTCAGCCAATGAAATGCCATGTTACTGTCTCGGACTGAGGAGACTCCCAGCAACTGTGTACCTGTATTTTGAATGTGTTCCATCTGAATAAAAGAGCTGGGCAGGGGATGTGGCAGGCAGATGATCTAGAGACAGCATGGCAGGAGGAGCCAGCCACCCCTCCCTACTAGACTTTACCACACTTAATTTCTGTTGGGTTACTATTTCTTGGAACAGATATAGTAAGCAGATATAGGAAGCAGATATAGTAAGCAGATATAGTAAGCAGCTATAGTAAGTGGATCATCGCTTGAGTAATATCATACATTAGTGCTTTCCAGCCTCCACACACAGAAGTTAGGGTTCTATTTCCTATAAAGATTCTAACGTGTAAAATACCGCTAGTTAACAATAGGATGACGGTAAGGAATACCGATCCAAACGAGGGGTAGGGACCAGTGCAGTGGTACCCTCCCACACTCTCTGTCATATAAACTTCTCCCACCTGTGGCTTTCTTCGCTAACAAGTTGAAGAAAATACTATAGAACTCGGAGGTATGCCTTATTAATAATAATAATAATTGGGGAATCTCAGAGAAACCCAGGAATTAATACTATCGATGTAACGGCTCCTGCCAAACATCTCTCCGTTCGGCAATGGGCGGCTTTATCAATAACGAAACAATGGATGCATTGTTCTAACAACCATACATAATACAATCGTAATTAAGCTGTAAAACAGTAATAACTTATGGAAAAGTTTCAAAACTTGTATGTGAATGTTAACATGAACTGAACCAATGTATCCAGTTTATAAGATACTAACCTGGTTGGTTTTGTAGTTAATGTAGAAAACTGCCGGAGCTACTCACAAACGTCCTCCCGGTGTGAGTTGATAATGCTAATTGCTGGACCCGGATGTGCTTCCTTCTCCTTGGACTATGAGTAGCTAGAGCCGTAGTACCGAGGTAATATATATATATAGATATAATTAAAGCGTTGCTGCTCTTACTTGGTAATGAAGAGATAGTGGATGATGTCCGCCTGCTCATGCAATGTCTCCGTATCCTGCAGTAGGTTAATGAGCTGTTCGATGTTGAGTCCCTCGAACTGGTCCGTGTGATGGGACAGGATTCGCACATCGTCCTGTGCACACGGAGCAGACAGTTCACAATTCGATTACAAAATTCAATTAAAAGGTCAAATCTTCTCCTTGGAGCGGGAGGTACTCCATTGTTATCTCCGCAAGAACACAGAATGTCAGTTCTGAATTTAAAAAGAAATGTATTAAGAAGTATTTATTGCAAAGGGAATTCAGTTATAATATATCTATATGTGTGTATATATACATATATATGTATAAATATATACATACATTATAAATATATGGATATATATACATATATATATATATAATTGGACTTGCCATTTCATACAGTATTATTATAATTATTACAGTTATTGTTAATGCTATATTATTGCTGTTAGTACTACCTTTATTATCATTATCTGATTAGTTTAAATTCACAGGACATCGGTGCTGATTCAACACGATTGATACTGCTCCTTGTTGCCAGATGACAACCCGAGATAAACCAGTTAAAATGGGGCTAAGTTTGCAGTCGGAGTAACGCTCTTATAAGGAACTCTTTACACAAACAATATTGTAAAAGCCCAATTGAAGAAACTGACACCCATATCCTTTCACTCTACATTATTTATTATTATTTTTATTATTATTATTATTATTATTATAAAGTGTAACTGGTTATATTGAACTTTAAAAACTTTGTTAGCCTTGCTAAGGAGTTATAATTCGAAATAATGTACCTTATAACCCTTTACTCATTGTATCCTGTGTATTTTTATTCTTTCCTTTAAAACTAATATAAATTTGTGTAAATAACTGCACCACTCACAACCAGAAAATCAGTTCTACGGCGCTTAGAATCGAATTCATTTACCACCCCATAAAAATAAACATACACCCAAAACTCTCATTTTCGCCCTTAGAAGGATATATTTATTTGTTGGAGTTTTACGCCCTGGCAACATCTAAGGTCTCATCAGGACGGTGGAATGATACATCAGAACATTGAAGCAGTAGATGATGAGGTGCCAATGGACACTGGGAAACTAATACATTCAAGGATGTGCCTCTCTAAAAGATAAATGAACTAATTAGAAAATGAGGAGGGATAATGCAGGGAAACATGCAATCGCTGTGAGGTAACACCAGGTTAGGCTATCATGCTAGGAAGGTTGACGCAGAGTAAACATGGGTTCCTGGTTGATTAATTGGCAGCTATCCTCTTTGAGACGGTCTACTGATGTTGTTAGTCGTTGGTAAAGTGGTTTATGCATGCATTATCATAATGCATACTGAGGTAGCCCTGTTATTTGCTGCTAGCTACCCAGCCAAAAAAAGCTGGCTACGTAGAATGTCCATAATAACCAGGTTCTCTGCTCCTGATACTAATATTTCGTTTGATAAAAGGGAACGCAGGTATCATGAATATAAATCTAGATTAGTCACAGATATTTAGACCCAATCTGAGAAATTATCAAATGGGAGATCAATATATATTCTTGAATCCTGGTGAGGAAACCTGGTGTGGTGTGTCAGATGATGTCAACGAGTCAGCCGATATGTCAACATATTACACAAGGTCCTCAGTACAGGATTGAACAGACGCTCTCATGGCGTTTAAAAGATCCGCTGTGTCGGTCATTTGAAACCACTCAAATTGAAAAACTATCTGAAGCCAAGTGGGGGCTACTTTGCTAGGATCCAAGACGGGTCTGTAATTGAATTGAATCACCTAGCTATTGACTCTTATCTGAGTCAGGCCTAATTTTACAGCCTCTTCATGTCTGATCAGAGCTTAATCTTCTGTGACTAATCAAACCTAATACCTACCTACTGACTCGAACCTGAGTCCGGCTAATTTTAACCCCTTTCTGGTATGATTAGAGCTTAAACTTCTGTGACTAATCAAACCTACTAATAATGAACAAATGAATAAATTAACAAATGAATATATGAACAAATGAATAAATTAGATTGGTTGTCAGTGATCGTGTGCCTTTATGGTTTAGTCATTTGTCAGCAGAATAGATAAGCAGAGGGAGGACTTCATTACACCAACAACAAAGTATTCTGTAATACCATGACGATATATGTAGAGGTACATACCAGAATAACCTGAATCGAAGTAAAGAAGACACAAGTTAACACTCGGCACACCGCCTCGCCACAAGAGTTGCTGGTTAATTAGGTAGTCAGATACACTTTGTCATCCCATTAAAGTAGGCTAGTAGCATGCTCTATTCTATGCTACAAACATAATTATGAACATTGTCTACAGGTATTACATTTGAATTTGCTGAAACTAACTAAATAAAATGGATTTTTTCTACTCAACACAAATTGTTTTAGTTCTGAATTAGTCGAATTAAGTTCATGCGGATGTGCAATACATATAGGACGTTCTAAAAGAAAGGCTTGAAAAGTATAAATAAGCACAACATGGATATCTATACAGAACACAAACTTAAACAAGATACTATAATTATAAACAAAGTCGTTGTACATCATAGATAGCATTCTAGAAATCGATATTTATTTTCTTTATAACAGACAACATTTTATATGACCAGACTATTCATTCGGTCAATAAAAACTACTCTCTTTGAACGAATATGCGATTTGATTGTATTTAAGTCACCCCAGCAATGTAATGATACCACTGATCAATTAAGTGATTGATTGGATAATTACATCATAGCCAGAGCTCAGGTCATATCATCAGAATTGGTAGTTTTGTGAGAATACCGCACTAAGAGACCATGCCACCAGCACTAGAGTACAATATCCCACTTAGTCATATTATCCTGACACTGAACCAACCAGTCATTGCCCATTCCCAGTTACGCCAAGCGCCTAATATATTTTGAAGCCCTCAGTTTGACTCAAGCAAGGGAGTCGAGACGCCGATCGACCCCTCCCCCCGCCCCTCCCCACCACCGGATGCGTGATCCCCCCGACCCCTACACCGAAAGAGTGACCACTCCTACCAAACTGACTAGAGTTAGCGATGCAGATTCCTCTCCTATGAAGCTTAAAGTTGCATAATTCAATGGTTTTGAGTTTCTACAATATCTTGCTTTAAAATAAATATATTAGTTGAATGTTATAATCTACTCTACTCTTGTTTCAAGGCACTTCAATTTTAAAGGGTTAACGTTGGGAATATTTCAAATGAAATGCTACCAAATAAATTTTGGTGTGCACGCCGAAATGCTGGATATGGGCTTTGTTTCACCATTTTCGACTGTAAAATTTACCAAATTAATTTTGGTGGCACACCGAAATGCTGGACATAGACTTTGTTTACCCATTTTCGACTGTAAAATATACCAAATTAATTTTGCTGTGCACGCCGAAATGCTAGACGGAGGCTTTGTTCGCCCATTTTCAACCGTAGAAGTTTAGCACTGGAGCACCAAACTGCAATAAATGTGTTGATGAGTGCACCAGGATCTATGTTGGTTGGTTGTTGGGGTTGGCAGCCGGTGTCTATGTTGGATATGTAGGACCAAATTTCAGTTGAGTATTTTAGGTTTTCTTTAATACATTTTTTTGTAAATGCTTTCATCGGATTATGTGTACGGGTTTAATTTCTGGTATTCGTGACAATCTGAAAAAGAGGCATGGCTGCCCGCAGGCCGCGTTGGTGGCGCCACCTACCTGTTCGTTCCCCCGGAGGTGCGGGTGGTGCAGGTTGGCGCCCAGAGTGTTGCTGAAGAGCCCCGCTCCGTCCTTCGGGCACTGCACCGTCGGACTGGTCGGCATCGAGCCGCCCGGGGAGCTGCCGGACGACTGGCCGGACGACTGGCTCGTCACGTCTGCAACTGACACCGTGGTGTGTGTGGGGGGGGGGGGGGGGTGACAAACAGACACTGTCAGTGATTGGGGATTTCACGTCCTAGCATCTTAAAATATTTGTTAAAGGACATTTAAAATATTTTCAAGTGGGGGTACAAGACGACACTGTGTCGGTGATTTAGAATTTCACGTCCTAGTATTTTTCCTATTTATTTCTTTTAAAAGGGCTTGTAAGATATTGTCAAGTGGGGGTGTAAGCAGACATGGGCGTGTGGATGATTGGGGATTTAATGTCCCAGCAAATTCTTTTTTTAAAGGGCTATTTAAAATTGTGTCATGTGGGGGTGCAAGCACACAGTCGTGTGTGTAACTGGGGATTTCACGTCCTAGCATTTCTTTTTATATTTTATGTACAGTAATGGGGCCGCAACGTTATAAATGGTAACCTTCGTGGGCACTGTCACAAGTCGGTACCCGTCCTGTTAGGTGAGTTCGCACTCATGGTTGGCTTCATAGTACTACCGCACTGGGATAAATACAATATCATGATACTGATCCTTCTTAACAATATTGCTTCTGTACTCTTTTTTTATTTTATTTTATTTTTAAAAGGCCACATATCACACCATCGTAGCCTTACTTGTGGAAGCTGTGGCCAATACTTCGTCACTCTCACAGTTGGACTAAAGTTACCTCTACTGCTAAGCACGAGCATTTCGCAACAAATGTAATATGTGTTTAAAATAGCACACGCTGACATACACTGGCAAATCTAATATAAAATAATATAAAAGATACAAACCTGCCATATCGAACTAACAAGTCCCATACAATTGATTACCATTAAACGGAAGTTGCAAATATTTGGATAACTAGACGACACAACATTCTTGTGGTTGCTATTATTATTGTTTCCATTATTGTTGTAGTTATTATTATTATTATTATTATTATTATCATCATTGCTACTGCACACAAATCATTTCGTTTTAAATTCTGCTGTGAGTGCTTTACTCAATTTGTAACTTCAGGGTGCAGGGTGAGGGGTTTGGGGTGGAGCCCAAATGGTTGTGCGGTTCTTAATGCAGTGGATGAGACTTGCTTTTGTTAAGGTTTAATAACATTCAAATGTCTAACCACTTGACACAGTATTAATCAGCGAGATCAATCGCTGAAATGTGGGGGTTTTTTTTTTTCAAAACACAAATTAGGTCAACGGGATTGGACGGTCATAGATGGGCTTCATTCTTCTTTTAAAATTATAAGTAGACATGCTCAGTGTACAAAGGCGTGCAGTGGGAAACCCCAATAGTGGAGCTCCCTTTGCCCGACTGGAGGAACCATCACTTCTCCAGGGTGGGCCTCTATCATGTACGCTGCGCCCACGGACTTTTCATGTACACATTAAATCTCTTAATGGATAGTCTATCATAGCTGGATGGCCAGGCAAACCGTTATGCATTCAAAGTGGGGGCTGATGTTTGTACATTTGTCAGAAATGCAGTTAAGTTTCTAAGACTCAGTAGTTACTGTATCTATAGACTCAAGCGTTAGTTGGGCTTGTACCATTATTAGTTGAATAGATTCTCGTAAATTACCCTATCATATTAAACTATCGTAGGAACCTGAATCCAATGTCTTACATACATTACAATTTGACAGTTGAATGCATATATATATAGTATAGTTATACAAATCTTAACTGGGTACAGATGATGGATAACTTGTTGTTTTCCCGAGGTACAAGCCTCGGATAGTCATGGGCTAGGGAGAAGGAAGCACAGCCGGGTCCAGCAATCTTTACCTGCTTATTCAGGATAAAAAGGATCTTAAACTTATATGGATACTTAAATGTTTTCGTTTTGGCACAAGCAAACGTAATAGTCGTGGAAGGGTTGGGTGGGCGGGCCCTAGCCTACGACTATCCGAGGCTTGTACCTTGGGAAAACAACAGTTATCCATCATCTGTATCCAGGTAAGATTTTTATAACTATACTATTTTACCTCGGTACTAAGCCTATGGCTACCCGTAGCCCAGGGAGACCTTTACGTAACCTCATTGTTATCTTTTCTCATTCTTATTTTTAATACATCTTTAGTTTCAAACAATATACAATTTTTACTTCTCACCTCCTTGTTAATTGGTGAGTAAGTGAGTCGCGAGGCCGCTTGACTTCTCTAGTCATTTGTTGTAATGTTTTGCCAACGATCTAGCCGTCTTCCAGCCTGCATGGGCCAGGATTCTCTTCACTGAGATTCCTAGTTGTCTTGCTTTCGAGACCATGGATCATCAGGAAAGCTATTCACATACACCGTGGACAGTGGGTCCCTTGTGCGGTTCGATTTTAGTAATTGGTGTAAACCGCATGTTGCCTCTTTGCTATCTATCTCCAATCTATTTAGAGACAAAGCTACTATTGTCTGACCTCTATGGCCCATCACTAGCAGTAATAGTACTGCTAATTTAAATCCTAATTGTTTAATAGATAAATGTTTATTACTAGGCCATGACTTAAACAACTTAAATACAACCGTCACGTCCCAAAATCTCTTTTATTTTGGTTTTGGTGGGTTTCCTTCATAAACAGATCTTAAAAACCAATGCACAACCTGGTATTTCCCAACTGTTTCTCCATCTATTCTTGGTAGAATAATCGATAGTGCACATCTTGCTGCATTAATTGCACCATATGCTAATCCTTCATCTTCAAGCATTCTTAGAAAACAGACAATCTGAGCTATTGTAGGCTTTAATGGCTTCACTTTCTTAATCAAACAATGAAGTCCCCATTTCTTCAAATAACTTGTATCTAGTTTAACTGTGCCTTTCCTCCAGGCATGTGAAATAAGCCTTTGTTGTGTCATTTTGTCGAGCCCAAATTGCTCTAAATGTTTGTTCAGAAAAGGAATGCCAAAAGGGGTGTCGTTGACACATCTCCGTGCGTTGTCAGCGGACCTTGATGTTGTAGATTTTTCCTTGCTCGTGAAAATCTGATCATGTCTTTCGCTCCCAATGCCACTGCCGCCAGCCATGGCTGTGTGTCCCGTTCCGGTACTACCAGAATTGCGTGTGAGTGATCCATTCTGATCTTTCTGGCCACTCTGCTGATAATGCTGAATGGTGGGAATATATAATAAAATTCGTTATTCAAAACCAAAGAAAAGGCATCCACTCACCAAGCATCTGGCTCTGGAGGCCATGATACATATTTGGATATCTTTTTGTTGTTTCGTGATGCAAACAAATCCACTTGTGGTTTTCCCCATTTAAGACAAATGTGTTCAAAAATGCTATGACTCAATGACCATTCTAAATGATCATGAAAATGGTGGCTTTTCCTATCGGCTAATGTATTCTGACTGCTTGGAATATGTGCCACCGTTAACCATATATCATATTGTTGAGCCCAGTTCCAAATTAACTTGGCTACCTGGTTACAGGTTTTGGATCTGGTCCCCCCCATCTGACGAATGTAAGCCATCGCTGTAGCGTTATCTGTTAACACCCTAACATGGAACTTAGGTAAGCACACTAAGCTGCGTAACCCTAAATAAATCGCTCTGAGTTCTAACACATTAATGTGATCAGAGATTTCATCCTCCAACCAACGTCCACCAGTTGCTTGTTGTCCCCTGTGAGCACCCCATCCTTCTAAGGACGCATCTGTCATAACAAGAGTATTGGGTTCCCCCATTCTAATGGGGTTAGGAGAAGCATCAATGTGTGCCTACCACCACATATTGTCTTCCAAGCCTTCTGGCGAAATCGTCATCTTACGTTCAAAGTTACCTTTAGTACGGGCTAATGCTAAGTTCTTATCTATTTCTAACGACTTAATATGAGCTTTCCCATACAGAATAGCTGGGGCATAGGCTATCATAATTCCTATTAAAAAAGCAACTTGCCTAATCTTTGGCCTATTTAAACTTAATAACTGGTTCGCCATAGTCACAAATTTATTTACTTTTGTTGTGTTAATGAAACTGTCATGTCTATTGTGTCAACAAAAAATCCCAAACACTTCAAACTCTTTTTTGGTTTCAATACTGATTTTGTGTCAGGTATATAAAATCCTAATCTGGTGAATGTGTCACATAAATCCTCAACTGCTGTTTGACATTCTGTTTGCGTTTGAGCCACAATAAACAAATCATCAATATAAGGGAACATAACATGTCCTTTTCTGGCCATATGTGAAAATATTGGTTTAAGCAATTTGGTAAATAAACGTGGTGCACATGCTAATCCATTTGGCATACATGTAAACTCATAGAGCTGTTCATTCCAACAAAACCGAAAATTTTTCTATCCAGTTTGTAAATAGGGACTGTATAATACGCATCCCTAAGATCAATGCTAGCCAGCCAGGAGCCTTGTGTAACCAAATCCCACGCCGTTTGAAATGTTTATATTGAACTAATTTATTCAACTTAGTCAAGGCCAAAATTAGTCTAATGTCCCCATTAGGTTTGGGTCTAGAAAAAAACATTGGAAATAAACTCTCCTGCTACATGCAGGACTGGTTCAATAATACCTTTGTCACAAAACTTAGGAACTTGTTAATTTAATGCCTCTCTTTCTACGACATCAAATCGGTACGGAAAAGGAATCCTATTCTGTACTGGCGGTTCTAACAATGGAATCCTAACTCCATCCACAAACTAAGTATTGTAGCATTATCCGTAATTTCTCGCCATTCATCAAGATAATTCCTAATATTGCCTGCCTGACAATTGCTTACAGGAATTTGGGTGGCGACAGGAGTCTGTGTGGCAACTTCTATTTATTGCCTGGGCGGGGGAACGGTTTCTGTGGGGTGAACTCCCTCTTGAATGGTCTGTTCCCGTCGTTCCACTCGAAGGACTGTCGCTGTCCACTTCCTCTGGACTGGTATCCGTACCCTGTCCCTGACCGGCCCCCTCGTCTGGTTCGACGGTTTAGAAAATCGTGCCTAGCTTTCTTGAAGCGTGCAGGATTCGTATCTCCAGCCTTCTTCTTGTCGGCGTCCATGTGCTTGCCACACTTACTGCCCGTCTCCACCTGCTTGAACAGATACTGGAGCTGTCCACCAAACATCTTGGACTTGTCCAATGGCTTGCCTTTAATAGGCTTGGGAGGACGGAACAAGGTGTACTCCTTCCCTTCACTGTCCACAACCTTCTTGGACCTAGCCACCTCTTTGCCCGCATCAGTGCAAACTGCTTTGAATATGTTTTCAAAATGCCGCTAGGATAGGAAGTTGCTCGCTGCTGTCAGCATTGCAATCCCCCCATCCATTTGTCCGCAGAGAGAAGAGAACTTATTCTCAGCTTGCATCCTGTTAGCTATTGGGGCTATCGCTGTTCGGGCCCCTAATACAGCCTTGTGCACTGTGTGGAGCACAACCTCAAACTTCTTTCTGTCGTCATTGAGTTTGACATCGCTGTCCATTTCCTTCACCATCGAGTCAGCGATACCCTTAATCCCTGTGAACTTTTCGCCCAGCTTTGTAATAACCTCCGCTGGCTTGAAGGTGTTGAAATGTCCTTTGATGGTCTCTCTCATCATAGTGGTAGTAAGGACCTTCTTTGCCTTTTCTTGCGGACATTTCTTTCAGACCTTCCCACCGATTTTAGCGTACTTTCCTGCACGCCGGGTGTCCGAATCAGACTCTGTGGATGATGAGTCTAATGAAGAGTCAGAGGAAGTCTTTCTTGCTCTTCTTTGTCTTCCTCTTCTTCTTCACGACAGGCTTTTTATGTGCCCTCATGTACTCATCCCCTTCCGATGAACTCACTTGTTTCCTCGAATGTTTCCACTTTTTCTCATGAACTCTCTCTACCGAGGAATCTTCCTCCGAGGAATCCTGGTCTCCAGAATAGTCTTCCCATTGAGAGTCTTTGGATTCAGGAATCTGTCGTTTCATCTTATGACGTGACCTAGCTGGGAGCATTTCCTCGAGCTTGGTCTGGAGGAGGCATGTCAAGCACGCATCTAGGTCAGACAGGCCTGGTTCTGGCCCACTCTCCTCGTCAGAGCCCGATTGGTCGGGCGACCCTTGAACCTGTAACAGCGGTGAAGGGTCTTCATCATCCGTTATCCGATTGGGAGCCTCGGTCTTACTACGCTTCGTAGCCATAGTAAACCTGTAACGATCGAAAATGAAAGTTAGAGAATGCTCTACCAAAATGTCACAACAGGTTACCAAAAACCCAAATTGTCCATTTAGTGGTGTTAAAGAAGGTATTTAAACCGTTTTAACACAGGCGTGAAAAGAAATTAGTGAGTGTCGTAGGTTAATGGTAACGAAACCAAAACCAAATGAGGGGTAGGGACCAGTCTAGCGGTAGGCTCCCACATTCTTTGTCTTATACACTTCTCCCTCCTGTGGCGTTATTTGCCAACAAGTTGGAGAAAATGCTACAAGACTCAGAGGTACGCTTAAATAACACAAAATTGGGGAATCTTAAAAGAAACCCATGAAACAAATCCTAACGATGTTCATGGCTCCAACCAAACATCTCTCCGTTCGGCAATGGCCGGCTTCACAGTAACAAAGAACAATGGAGACATTGTTCTACCGATGTTTTAACAAATCTTAAAACACCTACAAATCATCAAAAACTCAATCAAGAGTTTCCAAACTTAAGAAACCAGCAGTGGTAACATTCATTTCATCAACAATGCTGTCAAAAAAACAATACTTACTCGTCAGTATGTCGTTTTAGGTGAAAAACTGCCGCAGCAACTCAACAAAGGTCCTCCCATTGTGAGTTGATTATGCTAATTGCTGGACCCGGATGTGCTTCCTTCTCCCTGGGCTACGAGTAGCCAGAGGCTTAGTACCGAGGTAAAATCTATATCTATATGAAACATGGCGATGCTAGCTAATAATCACATGTTCTTTTTCTTTTAATTGCATATCAGACATTGCCATCGGCTGCCGCTAAAACTTCTATTAACTTTTATATGTTTATGCGTGTCATTATATTGGCTTCCTAGTGGAAATAGTAATATTCTAAATAACTTTATATTAGAGCCAAATGCTGTGTAACCAATTGTCATAGCAAAGCTTTTGATTCATCAACAAAGCGGCATACGATGTGCTGCGGTGTGAGTGGGTGTGCGACACACGTTGGTAGATGTTACATAACACATGCCTGAACCCTGCAAGTGTCACATCCAAAGGTAAAGTCCAGACAACATCTAATGAACAGGGACTCAGAATACACAGTGATAGCAGTGATGCGAAGCAGAAAATGACACAAAGAGTCAAAAGTATTCATCTTGAGCAGTGTGGAAGATGGAGTGGTATATCTAATGACATGTGACGGTTTCTGTTGTCAGAGGACCAACATCACATAACATCTGCATCAGCACGAGCAGTAATCAGCAGCATGTATGGCAAATAGTTTGAAAACTGTAGTAGTTTAAAACTGATGGAAGCGACATACACAGTGAAAGAAATTTATATATATATATGCAAAATAGACGTTGGCTAAGGAATGATATCTATATATTCAAGGCAAAGGCAAGAAGGAGAAAAAGATCCTTATTAATTATGATTGTGCCGAAGTGGGAAGTCTCATTCACCGCGGTTACCTGCCTGATAATTCGGATTCAATCAACGTAGCAGGCGACCAGCAACTTTCTTCTCACATTTGGACAAAATCTAATCAAGGGTCGCTTTTTGACAAAGTGATAGCGTTAGTGACAGGTGACTCAAACTTTATGTGGTCACCCCCATAACTGTACCCACCTGCTCCAGGCGTCAACGGTGAGAGATGAGACAGGTCTGAAACAGGCCAACATATTTGTTTTCCCAAAGTGACAGTTCACTCCTACCTTGGAGTGTGGATACTGAAGAGGCGACAGAACCCCGGTTTACCAGTCAGTGGAGGTGAATGACGGCGATTGAAAGTTTATTCAATTCGGGCAACAAAAGGTTTTAGACCTGCTTAACACCCCGCCCCCTCACCACCACCATCAGCACCACCACCACCACCACCACGACTATGGCCACTAATACCATGGCCAGCACCACCCGGCTCCCGTTTTGCTGTTTTGAGTCCTTATTTAAGTATAACACATTCCTTCTACGCTGCACAAAATTATATACGTTTTGAATAAACACAAACGAGAGGAAATAATCTAACAATGACACAACTGTTACACGTTACACATTCTCTATTGACACTGAAGTGTGTCTGTCTGTATTATATATAAATGTTTATGCATATATATATATGCACAGATCGATATACATATTAATATATGTATTTAGATACATATGCATATATGGAATTATATATGCACATCGATATATACATATACACGTACATAGATATATCGATATGTATATACACACACACACACATATATATATATATATATATCATTTTAAGAGCCAAAATCTCCCATTGTAAGTCCATCGGCATCTTAAGTGCCTATAATAATACTAACAAGAAATATATATAGGATGGTTTACCGAAATCAAATTCAAGTTAAGCATCGTCAGCACTTGGCTAAACTAAGTGACAACCTGTGACTACAAGGTGTCGTAGCCTCCCAAGTCAGTAACGTATAAGTTACTGAATCAATTTTAGATGTAAATTTTCGCTTGGGATTTTAAACAAATTAAAATAAATTGTGGGGCGGGTATTGAGTATCTTAGGGTGCTATTTCCCCCTTTCAAAAAAGACAACAAAAAACGCCATTCAATCTAAAATTTATTTAATTTATTTAATAACTTATACGCTAAGGTTAACAAAATTTAATTTAACTAATTTTAAAATTAAAACATTTTTTTTTAAATAATGACAAATAAAAAAAGACAAGCAGCTCACCAGGTATGTCGCCGCTGTCGACCTGGATGGAGAGGGTGCGCTTAATGATGCCCCGGTAGGAGCCCCGCCGCAGGCCGGCGGAGGAGTGGCGAGACCGCGTGCCCGATGACCCGGAGGAGCCCGACCCACCGCGCAGCCGGGTCTTACCCTTAGCACCCTCCAGCCCCGCGATGTACTTCAGCAGGTTCACAACTGCAAACAGTGCAAAGGTGCCAAGAGTGCAAAGAATGCAAAGCTGTCTTCTCTCGTCACACATAACCAAGGAGGTCACAACATGTAAGTCATAATGTTTTAATTTGTTCAATCTTCACTACTGTATAGTGAAAAAGCACGATGGTTTTTGAGTCTCTGCTTTTCTGTTTTTTACATAGATAAAACAAAAGGATAGTCGACAAGGCTAGAGTCACTTCAGTGCAGCTTCATATCATATATCAAAGATACCAAGAGTCTAGATTACTGGAACAGACTAACAGTCCTCAAAATGTACTCCATTGAACATCGATGTGAGAGATATCGAATTATATACACCTGGAAAATGATTGAAGGCAAAGTACCTAACTATGGCATAACAATGTATCATTCAAAAAGATATGGTAGACTTGGTAAGGTACCAGCCATAAATACAAAAGCCTCAGTCAACAGAAACCCTGCGGGAAGGAAGTCTTTCTGTCCAGTGAGTTCAGATCTTCAATGCAATGCCAGCTTCCATAAGAAACCTATCAAACTGCAGTCTGTATTAGATATATATAATATATATATATAATATATCAAATATATCAAATATATATGCATATATATGTATATCTATTATTATATGGTCTATGTCAGATGCAGGTAGGTATGCAGGTATTGCAGGTATAGCAATACCTCAGGGAGTTTGACGCCCCTGCCTTGCAGAGTTGTAAACCACTGCCTTGTGGTACAGGTCCTTGACAGAACCGAAGGCTAAGGGAGCAAACCCTAAACAGAAAACCATGTCACTGTGGCAGCATTAAGGGCGGTTGATGTATGGAACTCCCAACATCTCCCGACCAGCCACTGCAGGGACAAATAGTTTTACGCCTGTCTTGACATGTTCTTGCCGGTGTGAAACTTCTATTTGCTCCCCGAGAGAGTGCCGCTGGTAACTTGCAAAAGCCAGCAGCACTTCAACACTTTTGCAGGCAGCTTTCATGAAATGAGGAGAGCGGCAGTCAAGTAATGAAAGCAGTCTTTGTCGCATCGCGACCGACAGCATGATGATGATGATGATGTCAGATGTCAGTTGAGCTTGAAGGTAGAAGGGGGGGGGGGGGGGGGAGGGGTCAGCCCGTTGCTATGGGACCTTAGTCTTAGTTAGATAGTCTGGATCTGGCCTTTATGTAAACACTGGATACATTAAAGTAAAAGAAAACACCAACCGTCGGGTGAGTCATCTGCCTCCGTCAGGAAGGTCAGGTTTGTGACGCAGGATGTGTTCAGAAAGTTGGACAGGTTACCAAGGTGCACTCTGTGACAAACAAACAAGGTCAGATTAAAACAACACACACAACTCGCTAAAGAATTCTATTCAACATAATTTATTCAAATGTGGATCACTTTATGGGGGTATTTTTTGAAAGAATAAAAGAAGGAACTAATAGACCAATCCAGGTAAAATACGTTACCTTGGATTACTTTGCATAATCCTGTGTTTTTGAGTTTCTGGGGGAGTTATTTTCTTCTTGTTTTTTTTCCTTTTTACATTTTTTGTTGTTTACAGTTTCTGCTTTTTACAGATAAATATACATGTATTAGGTTGATGCGTTACTCAAGACCATATTTTGCCCCTAATGCACCGCAAAGACGTAGCAAAGTTCTTCAGATATTACTGACATATATCTTTGACAGAGTTTTTGTCATTCAATGACTGTACACCTATAATCTAGGGAAGTGATTTGGTGATGTGATGCGCTCATCGGACTATGCCGCTTAAAGTGTCAGAATAATAAGGCAAGTGGCAATTTAGCTTGAAAATATGGTATGCAGAAATAACCGGAATAAACATCTGTACCTGGTGCCATTGATATAACCAGTCTGAAGCTTCTTCACCGTTGCAATCAGTGCTGGATGAAGAGTTTGCGCGAAATCTGTACAAGTGTGAATTAAAATAAATTATGACATTTGAAATATATAATACGACGACAAAGCTATTATTATTGTTAGTCGTAGTACTAGCAGCATAGTTACTATTACTATTAGTGTTACTGCCAAGACAAGGCCTGAACAAATATACTAATTATGCTAAAAATCGATTTATGATTAAATAAATTGTTCCATAAAATGATTACATATAACGATGTTTTAACAACCTGTTTGTATCCTTATGGTGCAATCATTATCAATTAAAGGTTTCAGCATACACCAAAAAAAAAGTTAAAATAGGAAAGGGAAAAAGAGAGAAATAAAATAGCGTAGTTACAGGTACAGATAGGCTGGACAATGTATAATGTAGACCCTGGCTCCTATCTACTTAAGCGAGTTGCACGTACCATCCAAGGTTAAATACCACATACAAAGGTAGGTGTATACGCGGATTGCCTTATAGCCTAATGGTTACATTAGAGCCAAAAAGTTTCAAAAAATCTCGCATGATACAACCATACCAGCGACCTAACACGTTGCTGCGTGAGGGTAAGGTTACAGAGTCCGACGAAAGGGAAATGTGTTCGAAACACGAATCTAGATTTTACTCTGCATGCTCAACTTAGATACTGGTGCATTTATTAAATATTCGCTGCTGCATAGAAAGGAATACTAAGTTAATTTAAAGGAACCTGTTACTAATGAAGCCCATGATGACAAAGTTTTGATGTGCTTGACAGAATTAATTTGGTGGGTTTTCACTTCAAATATCTCCACAAGTATCCATTTTAATAAAAGAAATTACTTAAAATTAAAGTAGGGTTCTTTTTAATGATCAGCCTAACATATTTATCTAAAAAAGAAAATGGTAAACATTCAAAACCATTTGACTATGCAACTTTAATAAAGGGAGCTATCACCCAGTGCATAATTGGTAATACAATATAAATATGCAAGGAACCCGTGCATATTTATATGTAGAAAGCAAGATAGGAGATGGGTGGGCGGAATACAGATGGCATGGCGGATTGAGATGGGAATGGGGATGGAGATAATTTAACTCTAGTTATAATCAAATATATACCAAATAGACGATTTTTGTTAGTTGGGATTTTTAATTCCGTAGCAAATTAAATCCAAACCGCATATATACAAAGCAGAAATGACATTTTGCCTCATAACTGCATTAAAGCTACAGCTTAGGGGATGGTCCAGTCATACACCTAGTGTCGCCCCGATAGGTGCCGCGGCGACAGGTACCGCCGTGACAGGTACCGCAGTGACAGGTACCACGGTGAGAGGTACCGCGGCGACAAATTTCTCTATCAGGCCATCAAATTATTATTTTTTAAATACCAAGTTCTAACGTGAAAGAAAATCTTCTCATGAATAGTAGATCGGGACCCCACTTAGTAAGTTATAGGACATGATTGAATGTTTCAAATATTCCTGAAATTTTGTGGTATTTAAGTAATAGACGGAGAAAATACATAGAATACAGAGAATATCATAGAATATTTGAAAAATAACACGAATTGCAAATTACCAAGTATCACGGATATCACGAAATCGCGGAAAGCTTTCATTCGTGTTAAATAGGAACTTGGGTTAATTAAAGAAAAAAGTAATTAATTTGAGGATGACAGAAGGGTGCTATGTCAAACATATGCATACTACACGCCCACATAATTTAATACTACACTTTGCTGCCTATGATCAACTTTGGAGCACTCTCGGCCAGTGATATCACCAGAACGCACACTACATGAGAACACATACCGAATCTAGCGAATTTTGGAGAGCAGACGACATTAAAAACCAGTGTTGCTACACACACCGTGCATCCAGTGGTAGATGGGAATAACCATAAGGGGCCGACCAGTCATGGGCCAGTTACTGCGCAGGAATGATATGTCCGTCTTGAATATGTCATCCAGCAGTTCTTCGTCATGTGCGAAGTAGAATTTCTGATAGTCGAACAGCTGGACACAGACAAAACACACTATTGCTATTAGCGAAGAGCTTTAATTCTATTTATAAACCAAGTAAACTATACTACATGTACTACTACGCCACATGTCTGCAAGGAAAGGTGACTTGTCGTGTTCCTTATTCTGGGTTTAAAGACATATTTGTTTCTTGTTTTATTGGTTTATTTGTTTCTTGTTTTTTGGGTAGTTTTTTTTGGGGGGGGGGGGGGGTCGGGTCGCAGTTTCTTATTTTTCTGCGAGGGCATGGTCATTTTTTGTGAGCTTCATGATGAGTAAATCTCAAGTCAGCGCTGGTTATTTATCGACAGAGTCAATTTATGATGTCCAATGATGAACAGAATTCAGTCCAATATTATCAGTTTTCACTGATACTAGTATTAGTATGTGACGCAGGACGTGGGAAAACCACAACAGACTCATGCGGGAGGTCGGCGGGACCAAGTGGTCCTTAGCCGCTGCCATATTGGCCACTCCGGTAATAGGGGCTAGGAATAAAGCATGACAACACTGTACAGTAATGGTTGTAGGCAAGTAGATAATGGTGGCAGGTAATAGGGGCTAGGAATAAACCAAGAAAACAGTGCACAGTAATGGTGGTAGGCAAGTAGATAATGGTGGCAGGTAATAGGGGCTAGGAATAAAGCATGACAACACTGTAAAGTAATGGTTGTAGGCAAGTAGATAATGGTGGCAGGTAATAGGGGCTAGGAATAAAGCATGACAACACTGTACAGTAATGGTTGTAGGCAAGTAGATAATGGTGGCAGGTAATAGGGGCTAGGAATAAACCAAGAAAACAGTGCACAGTAATGGTGGTAGGCAAGTAGATAATGGTGGCAGGTAATAGGGGCTAGGAATAAAGCATGACAACACTGTACAGTAATGGTGGTAGGCAAGTAGATAATGGTGGCAGGTAATAGGGGCTAGGAATAAAGCATGACAACACTGTACAGTAATGGTGGTAGGCAAGTAGATAATGGTGGCAGGTAATAGGGGCTAGGAATAAAGCATGACAACACTATACAGTAATGGTTGTAGGCAAGTAGATAATGGTGGCAGGTAATAGGGGCTAGGAATAAAGCATGACAACACTGAAAAGTAATGGTTGTAGGCAAGTAGATAATGGTGGCAGGTAATAGGGGCTAGGAATAAAGCATGACAACACTGTACAGCAATGGTTGTAGGCAAGTAGATAATGGTGGCAGGTAATAGGGGCTAGGAATAAACCAAGAAAACAGTGCACAGTAATGGTGGTAGGCAAGTAGATAATGGTGGCAGGTAATAGGGGCTAGGAATAAAGCATGACAACACTGTACAGTAATGGTGGTAGGCAAGTAGATAATGGTGGCAGGTAATAGGGGCTATGAATAAAGCATGACAACACTGTACAGTAATGGTGGTAGGCAAGTAGATAATGGTGGCAGGTAATAGGGGCTAGGAATAAAGCATGACAACACTATACAGTAATGGTTGTAGGCAAGTAGATAATGGTGGCAGGTAATAGGGGCTAGGAATAAAGCATGACAACACTGTAAAGTAATGGTTGTAGGCAAGTAGATAATGGTGGCAGGTAATAGGGGCTAGGAATAAAGCATGACAACACTGTACAGCAATGGTTGTAGGCAAGTAGATAATGGTGGCAGGTAATAGGGGCTAGGAATAAACCAAGAAAACAGTGCACAGTAATGGTGGTAGGCAAGTAGATAATGGTGGCAGGTAATAGGGGCTTGGAATAAAGCATGACAACACTGTACAGTAATGGTTGTAGGCAAGTAGATAATGGTGGCAGGTAATAGGGGCTATGAATAAAGCATGACAACACTGTACAGTAATGGTGGTAGGCAAGTAGATAATGGTGGCAGGTAATAGGGGCTATGAATAAAGCACGACAACACTGTACAGTAATGGTGGTAGGCAAGTAGATAATGGTGGCAGGTAATAGGGGCTAGGAATAAATCAAGACAACCGTGCACAGTAATGGTGGTAGGCAAGTAGATAATTGTGGCAGGTAATAGGGGCTAGGAATAAACCAAGAAAACAGTACACAGTAATGGTGGTAGGCAAGCAGATAACGGTTGTAGGTAATAGGGGCTAGGAATAAAGCAAGACAACAGTGCACAGTAATGGTGGTAGGCAAGTAGATAAGCTATGGTAGGAATAAAACAAGCGGTCACTGTAGAGTGATGGTTGTAGGCAAGCAGATAACGGTGGCAGGTAATAGGGGCTAGGAATAGAGCAAGACAAAAGTGCACAGTAATGGTTGTAGGCAAGTAGATAATTGTGGCAGGTAATAGGGGCTAGGAATAAAGTATGACAACACTGTACAGTAATGGTTGTAGGCAAGTAGCTAATTGTGGTAGGTAATAGGGGCTACAAATAAAGCAAGCCGACACTGTAGAGTGATGGTTGTAGGCAAGCAGATAATGGTGGCAGGTAATAGGGGATAGGAATAAAGCATGATGACACTGTACAGTAATGTTGTAGGCGGGTAGATATTTGTGGCATGTAATAGAGGATAGGAAGGAAGCACATCACTGTACAGTAATGGTTGTAGGCAAGCAGATGATGTTGGCAGGTAATAGGAGCTGGAAATAAAGCACCATAACATTGCACAGTAATGGTTGTACGCAAGCAGATATCGGTGGTAGGGAATAGGGTCTAGGAATAAAGCACAACAGTGCACAGTAATCGTGGCAGGTAATAGGGTCTATGAACAAAGCAAGACGATATTGCACAGTAATGGTTGTAGGCAAGTAGATGACAGTGGCAGGTTATAGGGTCTAGGAATAAAGCACTATGATATTGCACAGTAATGGTTGTAGGCAAGCAGATAACGGTGGCAGTTAATAGGGTCTAGGAATAAAGCACCATGATATTGCACAGTAATGGTTGTAGGCAAGCGGATAACAGTGTCAGGTAATAGGGTCTAGGAATAAAGCACCATGATATAGCACAGTAATGGTTGTAAGCAAGCAGATAACGGTGGCACGCAGGTAATAGTGTCTAGGAATAAAGCACCACGATATTGCACAGTAATGGTTGTAGGCAAGCGGATAAGGTGGCAGGTAATAGGGTCTAGGAATAAAGCACCATGATATTGCACAGTAATGGTTGTAGGCAAGGAGATAACAGTGGCAGGTAATTACATGCTAGGAATAAAGCAAGCCGACACAGTACAGCACACCTTCCCTATTCGGGACACGAAGCAAGCTTTTAGAAATAAATATATTAATGATTCAATCCAGGAAGCGAAGTGAGTGCCATATAGCAAATACTGTACGTTTATCTAAAAGAGAATAAAGCCGAGAACATGGAAGCACTTGCTCCGTGACTGACGAAAATGGGTCTTAATGTATCTTCAACAACAACTCTTTCTCACAGAATTTAATTTTGAATACTGTATATTCAACTGTTACCCGCTCTGATATTTCAATTTGAAAGAAATTTCACAGAGGGAAATATCCAATGTTAACGGCAATCTCAAAATGACAATTAAATCTGCGGACGAATTGTAATTAGAAAGAAAATAAATATCTAAAAATATATATATATAAATAAATATCTATATTTATATATATATATATATTGACTTATTTATTCCTATAGCTAATATATATATATATATATATATATATATATATTGACTTATTTATTCCTATAGCTAAAGAAAGGGAGTCTTTGGAATTGCCCGTAGGTCCATAATTGGTTGTTGGGTGAACTATGAGACCTATTTCCACAAGTCACAGCTATGGAATTTACACGAGGGCGGAGCTGTCGCACCGTGAAACACGCTCTTGACGGGGAGAATGATGGTGGGTCGGCCCACACTACTCCATGTCGTGCCCAGGAAGAGAATGTCAGAGGAGAACATATCCAGCATCAGCGGGACGTCCAGGGGCAGGTAAAACTGGGTCTGGTCCACCGTCTGTGTGCAACAGGTAGACACGTGTATGTATGCAAATAATATCTGCACATGTATTTGATACATTATACATTATATATATATATATATATATATATATATGTATATATAAATATATATATATATATATATGTATATATACATAGTATAGCTATACAAATCTTACCTGGGTACAGATGATGGATAACTCTTGTTTTCCCAAGGTACAAGCCTCGGATAGTCGGGGGCTAGGGAGAAGGAAGCACATCCGGGTCCAGCAATCTTTACCTACTTATTCAGGATAAAAATGATCTTAAACTTATATGGATACTTCAATGTTTTCGTCTTGGCACAAGCAAACAGGATAGTCATGGCAGGGTTGGGTGGGAGGGCCCTAGCCCTAGCCCACAGCTATCCGAGGCTTGTACCCAGGTAAGATTCATATAACTATACTATTTTACCTCGGTACTAAGCCTCAGGCTACTCGTAGCCGAGGGAGACCTTTACGTAACCTCATTTTTATCCTTAATCATTCTTATTTCAGTATACATTAGTAACAAACAAAATATACTATTAACTTCTCACCTGTCTTGTTAATTGGTGAGTAAGCGTGTCGCTAGGCCACTTGACTTTTCTAGTCGTTTGTTGTAATGTTTTGCAAACGATCTAGCCGTCTTCCAGCCTGCATGAGCTAGGATTCTCTTAACTGAGATCCCTAGTTGTCTTGCCTCCAAGACCATAGCTCCTCTTGTTGAATGGGAAGCGAACCGTCCAGTATTGACACCTGCTTCCTTAAGTACCTTAATGGTCCATCTTGCGAGTGTGTGTCTCGAGATCGCCTTATGTGGTTTAATAAAGCTCACCAAAACCTGTCTTAAATTTTGTATTCCTTTTGTCTTGGATATATAAGCCCTAATGGCTGACACTAGACAAATTAGTCGATCATCACGAAAGCTACTCACATGTACTGTGGACAGTGGGTCCCGTTTGCGGTGTGATTTGAGTAATTGATCTAAATCAAACATTGCCTCCTTTCTGTCAATCTCCAGTCCCTCTAGAGACAAAGCTACTATTGTCTGGCCTGTTACTAGCAGTAAAAGGACTGCTAACTTAAATCCTAGTTCGTTAATACCTAAATATTTATTACTAGGACAAGACTTAAACAGCTTGAATACTATTGATACATCCCAAAATCTGTTATATTTTGGTTTCGGTGGATTTCTTTCATAAACCAACCTTAAAAACCAGTGTATCACCTGGTGTATTCCAATCGTTTGTCCATCTACTCTTGGTAGAATAATAGACAATGCACATCTGGATGCATTAATTGCACCAAAACCTAACCCTTCATCTTCCAGCATGCTTAGAAATCTGACTACCTGGGCTATTGTAGGCCTTAATGGCTTAACTTTCTTAATCAAACAATGAAGTCCCCACTTCTTTAGATAAATAGTATGCAATTTAACTGTTCCTTTCCTCCAGGCATGTGAAATCAGCCTTTGTTGGGTAATTTTGTCTAGGCCAAATTGCTCTAAATGTTTGTTCAAAAAAGGAATGCCAGCAGGGGTGTCATTGACACCTCTCCGTGTGTTGTTAGCGGCCCTTGATGTCGTAAGTTTCTCCTTGCTCTTGGGAATCTGAGCCTGTGTCTTGCTCCCAATGCCACTGCCGCCAGCCATGGATGTGTGTCCCATTCTGGCACTATCAGAATTGTGTGCATGTGATCCATTCTGATCTTCCTGGCCACTCTGCTGATAATGCTGAATGGTGGGAATATATAATAGAATTTGTTATTCCAAACCAGAGAAAAAGCATTCACTCGCCAAGCATGTGGCTCTGGATGCCAAGATACATATATTGGGTATCTTGTAGTTGTTTCGTGATGCAAACAAGTCTACTTGTGGTGTTCCCCATTTAACACAAATCTGTTAAAAAATGCTGTCACTCAATGACCATTCCAAATGATGATGAAAATGGTGACTTTTCCTATCCGATAAGGTGTTCTGACTACCTGGAATATGTGCCACTGTTAGTCATATCTCATGCTGCTGAGCCCAGTTCCAAATTAATTTGGCTACCTGGTTACAAGGTTTGGACCGAGTCCGTCCCATGTTACGAATGTAAGCCATCGCTGTAGTGTTATCTGTCAACACTCTCACATGAAACTTTGGTATGCGCACTAAGCTGCATAAAACTAAATAAATTGCTCTGAGTTCTAACACATTAATATGATTAGAAATTTCATCGTCCAACCAACGTCCTCCAGTTGCTTGATGGTCTCTATGAGCACCCCATCCCTCTAAGGACGCATCTGTCGTAACGATAGTAATAGGTTCCCCATTCTAATGGGGTTAGGAGAAGAATTAATGTTTGCATACCACCACATAATATCTTCTAATCCTATTGTTGAAATACTCAGTTTTCTTTCAAAATTACCTTTAGTATGTGCTAATGCTGAATTCTGATCTATTTCTAGTGACTCAATATGAGCTTTTCCATATAGAACAGCTGGAGCATAGGCTGTTGTGACTCCTATCAGAACCGCAACCTGCGGCGTCTTTAACTGCAACAATTGGGTCTGCTGTAGTGATAAACTTCTCTAGTTTCTGTTTTGTTAGTGAAACGGTCATATCCTCTGTGTCTAACAGGAAACCCAAACATTTTAAACTTTTGGTTGGAGTAAAAACTGACTTTGTGTCATGTATGTAAAACCCAAACTTAATGAATGTTGCACACAAATCATCGACTGCTCTTTGACAGTCTGTCTTCGTTTGAGCCACAATGAAGGAATCATCAATATGTGGGAACATTATATGTCCTTTTCTAGCCATAAGCGAAAATATTGGTTTCAACAATTTGGTAAATAAACATGGAGCAGAAGCTAAACCATTTGGCATACAGGTGAACTCATAGAGTTGATCATTCCAAACAAAACGCAGAAATTTCCTATCTGGTTTGTAAATAGGAAGCGTATAATACGCATCTCTGAGATCCACACTGGCAAGCCGGGGATCTTTTGTAACTAAGTCCCTAGCCGTTTCGAGAGAAAACATCTTGAAATGTTTATACTGAAGCAACTTGTTTAGCCTTGTTAAGTCCAAAATCATTCTGATATTCCCATTTGGCTTGGGTGGAAACAAATTTGCCTGTCACATGAACGACTGGCTCAATAATCCCTTTATTACAAAACTCCAAAACTTGTTCATTTAAGGCTTCTCTCTCTTTTATATTAAAGTGATACGGAAAAGGAATTCTTTCCTGTATTGGGTTTTCCGTAAACGAATCCGTATCGCCTCCACCCCAATGCTAAGAATGGTTAAATTATCAGTAATTTCTCTCCATTCAAT
This sequence comes from Branchipolynoe longqiensis, assembly GCA_030323885.1. Classification (NCBI taxonomy): domain Eukaryota; kingdom Metazoa; phylum Annelida; class Polychaeta; order Phyllodocida; family Polynoidae; genus Branchipolynoe; species Branchipolynoe longqiensis. The sequence goes on along the minus strand of CM059191.1, from coordinate 55,512,088 downwards.
TGAATAATTTTGAATATTCCCTGCCTGGAATTCGCTTACAGGTGTATGTGTGGCGATGGGAGTTTGTGTGGAAACTTCTACTTGTTTCCTGGGCGAGGGAACGGTTTCTGGGGAGTTAACTCCCTCTTGAAGGGGCGATTTCCGTTGTTCCAGCCAAAGGACTGGCGCTGTCCTCTGCCCCTGGCCTGGTAGGCAAAGCCCGTCCCTGACCGACCTCCTCGTCCGCTGCGACGGTTCCGAAAATCCTGTTGCCATTTCTTGAAACATGCAGGGTTTGTGTCGCCAGCCTTCTTGTCATCCATATGTTTGCCACACTTCGTACCCGTCTCCACCTGTTTGAACAGGTACTGTAGCTGTCCACCAAACATTTTGGATTTATCCAACGGCTTCCCTTTGATGGGTTTTGGAGGAAGAAACAAGGTATATTCCTTGCCATCATTATCCACAATCTTCTTTGATCGCGCAACTTCCTTTCCTGCATCCGCACAGACAGCCTTGAAAACATTCTCAAAGCGTGTGTATGACAGAAAATTGCTCGCTGCTGTTAGCATGGCAATCCCTCCGTCCATCTGGCTGGAACTTGTTCTCAGCTTGCATGCGATTTGCGATGGGCGCAATCGCAGTCAACGCTCCTAGGACCGCTTTATGGACCATGTGGAGCATGCCCTTGAACTTCTTTCGTTTGTCGCTGAGCTTCACATCACTGTCCATCTCTTTTATCACTGAATCTGGGATTCCTTTAATCCCAGTGAATTTCTCCCCTAGCTTGGTGATCACCTCTGCAGGCTTAAAGGTGTTGAAATGCCCTTTAATTCTCTCCCGCATCATCGTGGTGGTGAGCAACTTCTTGGCCTTCTCAACCTGGCATTTCTTTCTAACTTTGCCACCGATCTTAGCGTACTTACCGGCATGCTGAGTGTCCGAGTCGGACTCTGTGGAGGACCAGTCCGATGAAGAGTCAGAAAAAGGGTCCTTCTTCTTCTTCTTACGCTTCCTTTTCTTGCTCTTCTTTGTCTTTACTACCGGTTTCTTACAGGCTCGCGTGTATTCGTCGCCATCCGACGAACTGATGACTTTCTTAGCCTTCCTCCTCTTCTTAACTGGGACCCTCTCTTGAGAGGAGTCATCCCCGGAGGAATCCTCACCGGAGAAGTCCTCCCATTCCGAGTCTTCCGACTCCGGGACCGGCCTCTTTGTCTTCTTCCGAGATCTGGCTGGGAGCATCTCCTCCAGCTTCGTCTTGAGGTGTATCAGTCGTGCCTCTACGTCAGAAGGGCGCGCTTCTGGCCCACTGACCTCCTCCGATACCATCAACAGTGGTGACGAGTCTTCATCATCTGTCAACCGACTGGGAGCCTCGGACTTACTCCGCTTCGTAGCCATCGGAATCCTGTAACGATCGAACAAAAGTTAGAGAATGCTCAACCAAATGCCACAAAAAAGGTTAAGAAACCCCTAATTGTGCATTTACTGGTGTTGGAGAATGTATTTACACCGTTCCAACACAGGCGTGAGAGAAATTTGTGTGAGTGTCTTAGGTTTATGGTATCGAAACCAAAACCAAATGAGGGGTAGGGACCAGTCTATTGGTAGCCTCCTACACTCTCCATCCCGTACACTTCTCCCTCCTGTGGCCCAAAATGCCAACAAGTTGCAGAAAATGCTACGAAATTCGGAGGTACGCCTAAGTAACACAATGTGGGGAATCTTATTAGAAACCCAGGAATAAATCCCGACGAAGTGTGGCTCCAACCACACCTCTCTCCATTCGGCAATGGGCGGCAAAAACTGAAACAAAGGAAAAATGGTGTATTGTTCTATCGATGTTTCACGAATCGAAAAACATCTATAAAACTAATAAAACTTGTACAAAAAAGTTTCAAACTTTGCAATAAGCAGCGGTACCATATCATCAAACAATTTTACCATCCAAAAATCATACTTACTAGTTGGTATGTCGTTGTAGATAGAAAACTGCCAGAACAACTCAACAAACGTCCTCCCATTGTGAGTTGATTATGCTAATTGCTGGACCTGGATGTGCTTCCTTCTCCCTCGGCTACGAGTAGCCTGAGGCTTAGCACCGAGGTTAAATAAATATATATCACATAATATGTTACACAAGATATATTGTATGAACACATAATTATATTATATATAATATATATTTAATATATTACACAAGATGTATAGTTTGTTAATAGATAGCTGATATATTAATATAAAAATACATATATTGCATGTGGTAATATATTATATATAATATATGAAATGCTAAAAATCTCCTATAATGAAATATATTATATACACATATATATACATATATATACTTGGGCATCACTTCAGTTCTGCGATCAACCAAGGTGGGTCCCTGAAAACTCAATGGGCTAAATTTGGTTTAGTTAAAGCTAATAATACACCATATAACTTCCATCTACCGAACTAAACCAATGAGCTCATTCTCAAACACCAAAGTATTTGCTATTGAATTATTTCCATACTTGAGGTGACTTTATTAGGGTTGTTTGTAGATCAAGCTAAAAATCTAAACAAACAAAATTAAGCATTTAAAAGAAACTTTTTTAAATGACTGACAGCAAATAAGAGTGGATAGTGAGCCTTACCTGAGGCATGAAGACGAGAGTCTTGTCACCCAGGGTGTAGACCCGGCTTGTGGCCAGGATGCCCACCGTGTCGGAGGGCCGGCCCGTCAGCCCCAACTTCCGGCTCCGACCTGCCGTCATAACAATGATGGTTCACCGAATTGTCGGTGGGTCATTCGGCACGCACCGCCGCCCCCTCCACACTGAGCTTCCCTAGGGGCCGCCACCGTGGCGCTACCTAGGTAGTCTCAGCAACAACTCCTGCTACTTGGAACTGCTCAAATTCATCACTGCAGAACGAGGCTGGCCCCGCAAACAGTCATTAAGCTGAGATGTCTAAGAACAGGTTTCAATACATATACCTACAGCATAGATTCACCATAAAGCGTCTTATTAAAATGATATGTCTAAGAACAGGTTTCAATACCTATACCTACATTATAGGTCTACCATAATAGTATTATTATCCTGATACGTCTAAGAACAGGTTCCAATACCTATATCTACAGCATAGGTTCACCATAAAGAGTCTTATTAAGCTGATATGTCTAAGAACAGGTTTCAATACTTATTGCTATACTATATGTTCACCATAAAGAGTCTTAATAAGGTGATACGTCTAAGAACAGGTTTCAATACCTACACCTACAGTGTAATATATGTGAATATGATATCGCCGGTGGGTTGGTTAGTATCGCGGTACGAGACTAACTGGCCGTAGTGATGTCATTGTAGTCAAGGTGGTAAAGCCCGGATCTATTAAGAAAGCAGTTGTGAATCAGTCCTCGCGGTGTTGAGACGTCTTGTTCTTTACATGGTGTCAGATTCAAACAAACACGACAGATATGGCGCTCACAGGCTTGAAACCACCAAGTCCCTTGAGTCTAGAGGGAAATTTAATTTAGCACTAAACTGGCGTTTGTGGCTACAATCCTACCAGATATATGGGGTAGCATCAGGAGCAGCAACCAAAATACAAAGCTGTGTTTTTCTGCACGCTGCGGGCATTGAGGCCCAGAAGTTGTACCAAACATTCAAGGTGGAAAGTGAAAATAAGGACAAGATACAACCGCTGATTGACATATTTTAACAGTATTGATATGGGCACACAAACATCACCATTGTGCGATACAAGTTCAACTCGTACAATCAGACGACTGAAAGTATCGACGCGTACATTCGTGAGTTGGAACATCGGATTGCATTGTGTGATTATGAACAGTTAGAAGATTCTATGTTGTGTGATAGGTTGGTGTGTGGTGTCTGAGACAACAAGCTAAGAGACAGGCTTCTACAAACACCAAACTTAAAATTGGAGCAATGCAAAGACATGTGTAGACTGAGTGAAAATTGCAATGCTCAACTAAACAGCAACGCCGAAGTAACCACTGAGTGTGTGGACGCACTCAGCACATGCAGCAGTGCAAGTCAGGCCCGCCGCGCACCACTGCAACCACATGTGCACACGTGTTCGGATCGGTGCGGACAGTTCAGCTCACCGTGCTCCGTCTGCACTCGTTGTGGGTACACTCATGCACCCAAGCAATGTCTTGCAAAAGACAAACAATGTCTTTTTTGTAAACGCATAGGGCATTTCCAGAAAGTTTGTCGATCTCGTAAAAACAGCCCGGTGGTAGTTAATGCAATTGAAATTCAAGACGCAGAGGAAGAGCCAGAAGACCTAGAGCTTGACGAAGATGAAATATTCATCAGTGGGCTATCGACTATCAGTAATGCCAAACGTGGACTGTGGTATGATACTATAATGTTGCAAAATGAACCCGTGAAATTTAAATTAGACACACCGGTTCCCAGGCAAACGTCATACCAATTGGCATCTACTGTAAGCTGAACAACATCATATTGCAACCGACGAAATGCTGCCTGATTACATACTTAGGGCAGCGTATTCTACCAGAAGGAGAAATTCACATCGTCGTGGGAGGATTCCCGATGTGTTTCCAAGTCACGACGGAGGGGAACCCAATCTTGGGCCAGGACGCCTGCGTGCAGCTGCAGCTGATAAAGCGAGCCAACAAAGTCGAGACGAGACGAACCAAGACCAAGCAGACGCGCAACTGCCATGAGAGACAAACAACTCGTGATGAATGATGATGACAAATGCATGTCGAGAGAGGTGAAAATCATGGTAAATAAATATAGTGACACATTTGAAGGGTTAGGAAATATCAAAACTAATGCTAATATATTCATTGACAAAAATGTAAGACCTTCCGTCGACCCACCATGCCGCATTCCACATGCTGTTTCAGTAAAAGTAAAAGATGAAATTGACAAAATGTTGAGTTTAGGGGTAATAGTGCCACAGGTCGAACCTATGCCATAGGTTAGCTCAATAACCGTAGTGAGAAAGCCAAATAAAATTAAAGTCTGCCTTGACCTGACAAAATTAAACCAAGCTATTTTACGTACGCCTTATCCAACAAGAACTATTGAAGAAGTAATTGCAAAGACAGCTAATGCGAAATATTTTTCGGTCCTAGATGCCAACAGCGGATATTGGCAGATTGAATTAAACAAAAAGAGTTCAGAGTTATGCACCTTTAACACCCCATAAGGTAGGTTCCGCTATACCTGTCTCCCATTTGGGATTAAAACAGCTAGTGATATTTTCATTAATGAAATGAATGATATTTTGAGTGACTTAGAAGGTGTGAACGTCGTTACTGACGATATTCTAGTGTATGGAGCATCAATCGCTGAACATAACAAAAACCTAGAACAAGTGTTCATTAGGGCAAGAGAGGCAAATCTAAAACTCAATACGAGCAATCTAAAATTTGTCGAACGAGTGTAAATTATGTTGGTCACGTGTTAACCCAAAATGGTTTAAAACAAAGCCCAGACGCATACAAGCCATAACAGAAATGCCTCAACCCACTGATAAAGCCGGTATTCAGCGCTTCCTGGGCATGGTAGGTTATGCCAGCAAATTTATCCCTAAATTTTCCGAAATAACTAAACCTCTAAGAAATGTGCTAGGTAAAGAGACCGCATGGCATTGGCAACAGCTCGCATTTGATCTACTTAAAAAGTTGTTAATTATGGCACCAGTCTTGCAATATTATGATGTTAATGAAAGTGTTACAATCCAAGTGGATGTTTCGAAATCTGGCCTGGTTGCCACGTTATTTCAAAAAGGTAAACCAGTTACAATGGCTTCTAAAGTGCTAGACGATACGCAGTCTAATTATGCTGTCATTGAGAAAGCTAGTTGCAATTTGTTTTGGTTGTGTAAAGTTTCACGAGTATGTATATGGTAAACAAATAACTGTCGAAACGGACCATAAACCATTGGTTAACAGCATGTCGAAACCATTACATACTTTGTCTGCACTCATGCAACGTATGTGAATGAGTTTACAAAATTACAACCTATCTGTCATACATATTAGTGGTTGCAACATGTATTTTGCAGCTGCGCTGTCCCAACCGCACACTACTAACACCGCGCCACATGATCTCTTTGACAGCAAAATATCAGTATCGACCATTGATATGGTGCAAAACATGAAGCAACGCATACAGAATGAAAGACCGACTGATTCCACACTCCAAGAGGTAACACGATTGGTACAGACAGGATGGCCGCCAAACAATAAAGACAATCCTTTAAATGCAAAATATTTCGTTAAATTCAAAAACGAAATAACCATTGATAATGATATATTATTTAGAGGTAGTCAGATGATTCTGCCAAAAGCCTTACAAAATAAAATGTTGCAGCTCATACATGAGACACACATGGGAATCATGCAAACAGCTAGCAAGAGACCACGTGTTCTGGCCGGGAATGAATTTACAGATAGAAGATAAGGCAGGGTGCTGCACCATCTGTCAGCAACACAGAAACACACCACATGCAGAACCGCTATTATCTCACGACATACCGACCATTCCTTTCAACAAAGTAGGTCCCGATTTATTCCAAATTGATAACAAAACCTACATTATCATCATCGATTATTTCTCTAAATTTCCTGAAGTCAGAGAATTAAAAAGAACTACTAGCAAAAATGTCATTGGAGCACTAAATGACATTTTTGGGACACATGGCATCCCAAAGACTCTCGTCTCTGATAATGGACCGCAATTCGTGTGCAGTGAGTTTCGCGAATTTGCCATGAAACACAGATTTACACACGTTTTCCAGCCCACACTACCCAAAAAGTAACAGGCAAGTGGAAAGGTATGTTCAAACCGTAAACAAATTTATGAAAAAAGCCAATGCTGACAACATAGATTATAATTTATCATTGCTAAATTACCGAAACACGCCATTAATGGCTATGGATGCCTCCCCTGCACAGTTGCTAATGAGACGCAGGCTAAATTCAAAATTGCCAACTACCGAACGGAAATTAAAACCAATGATTCAAAAATCAAAAACACATATCATTAAAAGTCAAGAAACACAACAAAAGTACTACAACAAACGAGTAGGCAAACCACTGAGGCAATTTCAAGTTGCCGATAACGTGAAGTATAAAACACACAAAGGAAAATGGGCAAATGGCATCATTGCAAAAACCAACAATCTGGGGCCGCGGGATTATGAAGTAATTAACAACACCGGCAACAGGTTGAAGTGCAACCACATTCACGTATTCAGAATCCTGCACTTAGAACAAGAAAACCGCAAACTAGAACACACCGCAACGGCAAAACACTTAGCAAGTAAAGGAAAACAATCAGCTGCAAGCAAGTGCACAACTAAATGCGGCCGCGTGTCAAGTAGACCACAACGGTTCGGGATAGCACCGACCTAAAACAGCAATTAGCGGGAGCCTGATATAGGCTTGGCCGCACACACATCGCAGTGCACCTGGCATGCCTTGGCAGTCAATAACACCATGTGCGCTCACAGAACAGAGCCGACACAAACACGCACTTAAATTAGCAGCGCACAAACAAATTTAAACACATTGGTGAAAAACACATTAAAGTATGTGTATACTAACCACACAAAGTGACGCCTTCATAGTTAAGTTATCGACATAGACTATAAGTATTGTTATATTGATATAAAGGTTACATATGAATTGATGTAATAATTCAATTGTATTCATTTAATATCTTACGACATCAGACATGAGATGTACATATATGATAGAAGCATATTCAGCAAGCAATGAATTGTCTAAATTGCATCAAATGTCCCATTAACAATAATGAACTGTATTCAATTGTACTAGTTAAGATGTTTCAAGATTCACTATATGTATATAACTATAAAAAATAAATAAAAGGGAGATGTAATATATGTGAATATGATATCGCCGGTGGGTTGGTTAGTATCGTGGTACGAGACTAACTGGCCATAGTGACGTCATTGTAGTCAAGGTGGTAAAGCCCGGATCTATTAATAAAGCAGTTGTGAATCAGTACTCGCGGTGTTGAGACGTCTTGTTCTTTACATACAGTATCGGTTCACTAGAAAGGTGTTTTACTCCATATACGTCTAAGAACAGATTTCAATACCTACACTATAGGTTCACCATGAAGATATGGTGATAACTCATCAAGGTAATCACAAGAGGCCAGTAGGCACTGACCTAGGTGGTTGAAGATGTGGCTGAGAACACGCGCCGGATAGACATCAAGGGGAGCGACTTCCGACATAGTCTGCACGTGCAGGTCATAATACGCTAGCTTTTCCTGGATGCTGGTGTTCTCAGCCAGGATCACAACTGCAATGGGAAGAAGGTAACAGCTCATCACACGGCATGCACAGCAAAGATCATGGGAAGGGCATAGTACCTTTCTATCCACTCCTCATTTTATTTTGTGGGAGAAGTAAATGATTTATGTAGTAGAATAAGGTTATTATCAGGATAGAAGCATTGGTTTTTAAGTTGTTTTTTTTTACTGTTAATTTATTCAAACCTTTCTTTTTTTATGTGTGCAGAGAATATGAAGGGCTAAGATGAAAATGTTTACAAAATAAAATGAAGAATCAAATGAACTAACATAATAATCAAAAGATGTTAAGTGTTCTGTCGAATGTGTGTGTGTGTGTGTGTGTGTGTGTGTGTGTGTGTGTGCAGGTGTGTGTGTATGCGTGCAGGTGTGTGTGTATGTGTTTGTTCTTTTGGTTTTATTTACAAAGTAACATCAATCTAAGTTAGATCTTTACTGACCTTAACAGCCACGTCACAATCCCGCCCCTCAGTAAGAGTAATCAGGGTAGGACAATAAGGACTGTCCGGTTGCCCGGGGCACCTAGTTTACTCGGCCGGGCAGGTCAAAGTTCTATGTGACCTGCCAAAACGGGCAAGTCGTTATTTTTCTGATCTGCAATAGCAGATTTCAGTTTCAATCGGCTGACTTGGGCTCGGGCAAGCAGTTTTGCCACTAGACCAAGTAGAAAATTGAGTCACTTGCCCAATTGGGCAAGTAGGGGAAAGAAGTTACTGTCTTACCCTGGGCCTATATGTATGAGGCCGGGTTAGCGGTCGTAACCCACGCGTCGTGCGGATTTCCCGGGTTAGCGACGAAAGTGGCAATGTATGTGCACGGGGTAGGCAAACTGTTCGAGGGTTAACGTTGCCTTCACTAACCCCAACTTGAGCCTGGGTTAACGTGCGGGTTAGCGACCGACTCAGGCCAAATCTATTGAATGCCATCATATTTAACAGAATTACATACTCAAATCGTGAAATGTCACTAAATTAACCCTAAATTCGAAGCAATATTAACGTAGCAGCTACATCGGCGGGGTTATTCATATTGTCCAATCGACGAATGTAAAGTAAACAAATCGCCGCCGCCGCAGCGACGTCGCTTTCCATACTGGCAGAGGCGACGGTTTGTTTACTGTACGTTCGTCGATTCGAAAATATAACTATTAATATCGCCGCCAATGCGGCAGTAGCCTTAATAACGCTTCGAATTTAGGGTCAATTTAATGAAATTTCATGATTTGAGTATGTAATTCTGTTAAATATGGTCGCATTTAATATATTTGAGCCTAATCTATGGCTACAAACGCAGAGGGATTTCCCAAATCTATAAATAACTGAAACGTTAGCTAACCCGCGCGCGCTTTGGACTGATACATCCCCCGTGACACATTTATTAACGCCGACAATAGATACCCCGCCGGCCGCCCTTAACTCCCCAGCCGATAAATTGTGGCTCTTACATTTGGCCCCAGGACTTAAAGTATGGGGGTAGGTCTTACCTTGGACGACTAAGTCGGGTTTAGGCTCAGTCACAAGGCGTCTATTTAAGGGGTCGATTTCTCCAGGCGACAGAAAGCCCTGCAAACAAAATGCTAAGATTTCTCATTCTACTCAAATCATCACACGATTTAACTGAATTGCATTTTCTTTTCAAAAACAAAATTCACCATATTTTGGAATATCTGAGCACACTAAGACTGAAATGTGTGTGGGATGAAAGGGGAGGTAGTTCTGTAATCCTTGTCTTTTCCTAATTAGATCAAATTAGTTTAATAAGAATATAGGATAGGTGTGTGAATAGGTGGATATAAGTGACCAATATCAGAACAGCTGAAGTTTCTTTTAACATTAGCAACGTGGTTAATGCAAACATATTTGACCTTTAGGTAATTAACTAAGTCAACCAAAAGATTAGACAGTACTTGAGACTTTAAGCTTACCTCGTGCAGTAGTTTACACAGCACGTAGAGCGACTGCCCCCACATGTGAGGCATCTTACCCTGCGGTATCCTGTCTTGACTTTTCGGATTTGTATATTCCTCCTCCACCTAGTACATAGAAAAGGAAGATGGAAAGACTCACCTGCTTAGCATAGCTTTTAATGGTGAATGACATTTCTCTCCCAAGTACTTTAACCAAGCTGTAAATATATCAAATCATGGTTGCTTGTTTGTTTCTTTGTTATTGTCTTACGTCCTAGCACCATCTAAGGTCATATCAGGATAGGAATCATGGTTGTACTGTTCAGTGTACATCACCTTAGAATGGTACCTGATAGTGTGGGCACTTGATTCATTTTACCTTGTTCCTGTTGTTTGTATTGTTGTTTTATTATTGCTATTATAATGTTATTATTATTATTATTATTATTATTATTACAAGCTTCTAACAGGTTGAGGTTCTCAGTGACTGCTTCACAACTCACCTTGTCTGCGGGTAGCACGTACAGCTCAGGCATATAGCGGATGCCGTCCTCGCCTTTAACCATCAGGGTCTCCATGGCTTCTAGATACTCCTCCACCTGAAGATTAAGGGATTGGGGTTTACATGCTAGCAACATCTGAGGTCACGCCACGGCGGGAAGTAACTTATGACAACGTATTGACACTCATTGTATCCTATAGTTATAAGGCACGATGGACCAGGCGGGATGGCCGAATGAGTTAGAGCGTCCGTCTCCCGTGCTGGTAGATCGTGTGTTCGAACCCTGGTCGAGTCAAACCAATGACTTAAAAATTGATACTTGTTGCTCCCTAGCCTGGCGCTTGGCATTATTAGGATAGGGCAAGGACTGGTTTGCTCAGTGTCAGGATAATGTGACTGAGTGGGATATCAGGTCATGGTGCTGGCGGCCTGGTCTTCCAGTGGGGCAGCACTATAAAGTTGCCATGACTGTGCACTGTCACAAGTCGGTACCTGTCCTGATATGACCTTAACTGTTGCTAGGATGTAAAACAACAACAAACAAACAATATAAGGCACGATAATACACACGTGTATACGCCCGCAATGGTCAAAATATGTGGGCAGGGTGATTTAAAATAATTCTAAGACTGAAGCCCATCTGAAATAACTGCTCACACAAGAGGACTATTATGGGACCAGCGGACATATATACAATCATACCTCTCGCTGGTAATTGCACATGCTGTTTTTGTAGTAAAAGTTTATTCTTGTGAATATTGTGTCAGCACCAAGGCACTGTTCTTCCAGCTATAATCATAGTTATTTAAGGTGCACTGGATTCTAGAATAACAATTTCTCAATCATTAACTGAAATATATAACAGTCATTGGAATATAACGATTGAAAAATTATTAAGAGAAATATACAATACTTGTTGGAATGACAATTGAACAATTTAGTGAAGCATGCATGTGTTATTGAAATGACAACTGAACAATTATTAAGAGAAATGTACAATAATTGTTGGAATGACCATTTAACAACTAAGTAAAATATTCATGTGCTATTGGAATGACAATTAAACAATTAATAAGATAAATATACAATAATTGTTGGAATGACAATTTAACAATTAAGTGAAGTATGCATGCATGTGTTATTGGAATGACAACTAGACAATTATTAAGTGAATTATATAATAATTCTTAGAATAACAACTGAATTGCACAGCTATTTCGCTATGGAACTCTCTTCAAGTGATCCAATGAGGTAATCGTATCATCCAGTCGACCAGAAAGCACCCATGTACCAAAGTAACACTTGTGTAATAAGGGGTAGAACGCATAACTACAGTAAAGAGTCCCCACCTGCTCCTTGTTACCATTGAAGAGACCGTCCAGCGTGAGGTATGCGAAGAAGACTGGCCACTCACTCTCTATATTCTCAAACGCTGCTAACTCCCACGGCTCGTAGTGCAGGCGGTTAGGGTCCTATGCAAAACAGAACATTTCTCCTTAAAATAACGTGGCTGAAATCGCATCGACCGTCTATTTTTCTTCTTTCTTGCTGCTCCTTTTTTCCCTCTTTTTCTCTCTCCTGTTTTCCCTTTTCTCTCTCTCTTTCTCCCTTTGGGAAGAGAAGTTGCGGAATGCAGTAGACATGCCAAAACCACAAAAGGCTTGTATCAGACCGAGATAGAGAACAAACACCCAGTGAAGATCGGAAAGAAGAAGGTAAATAATGACCTTTGGATCGATACCCATGACCACCAAGAGACAGAGCCTCGACTTCATCTACTGTGCCCCAGACACGCTCGAGGTGGCAAGACAGAGAAAAGTATTAGAAAAGAAAATGACCGTTTATTTACCGTTGAGATCTCCCGAAAAATACCTTTCTCTTAACAGCTGAAACCAACTACTGGACCAATAAGCTATTGCCCTACATTATTTTAGAAGAGGTCTTTATGGCAACCACTTTCGCCCCTCGTCCATATTTACAAACTTATTGTTAATATTTAATCTGTTTCACATGACCACCTAAGCAATTTGTAATCTTAACTAAAATAAAATAGTATAGTTATACAAATCTTACCTGGGAACAGATGATGGATAACTGGTGTTTTCCCGAGGTACTAGCCTCGGATAGTCATGGGTCAGGGAGAAGGAAGCACAACCGCGTCCAGCAATCTTTTACATACTTTATAGGATAAAAAATGATTTTAACTCTATGTGGATACTTATTGTGTTTTTGTTTTGGTTCTAGCGAAACGTGATAGTCGGGGTAGGGTAGGGTGGGTGGATCTTTTGCTGCTGATGTTATTGCCATGGTTGTGTTTCCCATGCTGGTACTATCAGTACTGTGTGGGTGTGATCCATGTTGATCTTCCTTGCCACTCTGCTGATAATGCTGAATGGTGCGAAAATGTAAAAGAATTTATTATTCCAAATTAAGGAGAATGCGTCTACTCTCGATGCTTCTGGCTCTTGGTGCCAAGACACATATTTTGGTAACTTTTTGTTATTGCGTTGTAAAATATTCTGTTAAAACGCATTGGTAGGGGAATGGAAATGGTCTATAATGGTAAATGGTATATAGTGCCAGGTGCATGAATGTATTTATGTAGTTGCTGGTGATCCTTTACTTATGGTCAATAGTCATTGTGTATTAGGTAGATAGTGTGAAAGAGGCACTAGAGATAGTGTGTAAGGGTCACTTGGAGCTCTACTCACTACCCCCTCCCCCCTCTGTTAGTCACGGATCACCACACACTCAGCTCAGACAGGTGGTGGCTAAGCAGCCACCCCGCATGGTGGTGGTGGGCAGATCACTATAGCCATGATGACACAGGAATACTTGATGTTCATTGGTGGAACTGTAAATGCTTAATTCTCATTGGAGAACACGGTCAGGTGGTATGCCATACCAGATCCATGTACCACTATATAATAATAATAAACCTGAGGGCATTTTCTCTCTCTCTACTTTCATTCTTTATACTCTTCCTTTCTCTTCTTGCCTGTATTGATTTCATTATAGCCTGCCTACAGAAACCACAGATTCCAGCTGAGAACTTTACAGCATGATGCGAACAAATCAATATCTGGTTTGCCCCATTTGTGACAAATGTTGTTGAAAATATTCTGATTCAAAGACCATTCTAAATGGTCTGAAAATGTTGGCTTTTCTTGTCAGCCAAAGTATTCCTACTGCCTGGAAAATGTGCTACTGTTCACCATATTTCATGTTTCTCTGCCCAATCCCAAATGAGTTTAACCATATGGTTACATGGTTTGGAACGAGTCCCTCCCATATTACGGATATAAGCCATAGCTGTTGAGTTATCTGTTAAAACTCTTACAAGATGTTTAGGGATGTGAATCCGACTCCGGAGTCCTAGATAAATGGCTCTAAGCTCCAATACATTGATGTGATCGGAGATTTCATCTTCCATCCAACGACCACCTGTTGCCTCTTGGTCTTTATGAGCCCCGCAGCCTTCTAATGAAGCATCTGTTGTAACTGTAGTGTTGGGCTCTCCCATCCTAATGGGGTGAGTTGTTAATGTGTGAAAGCCACCAGATTATATCCTTCTGGCCTTCTGGCGAGATTGTCATGGGCCGCTCAAAGTTTCCTTTTGTGCATGCCAACACCAAGTTTGTATCTATCTCTAGAGATTTAATATGAGATTGCCATAAAGAATAGCTGGTACGTATGCCATCATTATTCCTATCAATACTGCGACTTGTCGTATCTTTGGTTTGTTCAATTTTAGTAATTGATTTGTTGTTGTTGTAAATTTATAAACTTGTTGTTCTGTTAATGAAATGGTCATTTATGTGGTGTCAATAAAGAAACCCAGAAACTGTAACTTGTTTGTTGGTGTTAGTACTGATTTAGTTTCATGTATGTAGAATCCTAGTTTTGTAAAGGTTTCACATAATTTGTCTACTGCTGTCTGGCATTGTTATTGTGTTTGTGCGACAATAAATGAATCATCAATGTATGGATACATAATATGTCCTTCCCTAGCCATCAGGGAAAAAATTGGTTTAAGCAACCAAGTGAAAATGCGTGGACAGTAAGCCAGTCCATTCGGCATACAAGTGAACTCATAAAGTTCGCCGTTCCAACAAAATCTGAGATACTTTCGGTCAAGTTTATAAATGGGTACTGTGTAGTGTGCATCTTTACATTCAATGCTGGCTAGCCAGGTGCCTTGTGTGACTAAGTCTCTTGCTGTGTCTAATGAAAACATTTTTAAATGTTTGTATTCTACAAATTTTTTAAATAATGTTACATCTAAAATTAGTCTAACATCTCCATTTGGTTTCGACTAGACGGAATAGCCGAATGTGTTAGAGTGCCCGTCTCCCGTGCTGGTAGATCGTGGGGTCGTGGGTTTAAACCCTGGTCGAGTCAAACCAATGACTTAAAAATTGATACTTGTCGCTTCCTAGCCAGGCGCTCGGCATTATTAGGACAGGGCAAGGATTGGTGTGCTCAGTGTCAGGATAATGTGACTGAGTGGGGTACCAGGTCATGGTGCCGGCGGCCTGGTTTCCCAGTGGGACAGCACTATAGAGTTGCCATGAGTGCGCACTGTCACAAGTCGGTACCCGTCCTGATATGACCTTAGATGTTGCTAGGATGTAAAACAACAATCAAACCATTTGGTTTTGGTCTCAAGAAAATATTGGAGATGAATTCCCCAGCAACGTGTAGTGCTGGTTCTATAATGCTTTTTTTCACAAAGATTTACGGACTTGATTGTCTAACGCTTTGCGTTCT
The DNA here is from genome assembly GCA_030323885.1 of Branchipolynoe longqiensis. Classification (NCBI taxonomy): domain Eukaryota; kingdom Metazoa; phylum Annelida; class Polychaeta; order Phyllodocida; family Polynoidae; genus Branchipolynoe; species Branchipolynoe longqiensis. The sequence continues at coordinate 55,496,586 of CM059191.1, read as the reverse complement.
GAACCGTGAAATCAGTATGGGTTACTATTTTGAATAGATTCTTCTATCAAAGGGATTCTTACCCCTTCGGCTAAGCTAAGGATAGTTAAATTATCTGTAACTTTATTCCATTCCAATAAGCAGTTATTGAGGTTACCACCTTGAAATATTTAGCTTACTGGTGTTTCCGTTGCCACTTCTATTTGTTCCCTGGGCGGGGAAACGGCTTCTGGGTGTTGAACTCCCTCTTGAAGGGTCTGTTCCCATCGTTCCAGCCTAATGCCTGTCTCTGGCCCCCTTCCCCTGGCCTGGAAGCTGAAGTTTGTCCCAAACCGGCCTCCTCTCTGGTGGTTCGTCGGTTTAGAAAATCCTGCCCCGACTTCTTGAAGTGGTTAGGATTCGCATCCGACAACTTTTTTTTGTCCGTTTCCATGTATTTGCCGCACTTGGAACATCTTGGTTTTGTCAAGTGGCTTGCCCTTAATGGGCTTCGGTGTAAGGAATAGGGTGTATTCCTTGCCGTCATTGTCCATAATTATTTTGGACCTAGCCACCTCCTTGCCTGCGTCAGTGCAGACTGCCTTAAAGACGTTTTCGAATCTCCTGTATGAGAGGAAGTTGCTTGTAGCCGTCATCAAAGCAATCCCCCCATTCATCTCATCACATAGCGACGAGAACTTGTTCTCGGCCATCATCCTATTTGCTATTGGCGCGATGGCCATGAGCGCCATGACTACCCCTTTGTGTACTGTATGCAGTGCAGCCTCAAACTTTTTACCCTCCTCACTGAGCTTCACTTCCGGATCCATTTCTTTAATGGCGGATTTCAGGATCCCTTTGATCCCCGTGAATTTCTCGGCCATCTTAATGATCACTTCGGCCGGCTTGAAAGTATTGAAGTGGCTCTGGATTGTTTTCCTCATAAGCGTCGTTATGTGGATCTTCTTGAACTTTTGCACCTTGCACTTATTTGTTTCCTTACCATAGGATTTTGCGTATTTTCCCCGTGTGCTTGGTGTCAGAGTCAGAGCTTGTTGAAGACACATCTGACGAGGAGTCAGAGGAAAATTTGTTTTCCCTCCGCTTCTTCATCTTCTTCTTGCTCTTCTTCACGAGAGGCTTCTTCTTACGGGCACTCGTGTACTCATCCCCTTCTGATGAGAGTTCTTTCCTTTTGTGTTTCCATTTACGCACAGACACAACCACTTCCTCCTCTGACTCGTCGTCAGATGAGGCCTGATCCTCTGAAAGGTCCTCTCATTCAGATTCGTCAGAATCTAACATGACCGTAGACCGCTTTTTCTTAGCGGCCACTGCTCTCGAAGGTAGCAATTCCTCCATCTGTCTAGCCACTTGTTCATCCAGGTCAGCTGGGCCAGGGCCGGTATCACACCCCCCCACCTCATCTGAATCTCTTTGTTCTGGCGAGGGCGACCTTTGTACCCATGCCGGCGCTGAGCGGTCTTCATCGTCACTGAGCGCATGAGATGCCTCTGCCGTAATCAGCTTTGTAGCCATGGCTCGGAGACTGTGAGTGAAGACAAAACCAATGAGTAGGCATTGCTTAGGGCTGAATATCACACTGATAATTAGAGTATAATTATACTAGGTGTGTATTATGGCATTAAAAGGTTTTTTTTAATGCAGGCGTTTGGCTAATAGACAGTCGAAGGATGACGGTATGGGAAACCAACTGATCCAAACGAGGGGTAGGGACCAGTGTAGTGGTACCCTCCCACACTCTAAGTAAGTACCTACAAACTTCTCCCACCTGTGGCTTTCTTCGCCAACAAGTTGAAGAAAATACTATAGGACTCGGAGGTACGCCTTAACGAGAATAACAATTGGGGAATCTTAAAGAAACCCAGGAAAAAAATCCCTAGCGATGTAACTGGCTCCTGCCAAACATCTCACCGTTCGGCAATGGGCGGCTTGATTAATAACCGAACAATGGATGCATTGTTCTACCGATCATATCAAATACGATTGAAACTAAGCTGTAAAGCAGTAATAATTTATCGAAAAGTTTCAGAAAACTTTGTATGTGAACTGAACTGAACCAAAGTATTGAGTTTGAAAGAATCTAACCTTTTGTAGTTAATGTAGAAAAACTGCCGGAGCTGCTCACAAACATCCTCCTGCTGTGAGTTGATTATGCTAATTGCAGGACCTGGATGTGCTTCCTTCTCCCTGGGCTATGAGTAGTCAGAGGTGTAGTACTGAGGTAAAATAATTATTTACCGCTTACATAATCAGATTCTACATACTTTTATCTCTTGTCACAAGAGAACGCAGCCTGTATTCATGCAGCAGGAAAACACCTGGATTTGTATGTAAGTGGTGTATTTAAAACTAAAATACAGAGCCAGATATTTACATGAGTAATGTCCACCCACAAAATCTTAATCAAATATCCTGAATCAATAAACAGTTTCACGTGTATTTATGGAAATCAATCTGTAATTTTTCCTTTTGAGTATAAATAAATAAATAAACAAACAAATAATTAAACAAATAAAGAATGGAAAGGCAGAAACATGAGTATAAATAAATAAATACATAAAAAAATAAACAAATAAAGCAGGGAAGGGCTGAAGCAAGAATTAATATTTCGACCTTAATAGGCACGTTGCTCCCCTACCTCGAATAGAAAATAAGACGATTGTAAACCCCAGGTTCCTACCCCAGCTCCTCAGCAGTCTGGGCCATAATGTGAATGCTCTATTCAACACTTGAGGTGAGCGGTGAATAAAATAAAGGAATATAAAAATAACCAAAATTATTTCTCATGAAGTAGTGAATTAAATAAACATTTAAGTAAACATAAAAGTAGTATTTATATTGCTAACAGAAGCTAAAACCATCATATATTCTGTTTTTATGACAATCAGGGGAGTTTCGGTCATTAGTTCAAATAGTTCCACTCCTTACTTCTTTTGGTGTCTTGTACCCATCGCGTAGAAAACGAATACATCCGTAACGTCCCTGTAGAGTAAATTGACATAGAAATGTAAGACATCTTATTACTAAAACATATAACGGATCACGTTATTGGCATTTATTAATTCCCTGACGCATACGGAAACGAGAAGGCTCTTTTCTTCTTTTAAGACCTAAAGTAGAAATGATAAATAACTGACCGTATTCAGTGATATTGATATAGTGAATATTGAAACAATATCTGATTTATTATGACCGTCCTGATATGACCTTAGATGTTGCCAAGACGTAAAACTCCAAAAACCAACCAATCATTTATTACGATAATTATGAAAATTATCCACTCTAAGCTTAGGCTGCCATAGTGTCTGTATGCATAGAATTTAGAAACTAGAACTAGCTAATACAGAAGCAAAATTACAATTGCTTCTATAACCAGGTGCATTACAGCTACACACCTGCAGCTTGGAGGTGACAGTGTCACGTGTCAACTCTATCAGTTCCGGGTCATCGACGGCGAAAGCTGGGTAACTGATGATGCTCAGCAGACCAGCATCTGTCTCCTGAAAAGCACACGGACATGATTGGAATTGAGAAGACATAGCTAATTTCATTATGGAGTAAGTCAGCAGTGAGACAAAAATGCTAGCCCTCAATTAGAACTCATCAAAAGAACGGTAAGTCAACTTTAACGTGCCCAAAACTAAATAAAAAACACAAATTTAACCCGTAGAAATTGCTTCATGTTAGTTACATTAAATTGTGGAAATCACTTTCACATTTAGAAGAAGCAACATTAACCGCACTGTGACGTTAGGAAGACAGTTTAAACAATAAATGAGACATATTAGTCATAATTCCATATCTAAATATTTAACGGAATGTTTCATGCATGCATTTTTCCATAATCACAGGATAAATTCCTTTAAATAAGATAACAAAACTCTCAAAAGGAAAATTTTAATAAAAGAAATAGAGAAAAAACTGGAAAAAGAATAAGAAAACCAATTACCTTGGAGTCAGACTCCCTCGGCAACATCGAGTGTAGGATGGCCTGTAGGTATTTGAAATTAGGAATGGGTTAACTTTATTACGGAGGTGCATATTTACTTTCCTTGAACACCAATTGTTAAAGCTGCATAGTTCGATGAAAACATAAAATCTTCAAAACCAAAACACTTATCTAGATTTGATTGTACATAATATTATGTAACTTTGATATTGGTTCACTCATTAAATATTTACTGTGGTAGAGAGGCAACACTAAGTCAATTTAATAGAACCTGTTACTGCTTAAGCCTATGACTTGTGTTGAATTTATTTTAGCATGCTTACACTTCAAATATTTTCAAAGTTATCCATTTAAAATATAAAAAAGGCACTTCAAGCTAAAGTAAGGTAGGTAATAATGATCAACTTAATATAGTTATCTTTAACAAAAAATACACTATTATCAAAGTAACGTGTTTCAAAAAGACAACCCCTCTCCCCCCACAATAACAACGAAAAGTATGAATAAGTACAATTCTACCGGAAACGGCATTTAATTCACATGAAATATACATATTACCTTAAGTTGAGGAAAGAGAACATACAAATCAATACAATTCAAAATTTCCCTAGCAGTCCTTACAAAATAGGGGAACTTGACGTGAAGTGAGATACAAAATTAAGGAGTTGCGCCCCACCTCGCTATGGGTTACTATTTCCATGTGATGGGGGAAAACATCTGACCTGACACCGTTGCGTCTCATCCGGCAAGACGTGTATGACGGAGGAGGACCCGCCCCGGGCACCGAACAGATCCAGCTCACTGAGGCCCTCAAGGGCAGCCTATAAAAAAAAAATTATTTTAAACATAAACGACAAAAGCACAAACAATTCTTATTCTGAACTGGTTAACGTCAAATATACAATATTTAGCTTCTCCTTGGCTGAGTCTGTGTAAGCAAACTCATTTGTAATTTTGTTTCCTTTAAATGTTTTTACAGCTTTATAGATGTAAATTTGAGGTTGGACACTTACCTTTGCCATTCCTATGGAACTGGCATTAAGTTCAGGAAGACCGTGGTTGGTTTTGTCGCCTCGTTCCCAAATGCCATAATCCTGTGTGGAGAGAAGATTAGCGCAAACCATTAGTTCCATGAGTTGCACAAACCTATGAAGTTGATGGTAACATTTCCAGTGGTATCAGATACTCTTGACCAACGGTCATCTGATGCTAGGTATTTTTCTTTTTCTATGTTTATTTCAGTTCAAAAGGGTACAACATTCAGCATACATATATCATTGAGCATACATATATTTTTTAGTACGTAATTTTGTATTTTTACCAAAACATACCAGTACAGTGTAAATTGGCAGTGGTAAATAAGCTATGTGTGTCCATGCAGTACTAACCGGGATGCGGTAGGCACACTGGATGTAGAAGACGAGGTTTTGAATAAAGGCGACTTCATCCAACGTGTAGATGATCTGCAAGCCTGCACAATGTGAATCAACAATTGACTAACACATTCAGGGTGTACGGAGCTTAACACAGTGTAATCATACATTTCACCATCATCAATATCACTCACTCAGTTGTTTCTATATCTTTATTTTTCAATCTACATACCCATGACTGAGCATATACTTAAGGTATTGAATGAGCTTTGACCACTAACCTGGGTTAAACAGCTTATTTACAGAAAATACTTCATTACGTATTAACACCAGTGACGTTGTAAAAAAATGTAGAATATTTTCGGATATGTAGAATATTCTTTTATAGAAATAACACAAATCCCAAATCTTCTTTCTTTTTTTTCCATCATTGAAATCCGAGAAATTGCGGAAATCTTTGATTCCTGATATGAAAGGTGACTCCACTACCCCTACCCTGTTTACCTGAGGCGGTCATCTCGGCCAGAATGAGCAGGAAAAGGGAGGTGGCATCCAGTTGCAGGTGCCCCCACTCAGCGTCTCCCACAACCACCTTGCCCGTGGTTACCGAGTACTTGGCATGCAGCGAGTCGTGCGGGCTCTGCGAGTACTTAAAGCGCTCCACTTTGTCGAGCTGGCACATCATGCTACGCAGTAGGCCACGCATCAATTTCACCACACTCTGTAAAAGATTATTTATCCAGTACTCATTTGGTCGATTATAACCCTGTATCAGAACGTCCAGGGCCCGTATGCACCAATCGGTGATAGGCTTAGCCGGAGCTAAGGCGCTAGCCGCGGATAGCTACCTTGGGGTAGTGGCGGGTTGGAGAGGTGTGTGAATTGGTATGCACGAATGTACTAGCCGCGGCGGATAGCTAACCGTGAGTTTATTTATAGATTTGGGAATTCCCTCCAGTCGACAATATGAATATCGCCGCCGTTACGGCATCAGCGTTAATCTCGCTTCGATTTTAGGGTTAATTTAATGAAATTTCATGATTTGCCGATGTAATTCTGTTAAATATGACAGCATTTAATAGATTTGGGCATAATATATTCCCGCCGATTCGGTGGCGGCCATGTTTGGTTGTAGTTTGGACAGTATGGATATCGACGTCGCTGCGGCGGCGGCGATTTGTTTACTTTACACTCGTCGATTTGAAAATATTAATATCGCGGCAGTAACGGCATCAGCGTTAATCTCGCTTCGGATTTAGGGTTAAATTGATCAAATTTCACTTATTGCGTATTTAATTCTGTCAAATATGATCGCATTCAATAGATTGAGACCCATACACGCACACTAACCGCACCGGATAGGCCCTAAACCCAACTCAGAAGGTGGTTTAGCTTAGCCGCGGTTAAATCACGTGGTTAAGGCCCTAACACCGATTGGTGCATACCGCCCAGGGCACTCGGATTCAAATAATATGCCATGCAGACTGAATAAAGCATCTTCAGAATTTTAAATCACTGTATAATGAAACCACAATATAAACTATTTCCAATCTTGTTATAAATACTGAACGGTGCATACAATTTATATACCAGAAAAAAGCAACGGATGAGTCTTATTCCTAGGTGGCCACCCACTTAAGTACTGATGAGGTTCAATGTTTCCTATAGATATATAAGTTCTAGTTGCATAGACCGATGGTTTTGAGTTTCTGTCATTTTCTGAGATAAATATATTAGGCTGATCGCTATTATCTATCTTACTCTAGCTTGAAGTTACTTTTAATTTAAGTTTTTGAGATATTTGAAGTGCAACCATACAAAATTAATGTTGGCAAGCACACCAAACTCTGACACCATAGGCTTCTGCAGTAACAGGTTATATTAAATTGCCTCAGTACACCTTTCTATTTGGCGACAAATGCTTAATAAGTGCACCATTCTCTAAGTTAGATATGTAGAATCAAATCTAGATAATTGTTTCGTTTTGAAAATTTGATGTTTTCATCGGACTATGCAGTTTTAACTTTAGCGATCAACGGAAACTGGTGCTTCCAACGTTATAGTGACCGCGCCAGTCTACATAGTATACTTTGTGAATACTTACCTGTTCCAACTCGTATGCCTTAGCCCTGTCCTCATCAAGATCTGCGTTCTTATGGTAGGCGAGCGCCAATCCCCACACACTGAGGATGGAGTATACGTTGTCACGTACCCACCCATGGGTGTGATTTGGAGTTGCAGGAAGAAGGCCAGTCACGGGGTTCTCAAAGTGAAACAGGTATACATATATTAATGGGGGGAAATTGATCCCCTGTAATATAACTTGACATAAAAAGTGTGCCGCCCGTCAGTGAGAATATAATTAGTCCACAACAAAAACATAATCCCCCACACCCTTACAAAACATAGCCTATACTAGAAATTGCAGATGCCTCATCCCCTTTACAATAAATGACCAAATGTTATATAAGGCATAATCATAGTGATCGGAGTACGATCACTCTGCTTATGCCTTATTATAAGACTAGCCCCATCACCTCCCTCATCCAACCATAACACACACCAATAACAAGTTTAGACATTGATGCATGCCCCCCCCCCCATTCCCCCGCCAAAGTCCAACGCATTAATTAGCAGCAAGCACCCCCTCACCCCTGAATGGAAATGTAGTGGGCCTAAGCTAGATGACTTCGACGGGTGTTACATTCACTTGCTGATGGGATATTACACAAGCTTGTGACAAGGGACCAATAGAAACGGTAGTTGTATTACTATTATTATTATTATTATTATTATAGACCATGCAAGTTGTTGCTATCGAAACTAATACCGACCCACCCACGGGGAGGCTAATGACTAACATGCGTATAGATACTAAGATAGATATATACATAAAGTAAACAATACCCACAGAGGATTTCGCCAAAATCCAACAACCGGAAACGGAAATAGCCCCCTATGGGCGCCGCCATTTGTAAACTCCTGTCCGAGAAATCAAAATCCAGCAAACGGAAATCGCTTGTCAAACTTCGGTATGGAGCAAGCAGGATGGACGACAGCAATTGGCCTAACGCCTTAATGATGCGCCGCCGCAGAGTAGCACACGTCGAATCGAAGAACATGTACACTGGTCCCTCCCCACAGACCTTCCATATATGGTGTGATGACATCACTGGGACCAGTGTATGTGTTGCTAGGACGTAAAACAACAACAAACAAACAAACAACAAACTGCAGCGGCCCTGTCAAGGCATTAAGTCCATAGGCCCAATTGACGGTATTCGGGGTCAGCTATTGGTTAATAACATATCAAAACAAATGCCCGCTGCCATAGAATTTGCCGATACGTGCAGTTCAAAACTTAGATTTTATTCAAAATTAAAAGAAATAAATAACAATTTGGCATAAACATGGGTGCACAAATGAAATATTAATAGTTTACTTCGCGGAAACGACGGCCGTATTCGGGTCACCCAAGTTGTTGTTTTGGGGAGTTTTCAGTCGCATTGGTGCCCTGAAGGCTGCAAATCTGCAGCACTGAATGGGCACCACTGAAAGTAGTCCCATGTGGTTGATAGAATTTCAAATCGAACACCGCGAGTGGCGTAAAAAAAAATCATTAAATACTTTGCTGTAGTTATATCGGTGGGTCGGTCCTAAGCATTGCTTATTCATATTAACTCTAATACTATTTACAGTGTAGACTGTAGCAACTAGATAAAATTGCATTACCATTGGCATTGTCCATTGACCTTGGTTCCATATTAATTATTTTAGGTGTAAAAGAGTGGATTTGAGCAAATAAAGTACTTGGTGAGTTCCCGTTATTGTCACAATGTCAGTCATATTGTTCACTTATTCAGAGTCACTGCACTCTGTTCGCAGTTAGATTGACACACACAAGTGACCTCAGGCTCAGCAGGGTACAGCTACTGAGTCTGAGACAGCACAGTGCATTGGTGGGCCATGATTGCCCAAGGCCAAGTGGCAAGTGACTTGGCAAGTCTTACGACGTTACAAGTTACAGGTGGCTTACCTGGTGTTTGAGGATTGTCTTCTGAATTACACGCTGGTAATAATCCAGTCGTACTCCAGAGTTACTTCTACTCCGCATTTTTTTCAGATCCCTCAATTTGAGGTGTATTAAACTATGTCGATTTTGTACATTTTCAACAACAAAAAGGTTGTTTTGATACCTCCCTTTGGCTGTGTCAGCCTCTCATACGCTCTTGTTCCAGCATCAATTCAGGTACCACTACCACAAGTTACTTACGGAATTATAAAGAAATACAATATAAAGATTATATGATACTACATTATTGTATTATATATTTTAATTTTAATTATATTGCATGCATAGTGCAGTTTCAAATGTTTACAGTACATTCATGTATGCTTCTATAATATACCGAAATGTAATGTAAGTTTGGTACTGACACCTGACACCGAGCACTTCATCGCAAACATGAATATCCACTGTCATTTACATTCACTTTTGGCTATTTTCTCTATATTTTTGCTTAAAGGCTGTAATTCAGAAGCGGAAGAAGGCGGTGGATCGACTAGTTACAAAATAGATGGAAAGGTGGTCGTTCCATTCACAGCAGATCAAGAATGGATCGGAAATACCCGCATCCTGGTTGACGGCGGCGAATATCTCGGTTTTTTAAAGTGAGCCTCAGCCTGTTCCTAGTTTATTTACGTTGATGCTAAAGTCTTCTGTTGTGTTTTTTTTAAGAGTTCCTTAGCGAAGATAGCACAGGTATAATAACAGGCTTCGTTTAGTGTTAGAAATAATGTGTTTCGTGTACTTTTAATATGTCTTTGGTTTGTATATAGGGTATTCACGTGACGACACGAACCGGATGCGCGGCCATTGTGGCGATATCAACAGTAAACATCCCATAGACTTTGGCTGTACGCGCAGTGGAAAACGTGTATTTCATTCAAAATTAATAGAATTCCGGAAGCCTAACCTTATAAATTTAATATAATCTATTCGTTGAATATGTTTTCTATATGTGTACAAAGCAGTTTGTTTCTAAGTGGTGTAGTTTTAGAGATATTTCACTTTTTCTGTATGAAGATTGCTCACGGCCATTGACAATGCACTGGCACTGACAGTGACACTCAGAATATCCCAACTTTCACTATTATCTCTGTTTTTAATACTTTCAGCGTAAATTGCTCTTAGGTTACATTAAATACTTCAGATCTTCCTCTTCAATCGCGCATTAAGATATTTTTAATCGATCCAATGAAAGCTTTTAAATTTATTTTACAAAAATAAATGCTCCACATAGACATAGCATTGCCGTATTTTACCCTTCGCGGGCAGTTTGCCGTACGCGCAGTGCAAAACGTCAGTTTTATTCAAATTTATAGAAATCCACAACCCTAACCATATAAATTTAATATAATCTTATTGGTAAACATGTTTTCTATATGTGTACCAAGCGATTTGTTTCTAGGTGGGTTAGTTTTATAGATATTTCACTTTTTCTGTATGAAGATTGCTCATAGCCATTGAGTTTGCAGTGTGACAGTGTGTTATTATTGTGGTTACTATCGCCACAATGGCCGCACTTCCGGTTTGCGTGACGTCAGTGCATACCCTATATATTAACACTGAAGTTTGAGAATGAGCGATATTATCAGTAGGTATCTGCCAACAAAATTCAAACTCATTCAATAATAAAACAAAAGGCACCACTGGAAAGAGCTTGAAACGCCCTTTAATATGACACCAAGATTATGGGGATAGGTGGAGTATTAAGGAAGTTATGGCATTTTCCATCTCTGAAATTGGTCATTATTTTCTCACATTAAATTAAGGTTTTACCTCGGTACAACGCCTCGGCTACTCGAGGCCGAGGGAGAAGGAAGC